>PPXM03000001.1:860350-1460350 GCA_003707065.3 Trigonopsis variabilis | reverse complement strand
GGGTCCTTGGCTCCCGAGCATGATTCTGTATGAGCCTCGAACGCGCGTCGAAGAATAGGTCGTCCACAGTCATTGCAAGTAATGTACTCTCCAACCCCAGTCACAGTCTCAAACCCGTCAAAGTCTTCCCGATCCCGCTCACTAATATGGGGTAGGCCCTCGTGGATATCACTATTGTTTGAGCTCATCGATTCTTCACGTGATATAGACAGATGATTATAGATAGACATGGCAGCTCAGAAAAATGCACATAATAGCATCCGCATATAGATCACGATGCTTCTGATGCGTCGAAACTCTGCACCAGACATCGAAGACTCCGAACTCGAGACTCTAAGGCTCCCAGTCCGCTGTAGAAAACGTCCTAGTTTAGACAGTCCGATCCATATCACTATTATACGCAAAATGCTAATATGCGCTGAGCGGTCGACCTACCCATACCATCCGCACGAGAACCCGGTCAGCCGATTCCAAATCATCAAGCACTCACCTTTATCTTGTTCCGGAAAAGCCCCAACGTTCTGCCAGGCCATATCGACCAGGTATGATAAATATTGGATGGAATGTCAGTATGAAAGCCGAAGAGAGCCAAGCGGTGCGACGTGCGATACACGGCGACGACGAGACAATGCCCTCAGATCATGGAGCTACGACGAGGATGAGAGAGGTGAACCGGGAAAAACTAGACTAGAAAGAAATTACATGTACCGAACATTAACCCCCATCTTAACGGTAGAAAAGACCTTATTCAATAACTGTCCGATTGCCAGTCTTAGTTGTTCGCGTCCTCTAGGCGAGGCCCAAAAGATTATGAAGAGAGCGATACCCAGAGTAGACCGAAGTATCAACGAGGATGAAGAAGGAGATAACCCAAGGCGGCGTCTGAATTTAGACAGCCAGTTTTTATATGATCCACTTAGTATGTTTTGCACGTGAGAGTGATTGGACACTTTGGCAACAGGCAGATGGTGTGGGTCCCGTTTTGAACTATCACTTGGACCTAATAACTGCTCCTGCTCTATAGGTGAAGATCCTGTGGTTTCAACTTTGGCTCGACTTTCAAGCTCCTTATTCTTCTCCGCTTGTTCTTCTTCTAATCGTTGTTTCTCCTCCGCTGCCTTTTTTTCAGCAGCGGCAGCAGCAGCCGCTTCCTCCTCCTTCTTGTTCTTTTCAAGTCGTTCCTGTTCCAACTGAGCAGCAGTTGCCTTTGCCCTGTCCACTGACTCCAATAACTTGGTCTGTCTATCTTGACCCAAAATGCTGTCTCCCTCAATGAATCCCTTAGCCACGTCCCATTCACCTTGACCTCCTAAAATATGATAAGTGTAAACTGATACAACCTTTGAATACTTATCAATATCACTAGAATCGTTCAGATCAACCTTGGTCTTATTCAAGTACTCTTCGACCTGCTGTTGAAGAACGCTAAGGCTGACTCCGGCCTTTAAGCAGGCCATCAAGTATGATAAAATCACCTCACTATCAATGTTTTCAACCTTTTGATAGAAAACATGGATCTCTCTCCAAACGTCAGATTCGAGCTTAGGAATCGCCCCCGACCCTTGACTCTTGGGGTCTCCATATAACGCATCCAATGTCGCAAAATATAAACTCCAGAACTTGATTCGCTCACTCTTGTTCAGTTCTTGTCCGCTCTTCAGCATTGGACTAAGAATGGCAAGCGCTTCAGTAAACTCGCGATTCAGAAACGCCTTAGTTGCCGTCTTGTAGATCACTGATGACTCTTGCCCACTGGCTTGAGAAGAAATCGAATGTGAAGACGAAGTCATCGACGTATGTGGTGTATGCTCTGTCCCTGATAATGTACTTCCCTCTCTTTCACTCAATTCTTCCGTCGTTGGCGATGACGGTTCCATGGTCATTGCAGTCTTGCGAGGTTGCTGTTGTCTGTGTAAAGGCGACGACTCTAGCGTGCGAGGTTGCTGCTGTTTGTGTAAAGGCGACGACTCTAGCGTGCGTGGTTGTTGCTGTCGAGTTGAAGGAGACGATTCTATTGATTGGCGACCAGCCCCACTGGCCGTGATGGTATCGCTTCCGGCAGTCGATTGTTCTTTTTTGAGCGACTTTCTCCGTCGAGGACTTAATTTTGACAATGTCCTCTTTAATTTCTTCTGTAGCTTTTCTTCCATTACACAAAGCCCGTGGTCGAATTTCCAAGGGTGTGGGGTGAGACTATAGGATGATGGGCTATATCTCCTTTAGCCAGGGGTTCCGATCTAAAAAAGTCACGAGATTACAACGACCAGAGCGCCTCACCTAGACAACCACGATCTGATAAACGTGTTGCCTTTAAGAGCATATTCTTCCTATTTACATAATCTATAGTTCTTTTCTTCAAATCGGTAGATGACCTGACCAGGCTTCTTTATCCAGAGTTCTGGGCTGAGACGCGACTCTTCAGGCGCGATCGGTAACGATTAGGCATAGCGCCGGAAACAAAGACTGGCATTTACGCCTCCAAAACCGAAGCTATTTGTCAAGACAGCATCAATATTGGCTAGTTCTTGGGGAACCTTGGGGACATAGTTGCAGTCAAACTCGCTCACGTCTCCGTTGACGTCGCCCGGGTTATCCAGGTTAGCCGTGGGAGGAAGAACACCTTGATCGAGAGCCATTATCGTGAAAATGGCTTCTACGGCACCTGACGCTCCTAGTAAGTGGCCGATAGCTCCTTTGGAAGAGGATATGTTGACATCCTGGGTCTTGTCCTTACCATCTGGACCGAGCAGCAACCGCTTGATCGCCCGATTCTCAGCAATATCACCCAATGGTGTAGACGTAGCATGGGCATTGACATAATCAACTGCCTTGGGAGGGACATTACCTTCTTTAAGAGCGCGAGCCATGGCCAGGTAGGCTCCCTTGCCATCAGCAGGCGGTGCAGTTAAATGACTTGCATCACCCGAGCATCCATATCCAACAACTTCGCCGTAAATTTTGGCTCCACGGGCCTTGGCAGCCTCGAGCTCTTCGAGAATCATTATACCTGCTCCTTCTCCCATAACAAACCCATTCCGTCGCTGATCAAACGGACGCGAAGCTTCATGAGGACTGTCATTGAAAGCGGTGGCCAAACTCCTGGCCCTGGCAAATCCCGCCAACGCAGGCACGTTGATACTAGCTTCTGATCCGCCACACACAGCCGCATTCATGTATCCATACTTTATGAACCTAAACGCATCTCCAATAGAGTGAGCTCCGGTAGCACAGGCCGTGGATGCTGAATGAAGAGGTCCTTGCAGTCCAAACTCAATGGAGATGTTACCTCCCGCCATGTTGTTCAGAGCTCGTGGCATAAATAAGGGAGATATCTTGTTGTATTTCTAAAATAATTAGATATTCCTCCTCTCTCTTCATACCTTCTCGATAGACAGCTCGGCTGTATTATAGTAATCTTCAAAACTGCCGATTCCTGATCCCACACATACACCCTGACGTTAGCGTCGCCCAATTGAAAATAATACCGTGCTTTCTTTCTCCTCATCGCTCTCAGGCTTCCATCCAGCATCTTTGAATGCTTCTCGGGTCGCCACTAAAGCATACTGACTAAATTTGGCTAAACGTCTCAGTTCCTATCAGTCAGCTTGATGCTCATCCCTCCCAGACTCATACACCAGCTTTGAACCAGTCCGATTCCAAATATCCATGATCTTCCTTTGATCCTCGAGGAATAAATCCCGCTACTTGACAGGAAATTGCTTTGGCATCTTCTCCTAGACGGTCTACAGTGGATACGGTGCCCGTCTCTCCTTTTAAGAGTCGCCGGAACGATTCCTTGGCTCCTTTCACGTTAATTCTCCATGACCCCTTGCATACTACCTAAAGCTAACGGAGTCACTGCTCCTAACCCGGTAATCACAACCCTGCGCGGAGGAGTCATAAAATATATCTGGGGATGTGTAACGGTTGCTGACAGATCCGCACTCATGACGGCTACGACGATGTTGTATGACCATTCCATTTTTTAGACACATAGGCATTCGATGCATTACAAAGTTTTCAATTCACCGTAGCGACCTCTTCCCATGGTCGTATCATACGCCCTGACCAGTTTTTCTTGTCCCTCATCACCCTGAGAAAAGGCAAAACCACGCTGTTTGCGCATCCGTTGAACTTGCCGTACTTTCCTGATTGCTTTTTCAAATTGTTTGATTTGTGGCCGGGTATCTGCAAGGTTGTACTTCTGGATCTCTTGGACCCAATGGTAGGACTTGGGCCAGTAGGTGCGTCGGGCATACTTCCATGCCACGTCTCGCAATAGACAGACGCCCGGAAGGATTAACGACATAGCCCAGAAGAAGGCCTCGGGATACATGTGAGAGACCACGCCATTCAGCTCGATAGAAATGCCGATCTTGGGGGCAATGATGGAGTACAGAGGAAAGAGGAACATCCAAAGACCAAGAGAGCCAAAGATGGCAAAGACGCTGTAGTGATTCCACATATTGGTGATCAAGGCTGCTTTCCCAATGACTGTGATCAAAGCACATGTATAGAGACTACAGCCCCAAACCCAAAGATCATCCATCAGACCCGACTTGAGAACAGATCGAGATCCAATGACAAGAATTGATCCAAAAAATAGAATCATGGAATGGTAAAACCCATTTAGGATCCATGACACGAAGCTCCTAACGTTGAAAAATGCTCCGGCTTGGCCCAACTTATACAGCTGGGGATAGCGGTCTAGCAGCCGAGCACTGAGAAACTGATCAAGCACTCCAAGAAAGAAGGGAGGGAAGACAGTGAATACCACATTGTAAAAGGTCATTGTCCATGACTCATAGATAGTTTGCCCTGAAAATGCACAGAAAAAGACAAACCAGAACTGGGTCATGGAAAAGGCGATATTCTTATAGAACGAGTAGAGAATTACCTTACTCAGTCGCTGATAGCTCCACGTTCCATGAACCAAAAGGAGCTTTTTGAGATATTTGAACTGACCAATCGAAATATCCGCACTTCGTGCTGCCTGCATTCCTTCCATCCCGCTGATGCCGACTCCTACATGAGCTGCCTGGATCATACTCACATCGTTGGCCCCATCTCCAATGGCTAAGAGTAAAGATTTTGTTCTTTTCTTGGCCAACTTCACCACCAGTGCCTTTTGTAAGGGTGAGACCCTACAGCAAATCACAGCTTTGCACAATATAGCAAGGTCCAAGAAATCTGCTTCCAGATCTTCTTCTAGAGCAAACGTTAAAGACTTTCCATCAATAACTAAAGCAATAATATCTATTTCGACCCCTCCCAGGTCTTGGCTTCGAATTGCACTAAGTTTCTTCTCAATATTCTTCCGAGTGGCTTCCTTTGTCTCTTCATTCACAATCAGTAAAGACATATCCTCACTGATCAATTTACAACTCATTCCAATATTAATAGCAGTTTCTTGACGGTCACCAGTCAAGACCCATATCTTGATTCCAGCCTGCTGAAGAGTGTGAATTGTATCGGGAACTCCATCTTGCAGTTTGTCTTCAATTGCCGTTGCTCCCAAGAAAACTAAATTCTTTTCAATCAACTCCGCGACTTCATCAAGCCTTTCTTGTCGGTTCCCAAGTGAAGTTGCAGCTTCTTGATACTTGGGCAACCACGCCAAATATTCTTCTTCTGGTATTATTCGCATTGCCAGACATAAAGTTCGTAATCCATCGGCGGCATAATCTTCTAGATGTTTGACAGTAACGTCGAAGAATGGACAACCGACCGCCAATCTTTCAAAAATCACGGTATCAGCTCCTTTAGTGTACAGTCGGATCTTTCCGTCGGGACATCGTAGAATAGCTGACATTCTCTTTCGTGTCGAATTAAACTCACATATATTAAGCAGCTCGTATTCAAGATCTTCTCCGTGGATACTGACAGTAACAGACCGAGGTTTACGCACACAAAATTCATATCCTAACTTCGCAGCACCTTCTACCAGAGCGCCTTCATCTGGCGATGCTGCCTGGTATCTAACCTTTGGCGGAGCATCATAGCGTTCCTCGACAATTTCTGGAATTACAGTATGACAAGTGGCGAGGAGAGTGAGGAACTCGTTGATGATCGTGGCATTCGGATTGTTTTGAAAGCCTTCAGAAATCTCGGAAAAGGGGTGAATTCCGACTGGAACACCATTTTCAATCGTTGGACGTTTATCTTCAGGGACTTCATCAGCGTAGGCGATCCCTGCAATGGAGCATCCTTTAAACTCCATGACATTTCTGGTCAGTGTCCCTGTTTTATCCGAGAATATGTAATTGATCTGGCCTAGCTCTTCAACAAGACTTGACGTCCGACATATTGAGGGCTGGTCAGTAGGCGCATAATACATATCAAGATCCGAGCTGATCAGAAAAGCTTGGTAGTATTTGACAATCTCGACCGTAACGAACAAGCTGATAGGAACCAAACTCGAAAAGAGCACCCAATATGTCAACAAATCTCTAAAGAAAAATCCCAGCAGGTTTTCACCCTCAAGGAGGAGATACCAAGCACTATTTCTTTGTCTAGCGAGCATTATAACATGACCCAAGGAAGATATGAAGGAGAGAATAATGAGAACAAAGAATAGCAGAAGAATCTGATAGTTCAGGGCATGTTCCATGGCTGTTTTCTTGATGGGAGCCGCAGTAGCATTTCGAATTAATTTTGTTTCATGGCCGGTGAAGACAACAACACCATGGATCCATACAGTATTTCTCAATGTGGCTCCACGAAGAAGAAGTTGATCAGGAGTCAACGGTATATCTTTATGAGTACCATCGGGTTCTTCCAGTTCCAGGGTGGCTTCATAAGTGTATAGGCTGCTATTAGGATGCTCGGATACAATCTTTCCTTTCATACTGGCCAATTTAGCAGGATCGACCAAATGCGAAGTTTCAGGTAGAGCTTGCTTGATCTTCAAGTTGGTCTCTCCATCTAGATTAGAAGTCTCTATGTAACAAAGACCCTCAGGTTCAGACGACGACAGGATAACTAGATCAGCCGGGAAATCTTCACCTGACTCAACTCGAACGATATCTCCTACTGCCACATTTATCCACTTCCTTCGCTTGAAAACATCACCAACGAGGACAAGCGCAGGGGATTCATTCAGTTCTTTATCAGCAGCATGGCGTTTATAATCTTCGATTAACTCCTTGACTGCAGAAACGCATAGAACGACAATGAGAGTTCCAAGTGTCGTAAATTGATTGGTCGGTGAAACATTAGGAACTTGTTGGATGCAGGAAGTAATGAGGAAGAAGAGATTTGCATATTTGGAGAACTGCTCAGATAGGAATTTGAAGAGGAAGGTGAAAATATTGTATTTCGAAGTACTAATATGGTTATCGACGTAACGAAACTGCTTATTCGAGGTATGATCGTTAATGAAGATTTGTCTTGGACCAAGTGTACTCGGGTCGACCTTTGATCTCGTGAAGAAATCCTTGATGGCTTCAAAATTAAACAATCTAGACTTTGTTGAACGCAGAGGCAAATCAGAAGTATCATGAATCTCTTCGTTGATAGGTAATCCTGTGCTATTATCCAAATCATTCAAAGGAACATCCATTTCTTGATATTGATGGGACCTACTCAACTTATGAGTAACCCCACCTATCTTTCCTATCAGACCCGAGATTCGATTGCCCGTATTTGACCTTTTCAGAGACATATTCCTATCCGGATTGGAAGAATAATATAGAGCATCTTCATCAAACAGATTATCATCTCCTTCCAGGTATGCATTATTCAAGGACCGGAGATCGTCCATATCCTCTGGTCCAATATTGGTATCAGTTCTAATGACATTATGACCCAGGTTTCCGTTTGAAATATGAACCGACTCTGAATCTAATGAATCGTCATCACCGTCAAGAAATGGGTCGTGATAATCCCTCGTTGGATGTGAAGGACCACTAGTAGTCGAATCATTAAAAGGATTCGTTGTTTGAGCGTTCGACAAAGAATTAAACGGATTGTCTATATCTAAAGACTGTCGAGTATCGTCCAGATCAAGAAGATTCGCTTCGGCACTCGCTCGAGACATGGTCAAATGGCTTAAGGCCTAAATTAGTCAGTTTCACGTCGTTTTGCACAGATCTTACAGGCTTATCTGAAAATCAGAGCGAATAATATAGCCATAAACCAGTTGAACACGTGAAATGAGAGCAAAAGCGGACAAAAAAATGTTGGACCTTTAGTGGGTTTCGAGCGACACTTGATACGTGCAGAGGTATTGAGGATGATCAAACCAGCCAGCCCGCAACCCCGGTCCAATTCAAGGAGGAAGGAGTGTGAAATATTTCTAGGGATATAAATGAAATTATATCATCTTGCTTAGCTTGTATGTTGTTCTTATTCCCGTGGAGAGCAATTAGGTTTGCTATTTAAACTGAGATGAAACCCCCGCCTTTCTGAGAGGTAGAAAGCTCATCCTTATAGTTGCATGGCTCTACGGTTGCTACAGTTGAATTAATAACCTATTCGACATTCATCTGGGATATATTTACAACACTTCCCATATATAGACCTGACTAAATGGGGCTCAGTCATATTCAAGGTGGCTCAGTAGCGGTAAGACTAGTAAACTTGCTTTTCGATCCTTAAAATAGGACGGAGGAAGAATCTATATATCTGATAAAAGGACTTGGAGTTGAGAGGCATAAGAAGGGCTGACTTTATCGAGCAGTTCTTGTTTTGTTAGCCAAGCATAATCTTCAACAGATTGATTCGGAACAAATTGCCCAGCAAAGATATGTCCTTTCATCATATAGACGCGTGCCGATTCCTCTGAGTCCTTGATATTGTATTTATACAGAGCAGCGGGGTTCCGAGAGACAACCCATAAGTTCATATCAGGACCTCCTAGTTGTTTGATTTCGTTTGCAACTAGAGTGTGGAGGCCAGGCGAATTGGACTTGGGAATATCAAACGTTGGAAATTGATAAAAGCCATTCTGTTTGACTAGGAGATAGAGAGTTCGGTCTAGACTTCTCGCTAGTGATTTTGTATCATTTTGGCGATCGGCTTCTGTCGTCCTGGAGTTGAAGGTCATCTTCTTGATCTTGGATTCGTCTAATATCGCTTCACCAGTATCAGTATAAGTGTACTCTTTCTTAATAGGGATGACAATATTCTCTTTCGACCGACGATCTCGATCGTTCTTGACATCAGGAGGTCCATTAGGATACCAAGTGTCTGTATACCTAAAGGCTGGGAGCTTGCGACTTGCAATATACTCCTGCTCTATTAAACTCCCTTTTTTGTAATAGAATCGATAAGGAAATGTTTGCATTGACCTCCTTTCTAGCTCTCCCATGTAATCATAGTATGCTTTCTCCAAACCTTTCTTTTCTTGGGTGATAATGGGTGCTCGACTAAGGATTAAGCCTGCTTGAAGTCGAGCTTTGTCCAATCCAGTCACCTTCTCCGACGCTTCCGATGCTAATCCTCTAGCTCGAACTAACGAGCCCAGTCCTTTTATTTGATTTGGAAATATTCGATTCATCATCGTATACACCTCCACTTTACCGTCCTTTTCCCACTGAAAAAATTCTTGTTCCGCTCTGCAAGGCGTTACCACTGGTTGGCCCTTGTTACCCGGTCTTGTCTCAAACCTCGGTCTGGTTGCTCAAGCAACACCTGTTTACCTCTAGCGCTACAACTCCCAGCAAGAGTAAACAATTCCGTCTTGTCTCGACCTCCAGAAAATTCCGGGTTAATTACAAGAGTTCGATCTCCTCTTTCATGTCGTCTCTCAGGACACTGGAGCACAAGTTCTCCAACATCTCAATTACTGAGAATCCTACCGCTCATAGCAAATTGAAGGTATGGTGAGACTTAATTCCTAGCCTAACCTCAATTCTAGGCTACGACTATTAAAGCTGCGCAATCGAATACTCAGCCACGGTTACCTTTAGTCAAACTTGCTCTACATAATCAAGCGCATGCTCAGATATCAGTTCCTGCTCCTTCAGCGGGAGTAAAGATTCCTCCCGCAGATCAGAAGGATAAAGCAATTCGAAAATCAGGGGCTTCCGAAGAGCGAACGAGACAAATTGGCGAGAGAAAATCGTCAGTAAGTCCACAAGTTCGCCAGTATTCTCTAGACCAGTTCGAAGTTGGTAAGAAATTGGGCAAAGGAAAGTTTGGCAAAGTCTACTGTGTTCGTGATAAACAAACTGGATACATTTGCGCGCTGAAGGTGATGGAGAAGAAGGAACTCATGGAATATAAAGTGGAAAAGCAAGCTCGGAGAGAGATAGAAATACAATCTAATCTGCGGCATCCACATATACTGCGATTATATGGGCATTTCCATGATGATAAGCGGATTTACCTCATTGTTGAATTTGCTGGAAAGGGCGAACTGTTCAAGATTTTGAGAAAGAAAAGGCGCTTCTCTGAAGTGACGGCTTCCCAGGTAAGATTATTGACAATCCAGGCATCTGACATTCAAGTATATCTATCAAATAGCCCTTGCTTTGGCTTATCTTCACAAAAAGCATATCATCCACAGAGATATCAAACCTGAGAATATTCTGGTGGGTTTGGATGGCGAGTTGAAACTCTCCGACTTTGGTTGGAGTGTTCATGCTCCATCTTCAAGGTAGGCATTTTCTGGGTATCTTTTACTAAAATGCAGACGCAGCACCATGTGTGGTACCCTAGATTATTTGCCTCCAGAGATGGTGGAGGCCAGGGAACACGATAAGAACGTCGATCTCTGGGCCTTGGGAATTCTTGCTTATGAATTCCTAGTAGGTAATCCTCCCTTCGAAGAGAGTGGCCATGCTGCAACTTATAAACGGATATCTAAGGTGGACTTGCGTATCCCTAGCCACGTAAGTTCCGAGGCAGCTGATCTTATTCGGAAAGTAAGTTAAATACAGAGGCATTTATTAATATCAGCTTCTTCATCATGATGCGGATAAAAGATACCCGGTGGATAAAATTCCTGGACATCCTTGGATCGTGAAGAATCAGCCTCTCTGGCCTAAAAAGCAGCCGTCATGAGCCGTTCTACGGTCAACATAATTTCAAGCACAAGAGACATGAGGGTCAAAGTCTATAAATTGGTATTGTTGCGTCTATATACAATTTTGATTCCCACGGTACCTACTTGTAGACTTCTTCAAACGGACGGGTGTCATTGTAACATGAGTTCCATACTGAATCTACCACCCTTTCCGCATGCTCTTTATCCTTGCAAGCAGGGTTGGCCATCAACGAAAGAATCGCTCGCCGTCGAACGCAAGCCTGTTGCCCTCGGCCGATATGCTCCACTGCTCCATGAGTATACTGTTTCCAAAATCGGCATTCTCCAGAAAGATTGGACGCCCGGATCTCAGTACAGGCATGATGCCGCAAGTTTGAAAAATCGAGATTGAATGAACAGAAATCGTAAGCATGAACCATTTCATGAGCAAGGACTTCTTCTATCTGCCGTTCGGAAAGTAGCTTGTCCTGGCAAAGAAGAATCCCAAACGCTGGATTGAACCCGCCTCCCTTCATATCTTCACATGGCTTGCACTTGACCGACCTCGGGTTGATATTTCCTCCCGCCTTTTCGATTTCTTTACGAAGAAAAAGAACTATGGGACCTTCAAGTTAGTCATCGGATTCGCAGCTAGCATACTATATTGGAAAAGCCACTCTTTGTGCTGATTGCACAATTTTTCCTGTTTTACAGCCCATCGGCTCATATATTCTTCCTTGTATGAACTTTTCTCCTCCTCGCTCAGCCCAACGTTCAAGTTGTACAAGATGGTCTTTTTCCACCATTCCAAGACGGATGAGTCGCTCTTCGCATTATCAACCTCATGCTTCGGGTTCTTATTGTCGCCGGATCCGACTGCTGAGTCAGTCATAGCCGTAGAGACTGAGGGCAGTTTTCAGGTTCGAGGGTCGTCGCACTGGGAATGAGATGGACGCAGGGCGGAGCATCGCTAGAAAAATTACAAAAAGCGCCAGCGTTGATAATAACAGAAAAGAATGGAAACAAGTCTTTTTGACTTCCAAGCTTATGATATGTGCACTTATATAATAAGAGGAAAAATCGCGTTAGATGTAAATGTACAGATAGAGATCTATGTGCCACTAGTCTCGATTACAATCATTGAAATCTGGGTATACGTATGAGAAACTTGTTAAATATACTCTTGATAATGGTTTTCAAGCTCTATAGCTTTGCATTTTTCTTTAGACCCTCTTTCCTCGACCAAGAAAAATGTCTCTCTGTAGCGGTATGACGCTCCAGGTTTTGACCACCAGAGCAGACCTCCCAAAGATTCAGTTTGATAATTTAATCAATGAAGAAGCTGACTATTGTTGTGAAGTTAGGTAGGAAACCGTCGTGTATTGTGGTCTAATTAATAGGGACGTCATCCATCTGTGATGAAGAGACCCATGAGCCGCGGTTGGCGATCATGTCGCTGATGGTAGAGACCTTGGTGAGACTCCGACGAGACGGACACCATATTGTGATTGTCTCATCAGCGGCCATTGCTATGGGATTAAGGCGACTGAATCGAGACCGCAGATCCAAATCAATGGCAGTGAACCAGGTAAATACTAGTACAATGACGGCCATACTAACATTAGGCTACCGCTGCTGTTGGTCAATGTAAATTAATGTCATTGTGGGATGATTTATTCGGTAGATTTGAGCAACCAGTCGCTCAGATCCTACTTACAAGGAGTGACATTATGGATGTAGGGATCTATGATTGAAGGCCGAACTAACTCTAAGCGCCAACAATACTTGAATGCTCAGAATACACTGAACGAGCTATTAAATCTGGACGTGATTCCCATTGTTAATGAAAACGACTCTTTATCGGTGATGGTAAGTCACAAAGAATGATTTTGCGCTAAGAACAACGTAGGAAATCAAGTTTGGCGACAATGATACCTTATCAGCTATAACCGCAGGTATGGTCAACGCGGACTTTCTTTTCCTTATGACTGATGTGGACTGTCTTTATTCTGGGAATCCTAGAAGCGACCCCAATGCCAAACCGATCGCGATAGTGGAAGACATAGCGCAATTGGAGGTTGATGGTGAGTAACTGTTATCCTTCTTGCCTTAACATATAGTGTCTTCAAAAGGTAGTAATGTCGGGACTGGAGGAATGACCACCAAGCTTATTGCTGCTGAGTTGGCGACCAGTGCTGGGGTTACGGTCATTGTGACCAGAAGCTCTGTGCCTGGAAATATTACTGCCATCATCAATCACATTCAAAAGCAAAGAACCATCCCAAGCAC
The DNA here is from genome assembly GCA_003707065.3 of Trigonopsis variabilis. Lineage (NCBI taxonomy): Eukaryota > Fungi > Ascomycota > Trigonopsidomycetes > Trigonopsidales > Trigonopsidaceae > Trigonopsis > Trigonopsis variabilis. The sequence goes on along the minus strand of PPXM03000001.1, from coordinate 1,447,092 downwards.
CCCAGAAGTTCTACATCATGACTCAAAGACTCCCGAGATGGTGACGGCAGACAATACCACTGCCACTAACATAACCCCAACAATGATTGCCCATGCCCTGGTACGTGAATACTCTCCCTTAACCGGTGCTCCCACTCAGGGAACTAATAAGTCTGATGAAGATGTCCCCCTTCATACCCGTTTCCTTCCTAACCCTCATCCCATCCGAGACCGTAAATTCTGGATCCTACATGGTCTGACATCTCATGGAACTATCTACATCGACAAAGGTGCACAGAATGCTGTGACTCGTTCGAATAAGGCAGGGCTTTTGCCTGCTGGCGTTATTGGGACCAGTGGCAACTTCCATGCTGCGGAAGCCGTCAGTATAGCAGTCGTGGACACCAAATTGATCGATGATCTAGCTCCTGAAACATTGGAAAAGAATGCTGAAACGATTGGACAGGCGCTCTCAAACTACTCGTCCTTGGAGATCTCGCGTATCCAAGGTCTTCAAAGTTCGGAAATAGCTGCTGTTCTGGGTTATTCTGCTTCAGATTACATCGCTGATAGGGACAATATGGCGTTTTCTCGTCTCTGGAAGCTGGTACATGACTAAACGATCTTATCCGATCGCAACTTCTGGGAATTATCAGACGCAGAGGTGATAAGGACTTTCATTATTTGTGACTGTTATGTAAATAAAATATTGTAAAAGTTGTAAAATCATGACCTTTGGCACTTCTATAAAAGAATGTATCCATCTTGCAATCGCAGTCTGGTTGTCTCTTTGGCTTCTTGCGAGTTGGAGACTTTTCCTAGCAACCGTCATCATGCCTCCCTCGCAGACTCTGACTGCTCTATTAGATCAGTTGGAGATCCATTCAGAAAAAGATCAATTTCAGGAAATGATTGAAACTGCCGATTCTATCCTTGCCAAAGATCCATCGAACACTCGGGCACTCGAATCAAAAGCAAGAGCTTTGATTGAATTGGAGCGCTACGCCAAAGTTATAGCTCTCCCTTTACATGAAAACTCGGTTTGGAGGCTTTATGCAGAATATAGACTAGGTAAAAGGGATTCGATACCAGGATACGAATCATCGCGGGCTCTGGCGCATCTCCAAGCGCAAGTGCTTTATAGAAAAGGGAAATTCGAGCAAGCGAGAGCTTTGTATAAAGAACTTGCTAGTAATGGAACCGCGGTGGCTAATGAATCGTTCGATGTTAAGATCAACAATCTAGCAATTGACGCCAATCTTGCTGCTCAGTCAAGTGAGCCATTCTACGTCAAGGAGCACGGATTTCAGTTCCAGACTGAAGAGGAAGCGTTCAACGTTGCTTTTGGATTGATTCGCCAAAAAGAGTACACCGAAGCGCTCGAAGCTTTGGCCCAAGCCAAAGTACTGGTCAGCGAACTGGATCTATCTCCGGCTGAAATGGCTGCCGAGACTACTCCTATTATAATCCAGGCCGCTTATTGTCATTTTATGCTTGGAAGAACTGAACAAGCTCAAGATGTTTTGGAAAGCATCAATATTGGTGATATCAAAGATCAAGAAACACGGGTACTGGCTAGAACTTTACTGCTTAGTTTGTCACCAATAGAAGATATCAATCCTTTTTTGGCTTCAAGATTGATGGAAACCTATGATGGACATGGCAATGGCGCTGGCTCTATCTATCTCCCATTTCAAGCCCAAATATTAGCCAGAGACAGACTTTTGATTGATTCCTTAAGCGGGCGGCCATCTTTGAAAAGAAAGATCAAGGAGTATACAACCCAATTCCCTTTTGATCTTTCTCCTCATTTGTTTGATTTACCTTTGGATGCTTTTGCTGACTCCCATGTTAACCGCACCCGGCGCCTGCTGAATCAGCGTATCAAGAAAGACAAACTTGATGTTGCTGCATCCTTCGGTTTGGCTTATCTGCATATCAAGGCTGGTAATACCTCGGCTGCTCTTTCTGTAATTTCAAGTGTCCAGAAGAATCTTCTTGCATCTCATCCTTCTCTTGCTCATTCCCCCGGTCTTGTTGGAACTTTAACTCATCTCCATAAGCTCACCGGCAACCAGAGCGAGGTATCTCGTCTTCTTTCTAGTGCTTATGAGTACTGGAAAACATGCCCAGATCAGCCCGCTAAGACGGTAATTGAGGAGCAATATGCTATCGACAATATCGCCAGTTCTGATTCAGATAAAGTTAAGACAGCGGTAAGCATATTCAGCAATGGACGGATGAACCAAGAATCAAGGCTTGCTGGCCTTGTAGCTGGCTATGCCTCTCTTGACTATGACAAGGCCACTTCGCTTGCAAGTGACCTGCCTTCAGTGAAAGACCTTTGTTCACATGTGGATGTCGATGCTCTTGAAACCCAGGGCGTCTATTTGGGGCCAGTCAAGCGTAAATCTGAAAATGAAGAGCCCCAGCTTAGGATCAAGAAGAAGTCGAAACAGAAATCAAAATTGCCTAAAAATTATGACGAGAATGCCACACCTGATCCTGAGCGTTGGCTGCCAATGAGAGATAGGACTTATTATAAGCCGAAGAAAGGCAAAAAGGGGGCAAAGGCTGGACTGACACAAGGAGGCGCGGTGGATAATGTCAAAGAGTCAGATATGCGAGCTCCAAGCCCGAGTGTTTCAGTGTCAAGCGGCAAGAGCCGGAAGAAGAAGGGGAAGAAGTGAAAAGTTTGGCATGAGATGATTGTGTATTACTAAATCTACGAGTCTGACGAAGGATTAAAATCAACCAGAACCACTTTTTAATGTACAAGATAGGATAAATGGACAAATTAGGTGAAGAGGCTATCTTCTTCACGGAGATATTCACCTATATCTGCTTGCCTGAATGCAACAATCCCCGTAGGCTCTAGCCTTTTCGATTCCGACGTTGATTTCGCAGTAACACCAAATCCTAGAGGAGTATCTGTCATGGAAAAGATGACAACTCCAGAATGCTCGGGAATATCATCACTCATCTTGCCCACGTGAGCTTTGACCACATGATTTCCATAAAGAAATGGCATTTCACCATTAGGCTTAATCCACACTTTATATTGAGCATATTTCGCAATATAGTCCAGTGCTGTGATGTGAAGACGAAATTTGCCCGACTTAGTAAACTTGCCAAAGCAGATTCCCAACGACATTAAGTTAGGACGTCCAACACTAGTAGCTAGTCTCATGATCTCTTCTCGAACGTAATAAACTCTGTCTTTTTGAAGTCGGAAGCAATGAGGATCATCGGGACGATCTATCAAATGAGAGATGTTTCGACCGATATAGTTGGCCAGTTTCTCAAACAGAACTTTAGTTTCTTCTTCAGTTAGAAGTCTCATTGTGTCAGTTTCAAGCTCTTAAAATGCTGTCTTTCGTCAAATTAGAACCAACCCTTGTTCTATCTGCGCTCGTCAAAAGATCAAGCACTAATTTTTATCGTGTAACGGTTTGGGAAGAAAAATTTCCCTGCCGCTGCTCCTTTACCTTGCAACGACTCCAAATCGTCTCCAACAGAAAAGGGAGCGACGAGAGGTATTATGACGGATGTGGAGAAATCTGAGGAGAGAATTTCTCAAGCTGAAAAGCAAGTGGATCAAGACGATAAGTCAAGATCCAACGATGGCGTTGAGGAATCAGAATCTCAAGTCGAAAAACGGTGAGTGCGGAGGAATGTGAGTAAGGAGGGAACTGTTCTTTTTTCTTTTGAGAAGTGTGTGCTAATGCTTTTAGAAAGGCAGAGGAGCCAATAGACGGTGAGAAGGAGGCCAAACAGGCTCGACCTCCCAATCCCAATAGAGAGGAACGCCGGCCCAAGAAGAAAATGGCGATTTTAATTGGATATGGAGGATCAGATTTTTACGGAATGCAGTATAATCCTCCTTTTCCAACGATTGAGGGAACCCTATTTGCGGCATTGGGAAAAGTAGGATTGATCTCGAATGCTAATTCGAGCGATCCCAAGAAGAATTCATTGACTAGGGCTGCGAGGACTGATAAAGGAGTGCATGCTGCTGGTAACGTGGTTTCGGCTAAATTGATAGAGGGAATACCAGACGCAGTTGAATTACTAAATAAAGAGCTACCTCCAAGTTTAAGGGTTTACGGGATTTCTCGAGTGAACGGATCGTTTGATGCTAGAAAGCTGTGCAATTCTCGGATATATGAATACATGCTGCCATCCTACTGTTTTCTACCGCCAAAACCGCGATCTCCCATGGCTGACCGCATAACTGAAAATGCCAAGGGGGATACGGATGCTATACGGCCTGACCCAGAAGGTGAAAAGTGGTGGCAAGAAGTTGAAGAGGAATTACAAAGCAATGGGATCACCTCTGAGGTCATTGAACACCTTGATCAGGTCTTGAGCGACTTGTTCACTCGCATGGAACCAGGCGCCCGTCCAGACATGGTAGTCGAGCTCAATCCCGAAGATTATCAGGTGTGGAGGAAGATCAAGAATATCGAAAATGATGCGAGACGACGGTATCGAATAAGCTCTGAGCGATTAGAGATAATTAGAGAGGCCTTCAAGAAATATGAAGGCGTCCATAATTTCCATAATTTCACCGTCGGAAAGGCGTACCATGATCCAAGTGCCAAGCGGGTGATGAAGAGTCTTAATGTGTCAGATCCCAAAATCATCAATGGCACCGAATGGCTATCTGTCAAAATCCACGGTCAGTCATTTATGCTTCATCAGATTCGAAAAATGATTAGTATGGCCACTCTTGTCGTCCGCACTGGGTGTCCCTTGGAGCGAATCACTCAAGCGTTTGGCCCTAGCCGAGTCAATATCCCTAAGGCCCCAGGAATTGGTTTACTGTTGGAGAGACCAGTGTATGACGGCTACAATGGCCGTCTCCAGAACTTTGGACATGAGCCTCTCACCTTTGTACCTTATGAGGCTGAGATTGAGAACGTGAAGCGTAATTTCATCTATCCAAAAATTTACGAGGGTGAAGCTAAGGACAATCTTTTTTATGGGTTTCTCGGCTTCATTGACTACTTTAAGGGTCAGGATGGAATATTCGATTACCTTACGGCAAAAGGTATCGCTGAACCTCCCGCAAATGCAACGGGCAAGGATTCAATCTCTCAAGAAAAGGACGATAGGGCGCCTGAAGGTATACAAGATGGAGTTGCTGAGCCTGAGGCTGAATCTATCACGATAGAAGAGAGGCACATTTCTTCAAATAGCGGATAGTTTCTTGCTCGTGTTAGGATGATTGCCCTCTTAGACTGTTTACTCTGACGGACCAGCTGTATAATATCAAGATAATGTACGAGTTGTTTGATCAGTTAATATACCCAACTAATTGCCATTACATTAATTCCCATCAACCTCAGCAGCGATTCTCCTTTTGCCCTCCATCTTCTGGCTCTAATGGCTCAAGTGGATCGTCAGCCGTATCCTCTTCATCTTGATGGATATCAAAGTATAGCTCAGGATTGAAAGTCTTACTTGGAACGTAGGACTTGAGTAATTTTTCCGAGGTGCTCCTGGGCATTCCTTGATAGTCTGTATCCAGCTTCAGACTCCCTCTTCCCAATGTTGACGAATGGCCTGCCCTTGACGGAGAAGGACTGGGAGAATCGTCGCTCTCCGAGCTCTCTTCACTGTTTCTCATTCCTGGAACTTCGCTTGGATCCATCTCTCTTAGGGGAACTCGTTCCTTGACCACTTCCTTGGTCTTCCTAGGAGACTTGACTTTCTCAGGGCTCTGAGAGGCAACGTCTCTTTTACCCTCTCTATTGAAGCGAATCGTATTCTCCTGATTTTTGCTTATCCTTGAATCTCGACCAGACGCGTCTTTAAGGCCGCCCGATTTGGACAGAGCCCCCGAACGCGTCATTCGGTTCGCGTCTCCCGGAGTTAGAGGAGTTCTCGTCTGTACGGTTTTTGTCGGACTCGTAGTTCGTTCCATTTTTCCCTCACGGCGAGTTAGCCTGGGTGTGTCGAGCAGTATCCGCTTTTGGTTGTAAATTAAAGAGGTGACGGTGCGTAGTCACCTCACTGAATAGAGGCACGTGACACCGCGATGAGCATTGCGGGTTCCAATGGACTAGTAGATTTCGCTGGTAGCCCATGTGGGACTTGTAGTGACGGAATATTATCGCACGCTTCAGTCTTAACTAATATATAGAAGGCTGAGAAGGTGGGTGACAGTACTGTTGTGAACGTGCTTCCGATGGATATTCCTGCCTTGGCGACACTACTCGTGATAAGGAACTATCACTTACAATATTTCTGCTCTTTGTCGAAGGTTTCTAGGTGACTTTCCCCATTGGTTTGTGGTCTTATCTTTATGAGGTGACTGTACGAATATCAATGTTTGGTCTGCGGATCGCGTATAGGACATGTATTTTCCTCGCATTTCTTCGGAAATACCGGAAACCATTCGAGAATATGAAGAATGAGAGCCCTTGGAATACAATTTGCCTACCTTCAACTCTAATTAACCATCTTGAAGGTTATCTACTTAAGTATATTTCACCGCTCTCTTATTCTTGGGTGTTCAGTCAACCAATTCCCGCATCAATTACATAAAGAAGCAAGCGAAACGTATTTGATTCCACTGATAGCCTGCTTTATAAGCATCGTTGCGCATTTAGTCTATGTTGGTAGTAGGTGTAATGGTGGTTGTAGAATCCAACCAGATCATCAGATGGATAAATCGAAGCTGGCGCTATGTCTCGAACATGCTGCCAATACGTTGGAAGAGCATTGCTTATTCCAGGGAGCGAAATGGTAAGTGACGCTGAAGGAAACCGTGCTGAGATTCAAGGCTCAATGAAGCGTTAAACGGGCTGGACGATAAATATTTTAAAGAATGCAATCCAGACGAAGAAATTGGTAATGCGCAGGCGTTAGGTCTTTGGGTTCCAGAGCCTTTGCAACCCCGGGAAAAGGCAAAATTTAAATTGAGTCGGAGTTACTTTGCTTGTCATGAGTACGGTCGAGCAGCATCATGTCTGGAAGACTGCACGAACTCACGATGCATTTTCCTGCGGTTCTATTGTGAATTTTTGGTAACTTTTTCTAGTACGCACATTTCTGACGGAGGATAGAATGGGGAGAGACCTAAAGATGGTGAAGCTGTGATCTTGGGTAAGACAAGGAGCATTTGCAAGCGCGGGGTCTAATGGATAGGACCCAGTGATGATAAAACACACTCGAATAAGAAAGTTGCAGAGATTTTGGCAAGGAAAGAAATGAGACGGGCTATAACGGAAAGTAATGATCCCATGCTTCTTTACTTGTAAGACACGAAATATTTGGCTGGTGTCCGCTAACGATGTCAAAGGTACGGGTCCATTTTAGGGTCTCAGAAACGAGCCGATGAGGCAGCAAAGTATTTGGTCAAGAGCTTGAACATATTTCCCTGGAACTGGAGTGCATGGTATGAATTGATCCATGCCATATCAAACCAGGAAAAGGTACGATTGCAGTTCACGGACTATAATGCTGATGACTTTTCTAGCTTTCACAATACGCAGCTGACCTTGATGCCTCTTTGATGGCTGATATCTTTTTGGTCGTTGTACAACAAGAACTCTACCAGGTGTCGCCTCAATTGAACTCCTTATTGACGGGTCTGATTGATATCTTTCCTGGATTCACCTTTTTAAAAGTCCAAAAAGCAATGATTAGTTATCATTCGTTAGGTATAACCTTGAACCTCCTTCTGGCTGACGATAGAATACATCGAAGCAGAAAAAGAATTTGATCAAATCCTAGCTAAAGATCCTTATCGATTGGACGACTTGGACTGCTTTTCCAACATCCTCTACGTCCTCGAGCGCCGACCCAAACTAGCCTTTTTAGCTCAACTGGCCATGTCGGTCGATCCCTTCCGCCCCGAAACGTGCTGCGTCGTGGCCAACTATTACTCGCTGAAATCCGAACATGAAAAAGCTGTCATATACTATCGTCGAGCCTTGACTCTAAACCGCAAATACCTCAGCGCTTGGACCTTAATGGGCCATGAATATATCGAACTCAAAAACTCTCACGCTGCCATAGAATCCTATCGTCGAGCCACTGAGCTTAATAACAAGGATTTCAGGGCTTGGTATGGTCTTGGACAGGCCTACGAAGTCTTGGATATGCATCTCTATTCTCTCTACTACTACCAACGCGCCAGTGTTCTCAAACCCTATGATTCACGCATGTGGCAGGCTGTCGGAAGTTGCTATTCAAAGCTCAACCAGCCGGTCGAAGCAATCAAAGCTTACAAAATGGCTCTTGCAGGAACAGATTCAGACGTCCTTATCCTTAGTCGCTTGGCTTCCCTTTACGAACAGATTGGTGACCGGGAATCGGCCGCCTCTTACATGAAACTCTGCGTCGAGCAAGAGGAAGGAGGAGAGGCAACAACCGAAAGCTCCAAAGCAAAGCTGTGGCTCGCAAAGTACGAAACAAGCCGGGGAGACTTTCAAAAAGCCTATCAATATGCGAATGAACTGGTCCAGGGAACTGCAAGCGACCTGGATGAAGCGCGAGCGCTGGTGCGAGATCTACGGTCTCGCATAAACACCAGAAGACCAGCAGGGCCATAATAATGGCTCAGTACCGTCATCTGTGCCATCCTACCTCATTTTGCCTATGCTTCACCTTGTACTATTAGGAGTAAATTGATTTTGCATGCTCGTGCTGAAGAAGCCTGGTCTTCAGGCGAGTGTAGCGTAGCGACCGCCCACTTGATGTCTCAGGTCAAGTCGGTGAAAGCGGCACAAAAACAGCAAAAGGCAATAGTAAAACCTCTGCTCGAGAGCCCATTCGTTAAAAGTCCATGGTAAGTCGACCGTGCCACCAAGTTGACCCCAAGGATTGATCTTGAACCTGCAGCGGCGGACAGTATTCTTGATTCGTTGGGCTTGTGAGTATAAGCACGACGCATATCTAATCTAGTCTAGATTTTTAAGTGATTCGTGTCATTCAGGACCGTACGCTATCACTAATGTTATCTATGGGCTGAATGAAGTGACTGAGAGGCTGGGACAGAGAAGAGACGAATCTCGTAAATTATCGGAACACGAGGTTATTCGAGCAGTCCTTGTCTGTCGCTCTGATCTCGGGCCGTCTGTGCTAACTGCGCACTTTCCTTCAATGTGTTACTATTACGGTGAGGAACTCGGAGTTCCCCCAGTGCGTCTAGTCCAACTGCCAAAAGGGTCACTTGCCAAGCTAATGAGTATGCCTGTTGCCAAAACGCAGACGAATATGGGGGTCATTGCTTTAAGAGGTTCCAAAGCGCCCCAGAGTTTTGACAAGCTCATGGATACAATAGCTACTTATGTGCCTTGTCAGCCTCCTCCTTTCCCTAAAGAGTACTGTCCGCCAAGGATCATTTTTTTCAAATCAGAGCGGAAAAGAAAAAAATCTCGCCGGAAAAACAGGACAAAACAAGAGAAAAATTAAACGGTGTATGCTACAATCTAACCTGGGCTCATTTTAATCGTAGCTCCGTCCATCTTGGGCTGCATCATCTACATGATAGTAATATAATCCAAACAGTTAATTCAAAATTACGCTCGCATTAAATTGTCCCAGATTCCCAGTCATCAGCTCATTCCCTCTCTGCAACCACCTTCTCGGCCCATGGCCGTAGTGATGGGATGGGGTTCTTGATGATCTTGGTCAATTGCTTCACCCATTCCTCTTTCTCGGTCGTAGACGACGCGTAAAAGTCCACATTCTCGCCGTTGACAAAGACCAATCGAAAAGCCTCCGGGCTCACCAATGTTTGGTTACCCTTTGATCCATCATCATCATCCTCGACAATGTCAACCACCTTCGCGATGTTGATGCTGACCCTTGGCTTCTTGGTGACGTCGTTGTGAGCAATCAAAGAGGCACCGACCAGGGTGAAATATCGCCTTCTCCAATAAGGACAGTCGCCGCCTAGCTGGGATAGATACCCATCAAGGAATTGCTTCCGATGCCATTCAGCGGCGTCCAAATCCCGAAGGCTTTTTCTCATACTTCGTGGCATCTTCTCCGACCCATTCGCTCGAGGAGCGTACATCATTTCAACCTCAATCTTGCCTATCCAGTATGGCTTCTTGCGGGCTGCCGGATCCTGAGAGTCGCTGCTCGACACATCGGTGGCCCACTGGTTATAACACGACAGCTCAAACGTACGAGAGCGCCCGTTAAGGGCATCTTTGTATTGAGAAAACGCCAAATACGCTCTAGCAAAGGAACCATCACGCGCAATGATGTGACTAATCATGGACGCAGCTGCCATTTCACGACTATAGGGTGAAGGGGACTTGGGTGCCAGAGAGTCCTTCTTGGAAACAAGAAACCGTCCTATCGACCGCCCTCGCTTGGTGGGACTCTTGGTCTCAACTTTGACCGGTTCAGGCAACTCAACCTTAGCTTTAAAAGTGAGAATGAATTCCAGGTCGTCGCGCACCACCAATTCAAACTCTTGGTCGATCTTTGCTGAAGATTTTAGTTCCGCATAAGGCGTAGTAACACAATGAAGACCATTGTCGAGAGTCAGAGCAACTCTAGCCTTGGCATCCGATGGTAAAGGCAGGTCGACATCATATAGCCGTTTGACACGGACAAACAATCGTCCCTGGTCATCTGGAGTGATTGGCAAGACATCGTCGGGTTTGGGCTGGTCAGCTTGATTGACTTTACTGTCAGCATCCTTGACTTGGCTGCCAGATAAGATGTTGATCTCTCGGTCCCGTGTCTGATCCTTACTCGGCGAGGGACTTGCCGTTCTCAGCTCGCCTTGCTTTGTCCTTGGCCGCGACGGAGACCGTGGTGGAGGAACTGGACTGGTGCTTGTATCTCCATTGGTTAGTAATGATGTTCGAGAGCTTCGAAAAGTCGATCGATCGGGAATCGGCGGCACTGGTGGAAGAGGTGCCGATAAGTCTTTGAGATACTCGCACGATGGAGACGTTAAAATGCTTGGGGTTGCGCTGATGACATCTGGAGTGGAGAAAAGGTCCTCGCTCACGTTCTTGACGTTGCTCTTGTGCTTGATATTTGTCGAAGAGTCGGCTCGGATCAAGCAGGTACTTTCTCGCACTGTATATTTCCGCTAAGAGTCAGTATGGTGCAATAAGATCTTACTTACGCCTCCCTTTTTAATAACTTTGTCTAGTTCTCGAGTCATGTCATCGGAGAAGACAGAGTCACTGCGAGCAATGTCTTTGAGACTGACAGAAGAAAGCAAGTCTTCAATCTTTGAAAGTGTGAGCTCCTGGTCTACCGGGCTGATTAATTCTTCATCGTTGTCAAACTTATCAGGAATGCCTTCATTTGCCAGAGAATCTGTTGACTCACTGCTATCCTCAATTGCTCGACCGACATCACCCCCACTCACTCGCCGCCGTTCTTCGGCCAGATCTTGAAAATTCGCAGGTGGGTTTGAATATCGGATCCGTAGGCCATTGGTGGAGGAGATTGTGCCTTCTTCTTGGATGAGCGCAGCAGGAGATGTGGGGATCTCCTGCTCAATCTCAAGTACTTGAACATCATGATCTTTAGGATTGTTAGTGAGCAAGTCCTGTGAGAGATCTACCCTCGATTCTTGTTGAGAGGTTTGCTCTTTCTCTCTGGACGGTGAAAGATAGTCATCTAGCCCGAGATCGCCATCTCCCAGTCCATCAACCGAGAAATTTGAATAAGATCGATCAGGTGTCATAGGAGTTTGTGGTGATTTTTCCTGAGATACATCATCTCCTTCATCGGTAGGGGCAAGGAGAGGACTCGAATTTGGACGTGTCTTTGTTTCTTCCGTCTCTTCGTCTAAAGGTGGGATCTCAATGTCATATTCGCTTCTCTCATGAATATAATCAACCACGGGGCTGGAGGAGAACATGGATCCCGCTTTACTCTTGCGTGCTCGAGTATGGTGGATTACCGATCCGGTGCTATTGTCTGAGTCATACTCGCTTCCCTGAGAATCTTCCTCAATGTCCACGTCTTTGATCGAAGGCAGATGAGCCAGATTATGAGAGATAGGCTCCATTCTGTCGGGTAAAGTATCGTCTGAGATTGCATGCTCTTCCTCTATTATTTCTGGAACCTCACTGGGCTTATGCTCTTCTAGCTTGGGATCCATTCTCTTAGCTAGACTTTGTCGACGCTCGGCTATCTTCTGTCGAAGCTCGCCAGAGCTATTTTGGCCCGTAGGCTTGTAATGATGAGAAGTAGACAGAGCCTCTGACTGTAAAAGAGACTCTTTGCGAGACAAGTTTGCGGGAACAGAGAGCGTCGCTCGCTCCGTTGTCGTTGAGTGCTTGACGGGTGTTGAAGTATTGATAGACTGAGATTCGATGTCGCGACTTGGAGAATCAACCATACCCAAAACTGCCTCTTCAAGGTCTGCATTTGACCGTTCGATCTCTGCATACACATCATCTTGTTTATCATCATCATCTGAAAAATCCTTTAGTCGCTGCTCAAGCTCCGAGGTAGAAATGGCGTCCCATTTCTCTGCGTCGGACAGATGCGACCGATCCCTCTGGATTTCTTCGTGTAGCTGGGTTGAGGGTCGCAGAAAAGGCTCATTTTCCGATTCACTTAAACTTTCGTTATCACCATCAGTAGGTGGAGGAGGTGTGGGCAAAGGCCTACTGCCAGCTGAAGAAGGAGGCCGGTCAGAGTCTTGATCGTAAGATGGGAACATGGCTATGTCTGAGCTTAAATCTGGGGTTGGTTTAAAATACTCGACTATTTGTGGAGCTGATTGATCAAAGGTGACTTTCTTAAACGTTGAAATCGACTTGGAGGACCTTGGTCCTCGTAAACTTGACTTGGACCCCATCCGCTGGAGCGCAGACGTAGATTTGGACTCTAACATAACCCGTTCTCGAGCAGAGTTAATATTATGGGATTCTTGCTCTTCTCCGTTTTTTCCTTTCACATCCGCTTCTTGATCCATCCAGAAATTCATCACTTTCTTTGTGGGGGAGTCGGGACGCGTCTTGGTAGGACTATCGGATTGTAAATTAGAAGGCGAGTCGAGGCATTGTGTCGTTTTATTTTCATCAGTAGACGGCAGGTCTTCAATTTCCTTATTTTCTCGGATATTATCTTTCACCACGTCGACGACCACCTTGTCTGTCACTAGACTCTCGTCGACGCTGGGACTATCGAGAGCCATCGAACCTGTGGATGAGTTCCGCTTTCGATGCGTAGGTCTTATTTCAGTCAACACCGGACTCGACCGGAGAATTGGAGATGAAGACATCAACAAGCAAAGTAAGTTCGGTGGAGTCGACGGAGAGGGAGATCGCTACTTTATTGAAGCCAATCCTGTTTGGGTTGCTCGTAAACAATGGTTGCTGTAGTAACACTCAATCGCTACAGTCAATCTTAAACGCGTCAAACAATTGCTCGTGAGTTTAATCGCTAGACTAGATTGAGTGCATGTTATATGATTTGATACGAACAGAATTCCAGGCCTTTTTAGATTCAAGCCTCCGATGGAATAGAAGTTTGCTAATTGAGCGTAGGATGATCAATAAGCTAAAATGCCTTCGTTTGGCACGCACAGGCAATAGATGTGACCTCTAATAAATATCACTGAAACAAGAGGCATGCATGAAAGCAATTATGGACCTCGGTCATTGCTAAGTGTGCTGCGAAAAGTATCCATCACTCCCCTAGGAAAGATGATACACAATCCTGCGTAATAGCGGCTGCAAGTCTGTTGAATATGAAGCGTGTTTTTAATTGTGGACTTGTATTTTAACGAAAATACGAATACTGGCAACAATAAGCTGTAATCAGATGAACGGATTTGCTGGAAGGTATCGCAAGAGTATTGGGCCCGAATACCCTGGTCGATATTGTGCCTTGAGATTGGAATCATTGGAGAAAGTGTTCGGTCTTCAAAAAAATAGATTTCTTAAGCGAACAAACGAGTTTTTGGGATCACACATTTTGACGGCACAAGCAACCAGCAAAGGCTGGATGGATTATTCAGTTACCCCCATAATTTTTTCCTCTATAATAGCAAACTTCGAAATGTCTCCTCTGCGGTGGCCGTTTCTGAGAAGCCACATTTCCTTTGCTGCAATCGCTTCAGATGCGTTCTTTAACTATGCATGACGTCCAAAATTCACGTTGACTAGTAAAAGAAGGGATACTGATTTCTTTCCATTAATCTTAACTTCTCGTCTGATCTCAGAGGTGCTGCAATCTTGTATGGGCAGAAAGTCTCGAGAATCCCTAAGCGCTTTGGGAGGTTTACATTCAACCATAAGTCTCTGCCATTGTAAGAGACAGTATATATGTTTGATAACAAAGAACAAAGTCCTGAAGTGCCATCTGGTACAGGCATTTCTTTGCAACTTCATTTGACTAGATATCATGTATTTTGTGTATACACGACTCTTTCAACAAACAAATCCTCGTACTTTACCGAGAACTTTGCGAGTAGCACTTTTGGCCCTTTTTTCTCAGGAGAAGGGTTGTGACGATGCCTAGAGCTGTCCATGGTAATTCTCCGCAGGGCATTGTGGAGAATAAGACAGAAATGCCCAAGTCTTCTTCCTGGACAGTTATGCAATCTACTTAAGGCCCGTTTCTATCCCGGAAAATCAATATTGTCATTAATTGGCAATAAATAGAATTAATGGCAGAACCAGCATTACTTGTCACTTGTATGAGCTTAACGCCCTTTAACACTACGCTTATTTGAGTTTTCTATACAGGACCTGCAACGCCTGAGCATTAGGTCCCACTCCCCACCACACTCTACTTGAACTGGTCCTTCAGGTATGTGGATTGTTTATATCAGCAGGCATCATGCAGTCACATCACAAGTGTCGTGGTTTATTACGGAGACTACTGTCTCATTTGTATTGTGACATGACCCGACACGACCACAGATACTTGACGTGGCTACCGGTCATAAGAACATAGCTGGGAGCCGCATTATAGGCTATATAAGGAGTAGTAATGTATACAGTTATTGAATTCATCAACTTTTGCCTTACGGTCTGATCAAGGCTTGAGAACGGTTTTCCGATCCACCAGGCGTTGCAACAATGGCAATGTGCCGACAATATTATCGACATTGCCAATTTAAGATGTGCATGGCAAAGTAAGTTGTCTGGCCTTAGTAAAGTGGTGGTTGCTTTGACGAATGAATAATGTCCGCGAAAGAATCAAGCTGTCAACCAAGGTTTTGCCAGCTTGCTCCATCAAGAGGGTACATTGGCAAACTCTCCAAAATGAGATAAAGGCGTACACTGTTGGTGGTTTAAGTGAGTAAAAGAAGAGGAGTCATAGACAGACTCGCTTGCTATCCAGTTACCATCGGAGCTTTTCATCTAATTTAGGCTTTTGGATTTCTGCTTGTCCACCGCCAAATGATGGATCAATCCCACGTCTTAAAAGCTTTTAATTGACCTAGTTTAACAGGAGAGGTTTATGAAGAATGAAGGTATCCTCTAATAGTTATTACTGAAAGATGCTCATAAATATGTTATTAACATAATGTGAAACCTTCAAAACTTATAGCCTCCATGGATTAACACAGCGCTAAGAGAATCTAGTTTTCTCTTCGACTCTTTGGCCAGCTGGCCAATCCGTTTTAATAACAAGTATTTCATACCACAATGCGAATACAATTCTGATGCCTGTCTGATCGCTGAAGAGCTGCACATGGAAAATGTATTTATGATGTTCCAGCTTTAAGCGGTTGATTCTTTCGATTATAAAGCGACCTTATCTCTGCATATAATATATAGAAAGCGCACTGTATGAGAGAGCTCGTATGAAGTATAGACTGCAGTCTGAATGACTTGCGCTGAAAAGAACTTATCACTTGGTCCATATTCTTCTATTCTATCTGTTTTATTGAAGTCAAAAGGTAGCAATGAATTTGACTTTGGCTTCAACTGAGTTCTACATAGATGAGAGCTAGCTAACATACTTTCAGTTTTATTATAACAAAAATAATTAGCATATACGTAGATGCCCAAGCAAAGAGTCTACGGCTGTGTAAGCTTTTCTGGACCTGCTATTGTGATGTTACTGTCGTTCCTGCCCTTTACATATTGCTTTTATGCATGTAATGAGAATTACCGTGCTGGTTTATAAGCTCTTGATACGTTAGCATTAATTGGTGCTATTTCAATTCACTCAGCTCACTTTAGCACTCTGATTGTAATGTCTAGAGAAGATGCTTCTGGAGATAATAGTTCGGCTTCAACAAGCCTTCCAGTCCCTAGTTGTGCGTCTTGAGCTCGGGCGAATGCTTAGGTCAGTAATCTACATGCAGTCACGCCTCAAGTGTCGCAGTGCATGATGTAGATTACTGCTCTGCTTGCTATATCTCCCTGTATCCCATATCTCCACACAGACTTCGTTGAGGCCGCGTTCCCATCTCAAACCAAGACTAATGCGCCCAGATAACCTTTACTGACAAGCTTTTGGTCAAGATTAAAGGCTATGTTTCCAAATATGTCTTTCCGAGGCGTGTCTCCAGAGTCCGTTTCGGAACCCTTCCGTCTTTATCCGACATTAGAGCAGTCCACGAAACCTGACTTAATCAGCACTATCACCACTGTCATTTAATGTCGACGTATGATTAGAAATATTGGTATCTCCACGCATTTGCGTTATTTTCTCGTCGGTAATTTTGGCGCCATCCGAAGATCTCCATTGCCGTAGTCATTAATGACCGTCAGGGTACAATTTCGACATAACAATGGCTTGATATCATTCGTTTGCATCAACCGATTTGTAAACCAGGTGAGCTTATCAGCTGTTGGAGAGACCAGAATGGTAGGACGATGCTAATGGTGCCTTTCAGCTGAATAGATTGGTCATATACTGGCTGGTGTGCCATGGAGATAAGATCCTATGATATCATTCTCCATGCTTAATGATTTCCGATCTAGTTATCCCGGTTTACCCCTTTCCCTAGATTGCTTAGCATCACGCTTGAGCCAATAGAGGGCGAGGAACTTGGGTGGGGGTTTTGTCCCCAGTGGGTGTACTTCCGGAATAGGAAAGCTAAAACCCCCAAACGGAAATACCCCAGACTTGAAGTTCGGAGATATTCCCCACATTCAAGCGGTGGGGAGGGGCAAAATTCTCGATTTGGCAGTGGGGCTGTCACACGTCGACTAAATAATGCACGACCTTGTGGACACTTATAAAAGCACCGTATCACCCTTCCGGACACACAGTAGAGTTCAAGATCATGAGTGGATCACGGACTCATAGTATCGATGAGTTCAAGCCTGGGAAAGTGAGCCATGACGATAATGCCTATGAGCGATCATCTGACAACACCGATGTAATCAAGGAAAAGGCAGAGGCCATGGAAAGCAAAGAGAACCCTCTGCAGGAGCTAGATGATCGCCAATTACTTCAAGAGGTCCATCTGTTTTTGAAAAAGAGTGGTCTTTATGATTACGAAGACACGTTTATTAAGGGTGCTTTTCTAGCTCGAGATGGCGACACTAGTCGCTTGTCAGATGAGGAGAAGGTTATTATAGAAGAAGAGGTTACTCACAAGTGGAAGCAGCCCGCAGTGCTGTACTACCTCTGTATCATGTGCGCCATGTGTGCGGTAATTCAGGGAATGGATGAGACTGTGGTGAATGGGGCTCAGTTATATTACGTCCCGAAGTTCAATATCACCAATGACATGATTACTGGCCTAGTCAATGGAGCCCCTTATCTTTGCAGTGGGATGATTGGAACTTTAATCGTTGACCCGTTGAATAACTTGCTTGGTCGCAGGGGAGTCATCTTCCTCTCGTGTATCATTGCTATTGCAGCAAGCATCTGGGAAGCATTCACTTATTCTTGGCCTCAGCTTTTCGGTGCTCGATTTTTGCTCGGCGTTAGCATTGGCCCAAAATCAGCTACCGTTCCCGTTTTCAGCGCCGAAACATCCCCAGCAGTCATCCGGGGCGCTCTGGTGATGATGTGGCAGATGTGGACTGCGTTCGGAATCATGCTCGGTGATATCATCTGTGTTGCATTTATGCCAAATGCATCCACAATCAGCGAGGACACCGGTTGGAGACTCATGCTGGGATCAACCGTCGTCGCTCCTGTGATTGTTGCCCTCCAGGTCTATATGGTTCCCGAGTCACCCCGTTGGTATCTCAAACACGGCCGGTATGATAAAGCTCTGTTATCCCTTCTTCGACTGCGCCGAGATAAAATCCAGGCCTGTCGTGATTTATTTTACATGTCAGTTCTTAATGATATCTCGGAAGAACTTGTCAAAGGACGCAATCTCTTGGCGGATTTATTCTTTGTGCCCCGGATTAGAAGGGCTATGGTTGCCTCTGAGATTGTGATGTTTATGCAGCAGTTCTGCGGTGTCAATGTTATTGCTTATTATTCCTCGTCTATCTTTGTTTCCTGCGGCTTCACTGAGCGCTCGGGTATCCTTGCTTCGATGGGCTTTGGAATTATCAACTTCCTCTTCGCCTTGCCTGCTGTGTGGACGATTGATACTTTTGGAAGACGAAGTCTAACGCTCCTTACTTTGCCTTTCCTGTGTCTCTCTCTGTTGTTTTCCGGATTCTGTTTCTGGATCAAGAACACCAAAGCGCGATTGGGTTGCGTTGCTCTGGGTATTTATATCTTTGGTATTTTCTATTCCCCGGGAATGGGTCCCGTTCCTTTCACCTACTCAGCCGAGGCTTATCCTTTGCATATCCGAGAATGGGGTATGGCTCTTGCGACTGGTACTACCTGGATATTTAACTTCATACTATCTCTCACCTGGCCATCCCTGCAAAGAGCCTTTACATCTCAGGGTGCCTTTGGCTGGTACGCGGCCTGGAATGTCGTCGGCTGGCTCCTTGTCTTTTTCTTCTTGCCCGAGACTAAGGCACTCACACTAGAAGAGCTTGACCAGGTCTTTAGCGTCCCTACGCACAAATTCATCTCTTATCAGGTGAAGAATTTGCCCTATAACTTCCGAAAATATGTTCTCTGGCAGAAAAACCTTCCTCCAAAGCCAGCTCTCCATACGTTGGCGGGTCATGTTCAGGTTGTCGAGGACGGTTCAGAGAAGCCTTCGGTTGAGCATGTAGCATAGGGGGCTTGTTGTATTTGTTGTGGCTGGGTTAATGGAGTTTGTCTTGAAAGTTGCTCAATTGTAGCTTGCTTGTCTCTCACGAGAGAAGCCGTAGCTCTGAGAAACGCCCAGGTAGTCCATATAGAACATAGTGTTGCTGAAGTCTAAGAAGCTATGCTATGATGCTCTACCTGCCAGCCATTACAGAAATTTGCGCTTAGAGGAGGGTCTGAATGGAGCACTAGCATTCTCACACTGCATGTGCAAAAAAAATGGACGCACCCGGAGTTGAACCGGGGACCTTTCACATGCTAAGCGAAAATCATAACCAACTAGACCATGCGCCCTTGTTGTAACTATGGTTACTTTTTGCCTTCACAAAATAAGGCAACATAAAAGCCGAAATGTTATGCATTTACGAGCGTAATCGCATCGTCTCCAAACTTGAACTTCGTCAGACAAAGATAGACTCACCCGATGAGTACGCTCTGATTAGAGCAGAATATGTTAGCAAAACTGCTTTAATTCATTAATTGATAGCATTTGTAGCTAAAACGTAAGTCTGGAACTCAAAAACATCCTATAATAAGTTCTCTCATTAGACGTATCTCTCAATCTGGCACTGCATGCAACTAGAGAACAGAAATATTACCTCTCACTTAAGACTATGAGCTTGAGGACTATATAGAGCTTCTCACTTGATTGTATGAAGGTGCCTTCGCCTCACGCCCCTTCGAGAGCTCCGAGTTGGCGAACAAATGATGAGTTTTGGTGAGTTATATTATTTAAGTCTCTATATGGGTTCCAGGTAAACCCATCTCTGGTGTGCTTGATCATTGTTTTGATGGGATTCCTGAGAATTTCATTATTCTGTGTTTTCCCGACAAGTCCATGGCCCATGGGGATACAGTTCACCTTTCCCACCCCTCCCGATGTAAGGATCAAGGGAGACAGAAAGCTAGAAAGAAGAGTGCATAATTTTACCTCCAAAAGATCAACGAGTGAATCCAAAGAGCCATTAATGTGTGGGAAGCCTCTATATGACGTGAGGCAAGAGGAGAAATGAGAACCAACCCTCGAGCGTAAGAGAAGAAGAATTACCCCATCGGCGGACCCTTTTACATAGATACTGTCATAGGATATCAGAACAGAGGAGTCGCAATTGATCGAGAGCAGAGTCTACAAGTAATAGCATTATATGTGAGCCGGGTAAAGCGAAGTCAAGGTCTTAGAGGTGGGGACCTAAGAGTGTGTGATATATCGTCCGATGCCATCCAGAGCATATCGTCGGGACACACGGCTCTACATTTGGGATTTTTTTTGGAGCAGTCCCGACCGTTTAGAGCTGCACATGTTGCTTTGGCCAAGTCTAGGAGATCCTCCACAAAGAAGAATTTAAGCAGCGCTGGTAATTTGACACAGCTCCAATGGAACCCTGGAACCCTGTAAGGACGCGTAATTCTTCTTTTTGCCCATTTTCATTTTTGGACGTCATCGATCAGTTATGGGGACATTGTGACGCATTCTGCTGCTCTTTGCAATACCCCATCAAACACTTGAATGTGACGACGACAACGAACATGTCTCACCACAGAGGGCAGAACAAGGACTTGCTCCCTGCTAGAAGGATGGCAGAATGATGCCGCAAGAAGGGAACTATTAGCGGTAGTCTTACACTTCTTAGGATAACAGAAAGTATGTTAAGACTTCCGTCTTTCAGACTGCCATAATATTCACAGGCCAGGGCGAATGAGAAGGGCGAGATAGTAATAATTTGCGTCGAGGACATTTCTCACCATCATTGGAACCGGAAGCCAGATATTGCTTTCATACACTTTTACTGCTTTCTTTAGGACAATTGCAATCCTTGTTCTCTTCAGAATAATTATATCCAAATGTTACTACTTTGTTGCCAGTGAAGAGGAGACTACTTTGCTTTTTCGTTGATTCCCTCTATTTGGCACGATTTCTTTTCTTCCCAAACGGGCTTAGGCTGAGGGGAAGAAGTAATCGTCTTACACATGCTCATCACCGGGCAACAAAGATTCCGGTGGGGTGCTTGCAATGCGGCTTGCAGACACTGCTCCTCCAAATAACAAGGAATAGCCACCTGTTCTGAGCTAAGCTCCCCGCAAAATAGAATACCTAGCTTGTACGGATTCTATATGTGTGTTAGTATTGTAAACGATACACATCCGTATAGCTTAGTTCTCGAAAACGGGCATTGGTCGCGGGAATACCAGTCTCGGACGTCACAGCAAGATGCATGGCTCTGAAAGTGTCTACCAGTCGCTTTAATTGAGTGCAGTTGGGGTCCCGAACATAGCGAATCGACGATTGGAACGTAAATGTGAATATAAAGCATACACTTGGATGCGGTATAAGGGAAAAAGGGAACGGAACTGGGCACTTTCAGGAGCGTGCATCGGTCACCGGTAGGCGGACGTTATAGTTAAGTCCGTAAAACATGGAGATAAAGCCGTTAGACAACAGCAATGAATATAAAACACGGCACTATATAGACGTGATCGCATGAGAAACGGTCGCCAAGGCTAGAATAACTCATGATCATGATCATCTCATATGGACCCAAAACCGGGAGTAAACGGTTAGAAGGAGAGCAAGCGTACAAATCACGTCAAGATGAAGAAAGCACCCGGTAAGTGGAACAGCGTTATAAGAGACAAAGCGCATGACTTCAGAATTACGCTCAAAAAGCAATTGGACACTTACGAATAATGGTCACTAACAAGCGCAAACATAAACGGCAGTTTTTTTATCCTCTACAGCGTTCGGTCGTGCTCAATGGATCAAGCCGGGTTGAACAAGGCGGGGAAGATACATAGATGACGAACTGTGGGGTATAAGAGATGGGCTCCTTTAAGGCGGAATTACCACTTACGTATCCGGGGCAAGGGAACCGTAACTCATAATTCTCACACCAGATTTAATATTTCTCAAGGACCGTAAACCGATCAAGCGTGATTCCTGAATCGACAGCGCCATTGTACTCTGGGCTCACAGCCAGAAAGAAGTAGACCCACCAAAAAAAAGACGTTATGGGATCTACGGCTCATTACCTCTACCCCACATAAAGCCGGTGACAGATCGAGTTGTCATTGTAGTGGCGGAGGCTGTTTATGGAGTCGAAGAAGGCCAAGCACCACCACGGGGGGTGGTGTGAGCAGCTGTTGCTTTGGACACCGCCATTGGATCGGACCACGTTAAACCCGATTGTAGCAAACAAAACGACAAAAATAATAAAGTTAGTGTCAACAAACACTAATAGTGCTTTTCTCTGGATTCTGGATCTCAATTTAGAGTCTGAACAAATGTCATCCGTTAAAGTTTTACTACCACTGAAGGCTATTGCTCCCAATCAATACAGAAAACGTTGCTTACGTTAGAAGGGAGTCTCGCGGGGTAGCAACCTGGGCAGAAGGAACAGCGAAGCCTCTACCCCTCACGCCCAAACAGGGGATGCGGCGTTGGTACCCCTCTTCAGTACCCATCTCTCCGTAGGGGCGTGCAATATAAAATCCTGTCGATTTCCTCAACGGTCTGTGCACTGGCTATTCAATATGTCGGACGTTTCTCAAATCGAAAACAAACAAACTGTGGATAATGAAGGGTTGCACAATGATGATATTGAAGCTCAAATTCCTAATCTCAAGAAAGAATCTTCTATAGACAGCGATGACGAAAACTACATTTGGTTGGGACGATCGCGGGTCGCTAAAGATGATATCCTTAAGGCTTTCGGCGGTACCTTGACGACTGGTCTTGCTCCTCCTCCGTCGAGGAAATTTGCTAACCCTGCTCCTCTTGGGTTGAGTGCCTTCGCGTTGACGACCTTTGTCCTCAGTTTGGTCAATGTCCAAGCCCGCGATGTGACGGTTCCTAATGTAGTCGTGGGTCTCGCTTTCTTCTACGGTGGCGTTGCCCAGTTTCTTGCTGGTATGTGGGAGATGGCTCTTGAAAACACCTTTGGTGCCCTCGCTTTTGCCTCTTACGGCGGCTTTTGGCTTTCATTTGCTGCTATCGAAACCGATACATTTGGAATTGTCTCTGCTTATGGCGATGACGAGAAGATGCTGAACAATGCACTGGGTTTCTTTTTACTCGCTTGGTTCATCTTTACCTTTATTGTTCTCATGCTCACTGTCAAATCTACTCTTGCTCTCTTTGGTATGTTCCTCCTCCTCGATATCACATTCCTTCTCCTTGGTGTCGGACATCTTTATGCATCTCACACCGGTGGATTGAAGACCATCCAAGCCGGCGGATACTTTGGACTTTTCACGGCTTTCACTGCCTGGTACAATGCATACGCTGGTGTGGCCACTCCAGAGAACTCATTCTGGGCACCAGAGGGTATTCAACTTCCTTGGAACGACTCTTCCGAGGTCCCTCCTCCCCCCAAGCACGCACGAAAGAAGCATCACAAGGGTCAATAGGCAGCTTACTCTGGGGTTCTTACCGGTTATGTTTAATAGATTTATGAAATGCAATGAAGTTTTTAGTATATAAACATTCTAAGTAGCTTGTTTTATCATCATAGTCAGTTGTCTAGCTCAGGTATGGCGTCGACTAGGTCGTAGATTCCAAAGTCTTTGACAACCCGCTCCTTGGTCAATCCTTCGGCCTGCTCCTCAAAAGGAATGTTTCCTGGGCGCACAATTACGTGGGCATGCAGTCCAGCCTGACGAGCAGCGACTATCTCAGCAACCATGTCTGAAAGGAAGATCCAGTCTCCGGGCTCAGACCCGGACTGGGAGTGAACGATATTGGTGTAGGATTCAGAAACCCGTTTTGGTCCCACCGTGGAAGGATCATGGTATCCAGAGATAAATTTCGTAAGGTCGCCCGCATCTGTATGAGCAAATAGCAACTTCTGGGCAGCAATTGAGCCCGAGGAGTAAATGTGGATCTTCCAGTTATTACCAGACGCAAGGGAGTAGAATAGCTTGATAACATCTGGATAAACAGGAGCCTTTATTTCTCCGTTTTCATATCCGCTTTTCCATAGATAACCTTGCAGCTGCTTGAATTCGGAGGCTTTCGAATCGATATCAGTCAGATTATCAAAGTATTCTATAAACGCTGCCTTCGACTCCCTTGCCGATGACGGGAATTTCATGTAGATCTGTTTGAACTCTTCGCTGGAATCTCCATTGAGAAAAGCATCTATAGTCTTTGGAAGAGACTCTTTGGCGTACGGGAACTATCATTAGAATGATAAGTAGAGAGGGGAAGACATACCAAATGATCACGAACAAAAGAAATTGGACAAACTGTCCCCTCTGTTCGTTAATACTGTATTATAAAGGCCTCGACTGACCGATATCCAAGAGTAGATATTTCATGGCAATAGGACGGTGCCTAGCGCACGTGATGGGGATTGTGTGCGGAGCATGCTCAGGTGGGATAGGCAAAGCTGTCAAGGGATAAAGTAAAAACTACAAGAAAAGCATGCAAAATACGAAAAAGCAGTCGAGAAATCAGATACTCCTATAACCAATCCATGCATAAGCAAAACAGACTTATTTGAGGTCGCCAAAGATGCCTACCGTAGCAACGAAAAAGCCGAAAAACGAAATGCCTAGCGCGACCCAGCTTTTTTCCTTCCACCGCGAGATTTCTAAAGCAGCGAGGGCATCATCGTCGCTCTCGGAGGTCGTGGAACTGGCAACGTCGGGTGGCGATTTTCTAGGTCCCAAGCCGACGTAGGTCGAGTCGCCGAGATTGCTAGGTTCATCTGCATCGGCTTCATCGGAAAGATCAGGTAGATCCAGTTTAGGGCCAAGGGGATGATCTTGGGGATGTGAGCGGTAGGTCTTTGCAACAGCTTGTTCCAAGGGACCCAAGACTCCATACCCATAGACGTAGAGAAGAGGACTAATTACAGCAGAGTATAATAGATAAGGGTGGCGCTGAAAAGGAGGCGCCAGAATAAAAGCTGTCAGGAAACAGGTGCATGACGCGGCCGCCAGAATGCCTACCAGCTTCTTCAATCCACTAACAGCATTTGAAAACGCTTTGGAAGCCGGCGCGGGAGGAATGTCAACTAAAGACGGGATAGAAACCAGAGAGAATGATGCGATTGCTCCTGAAACGCAGCCCAAAGAGAGAGTTCCAAGAACTTTCAAGATGGTGGTCGTCATGGTGAGAAAGGATGGATAGGATGTGGGACAATATCAAGGCCAACCAAACGGACAGATCTGATTTGACAGGCCTGCTGCCCCTCCCAGTCAACCATATTTAATAGTCACCTACAAGAATTTCTCTTCGCTACGTCTTGTATGGTTGAACGCCTTTTGGGACGTCTCGTCGCCCGATGCAAGTCGGTGGATCTAGAACCGTTCCACCGAATTCATGACGCAAACCTGCCGTGAGACCATTCTAAATTAATCACACCTTTTAAATGATATTGTTGCTTTCTTTTTCCCTTGTCCAGCTTACAGGCTGAATGACCAATGTGATTATGAAATGGTGAAATCGATCACTGATACAAATACTCTATTGCTTAATATCGTGTCTCGCGTTGTTGCTTATCAGGCCGGTTTGGGTTACGATAAGGTGATACTAGAAAGGATGTGAGTCACGGCAGAAAGAAAACAAGCCATAATAACAAAAACAACAAACACCCATAACACAACGAGCTTGGGTTAAACGTAA
Source organism: Trigonopsis variabilis (assembly GCA_003707065.3). Lineage (NCBI taxonomy): Eukaryota > Fungi > Ascomycota > Trigonopsidomycetes > Trigonopsidales > Trigonopsidaceae > Trigonopsis > Trigonopsis variabilis. The sequence goes on along the minus strand of PPXM03000001.1, from coordinate 1,421,396 downwards.
GACCATGCAGTTTGAATAAAGAAGTTTGAAACAGAACGTGATTCTTATAGGCGCGTAGCTTTTGTTGTTCCCCCGCCAACTGTTGTTGGGCATCATGGTCTGATTACCCTACTGCGTTGCTCGATTGGTGTGGAAGCTATTGGAAGAGGTATTTATGGCCCAACGTCCTAGACCTATCCTCCCACCTCTTTCTGCCGTTCTCAAGTTCACGATAATCTTTCTGGTGCAAATCTCACTTCTATCGCTCGTCTCCTTCCAGACGCTTCTCTTCACTCTAGGCTCTTGCTAGCTCTGCTTAGCTTTTCGCCGTTAAGCGCTAAGCCTCTTGGATAGAGGGTTGCCCTTGTGCACTTCGCAGGTGGCAACCTCAGCTCGTCATTTGATTCTTTTTCATTGTGGATAATTTTTTTAAAGCATTGGTGACGGTTTTGATCCTATGCCCTGTCCTGCAGAGTACGGTGCCTATAAGGCCGGCGCTCTCCTGGGTGGCCGGTACCGATGGGTTGCGGATATAAACACTGGTTCGTTTGGATTGGTCTCATTAGCGGCCGATACTCAGAATAATGATGATTATGTGGCCATCAAATGTCTCTATTCCCGCTCGGAACCCCTGCCAAATCAAGCAGGCCGTGGCTTTTCAACCAAGCCTATAGACGATGAAATAGATTCTGATCAGGCAAAGACCTGTTTACGTAACAATGATAAAGATGGCAAGGAACCTGACCAGGCTGACTGTTCTCCGACGGAATCTAACGACTATGATGACCTTTCCCGTGTCACGCCGCTCTCAGAGGCCGAATATAACCTTGAACTGAAGATCCATGCATTACTGGGAAAACACCCCAACATAATTGGATTCCTCGATGCCTTCAAAACTGAGCATTGCCATTTTTTGGTTCTTGAATATTGTGCCGCAGGTGACCTCTACGAGGCAATCTTGGCCCGGAAGATCGGACCGGCAGACATAAAGCCGCTCATTCTCCAATTGATTGATGCTGTCCAATATGCGCATTCCAAAGGAATTTATCACCGCGATATTAAACCTGAAAATATCCTTCTGACCTCTGATAAAGTTCTCAAATTGGCTGACTGGGGATTGGCAACTACAAGTAAGATATCGCATGACACTAACGTTGGATCTGAGCGCTACATGGCTCCAGAACTCTTGGATAAGTCCGTTCCTGAGCCTCAACATGAACCGGAAAAAGTTGATATTTGGGCTGTCGGTATCTGTATCCTGAACGTGCTCTTTGGAAGAAACCCGTTTGCATCTGCTTCTCCCTCGGACAAGCTGTTTATGGACTATGCTTGCGATCGACAAGCCTTGTTTGACATTTTCCCTTCAATGTCGTTTGAGACCTTCCAGACCCTTCGCCACGCCCTTGCTCTTGACCCGGAGAACCGTGATCTGGCAAAGTTGAGGTCGTGCGTGGAAAGTGTGGTATCGTGGACCACTGATGACGACGATGATGATGAACTAGCCGTCGCTGGAGACGAAGCACTGTTTGATGTTGATGAAGACGAGAACAACTACCAGGAGTTGTTGTTTGATGCGGCTGATTCTGATCTAAACTTGCCTACGGCTGACAGAGAACCTTTGAGGACGCCCTCGCTCGCGGAGGCAACTCGGGCTTTCGAATTTGATCCCATGGAATGGAATCTCTACAATAACTTTACTCCTCCTACAAGGGTCGTTAATCCAAAGAGCGCTCTTGAATCTACGTCGAGCACGACCTCAGAATCAACTCTGGTTACTCCTGATGGTTCCTTCTGGACTCCTGCCCCAATAGCCATCGACAAGCGTGGATCTGGTCTAGCATCAGCATTTGAGCGCCTGTCTATCGATGGAGTCCTAGCTCGGAGCCAGAGTAAGAGGGCTGGCCCAAGCAGTTCGGTCCCTGTCTCGGTCTTGCAACCCTCGTTTCCCAAGGTCTACAGTGGACGACGATTTGAGTTCACCCGGTCATGGAGCGAGCTTGCCATGGATGACGACAATGACGACGACGACTTGATGAACATTTATGAAGACGGCTACGATGCCAGGATCGTCCAAGTTGCCCCAAAGGCCAAGGGCAATGGGTCTGACGCTGTTATCAGATGCACCCCGGCGGCTGAGGGAATGCGGGCGTAATAAGTGTATATGTGTAAAGTGTCCCGTCTCAGGCAGCGGCATGCTCGCCAGGTATGTTGCTGTTTCAGACAAGGCACGCATTGAATAGCAATTTACATACGAACCGTCAAAGACAAGCTATAAGATTAATTACTGAACGTAGAAATGATGACTCCAAAATCGCAAATGACCGATGATAAGCCGCCGCCTACCTGGGCGTACAGACAGATGAGGAGTGGCAGCCTGCGCACCCGTAGAAAGAAAAATAGGCGGAAGCGTCTGCCAGTGATACCATCATTGCGAAACGAGCGGTGATGGCTGTGGAGAGAAGGACTGTTTGGTTGCAGTCGGAATGGAAGCGAGGAACCTTGATGACGGTAGGACCGTCTGGGGGACGAGACGCTATGTCTGGAGCAATAGCGGAAGGGGACAAGCCACCAGAGTCAGACGTCGCAGGGATCAGTTTGATCTCTGCTGCTGTTGGCACAATATCGCGTGGGTTGATATCAGCCCAAGACGAGCGGGGGCTGGCAAAACAGCTCCAGTCGACACTTTTGCGGAAAGCTCTCGTTTCAAGAGAAAAGAAGATGAAAGTGAAACACGCGGGGTCGGTACGAGCCAACCGGATTTTTGAGATGGTGACAGGAGAGGGATTGAAGGCGATAATGGATACCGAAATAGATGAGGGAATGGGCGCAGAGGGCAAGTACTCCAGGAAATGGGCGTCTTCTGGCAGGAAATGACTCCACCGAAGACCGTCAGAAGAAGCAGAAAGGGGATCTTCAAGAGAGAGGGGATTTGAAGGAGTAGAAAAGGAAGAAGGTTCCATGGTAAGAGAAGAGAAGGCCGGAGAAGAGTACTGTGGAGGGGGGCTTGTAGAAGAAGCAACAATGGGAGACAGGCGGCTTCCTCTTCTATCGATCAAAACCAAAGTTCTGTATTGAAGAGCCGCTAGGGACCCTCTGCCTGCAGGAGATACATCCTCGAGCTTATCTGAGTAAAGACGAAGCTCCAGTGACTTTGGCGAGGGAGGATTCTCATCGCCGGCGACGAGAATCTGACCAGCATTGCGGGCATAGCTTCGACGATGGAGAGAAGGACGGCGGCGGAGACTGGTGGCCGATAGAGAAATTCGGCGCTGTGAATTATCATAATCGGCACTAAATCGAGAGACAGGGAGCTGAGACGGAGGAGCGGGAAGATGACGCCAACGAGACATTAAACAGATAACAAGTCAAGTCAATTGGCGGTCAAGGCACAAATGCAACAATGCGAGGCGCTCATAAAGCTAGACTATCTTACCAAGGCGGTAACAAACGAAGGCGACAAAATCCAGACCGGCCGACCAATTCTCCCAGAAACAAAGGCGATTACAAGCAAACTGAAACTTGGAGTTAGATCCGTAGAGGAGAGCCAGCTTCCTACTTACAAGGTATCCTGACGTATAAAGTCGTCGATGATTAGAATGACAGGGCATCACCACCAGGCAATGGTATCAGTCACGTGAGACACGATCCAATTTGCGTGAAGTGCAAGAACAAGAAAGAAGAATCAGGACGATGGAGGATAAAAGAGGCATCACTAAAGGTATGAAAGAGATATAAGCGGTGGTTAATTGGAAGATGAAGTCGCCTTATACGATCGTCAGATCCGGCTGTGGGGTCTTGAAGCTCAATCAAGGTATGGAATATAAGAGCTCTATCGGGCCAGGTGTTGATGAAATGATCCGGGAGAGCATGCTAGGCGTTAATTGCCGCTACTGACATGATTATAGGATCCGGGAGGCCAAAATTCTTGTGGTTGGGTTTACTGGCTTAGCAGCGGAAGCGATTAAGAATCTCGTTCTGGCCGGTATCAACAGTATAACGATCCTGGATGAGAATGTAGTATCGGCTTGTTCCCTGGGAGCCAATTTTTTCTTACGGCAAGATGATATAAATTCAAAGGTGGGGCGATTTGGCGAGAAATGAACGCTAATTTGTTTAGGCGGTCGAGGCAGCAAAAGAGAGGATCCAACGATTGAATTCAAGAGTTAGTGTGGATTCGGCGCGATGGGCAGATTTATCTCAAGACTTTATTGCTCGGTTCAATCTCGTGTTGACGTGTGATTGCTCGTATCCTCAGTTGGTATTTACCTCTATTAGGATGCAGCGCTAACAGTTATAGACGTTAATTAATTCCTATACACGTAATGCCAACGTTCCTTTCTATGCAGCTGGCACTGCTGGTCTTTATGCCTATATTTTCTGTGATCTAATCGTTCATGAATACACAATGTCTGTACATTTCTCTTCTATGCTAATCTTAGTGACCGCGAGCATACAAATGCGACCACAAAACCGGGACAGGAAACCGCGACTAGAACGCTGCTGCGCGTGACGACAGAAATAGCTTCACCAGGAAGTCCAGCAAAGGAAACCGTACTCAAAAAGGAAACATACTCTCGCCTTGAGGAGGCAGTCACATTCTCTTTTACTGGGAAGCTGCGTGCTCGTCAACTGCTTCGAGTAAGTCCCGTTTTAGCCTTATGGCTGGGCCTATGGGCCCAAGACAGCTCGGAAAAGGGATCTCTAGCCGAGAACGTCGAGGCTGAGGCGGCTCGATTGGGTCTTCCTCGTGAACTGATTAAACAGGATCTGATAGACTCGTTTGAGACGTCTCTGGGGACGGAGATCTCGCCAGTTACGGCCATCGTGGGAGGCGTGGCCGGGCAGGACATCCTCAACGTGCTCTCCAAACGACAGCAACCCCTTCAGAATATGGCGGTGTTTGATGGGCAGTCTGGCTCGGGACTCATCTACTCGCTGCATACCTAGGAGTTGTAAACTACGTCGGGAAAAGACACAATACTCTCCATTTACATTCTAGCAATCGTAGCAATCATCTATACCTCAGTCTTGGGAATGAGAGCCAGGTCGACAATCCGACGGATCGAGGGGGCGGGTATTTCGGGAGGAATGAAGGCGTCCATGGACGTGATCCGACGAGGTTCGGGCACCTCAAACGGTCCGGCATCGTCAATCGGGGTGGACTCAAGAAGAAGCTTATCGTTGTGGTCATTCTGCGCTCGTTGAGACAACTCCTTGTGAACGGCGCTATCGAGAGGCTTCTCGTAGTCGCTCGAGTTGTACTGGGCGATGATCTTTTGAATTTGCGACGGGTTCAACAGCCAACAGACATCGTAGATAACTCCAATGTCGGTAATCGACTCTTTCTTGAGCTGGAGGAGCTTGGATGCTTGGGTCACATGTTCGAGCCGAAGGACGCCCTCAGGGAGATCATGGGTCTTGCACCAGTCCTCGAGACGAGTGGTATTATAGTTGATTTGAAGCCCTCGTTTCCACGACAAAAAGTTCCGTCTCATCAGTAAATTGTTGAACGACGTCACTCCAATCATCCTCATTAGCTCTAAAAGGACGTCACGCATGACAGACTCTTCGAGAAGATAAAACTCCATGGCGTAGTGTATCCGATTGAGGAAATTCAGTAGGTCGTCCATCTTATATGTTGAGGTTGAGGCATTGAGAATCTTGGTCAAAAACCGGTTGCCTTCGGTCGACCTGAAGCCGGGCAATGACTGGAACTCGATCACACAGGGGATGATCATGGGCTGCAGCTTCTTCTTGAGGTGCTTCACCCAAATCAAATGAATGTTATATTCAAGGTTGACAAGATCTCCCTTCACCATCCGAACCAGCTCTGTGTATTGAGAAAACTCAAAGTCGCTTAGTTGTTTTGACATGTCTGAATATACTATATTGGCCTCAGCAAGGCAGACAAACGAGTAGATTTCATGCACGTTCGAAAGCCAGTAGATGCTTTCAGGATTGATATCGTCGCCGTCGACCTCCATCACCCGATCCTGGATCTTCTTGAGCACAAGAGCAAAGAAAGCTTCAGACTCATGGACCATTCCTAATCGCCACATTTCTTTGGTGATAAGATTGATCACATGAGCAGGGAGAAGGATCTCATCACTTGACGCCCGTTCTTGAGGTCGCGGAGGAGGTACCTTGATTGAGTCAATGATTCCATCTGTAATCTCAGCATACAGAGCTTTATCGTTATCCAAAATGCGCTCAATTTCTTCATCCGTGGAAGCAAGGCTGCTTGTATCAGGAGTAGCAATGCTTCGATTAGCCGTCATTCTAGAAACACCATCAGCGGCAACAGCAGCAGCAGCCCCAGCCCCAGCCGCGGCAGTGGCAGTGGCGCCGACAATATTACTGATTTCTCCATCCCTGCCTTTCTTGGATGTCCGAGTGCGCTTAGCAGTAGATAAACCTAGTAATCCGGCACCTGTAGGAAGAGCATCTGATAATGTCGGTCGGGTCTCCAACTCATGCTTCAGTACTTCTATCTCATTCTGGAGCTCTTCAATCTCAACCGCATACTTGTCCTTTTCTGCCGCCGCGCTTTGAGCAGCTTCGAGTTTCTCAAGGGTTTTTTCGAGTCGCTTCTCGGCTTCACTAGCCTTCTCTCGCAGCAGATTGATCTCATTATCAGCTTCTTCATGTTTGGCTGCCATCTCCTCCATCTTAGCCTCTAATTCAGCAGACTTCTTTTGATGATATACAGCCGTCAGAGCCTGTTCCTCGAGCTCTTCGCTCCGCCCTTGAAGTTCCTGGTGCCGGGTTTGCAAAGTCTCAGATTGAGCCTTAAGCCCGTCCAATTCTAAGCGAAGTTGCTTATTCTCTTCCACCCGGGCCGCTAAAGCTTGAGTCAGCTCAACGACTTTATTTTCTAATCTATAAGACACCGTCTTGAAATGCTCTGCCGATCGCGCCTCAGTCCGCAACTTGTCGAATTCTTTGCGAGCAGCTCTTCGACGAACACAAGACTGTACGATAACAATCTTCCTTCGTTTATCACGGTAAGCCTTGCGTGCAGAATATCCTCGCCAGACCCTTTGAATCGAAACAGCAGCTTCCTTGTACCGACGGTCGAGAATTCCTCGTCGGAAGAGTTTTCCTTTGATAATAGCTTGAAGGCCCCGAATAGATGATATAACAGCATTGTATTCGGTTCGTTGATGATAACCCCTCCAAATTCTCTGGATATTTGTGGCTGCAGTCTCTTTTCGAAGCTGTTGATAGTGCGATCGAGCAAGGTGACCCCTTATAAGAGACTGTAGATTAATGAGCGAGTTCCGTATGGCCAGGTATTTATTCCGGTAGTAGTTCCGTCGCAGGTTCTTTTGAATGAGGATTGCACATTGGTTGAGGCGCTCCGACCTGAGCTTCTCGAGGAAAGCCAGCATGCCTGCTCTAAAAAAGACTTTGGTCTCACCAATCTGATATTTGTCTTTCTCGTGAATGGTATTAGACAAGATGGATTCGACTATAGACTTGATATCACCGGTCCAGTTGGATGAGTTGGTCAGCATATAGTATCTAGAGGCAAACTCGGAAAACGTCCATCGACTAGGGAACCCAGCACATGAAATACGGATTGTCTCCAAGACACCACAGGCTCGAAGTTGAGAGAGAACCATGGGTCCATCAAACAGCCACGCAGTCTTGGATTCATTGGGCTTGATACACCGGATATAATGAACGTTGGTTGAGTCGATGGTCTCCATCAGATCAATCAGAGATTGCTTGAATATACCTCCCAATGTTGGCTTCCGGACCACTTTGCCTTTGCCAGGAGTGCTCTTCTCCGCGGCAGGCGGCTCTTGAGCAACCTTATCTTTAGCAACGTCTAAAATGCTCTTCAAGAGTGGGTTCGTAGTGGCATTGAGAACATTCAAATGCTCGTCGGGCACGGTATCACGATTCTTCTCAATAAAGCCTTCACTCTCATAAGTAACGTCCATGGCATAATGGTGGACGGTAAAGGCAGAGTTACCAAAGCGAGGCTTTTTGAAATAGTCTTTAAACTGCTGGTCTTCGTCATAGGTTGAATAAAGCTTGGTAGCCCATGACTGATCGTTTCCGCTAGGTAAGCGTGACTCCTCGTCCAAGAGACCAAGAATACCATTTTTGCTCTCAATGAGATCAATGCAGGGCTGGTTATCGAAGAACTCAATAAAAGTCCAAGGAATTTTCTCTCGCACGTACTCATCTTGCTCGAGCTTGAAGACGTGCTGGTTGAATTCCTGTTGGAGCTTCTCGTTGGCGTAATTGATACAGAACTGTTCAAACGAGTTATGCTTGAAATGTTCGAAACCATAAATATCCAGAACGCCAATAAACGACTTCATGGTGGATTGAATCTCGGGACTAGCCAGACCATAGTTGATGCGGAAAACAAGCCAGTCAAAAAGAAGGGAATAGATAAACTTAGCAAAGGAGTCTCGCACAACATAAGCTTGCTTGCCATTCAGATTAGTGGTAATTTTCTCACTTCTAGTCACGAAATTCTTCTTGGTCGTCCATTTAGCAAACTGAGTAGCATCCAGACCTAGAATCTTACATCCTTCAACCATATTTGGTTCATCCGAGGGGATGAATGCGTCCCGCCTATCGGCAATTCTGATATTACCAATATGCAAGATAGCAGACAGAATAGCCCAGATCTGATGTTGGAGCTCAGAATCAATACCAATCAGAGACAACGCATCACACGTCACCTTGAACTCGGCCTTGTCGTCAACTCCGTCGATTATTGGCATTCCGCCTTTATTAAGGTATTCAAACTCTTCTATTGGTTTTAGTTTCCACTCCTCTTTGCTTTCATCGGGCAAACCAGCCAACATCTGGTAGAAAATATGAAAATTGCGTTCGGTTGGAGCCTGGAGGACCAGTCGAGATCGTTCGAGCAAATAAGTCTTGATGCGAGCACCAATAATATCTGTTTTCGAATCAAACATTATTTCCAAGTATTTTCCAAATCGAGACGAGTTATCATTCCGCGTAGTCTTTGCGTTACCAAAAGCCTCCATGATAGGATTTGTAGCCAAGATCTGCTCCTCCGTTTCAGACATCGAGTCGGCCTTGGACGATAAGGGCCGGTCAGGAGCTTCGACTGAAGCAAAGTAGCGCATAATATACTTGGCGCTCACTGTTTTACCCGCGCCACTTTCACCCGACACCACGATGGTCTGATTTTCATTGTTCCTGAGCATGCAACGATATGCATCCTCAGCTATAGCAAATAAATGAGGTTCTAATTCTCCTCGCTGTCTGCCTGCATAAGCTTGGATGATATCATTTGTATAGAGAGAGTCGATTCTTTGGAACGGGTTCGTGGCAATAAGAACGATACCAGAATATGTATAAATAGACAATTGGGAATATCGAACGCGAATTGCATTCAAAACCGAAGGTTCATTCAGATAAGACAAGTCGGTCAGATCCTCTGTCGTCTCCAGTAAAGGTGGATTTCGAAGAGGTGGTAAGTCCGGATGCTCTCCTTTGACAAAGTCTGCCTTTGGAATCGAAACTTCAAAGACCTAGAGTTAGAGCGGGTCGCGTAAAGAGACGAAACCACCAGCCAGGTCCGTCTCAGCAAAAAGGCCAGACAAGGTTAATTGACTGGAAATTCCCAAGAAATGGACGCGTCTAGACCATCAGATCCGCCTTGCACTTACATCTCCCGACTCCTTTTCCAGCGTAATCACCACCGGATCCGCTGAATCATTCAATTCACTGATGGTGGCTCCGACCCATCCTTCCTTGTGATCTTGGGCCCAGCAACGTCTAAAACCACGTCAGCCCATGATGAAATCAAACCAGCTAAAAAGCCCAGCCAACTTACGTCCCAGGTTGATGCGTAGACGCCATAGTAAGGCCCGCGCGGTTGTCTGAGGGTTGCTTGTTGTGAAAATTTCAGACAGAAAGGGGGGCCATAAGAAGACGTGACGACCACAAGGACCAGGCAAGGTCTGGGTCGATAAGTCTAAAGACCAACCTAATCGAGTGTTGTTGTCTTTGTTGCTGTTTTGTTTTTCTCATATCAATATATTAATTCATTTCTTGCTCTGGTTCATAAGGTAATTGGTGAATGTTATTCTTGAGCCTCTTGTCACTGGGCTAATTTCTTTGTTGAGAGCGAACGGATGCCGATAGGTTCTTGTGTCGATGAATATTCTACGTTCTACATGATGCTCTGAGCCTTATATCGTCTGTTGATTTGATTATCCCATTCCGGGAGCTATTTTTGTGATCATTGATACCATGTCGTTAACTGCTGGTTTTGGACCGCTTCATGCGGTCCTTTCGATATCCATGCTTGTACGGCATGTTTATGGCATAGCCGATAGCGAGCGATCCTACCAAGGGCACCATGACCGCAATTGGAGGGTGATTTGAGTATTAATAGTCTTTGTGTCTACCGACTACAGGCACAGAGACCATTGATCGATTCCTATAGTCAAGAGCTTAGGGCACTGCCTAAAGAAGTTAACAATCAGTAGATATACCATGCACGACGTTATGTTTGCTCTGATTTTGGCGCAAACAATCTGGTTTGATTGTCCTAATGACCCTTTCCGATTAATATGTGCCTTGATTATATGAATGAATGACTTGAGTTCAGATGATCTTGGAGGTATGAAAGTGAATCTCCAGTTTTTTATCTTAAAAGCATGGTTTACTTATCAGTAGCAAGACAGTCTTGTTAACGACTTGCAAATGACGACGAAGGTGGAAGGTCAAGACTGATCGAGCATCGAATCTTCCCACGTTCGCCCTGATTTCTATGAAACGTACTCCTGAAGATTGTACATTTCAACGGCCTGAGTATATATATTACTTTCTGTGGGTACGATCAGCGGTTAAGCCTCCGTTACTGTTGAGCTCAACCCCTTTCAGTATCTCTATGCTCGTAACCATAAAACTACACTAATCACCCAATTATTAAGCACCAATGGATTTTTCTTTCCCTTGAGAGTCCCACTTTAAGGTTCGTGTCTAGGCTCAGAACCCCGTCTCCACGTGACAAAGCTCGCTTTTGGTGCAACGTACGTCTCGTTGCCACCCCCCTCTTGGCTGTGGAGTTCTTTTTTATTTCTTCATCCACCATTTTATCGTCATGAGTGAGCCAATTAAGAGCAAGCGTCTTGGTGATATTGCAGGAGCCCCTACTCCTCAGAATACTCCTTCGTCTGCTCCTTTTTTCTCTTCTAGAGCTTCTGCACCATCGGTATCTACTATTCGAGAGGAAGGTACGTGATATCACTGTGTTTCTGGGCGAATTGCTCTTGGGCTTTGATTTGGAGATCAAAAATATTCCTAGTCGCGTGTATATATGTATTTTTTGTTGAGCTTCTGCCTATACTGGCGCATATAGCCATGCGAGGCACATTTTTTATTTTCTCGTCGATCTAGGTTTAATCGGCCAATCTCAACGGCCGGTGACAATAACACATTGTTCAAGATGCATTCGCATTAGGATTTGCAGGAATCTAACTTGTTAGGTCAAATTGGAGCCTTGGCTAATAACCCTGCCTTGTTGTCTTTGATCCAAGGAAAATTAAACACGCTAGTTGGACGCAGCTCGGGATACATTGAAAGCCTACCCAAGTCGGTTCGAGACCGGATCTATGGGCTAGAAGCAGTCCAAGAGGAATATGAAAAAATCGAACAGCAATTTCAAAAAGATCTGATCGAGTTGGAGCGATCATATGTAAAGAAATATGCTCCTATATTTGAGCGTAGGGCAAAGATCGTCAATGGGGAGCTCGAGCCTACTGCCGAGGAGATCGAGACGGGTAAATTGTTGGAGGATGAAAGACTAGCTGAGGAGAAAGATGAAGACGAGGAAAATGAAAAGAAAGATGAGAGCAAGGAACAAGACATGGAAGAGGAGGCGGAAACAGTAGATGAAGGCAAGGACATCAAGGGTATTCCCGAGTTCTGGCTCTCGGCTTTGAAGAATATCGAGATTGTGAGTGAGACCATCACGGACGCTGATCAGCCCGCCCTTGCTACGTTGCGCGACATTCGAATGGACTACCTCAGTACTCCAGGATTCCTGCTCGAGTTTGAGTTTGCCGAAAATGAGTTTTTTGAAAACACAATTCTCACAAAGAAATATTATTACTCTGACAAGCCTTCAAAGACCGGCGATTATATCTACGATCATGCTGAAGGTACCGAGATCAAATGGCGTGAGGGCAAGAACCTGACAATCAAGATCGAGAGGCGGAAGCAGCGCAATAAGCACACCAAAGCCACGCGGACGGTCGAGAAGATCACATCGGTCGACAGCTTCTTCAACTTCTTTTCACCACCACAGCCTCCCCAGGATGAGGAGGAAGAGGAGGAAGAAGACGAAGATATTGAGCAGTTGCAGGGCCAGCTAGAGTTTGATTACCAGATCGGAGAAGCCATCAAAGAACAGCTCATTCCGCACGCCGTTGACTGGTACACAGGGGCGGCTGTGGAGTATGAGGACGATGACGATGATGAGTTTGATGATGATTTTGAAGATGTCGAGGGCGACGAAGATGAAGACGAGGATGGCGAGGGTGACGAAGAAGATGATGGGAACGATGGAGACGCGCCACGGCCGCAGCAGGACATGTCTGAATGTAAGCAGTCTTAGCTACGATCAAAGTAACAAGCGGCAAGGCTAGTATAATAGTATGCAAGCTTAATATGGGATACCGTTGGTAAGCCTTTGGAATTCGTCGTAGCCCTTGGTCGAAAAAGCCTCGTAGGATTTTTTGATGAGCCCGCGCATGTGCTGGGCAGCCTCCTGGTCGGACTTGTCGAGGACAAAGCGGTTTCGGAGGCGCTTGATGGTGGTCATGCCTTTGAAGCAGGGCAGCCCCGACTCGAGCATCGGCACGACCATCTTGATGATGTCGTCCGCGTAGGCCCGGCTGACCAAGAAGGCCTTGATGGAGAGCTCTTCAAACCAGTAGTAGTATTGGGTGCGGGCATTTCCGCCCATGATAGCGACCATCTCCTTTGTCAGTTTGAAAGGAGCTTGCTCGAACTTGACACCACCAGGCACGATATCGAAGCAGAAGCCAAAATCGATATGCAGGACGTGGCCCTGATCATCATACATGATGTTTCCGTTGTGTCTATCTTTGAACTGAAGCAAGTACGAGATCACCGAGTAGGCCGCGAGCGAATGAATGAAGTTGAGCCTAGCCTTTTGGAAGCCAAGACTGTCCTCGACTCCCATTTTGGAGATAAAGTAGTCGTAGAGGCCGTTGACGGCCTCTCGTCCCAGCATATCGCGAGAAACGGAGTGGGGCAAGACATCGATGACACCGCAACCAGGAGCAGTAGCAGTGACGCGATAGGGAAAGACGTAGAGATCGAGGCCGCAAGAAGCAAAGATCTGGCGGAAAACGGATATTAGCTGCAAGGCAAGGACGTCCTGCCGACAGTCGTCGCCAACCTTGAAGATGGCAGCTTGCCAGACGTCTTTATATTTCTTGCTCGGCTCGACCGCCTTATCAGGTGCATCGTCGTCTTGAGAGACATTGGTATGAGGGTCGATAATTGGTTTGCGGACCTTGAAAGTAGCCATGAAAGGTGCCTTTGCGTGGCTTTGAAGAGGTTTTCCCGATTTCCTATCGATTCCGACTAACGTTCCATCAGGATTTGACGGAAGATAAACCCCCTCCTGAAGCTGGATCTTCGCCATTTCTTCATCAATCTTAGCTTTTTTCTCAGCCTTTGTCTTTTTGATGTAGGGCTTGAGTTTACCAGATATGGACGTGACCGCAGAGAAGAAAGAAAACTCACGCTCGTAAAACTGGTGGTCTTCGGGTTCAAACGATGCAATTAGCTGATCCATGACTGCATCAAGTCGGGGCTTGATGTCGTCAGGCTCAGTCGCATCTTCATCTTTATAAGCGTTGGCCTTCATATTCCAAATGATTTGATGAGCAAACAAAGGATTGAGACTACCAGTTTCGACAATGAACTTTCTCACATAGCCCAATCGATCATGCCGGATCAGTTGGACGATCTGGGGAACATAGAAAAAGGTGATATCAGATGAGTAGGAAGCCAAGGATCTCATAGCATATTGACAAATCAAAGGGTGATCACCAAAAGGAGGAAGAAAGTAGTTGATCGCTTCAATTGGTAAGGAAGCTTTCCAGAATAACAACTGGCCCAGCATGTTTTCATTCAATTCTTTAAGATTCCCGAATAGGATCGTGATAGCCTCTGGACAGCTTGTAGCTCGAGCAGGGTCTTTAAGGGCAAGAGCCTTGAATCGAGCAATTGCAGCGTCAGACTTATATCGGCAAATGTATCCATAAGCGAGACGAACATCCACGTTCCAGGCAACGTCGACGATATTTGGATCTTTGCGGTTCTCCGACCCAACGCTTTTCTTCACTTGAGGCGAATGAAGTCCACTAAGGTTCAAGACATCTAGCCAGAGGCCGAGGAGATAGATTTCATGCTCGAGCAACAGCACGAGCAGAGTTCGACATCTTCCTACCTTAGCCAACAGCTCCTGGCGGTTGGCAGCCATTGATGTCAAATCCAAGTTCTTGATAGCTCTCAAAGTCTCCAAGAGAATCTCTAGATCACTGTTCAAGGTCAGCTTGTCGCCTCCAAATGGAGGTTTAATGCCACCATAAAACCACGACAGGGCTCCCAGGATAATTGAGTTTGCAAACCGTAACTGGTCGCCAGAGGACAAGCCATTACGAAGACGGAGATAGTCAATTGCCACGAGGATAAGTTGGAACCTTGCGCCTCTAGCCAGGGTGTGAGTACTTGCCGTGGGTAGAGCCGTCAGGCCAGAGCGAAGCATTCGGCCAAAAATCGGGATAGTATGAGGACTATCGGCCGATCTTGCGTGGATAATGCTCTTCAAGGTCTGGATAAGCACGATGTGAGGTTCAAAAGATTGCAGAGCTTCTGATGCCTTTGCATCTACTTGGGCCTTATTACTAGGAGCATACTCCATTTTCTCTGCAAGGCACTGAGGTGTATCATGTTCTTGAGAAAACAAGCCTTTTCTGTCAGAGATCATCCGCTCCCACTGCACAGCCAATTCTCCCAGCACAGTCGAAGACAGCTCTGGTAGTTCACTCACGACCCACGTCCATACAGATAACCCTAGGCGAATATTAGGTCCAGTGAATTTAGAAAATGGAACAGCAACCAAGTATTGCAAGATTTCCCGTCTAAGATCTTCGCAATGAAGAAGGAAAGCTCCTGCCTGGAAGAGACTATCTTTGAATAGTTGGCGACTTGGCTTGGAAGTGTTCAGACATTGAATGAGACTCATTAGAACCCGCTGGCTCTCGACCTTTCGTCTGGCATTGATTTCATCGCCATCAGTGATTCCAAGCTCCATTCCTTCAAAAATTTTGGAATAGACCTGACGAGACGTATATACAGAGACGAATCCGGCGGCACTGTTGGCACTACCGAGAGGATATCGTCGTTTCTCTTCAGGAGTAAGCTGGATACCCATATTTAGTGCAAATGAGACTCCTAAGGATAATCGTCCAGATAATCGATCATCGTGAGTTTGAGATAAATAATATTGGAGCAGAGCTTTTGTATCCGATGACATTAGATCCATAGCAGACTTGACCCATGCAGCGGCCTTATGTTGGAAAGCTTCCAAGGTCTCATTCCGCTGCGACTGAGAATCTGACAGTTCCAGGCGGACGTTGGCTCGACTTGAGATGAACACAGACTGGGGATCATACATATCCACTGCGACATCGACGCAACTTTCCCACAGTAATGAAAGAATCTCCAGTAAGGCAAACATGGACTCTTTTCGACATAAAGCAAAAGGCAGGTGGACAACCAACAAATCCATGCATTGATAGGCCACTTGCTGGGCACTTTTGAGCCGATGGCAACAACAGACCATGACTTCTTTCAATTGATCAGCAACATCATCGACCAAAAAGTTCTCGCGGCGAGAAAGTGCTTCGTTTATATAGATGTTGGTGACTTCCAAGGCAATGGCAGTCATGATTCTAGCGTTTGTACCAGCTTTGATACTGGGATCAGTAAAATAGCCCAAACATTTGGCACAGTTGCCCGCCTTGGCCCGTCGCGTTTCCAACAAAAGTGTGGCAGAAAAGAAGAATAGCTTGGGTGTAGATAGCGTTCTAAGTTCTATCCCGCTTTTCCCAAAAGCATTCAGGATCTCTGCTCGTTGGTCGCTGAGGTTGGTGTTTGATGATCCTCGGCGCAAGACTGTATTCAGTTCGATTTCAGAATCTAATTGAGAGGCAAGATTCTCGGCGACCAAAGTGGGAGAACTCCAGGCGATGGTGATTAAATCTTTACCGAAAGATTTTGTCCAGTTTGAGTCTCTTGAATAGCCATGCACAACCATGTTGAACCACGCATCTCGAAACAGCTCTTTGATGTCCTTGTCTTTGGTCTCATATGGCGTCTCTGAGATAGGTGGTAGAAGTACGGCTAGACATGGAATAGAAAGGGATATCTGTTGAGCGCAAATAGCAATCTGTTTTTGGGATCGGTGGTGTTCGAGCTCCTTGACATCGCCTTTGCTCACGATTTCGGTCAAAAGATATTTGAGATAACTGTTGAAGACGTCTGGTCGGTGTTTGACAACTTCCCGGGAGATGAGACAAGCAGAATCAATGGTGGCATCACAGAGATCCACGTTAGATGCTGCAAGAGCTTCAAGCCCTAGGCGGTGGTAAACTCGCGATAGACTCAGGATGTCGCGCTCAGGGAGCAGCTTGACTAATTTAGGAGTTTCGGCGATCAGTTTCAAGTCAACAAAATCGTTGACTTTCTTAAGCTTTTGGTTCAAGACCGTGGCTGTCAGTGAAGCGATTTTGGAGTCTCCGTACCGAAGAGCAATCTGAATAACGGCAGTGATGACCCGCGCACACACTTCATTTTTATCTCCAGACGGTTCCGTAACCAAATCGTGTTGTTTGCGGATATAAATGGCCGATCCGGTTGTAGGTATTGGGTGGAGGCTAAGCTCAGAGTCGTTGAGGACGATATCATTAGAAGTAGATCGATCAGGGCCAATGGTTAAGACATTAATTAGCGAGTAAATTATAGAAATAACTCCGTCTTGGCTTCCTTTTTGAAGATAAGAGCCAAGGCAGTCACATGACACTTGTAAGGCTCGAGGAGAGAGATGCCTCTCAGCAATACAGTTTGGAACAATGGCACTCAAGGTTTCGCCAGCGGAATTATTATCTGAGATAGGATTAAGGGAAAGCAGAGTTAAAGTTTTGAGACTCATTCGATATAAGCGGTCACTTGAAAGTAAGATTCCTGAGTTGATGATTTCGGTAAGTAAGCGCAGGAAGTTCTCGTAATCATAGATCTCAAGTAAAGAGAAATAAGCAAGCACCTCGAGACTCATAGCCTTGATATCCATTGCGAGAGTCAAGACACTGGGGCTTTCAAGATTGACAAGGTCCAAGCTATCATCCAGCTCAACAAAAATCCGATGAACAATCTTATTAGCAAGTATCAGGACGGGATCACTGCCATTGTGAAGTCTATCAGAGGAGGGTTCTTGAGACAGTAAAAGGTCCATCAATGCTTCGTCTGAATTGGTGTAGGGATCGCCAATATTCAGAGTAACGGAACAGTAGCAAATCATCCGGATTAACGAGAGTAATTTTTCCTGGAACAGTAATCTGCTGAAAGGTTGTTTACAAGTCTGATAGGCATTGTAGTAGTAGTGCCACTGTTGGGAAATCCTATCTTCTTCATTAATAATCCCTGTTCTTAAATCGTCGACTTTAGTCAAGAAATTTGGATCAGTCAGTCCATCCAACCGCGTCAAGATGTGTTGCTTGTCTAATAATCGAGCCACCAGAAAAGGAGATTCACTGGTAGCATCTAGGAATCCCAATAACGAGAAAACGTTGATGAAATATGAATCAATTGAGCATTCGGGGTCAGTCAAAGATAAACCTTCAATGTATCCGCTAATGTAAGAGCTGGCTTTTTCGAGCAAATGGCTATGCGCTCTGCACAGATCTGACAAAGCCAGGGTGAGTATCTTAGTCAAGTGATCCCATGGTGACGGTTTCAGGGCTTTGGGTTAATTAAATGCATCCAATAAGTCTTACTCTGTAGATAACTCGACACAGCAAAATAGGAATGGGGAATCTGAAGAAGAAAGTAACCCATAACTTCTAACAGCCTTTCTGCATGCCCTTCATCTTTAATTTCTCTTGTTATTGGGCTAAGAGCAACTAATAGTTCGGTGATATTTGTAGACTGGAAAGCGTTAGCTTAGCTCACCGCCGTCATACTCACTAATATTTTTGTTTGCCCTGAAGCCTCCTTCCATTGATTAGTTCCTGACTCCAGGCGACTTATCAAGCCTTCTAAATCATTTCCACTATGAGTATCTTTACCGTTCGCGATAGGATGTCCATTAGCTATTTTCTTTGCAGTCGGGATCTCGCCCGAAGCCGCGTATTTCGCCAGTTTTTTTAACGCCCGAGTCCTTATAGTATTCCGATCAAAGCTTTTATTAATAATATATTACTAGTTCGCTTCCTACCCGCAATTATCCATGACTCGATCGACGCACTTCCGTCAGCCTCTCAACACAAGACGCCAAGGTCCCGCGCTATCAAAGACGTATCAGAGGGATGGATTATCCCGATTATTCTCTTGCTCCGAGGAGAATATACCTCGGGGTTAAACCTTGAGGTGTTGTAATTCAAAGACCTTCCTTACTAAGACGTCGTCTGAACGCTACTTGGAATCGCGCTTAGGTCATCCTGCGAGCTCGATTTCTCGACCGTTAAACTGGTTTAATACGAGCGCGACATACTAGATGCTTATCTTTTGATTACGACTTTGTCTCTCAGCGTCTACACGATAAGAAAGAATCACTCTATTCATCTTGGAGACGATTCCTTAGTGCAGTAGCACATCAGCGCAGGAACCACTTGTTTGGCTCATCTGCACCATCAGTTATCAGTGCTAGTCTCTGGCTGGACTAAATCTACCAAGAAATCTTCTCAATTGATTGTCAAACGGGTTTACGGGAGAAACTGCTATAAGGGCTCCCATGTTCACGTGGATCGTAGGTGCTGGGACAGGATCATTTAGTTGCTGGTGGCATTACCCTACCTGTCTTTGGGCAGAGTAGACCAGAGCACTTCCGACATAAAACCTAGGAGAATTAGGAGAAATATATATAATAGGACTAAGTGTCCCAAGTTATTTGCCTTCTCTGCTGGGATACAAGTGGAAAGAGTAACTTTGGAAAGCGCACGCTCCGAGCTGCGACTGAATATTGACGTTCTCCAAAGACATTAAGTCTGCCATGTCTGCGTATGAGAACGAGTCTCATTGCTCCCGTGAAGACGGATTCTTGGTATCTCGAAAAGATGTTTCCCTGTCGGATTTGCGGACCGTAACCAAGGTGGAGTGGTACTACTTTAATGTGATCTTGTAAGTTGAATGTCAATTATTTGCTAAGACCAGAACATGGACAGAGCTACACGAGGGTCCACGAGAACCGCTAGACAATTTGACCTGGTACACGCTTCTTGACAAAGCGCTGAGGAGTTTTCTAGGCTATCTCGGAGAATCCATCCCTATAGATTTGTTGACGATTGACCATGAAGTGCGAAAGAATAACTTTCAGTGCGAGTGTGGATGTTTTATCCGAGTTCCTTTTAGTTGCATGCAGGTAGTACAGGGTGGTCTTGGGGGGTATAATGGAGTTTTAAACGACGAGACTTTCTTGCTGTCTGTCCGTGCAAGAGGCCCTTTTCTTACTGGATTAATTGGCCCTAGCCGAGACTGGCGGTTTAACGGTGTCCTCAAATGAGGGATACGTGTATCATAGTGGTTCATGACGAGTTTTTTGATAACAGAAGGTCGTGTACGGTAGTGAGCAGAGATGCTCTTCAGCGCATACGAGAGTAACATAATTATTTACTGCTGCAGCCCTGAACTGTCATATTATGCTCAATTACAGCCGACTTTTTTATTCCAATTTATGCAATCCTCAAACTTCACCTTGTCTCCTCCGAAAATATCAAGAGCGCTGCCAAACGTCAAGTCCACCTTACCACCGCTCAGCTCTTGTACTAAGCCCATATCCCTGATATCCTTGGCACCTCCTGCGTATGTCACAGGTATCGTGGCCCATTCCCCTAGCGCTTTCACCAGATCTTGATCTATACCTTGACAGAGACCTTCAACGTCCGCAGCATGAACGAGAAACTCATTGCAGCTGGCACTTAACTTGTCTAGAGTCTCCTTACACACCTTCAACGAAGTCAGAGTCTGCCATTTATTCATTGCCACAACCCATTCCACCTTGCCATTCTCTTCTTTCTTCCGACAAGATAAGTCAATCACCAGTCGCTCTTTTCCCACCGCCCGAACCATGTCCTCCAGTCGGTCCCACCTGAAATCCTGATTTTCAAACAAGTAGGATGTGACAATCACATGAGAAGCTCCATATTCTAGCCATTGCTTTGCATTGCTTGGATTGATTCCTCCTCCTATTTGTAACCCACCAGGAAACTCTCGAAGTGCTTCTATGGCTGCCTCATCACATCCTGGACCCAGTTTGATCACATGTCCTCCCCTTAAATTATTCTCTTTATACAGTCGTCCATAGTAGCCCGCCGAATGCGTCGCTATGAAGTTCGTCGTAGGCAATTTCTCTCCCTCTTTTAAAGTTCCTCCCACAATTTGTTTCACCTGCCCTTGATGAATGTCTATACAAGGCCTAAACACCGTCATTTTGTGTCGTCCTTTTTTCTTTTTTTTTTTCCCTAAAAGTGGACGAACTTCCGTTGTCAGGGACCGTCGTAGATTAGCTAAGCTTCTCGGGAGATCTCTGTGGACTACGAGGAGGCAAGAATGCTGCTGTTCAGATAAATATTATCGAGTCTCAAAGAATTTTTAACATACTTATTGTCCTTAAAGTAGGCTGAGAAGTTCCCAGATAGTCAAAGCGTAGCCGACAAAGTTCCGAACTAGTGTCTCGCACAAGAGATCCGACATCGAGGGCTGCGCTACATGATTGTTTCTTCGGTAAAATCTGTCGTAAATTGGATACAACTCCCAATGGGAAAAAAAGTCAAATCTCGAGCAAAGTCGAGGAACGAGGATCGGCATGACATTCCCACGTCGGTGAACGAAACGAAGGAGTACTTGGACGTTATGAGGAAATATATGGAAGCACAGTTTGGGCCAATGACCGATCTTCCAAATCTCAGTGGTTCCCAAATTTCAGACCATGAGGACCAAGATCAAGGATCTTTGGACCAGTCTAATGATTCAGACACATCTTATTCTGGTGAGCGTGACGAAGATCTAGAATTTACGCCATTCGACTCGGAAATAGATGAGCTCTCAGGCTCTTCATCAAGCTCAGATTCAGACGATGAAGCTCCTGTGGTTGTTGAATTTAGTGCTCGTGAGTCATCAACTCAGCCTGTTTCAGAGGCTGATCGTAAGCTCTTTATGGTAAGTCTTTGGTGCCGTGGGGCTCGCTGCTTACATATCTAGTCTAGCAAAGCTCCCCAAAGCTTAGCAGAAGAGCAGAGACAGGAAAAGAATAAAAAGGGAAGATCTAATCGGGACGATGTGGAGGAAGAAGATGATCTCAAAAATGACTTGGCGCTCCAGCGGTTAATAAGCGAATCTCACATCCTTGCATCTGCTGATAAAGGCACTTATTCTGGCGCCCAAGCCAGCTTGTTGGATCTTGAACCCACTGGAAAAGTACGACATGCAACGTTACAAGCTAGGATCCAATCTCTAGGGGGCTCTGTGCAAGACAAGCAGCCTAAGAAGATGCCCATGGCAATCCGAAAGGGAATGATTGAAAAGAAGACACATCTACGAAAGAAGACTCAAGAACATGCAAGGGAAGCTGGAATTATCTTGTCCAAAGCTGACATGGCTAAAAGCAACCCCTTGCTGAAGAGTAAGGTCCGTAAGAGAGACCGAGGACTTAAAATTGCTAGCGTTGGAAAATCTACAAAAGGCGGTCTTAAACTTTCAAAGCACGAGATCGCAAGGGTCACTAGGAGATGATCTACTGGGTAGTTTGTAAGATATACGGGAAGACTTGTAAGTTTGAGGAACGTCGTGCATTAAAACCTATCGTACATATTGTTACAAATGCTTTTCCAGCTTATGACACTGTCGTTCGAGGATCGACTCTTGGTTTCTGAGCTTCATGGTCTTCGTTAAGATCATCTCCGGCGCGTTTGAGAGGTTCTTCGGGCACATAATCATCATCCTCATCGCCATAATCAAGGGCAAGGTCATCGTCCGAATCACTGCTAGGTTCAGACCGTTTATCCTCATTGTCGGCTTGATTTTCTTCCGCCTGAGGTGATAGACTTTTCCCTTCGCTAGTTCCTCCTGCTCTCTTGCGAGCAATCAGCTTGTTCACATAACTCTTGACAAAATCCTTTATCTTGCGTTTTTTCTCATCACTCAGTTCCTTTGGATTCTTCACGACATGACCAGGGCGGAGCTCTTTTTCAACCAGGATCTTGACAATATCTTTCGAATGCTTTTTGATAGCATCTTTAGTTATTTCTCCATCGCCATATTTCTTGACGACGTTGGGAATATATTGAGCAAGCTATAGTTAGTATGGCTACCTAGTAAAGACTTACTGTTTTGGTCAATATCTTCTCAACGCCCGAACTTTTACTCTTGTCTTTGCCATCTTTATGCTTTTCTTTTTCTTTTTCCTTCTTCCGTTTCTTCTCCAACAGTCGTTCCTGCTTCAATTTTTTGCGTTCTTCATGCAGCCTCTGGCGTTCAGAGCGAAGATTTGCCTCCTCTTCTGCAGCCTTTTGTTTCTGAAGGAGCTGTAAATTAGCTTCTTCAATAATTTTTTGAAGATCTATCTTGTTATCCGTGGTGGACGATACAGGGGGAGGTAACACACTAGCCTTGTCGACGGGGAAGTCCCACTGGCTTATATTCTGCTCTCGATTATAGTAGTACCTTCTCCCTGTTGGGTCTTCGGCTTCAGCCCAGCCTGGAGGTAGTTCCTTGTCCTTCGAAACAGGTTTGCGACTGCGAAAAGGCCGTTCGGTCTTGCCATTCTTCCTCCGATTATCTTTATCAAGCCATTTGCTCTGATTGCTCTCTTGATTGGATCCTTCTTCCTTTGTGGCTGAGTCAGACCTCTCCTCGCTTTCAAGCACAGGCGGTTCTTCGCTCTTTTCTTCACTCGGTCTCTCGGTCTTGACAGGACGTTCCCGTCGAGGGATACGGTAAGCCATCTGTAGACTACTCCATTCGTCCAGAAGCTGTTGAGCATGCAGTTTGACTTTATCATCTTCATAGTTTTTGCTTATCTCCTGGACAGTAGACTCGATCTTGGACGACGAAATCTTATTTTTGGTCAAACGAGGCCATCCGAGTAATATCTCCAACAACGTGTCTACCAGTGGAGGATGATCCTTGAACTCTCGCAAGAGCGTACCAAAAATTTGGTAGCCGTGCATTTGAAGCACCCGTCGCTGTACTACCGGGTCATTTTCAGCCATTCGGATCCGCCCCACCAGCTTTTGAACCAGCCAAATTTCCTTGCACTGGACAAGACTGGACATGACCTTGGCAACACCAGCTTCATCCAAAGGCCTTGTCTTTAAGCTTTCGACATACTCTTCGTCAGTTTGCTTCTTGGCTTTCTTCTTTCGTTTGGGAATGGCTAAAAAGTCTTGCTCGTCATCACTAACACCTAGAGCATCCATATAAACCTGAGGAAGTTTCGAAACAGCCTCTGTTTGAGTTTTTCCGCCAATGACTCCAACACAGTTGGGCTCTCCGCAGTAACATGGCTGAGCTTCAGCGCCATACCTATCAACGTTATAATCAAACGTAAGCTCTTCTCCTTTACTGAGGTCGCGTTTGGCAAAGATGCCCATTCTCAGTTTATTACCGACGACCCACTTATCCACATAACAATTGGGATTGCAAGAATGGTTACAAAAGCGCGAGAGTGATCCTTTAACGGTGGCATCGACAAACTCTCCTTTCTGCAGCATCATGAAATAAAAATGTTTGATTCCCTGTTTATCATAGTTGAGCATCCGTTTCCTGAACCGTATCTCGTCGATGACTTCTCCAATATATTCATAGATAAAGAAATCTTGCGGGACATCAGCATTAATCCTCAGCCCAAACCCCTTCTTTTCAGTTTGAATAACCGACACAGGTGCATACTGATGTCGCTGGAACCTTTTATTTTGACAGTTTGCTCCACAATGACCTTGATCTTCCACGCACTCCATCGAGGTGTATCTATTGATACAGTCAGAATGTTCACCACAAGCGATATTTTTTCCGTTGATGATCTCTTCCCGGCAGTCACACGCCATGATTTCCTCTTGGCCCGCATCGGCGAGATATCTGTTGCCATAAGTACAATCCTGGATCTCGATAAACGTGGTCCTAGCCTTGTCCGTAACGTCGGGTAAGTCATTATATAAATGCCTTGGCGCATTCATCAAGAGCTCTCTTTGCTGTTTTCGAGTCAGCTTTCGAGGCTCCTCGCTTTCGTCTCGACTTTCATCTTCTCCTTTGATATCGGCCTCTGACTCTTGTTTTAGATCTTCATCCTTTATTCCAGACTGTATATCACTCGCATCCTCCTCTTTAATCCTCTGGACGTCTCCTATACTCATTTTGTCCTCATAGAAACCTTGGCTTTTTAATCCCGATCCGTTCTGTCGCAAGGTCGTCCCGTTGGTGATACTTTTTCCCTCGACTCGATATATCTTCAATCCAACCTAGCAACCACCCCGGTGCCACAGCCATGATCCTGACCCTCAAAGATCTTAAACAACAAAAGTGGACTCTAGAAGCCAATCCAGAAGATACAGTGAGTTTTTTGGTTTGGTTTATATCTAACTTAGATCGCTTCGGTTAAAGAGGCAATCTCTAAAGATAAAGGATGGCCTCAAGAGTCATTGAAATTGATCTATTCAGGTATTTATTCTTGGTGGCTTTTATCTGATCATAGGCAAAATCCTCCAAGATGCAAACTCCGTCGAGTCTTATAATATCAAGGAGAAGGATTTCATTGTCTGCATGGTCTCCAAGGTATGTCCATCGCCTTTTGGCTCGCAGCTAACTCAAATAAGCCCAAGACTGCTCCTGCTGCTTCTCAGGCTTCTGCATCATCTACCGCCGCCGCCACTCCTAAACGTGAGCCTGCCGCGTCATCTACACCTGCTGCTCCCATATCCACGTCAACCCAGTCATTGCCTACTCAGACTCCCACTCCCATCGGCCCAGTCACATCTCAGCTTTTTTCCGACCCCTCCGTTTTAGCAGTCGGTAATGCCTTACAAACCGCTATTTCTAATATGATGGAAATGGGTTATGATCGGTCTACCGTTGAGGCCGCAATGAGGGCCGCTTTCAATAATCCAGACCGTGCTGTCGAATATTTGTTGACAGTAAGTGCACGGCATTGTATTGGTTCTAATAGCATAGGGCATCCCCGAGAACCTTCAAGCTCTTGCGGCAGGCTCGGCTGGAGGAAACCAGCAAGGCACTGAAGCCTCTACGACCCCGTCAGCTCCTCAACCAGCTGCAGGTGACAACGCTGGTGCTGGAGGAGTCAATTTATTTGACGCAGCTCGAACTCAACCCTCGTCTGAGGATGCCACGGCCACTCCTGAGACTGCAGCTGCTGGAGATTTTGCCTCCCAGCTCAGCTTCTTACGAGATGAGCCTCAATTCCAACAACTTCGGAATATGATTAGAGAACAACCGGGAATGTTGGAATATCTCTTACGCAACCTCGCTGCCTCTAACCCTCAGATGGCTGCTCTTATCAGCCGCCACCCTGAGGAGTTTTTCCGACTCTTGGGCGACGACGAAGAGGGAGGTCTTGCTCTTCCTGAACAGGTGCAACTCCACTTCACCGAGGCCGAAGAGGCAGCGATCGAGAGGTTGTGCGATCTTGGATTCGAGATGGAAACTGTGGTTGAGGCGTACATCGCATGTGACAAGAACGAGGAATTGGCTGCAAACTATCTATTCGAACACGGCGTCGATGAAGATTGACGACTTGTCCTACTCTCCAGTTGTCAGTTACGATGATCGAAATCCATCTTTTCGGCTTTAATTGTACACTTATTTCCAGCTTGTCCTCTCTGTAGTGGTTTCTAATTATTCGTCCGGTATTTATATCCACATTTCGTACATGTGTAAAACACAGTGGCCTCGAGTTAGTCGCGTCCGCAGTCTTTTACTTACTCCCTCATCGGCACTCCGCAGCTGCAGCGTCTGGAAGCGCATCTCGTCATTCCCGCAGCTCGGACATTTCTCTTTGACCTAATTGTCAGTGGCATACTGCCCAAGACACCTACAATGGCTCCGTCGCTAGCAGAACTGTCGGTCTGGTTATTAACCACAGAGCGATTCGCCCGGATAATTGACTGGAAAGCCAAAGGAGACGATTTCGTGACGACCTTGAGCTTTTGGAATTCTTTCAGTCAGAGAGATCTTAGGAAGCGTGCTTGCTTACTTGTTGATGGATAGGAAGCTCCACATTGAGAACAAACAAGCTCAGGGGCTTTGTCTATAGCTGGAAGTAGGTTTCCACAATCGTCACAAAAAATGAGACCACCAACCGCCGACATTGAACCTCGTTGGATAAGTTCTAGCTCGGACCTTTGCTCTCGACTTCGAGTGTAATGAAATTTTCTCCCAACCGCCGTTACCCGGCCTTGGGTTTCGTCAAGTAGGGAAAATTTTGAAAAGGAAAGGGCAACGATACACTAATACAATGGCTACTAGAGCTCAAGTAAGTGGCAAAAAATGAGAAAGAGAGACTAATAATTAGTTTGAAAATCAAAACGAGTAAGTCGATATCTTGCAGCCGCTTTGCTGGGTTCCTTTTTGAGTGTTGGGAGGCCAGCCGGTGGACAAGATCAGGGTAGTTGGATTTTGCTAATGATAGCGTGGGAGTATTTTCCAAGTTAACGAATTCATACTGCCTTGTTGCAGTTGGAGGATCAGAGAATTTCTACAGTGTTTTCGAAGCAGAGATTGGAGGCGTTTTACCGATATGTCATTCTACTATAGCAAATACTCGGATTATTGGCCGGTTAACAGCTGGCAATCGAAGAGGACTTCTTGTTCCGACGAATACGACTGATCAGGAGCTTCAGCATCTTAGGAACTCGTTACCAGATAGCGTAAAGATTCAAAGGGTCGAGGAGCGGTTATCAGCGCTAGGAAATGTCATTGCTACTAATGACCATGTGGCTTTGGTGCATCCGGATATCGAGAGGGAGACAGAAGAGATTGTCGCAGACGTGCTAGGAGTGGAGGTGTTTAGACAAACCATTGCTGATCATGCATTGGTGGGCACATACATGGCATTAACGAACCAAGGAGGCCTGGTCCATCCTCGAACGCCGACCGCGGTCCAGGATGAACTGTCGTCTCTGTTGCAGGTTCCTCTCGTTGCTGGATCCGTCAATCGAGGTTCTTCTCAAGTGGGCGCAGGTATGGTTGTCAATGACTGGCTGGCGGTTTGTGGAATGGATACTACGGCGCCAGAGATGTCGGTCATAGAAAGTATCTTCAAACTCAACGGTGAGGGAGGCGATATGGGTTCTCTCCGAGACACTCTAATCGAGACTTACCAGTAAGATGCTCCTGTACTATAGAATCTTGGGTTAAAATCCTCAGTCCTTGTGTAGCCTACGTCTTGCTCGTTTCAAAATATTCATTAATGTCTTTTTAGATACAGGCCAATGCAGCGAAATCTGCTCAGCAGCGCAGCACCATGCCCGCAGGCGCTCGAGTGCCACTGGCGCCACATGACGCAAACCATGGAAATCTTTATCATACAATCGTAAAAAAGAAAAATGCAACCTATCCCCGGCTTGAAAAATAACTTTGTCCACAGCCATTGGTCGAAGAACCAACAGATGACACAGACGAGCCCGAATACCCAGTGAAGGCTGAACCCGCGCTACCCATTGATGAACCCGATACCGTCGACGAAACACTTCGCCGTGCCTGATCGCGCAAGGATTGGGACCTTGACAGACACGAACCTACTGAACCAACTGAGCTGGAGGCAGACTGTGGTATTGGGAAGCCCATTTCGTTGGGGGTTTGCGGGGGAGAGAAATAATCGCCCAGACCCGGCAAAGTGCCAAAGATGCCGCCAGGAGCGTGTTGGGGAGTGAAGAGATTAAAGACACTGGTATCCTTATCTGAATCGACGCTGAGAGCAGGTGAGGGAGGCATGACGGGAGGAGGGAGGTAGCGGGTTTGCGGAGAAGTTGCCTCCATGGTCGTTTCGACAGCACATGGGGTTGTAGGCTGAGTAGTCTGTGCCAATTGGAATTGGCGGAGGACAAAGTTATTGAGAAGGATAGAGACTTGGCCGAATTTGGAAGAGCCATACTTCTTGAGGACGGCTTTGTTTGGGTTCTGCATGTGACGAGCCAGAAGGATCATACACTGGAGCTCGTCTTGGTCTCCATGGACAGGCACGCCGTAGAGGATATGCGTCGCCAGAGCTACAGCAGATCGCGCAATGGTGGAAGGGGAAAAACGAAAAAATGCTCGGTGATAGAGTGAGATTTCACAAAGATAAGTGGCCATATGACTCACAAGGGCGTCTTCGGATTGTCCCAAGAGAGACTCAATGAAGCAGCGCATGGTGGGATGGCCAATGGACCACTCCAAGGTATTGAGAACGTGGCCTTCCATTTGGATGAACATATCTTCCTCATACGCGTTGCAGCACATGACCCGGAGTTCCTTGACGGTAGGAACACGTTGTTTTTTATCTTCGTACTTGGAGGCTATCCATAAAGCTGCGCAGCCGACTAGTTGGTAGTGGCGTTTGAACACAATGCGTCGCGAGCAGTAACGATCGATCAGGTTAATAGCAAGAAAAAGTGTCTTTGGAGAAAGCCCAAAAGAGAGGTGGGATTCTACCAAAAAGTCTAAAAGATATGGTCTCATGTGCCATTCAAGTTCAGGCTGAGTATCTATCATATTGGCGTCCGGTAAGGTGGATTGCTAAACAGTTAGTCAGGAGCTCAATCATCAAATGGCAAACGCAAAAGCGCGATGAAGTCATGAAATTGAGTTGATATTCTAAAAATATAGAATCGACCTTAATTTAGGTCATTCCCATTTGCTTCGCGTTAAAGTTCGACTTACCTCCAAATCAGACATATGGGCGAGGATATCTTGACGGTACTCGGCTTCAACAGTCTTGCTGATGTTTGCCTCATAAGCGTCAAGTTTACTTCGCATATGGCGAAGGCGATTAGGAAGCTCAGGGGCAATGGACGCGAGATTCTGCATTTTTGTCTAAGATCACAGTCGTGATAATGAACTAGCTTGCCAGTAAACAAGCCTAGAGACCAAAGATAGAAGAGCTGGAGATGTACTGATGCAGTAGAAAGAGACGATAGCTGTAGACCGTCTTAGATTAAAGAAAGATCAAAAGAATGACAGGCGTAAGGCCAAAGAAAACAGTCAAGAAGGATGCAAAGAACGAAGGACAAGAAGAGGAAGAAGGATAGAGCCGACTGGGAGTACAAGGCAAGGAACAGGGAAGGTGGAGAATAAAAAGCAAGCCAGGATTCCACGCGAGGGTTATACAGGTCACAATTCCACGTAGTAATTCTAAATGCCTTCGATCTCGAGAGCGTCGCCTGGTATCATGCGGCGGGCGTGCGGCTTGCTACCGGGAATGGAGGCTCGCAAAGGGGGCCAACCATCCAAAGTCGCGTTCAGACACGTAAACACCCCCTGTTGCTCTGGGGTCGGTCGCCTAGCTACGGCGCGCTCTCTAGGTAGAATGGGATGAAAAAGAGTGCTCAGTGAGGTGAAATGAATATTAGCGACCATGATGAGGTTTATAAATGCTAAATTACTATATTTACATAATATAAAACGTGTTTGGTCCTCAAGAACATTATCTTCACAATGCACACGAGGGGCACAGTAACGCCATTGGGACCAACGCGTACCTAACTAAGTCGAGTTTACTTTCACGAGGGTTGTCGTGGCTACAACACGCGGGAGAATTCACGCATAACACTAAACAAACAAGTGTACAAGAAAGGTGACGATAAATGATGAATCTGGCTTCTCAACTGAATTGAAACTGGTGTTTTATAAGTTTGTAATTATTTCGAGACCTCTAAACTCTCAAGGCTCTTAGTACCCTTCACTCGACCTCCATGCAAGGTGCTGTAGCGGTGCACGCTCTTGAGCAGG
Organism: Trigonopsis variabilis; assembly: GCA_003707065.3. Lineage (NCBI taxonomy): Eukaryota > Fungi > Ascomycota > Trigonopsidomycetes > Trigonopsidales > Trigonopsidaceae > Trigonopsis > Trigonopsis variabilis. The sequence continues at coordinate 1,391,162 of PPXM03000001.1, read as the reverse complement.
AAAGCAAGGAATGCGGCGGAACGGGGACAAGAGTGAAGCGCCAGTAAGGGCCGGGTGAAGAATGCGTAAATAGAAATGGTCATATACGATTCTGTGAATATAACTCGTTGAAAGATCATAGCCTCAATATCATGTGCGTAGATATATACGTTGGCGTGGTATTTGATAGTAATTCCAGTGATTGTTTGTACCGAGCTGCTCTTTTGTTTTTTTAGACTGCTAATGCTTCTATCACCGCGAATCCATAGTGCAGCAACCCTTTGCTTGGACCCTACGGCTGGCCCTAAACCAGATTTGGAAATGCGTTCACAGTCTTCTCCAGATATTAGTACACTAGATAAAGCATTGACTATTCTATATATACATTCCCGCAAGACGATCATCCTACTTGGTCACGTCCTTTCTCGTCTGGGTGACTTCACACCTATTCTGCAATGATGACCATGGCCGCTCGTGCAATGAAATGGTATTTAGCCATTGGCACCAGAACCTCAATGAACCTACGTGACTATTTTAATTCACGGTGTGTCTTGATGGACAACATTCGATATGAATTATATCCAATCCAGCAAATGCGTAGCCAGCTAGCCCATGCCTGGAAACATTATCCATAACTTTCTCTGAATATTTTGTAGATTGAATGTGACGATACATATCGCGCTATGCGAGAGTTCGAGAAGACCGCCTTCGAGGACAGGTTTCTAAGGTAAACTTCCCTGGCTCTGCTTGTGGGTCATATTTGAGCCTGGTTTGCCTTTTGGTGTTTTTTTTACGTGCGTAAAGTTATCTATTGGTGATTTCTACGCGTCTTCAACTCCTCTACAGCCTATTCCTTGATGAGAGAGTTGACAGGGGTTGGTTTCTAATTAGTTTCCTAATTGGGAAATTACCAGCTATCCTTTCCCAGCGTTCCCCTTCTACTATACCCAATTGATTCACCCCACAGGCTGAAATGGTTTGCGACAGGCTTCTTGTCGCTCTCTGTTTTACAGGGGTTCTACCTGTCATTTCTTATCAGTCTAAATGTTCGCTCGTGCCCTGTAACTCGTCCTCCCCCTTGATTATTCGCTCCCTTGAGGAGTTCTCAGTACAGCGTGCCTGGTCATATGTGATATATTCGTCTTATCTCTGTGATCTATGATTTATGTGTCATGCGATTTAAGGATTCCATGGCTCCTACGCGGCATTTCGTGGCATGTCACCGTCGACAGGAAATGCAATAAACGCACTATAAACCGTGATATCGGGTGATACATTGGTATTGCAGCTGCCAATCGGTCGTTTATGTCGGACTATTCTTATCGAGACCTGCCACGCTTGCACTTGGTCTAGTCCTCCTAAAAGAGCAATCACCGAGAGATCGCCAAAGCCATACTTTCAGCCTTCCATGGTAAAGTCAAATCGTAAACAGTGGCAAAGAAAGCTGATGCAGAGGGCGTGCCAAGTGTTCTTGACACTAGTGAACACTTCCCTTCTGCGGTCATGAATATAACGATTCGATGCCTAGTAGTAGAACTGTCTGACTCACTTCTAGGATCATCGCTCAATGAGTCAAACGGCCTGTTGTTTCAGGTTTCATATAGAAAAAGATTTGCTTTTGTAAACCGCGAATAACTCGGATGCTTTTTTATAGAACGAGTCCGTTGCAGAGTCATAATCTTACTCATGGTCACAGACCGCCGGGTGGGAGAACACTCGTTGGTCGTCAACAGTGCATAATAAGACTGACTCGATGGCAATTAGCGACAGTTTTCGAGAACAAAGATCTTACTCTACGTATTTTCACCACTTATTCTTTCATATCGATAACTTCGCGAAAGGCTCGCAAGGCTGCTGCCATTTAGAGACAAACCATTTTCCTTAATTACGAGCCCAGCTTGTAGCGCCAGGAGACTAGTTCAACGCAAACCGTCAGTCAAGATTCTTATTCGCTCAGGGTCGTTTCGCGAGAGGGGAAGATAAGCGGCCCGTGTACCAAAAGCGAGCTGGACATCAAGACCCAGTCGAAGATTACAAATCTAGCACAACTATTCCCTGCCACTATGATGACCTTGAGGAAGCTCGGTTTTGGGCCGGCGATGAACTGCCCCTCAATGGCTTCGCCCGCGGTCAAAAATACTTGACCGCGGGCGCTGAGGTTAATATAGTCGTCATCTTCTTAGGAGAGAGGAAATTCGGGTTCTTAAAGCCCTAGATTACTACGACCCTATTTTTTCTTATTGTATACATTTCTAGCAGTGAAAGCAAAACGAGATTCTTATCGGGATTGAAAAGTCAACGGATGAACTCAGATCCGAACCGAAGATCAGTATCGCAGATCGGTGTTGTTACCACAACGGTATTTAAGGTCTGCCACGAGAACCTAAATTCCACCCGTCTTGCAATGACTTTTTGCCACCCTGGGTTTACGAACTAGCAACGGTTCTACTTAGTCGAGCCTTAATACAAGCGAATCAGATTACCACAGAGACTATCCCCCGTAAGAGTACCGATAAAAGGTGTTCCCTTCTATGCAGGGAACCAGGAACTCCACTGTCTACGGCACCGCTTCACATTCAAAAATCAACGCGCAAGCATGGAAATCGGTGAGAGCATGTAAACACGAGTACTTTAGTCCCAGGCGCATGCGATAGTGAGCCCTCATTGTCTGAAATGCTCCCCCACTTTTCGTTAAAGCCGACGTCTTCGCATTAACCCGATGAATATTACAATTTTCCAATCGACATGGCTATATTCAAATAGTAAGAAAAACAAGGAAGTAGAAACTTGCCCTACAATAAGTTCAAGCGCACAAGTCGAGAAACTTTTACGAGATAGGATGACTGGTAATGCCAGAAGGTCGTGCGTCTCTGTTGTTGGCGGCTGGTGGTTGGTGGTTGAGTGATTGTCATGTCATCTGCTAAGGCCGAACTTGGAATTGCGGCTCCTCCCTTCTTGGTAGCGGCAAGGATTGACAGGGATTGGCTCTTGCTATTTATGGCTCATTGGCGTTCCTGTCAGAGATGAATATGTGAGTACATCTTTATTGAGTAAGCCAAGAAAATACACCTAACAGGCTTCTAGCGGCAGCCATTGCTTGCAGATTACCTGGGAGTTATGAGTACGTGGGAGATGTGCGCGATCAAAAGGTGACGAGTGGATAGACACACGGCACTGTGTAACTGAATTTTTTTCCCGACCCAAATTTTTGTGATAACGGCAGAAATCCTATCAGAAGCCACGCAATAGGCCGCGTAATGCACATGCCGGAAAGATCAGAGCCAACCTATAAAATTTGATTGATTATGGTAGTCACCTCGAATAAAACAACAATATGATGCCCTGATAATCAGGAGACCAGTCTGAAACATGAATTAGCATTTGTTTTGAACGTAGAGACCAAAAAGAAGGATTCTGAGCTATTTGAGTGGGTCTGCCATAGGGAGACGTAAGCCCAGTTCTCCACTGTATCGTGCATCCTGCCCAAACGAGATAGTTGTACGGACCTAACTCCGACAAAACGTCCTTCAAAAGCGAACCAAGCAACTCGATCTCACAAACCGCCTGTCAAGTTGCAAGGCTAAAAAAGCGATTCTCTATATGTTTGAATCCGAGAAAAAGGCAGATAATCTCGATTCTGGCGGTGGAGAGAGATCAAACAGACGCTCCGGCACTGGGCTGGCTCCAGCCAGTGGCGGGCGAGATTCCATCAGAAGTGGGCGATCAGATGGAGAAGTGGATGAAAAAACAAAGGATGTCCTAGTAGGACCATTATCTGGATCGTCTACGAAGGACTCAGAGGAGGATATCTTTTCCCATTTGTCACCTCATGATGCCGACATCTTGAAGGATCAGGTTCTCACTACATCGAAACAATATGGCTATAAGGATCTCTATCGGTACGCGACAAAGCTAGATTGGTCTATTTTGATCGTTGGATACATCTGCTCGATCATAGCAGGAGCTCTGTTGCCTCTTTTGACGGTAAGCTAACTAGGTTGACTTTTCTTACAAGCTAGGTCATAGTTGGTGGTATGGCGAAAACATTTGTTGGATTTTTTGCTGGAACAATATCGGTGCATGATTTTGACCACGAGGTGAGCAAATACGGTCTCTATTTTGTCTATCTTGGAATTGCTGTCATTGTTTTCACTTATGTTGAAACAGTCATCCATATCGATCGAGGCGAGGTTCTGTCGTCAAGAATTAGAAAGCATTACCTGGAAGCTTTGCTCCAGCAGAATATTGGGTTCTTCGACAAGCTCGGCGCAGGAACGGTGACCACTTTGATCACGTCCGATACAAACCTTATCCAGGAAGGAATGTCAGAGAAAGTTGGCCTAATCCTCTCTGCGCTCGCTGGTTTCATCTCTGCTTTTGTCATTGCTTTAGTTCGGCAGTGGCGCTTGGCCTTGATTCTCTCATCTGGAATCTTTTCTATTATCTTCCTCATGTTTGGAGCTTCGGCTTTTATAATCAAATATGGAAAGAAGAATATCGACGCTTATAGTGAAGGAGGAGCTATTGCTGAGGAGGCTCTGTCGAGTGTTCGCAATGTCCAGGCCTCTGGATACCAGCAACGTGCCGTCGATCGTTATGATGTCTTTCTTGAGGTAGCCGCAAAATGGGGCACTTATGCTGGCTTTGCTCTCGGAATCATGGTTGCAGGACTCTGGACACTGATTTACTGGATCCATGCGCTCGCTTTCTGGCAAGGCTCGCGCTACTATGTCTCAGGTGCCGCCAACATTGGTCAAATTATTGCCGTTCTCATGGCTATCATGATTGGTTCATTCTCCCTTGGAATGGCGGCTCCTCACTTCAAAGCAATCACCGGTGCTGCTTCTGCTGGCCAAAAGATCTTGGCCACGATCGACCGTAAAAGTCCTATCAATGGAACTGACCGTGAAAATGGAGAAGTCCTTTCTGAGGTCAAAGGAGACATCGAGCTGCGACACGTGCGGTTTATTTATCCTTCCCGTCCCGAAGCAGAAATCTTGCACGATTTTTCTCTCACAATCCCTTCAGGACATACTGTGGCCTTGGTCGGCGCCTCTGGCTCGGGTAAAAGTACCGTCATTGGAATTTTGGAACGGTTTTACAATATCTTGGAAGGTGAAGTTCTGCTAGATGGTAATGATTTGATGAAACTCAATGTCCGTTGGCTTCGACAAAACATGGCGCTGGTCTCTCAGGAGCCGACACTATTTGCTTGCTCCATCTATGAGAACATCAGCTTTGGTTTATCTGGTGACAAGTTCGACAAGATGACTGAGGGGGAGCGAAGAGAACGCGTGTACGAGGCTGCACGACAAGCGAATGCCTATGATTTCATTATGCAACTTCCACAAGGCTTTGACACAAACGTTGGAGACCGAGGTTTTTTGATGTCTGGTGGCCAAAAGCAGCGAATTGCTATTGCACGAGCTGTTGTCAGTGACCCCAAGATTCTCTTACTCGATGAAGCCACGTCAGCTTTGGACACCAAGAGCGAAGGTATTGTACAAGAGGCGCTTGAACGAGCTTCGCAGAATCGCACGACAATTGTGATTGCCCATCGATTATCTACCATCAAAGACGCCGATAAGATTGTGGTGATGTCAAAAGGAAACATCGTCGAGCAAGGCAAGCACCATGAGTTACTTGAGATGCGTGGGACATATTACGGTCTGGTTGAGGCACAGCGGATTGCCTCCGAAACGAAAAAGGCTCCCAAAGGTTTCCAAGAGCCCGAGAAGGAAGGACCAACGGCCGAGGAAAGGAAGGAAGCAGATGAGTTAGTAAAGACAGATACAACGGTTTCATATAGACGGGATGACAGGTTATTTGCAGCACCTCAGAAGTATGGTGTTTTTACTCTCATTAAACGGATCTACGACCTTGGAAAGCCAGATCATAAGCTAATCTGGATGGGTACGGCAATGTCTGTCATAAACGGGCTTGGATATCCCACTCAGTCTGTTTTGTTTGGTGAATGTATGCAAGCGTTTGCTCTTTCGGAGGTTTTGGATACCCACACTTTCCGGCAACGCATCAATCTTTACTCGGGAATGTTTTTCATGTTGGGATTTGTTGAACTGATTGCTTATTTGATCCTCTTCTGGTGCTTTACGCCCTCGGCAGAAAGACTGATTCGTCGAGTCCGATACGATTCCTTGCGATCGCTTCTTCGCCAAGATATCGCCTTTTTCGATATCGAAGAGCACTCCACTGGAGCGTTAACGTCAATGTTATCGACTGATGCTGAAGCCATTAAAGGTTTATCGGGTGCCACCCTTGCTCAGGCTTTGAACTCTATAGTCACCGTCATCGTCGGTAGTGCGATGGCCATTGGCGTTGCATGGAAACTGGGTTTGGTCTGCTTCGCTTGTGTTCCTGTTCTTGTCGGGTGCGGTTTCTTACGCATCCACATGCTTGGGCGATTCGAGGAAGCCAAAAAGGTCGCATACAACCAAAGTGCACAATATGCTTGTGAGGCCACTACTGCTATTCGAACTGTTATGTCCTTGACCAGAGAAGATCAAGTTGCTGATCGGTACGAACAAGCAGTGCAGCGGCAAATTGTTCGCTCACGGTTTACCACTCTTCGTGCGTCTGTCCTATATGCCATGTCTCAGGGTATCACGCTCTTTGTGTCTGCCTTGGGATTCTGGTGGGGATCGCGTTTGCTTCGAACAAAGGAGTACGGCATTCTCGAGTTCTATATTGCTTTTATTGCTGTGATTTTTGGAGCCCAGAGTGCCGGAGCTATCTTTTCCTACGCGCCCGATATGGGCAAGGCTAAAGAGGGTGCGACCTCACTATGTCGGATCTTGGACTCGACACCGGTGGTCGATACGTGGAGCAAGGAAGGTATTATCCTTGGCGATGACGTCCAAGGTGATCTTGAATTCCGTGACGTCCACTTCCGATACCCCACCCGATTGAATGTCCCAGTGATGCGGGGATTGAATCTGACTGTCAAGCATGGCCAATTCGCTGCCTTGGTGGGTGCATCAGGGTGCGGTAAGTCTACCACGATCGGATTGATTGAAGAATTCTATCTTCCATCAGCTGGACAGATCTTATTGGACGGAATCAATATACGAGATATAAATATCAATTCCTATCGAAGTAAGATAGCCATGGTACAGCAGGAGCCGCTGCTGTACGCAGGCACGCTACGGGAAAATGTTGAGATGGGTTCTATTCAGCCGGTGACGATGGAGGACATTGAAGCGGCGTGTCGCAAGGCCAATATCCACGACTTCATCATGTCTCTTCCGGATGGCTATGACACATATTGTGGTACCAGAGGTACTTTGCTTTCAGGAGGACAGAAGCAGCGAATTGCCATTGCCCGTGCTCTCATCCGGAACCCCAAGATCTTGCTTCTCGATGAGGCCACGTCGGCGCTCGATTCTGAATCCGAAAAGGTGGTCCAGAGAGCGTTGGATGAGGCCGCCAAGGGCCGGACTACGATTGCGGTTGCGCACCGGTTAAGTACGATCCAAAATGCGGATGTCATTTTCGTTATTCACAACGGTCAAGTGTGTGAGCAAGGCTCACACGAGGAGCTTCTCGAGCGCAAGGGAAGATATTTTGAGCTGGTTCAAATGCAAGCTTTGGAAGAGGTTGCCTAAGCTTGGAGCGGTATTTTTAATGACGACTTTGTCGGTGTGACGATTTGTATATGTTTGTTTCCATTACTTATGATGTGTTCTGATACAAAAGAAGGTGATTAGCAGTCATGTCCTTTAGCCGTAATACAACTCCCACACGCGTACAGTCAGCCAACTAGTCAATTCAGCGATCCACTGCCCACTCGTTTTCTCGTCGGATCTGTTCTTCCTCTTCCGGCTCGAGGTCGTTGACGATGTTGAACGTTCGGCGGATTTCTTCCGCCGACTTTCCTTTAATCATGTTGGCCACGGTTTTGCAGCCGACCTCGAGAAGGGGGCGAATGTCGAGGTAGTTGGCAGCGAGAATGATCTCGTAGAGCATCTGTTGGTCGACTTGAAGGAACTTCTGGTCCCAGCCTTTGATGTCTGTCGTCCGCTTGCGGATGTCTGATTCATCTTCAGATACAGCAACGGGGTCATCTTTATGATATGTGCACCATTCCAACACTTTTCTCAGAGTACTAGAAGTGACCTGGAGTTAGAGGCGTGTGCAAGCAACAAATGGATCAGTCGTCAGCCAAAAGCAGCAAGCCACTAGAAATAACATTGACAAGACGGGAATGATCTTAGAGTGCGATTACTTACACTTGGAACGGGAATCTCAGTAGTTTCATCCCCGATATCTGCCAGTTAGCCAAGTTAGACTAACACGCCTACCTTCTAGCATGTTTTTGATCAGGATCGATCGTTCGGCGATCGGCCGTTCTGGCAGTTAGCACGAAATGCAATATACTCGAGAGACTTACCCACTTGGAAGCTTTCGCCATCAGAAGAAATCAGCGTTATCATCGACATGGCAGGAAAGTAGAGAGGCAAGTGGGGAGGTGGTGGGGTGTTTGTGACAGCTACGGTGCCGCCCGTGGACCAGGCGCAGACACATCCTACTATCTGAGCATGACTGGAGAGTTTATACAAGGATGTCTAAATGCACGCTTATTTCACTGAATGAACAAAAGCAAGATATGTTGCCTGCGCCCCACACGGTTATAGGAAGGGCCTGGCTTCGTAACCAGTCAAGACTTGTCGAACAAGCGAGTTTATTGTAGACGCGATTTATAGTGGGAGTCAATGCCTTTGCCAGTGAGAATAGGCCCGTAGTTATTGATAAGAAAAGATCCCCAGACGCCGTTTGCAGAAGAAGGAGTGGATCATTGGGACAAGTCTGTGTCAGACATTCCAAACGATTTCAGGACCTGCTTAACAGTCACGGCTTGCTGTTCTGCAATCACGTTGGCCAAATGCAGAGTCGAATCTTTGACCAAATTGTATTGGTTGAGCTGCTTTATATGGTTATCGATTGTCCCTTTGACATCCTGCGGGTTCTCCAACTGGATCACCAGATCTTTTAATTTTTCCTGCAGACAAACCACCGTGAGCTCCTTTTCTGATATTCGTTTCTGTATCTCCTTGTATTATCAGTAAGGAATCTCTGTGTACTTACGCATTCTGACATGGAAGGCAAAGCTAGAATCGTCAATTGGAACCACGTCCCCAACAGGCGGACAGCCGATTATGTAAGCCAGCGGACCTGATAAGAAATGAGCATGCTGGTTTAAATTACGAGCAAATATATCCATTGCATTTACAAGGCCTTTCTGGTTTCAACTGTCAAGTTTGCACTTTGGCTGACGCTGCAAGTATGACCTGACCTGTCTATGGAACGCTGCTCTCTGCTCTGGTCCCCTGAAAAGTATCTTGGAATGAGCGCTTTACTGACAAAACTGGCTGGTCTACTGAGCGCAACTAAATCTAAAAATATGATCCCCATAAATTCAATCTCGACATGAACTAATTCATCTCAGTATGCCAGGATCTTAACGATCTTCAGCCCATTCATTTTCCCGTCGAATCTCCTCCTCTTCCTCTGGCGTAAAGTCATTTGCGATATTGAACGTCTTTCGAATCTCCTCTGGCGATTTGCCCTTTATCATATTGGCCACTGTCTTGTAACCAGCATCTAACAGCGCTCGAATGTCCAAATAGTTTGCCGCCTAGAGGTTAGAGACATGACATCCCAAGACTCTTACCAAGATGATATCACACAGCAGCTGCTGATCCACACTCATAAACCGTTTGTCCCATGGATCTAGATCCAGATTCTTTTTGAACCGGCCACTGTCCTCTTCGGGCTCTTTTGCGTCGTCTTGATGGTGTTCACACCATTCCAAGACCTTTTTTAAAACTGCTCCTGAGACCTTTATAATTAGCCTTGATCTGCTCCCTTACTCACATTCGGAACCGGAATTTCGCTAGCATCCTCTCCAATGTCTAATTCCATTAGCGCTCTTCTGGTTCGGCCATACCTTCAATCATATTCTTGATCAGGATCGACTGCTCCACCACTTTGCTCTCTGGTAATTAGATACTCCCACCACTGAAAGACTCACCGACATCAAATGTCTCCCCGTCCGATGAAACTAACTGGACAATCATGATTCTTTGAGTTCGGCTGTCAGTCGCGTCCGTTACAAGGCAGTGACGACAAGGCCTGAGCGCTTCAAACAACTACGACAGTCTCTATGTTACTCCCAGTCTCCTCCCTGCGACCTGCCTCTCCGCGCGTTTATAATTGTCTCAAATGGCAGAGTTATCAAGAACTTATCACATCTTTTTCTCCCAAGGCCCTCCATTGGCCTTGAGTTACGTCGATTGCCAATCAGATCCAGCTCAGTCTGATTCAATTCAATCCAATCCAATTCAATTCAACCGTACAATACAACATTTAAACAATATCCAAACGTAATCTTATCTCAATCATGCATCTGCCCAAATCATTGCCAGTCAAGACCATCCATGGCCGCTCCGCTCTCGAAGGAGACCCATTATCTCTGCGGCGGGTACATGGGGGGTGGCATCTGCTGCGATGGATAGCGGAACCGATAAGCCCAGTCTGCCTGCTGAGTAACTTGAGAGACAGGCGGTCCTTGACTGGTCTCTCCCGGCCTTGCTGGCTGAGCCACTGGTACAAACCCAAATGCGGGCGTCTGCTGCATGCTTCCATTAGGACCAGCCTCATGGACCTGCTGCCATTGGGGCATCATCACTCCTGAATACATGGGCATCTGATCTTGCTGTTGGCCGCCAGGAATAGGCGCATAAGTCCATCCTGACCCAGGAACTCCTGGGTATCCAACAGGCACTTGGTACGATTGAACGGGCTGTACACCATGCTGCTGATATCCTGCAGATCCAGTGTTTTCTGCCATCGCACCGGCAGAGTATGGTCCACCCATAGGCGTATTGGAGAGAGCTTGATGCAACGGGGGCAGAGAAGTGCTGCCATACTCAGCTTTTTGGACAGGAGTGAATCTGAGCTTGACAGGCGGTTGTTCAGGTGAACCTGCGGCACTGGGGGTGTTTGGAGCCTGGGAAGAAGGTTGAGTTGATGCTGTTTGGTCTGCATTTGCAGAAATACTCTGGCCTTCGTTCGACCGATCTAGTCCGGACGTGGAAGCCTGAGGCGATTGAGAGAGAGTTGGTGATTTCACTGATTCACTAGAAGCCAATGTGTTGGCCAAGCTTGGTGGTGATTGCTGCGACTGCTGCTGGGGCTGATCTTGATTTGTCTGAAACGATGTCATCATTTCGGTCATCTCCCGACTAGGTATTATATTGAATGGTTTTTTGACAGGAGGTAGAGGAAAGATGGGATCCATAAGGCCCGACGTGACCGCCATTCCCTCGACTTTCTTTGGGAGCCTTTTGGTCCGCTTTTTCCTTGGATTAGTACCGCTGGTGTTGATCAAGGACGTGGATGAGATGTTTATAAACGTGGCTTCTCCGGGAAGCGACGGTGCAGCGACAGCAGCCAGAGCCTCTTCCTTTGCCTTGAGGGTCGACCCCAGAGGACGGCCACGTTTTCCGTACCGCTTCTTTTCCAAGATCGAGGCGACGCTGACAGGGGTGACGCTTCTTCCGCTAATATAAGAGCTCACTGAATGCCGTGGTTTGATGGCAGCCGAGATAGATGCACTGTCGGGGTGAGAGATGGATGCAGAGGTACTGGTTCCAGAAGAGTTTGAGCTTTCCCGAGTTGTAGGCGCAGGTACAGTCACTGCCTGCGCGGTCATGATATTGGTTTTCTGGTTGAGAGACGAAGATGTTGAGGGTTGTGGAATTTCAGTCGGGGGCAGTGTTTGAGAACGAACGGGTGAAAGGTCGGAAGAAACAGATGGCATTTGTTCCTCTGCTGGAGGCAAAGATGTCTGCAGAGGAGCATTCATTGCCAGTTCGGAGAGTCTGTTTGCGTTAACGTGGAATGAAGGTGGTTCAAGTTTCGGTTGAGGGAAAGAAGGCTGAGGGAAAGCAGGTTGAGGATAGGAAAGCCGCGCGAGGGCTAAGGCATCTTGCAAGGTGGAGGAGTTTTCGCGGTCGTAAGAGCTAAATTCTGAGTCGGAGTTGGACTCTTCATTATCGAACTGCTCGAGTAGACGGTCTTCATGTAGAGGTCGGGGAGCGGGCGGAGGGCGGGATCCCGGTTGATTTCTGATAAGCTTGAGATCACTGACAATCTGGGCGTTGGTGAGAGATTTAGCTTTAGGGAATCCCGACATGTCATATCGTTTCTGCATGGCTCTTATTGTGGATTGTCTGGAAATATAGTCGACTGAGGCCGCTTCGTCAGGAGACTGGAAGTGCTCGTAATTCCCTCCTGAGCGGGACCAAGAGAAATACAACGAAAGATCTTCCGGTAACTCTCGAGGAGAGTTATATTCGCGAACAATTTGGTAGAACGATCGGTTTCTCTCCCTCATCATCTTCTCTCGCAGCCGTTGCCGGGACCCCAGGAACTGCGCCCATATATTCCCACGAGCAATGGACGTGTCATTTCTAATATTATTCACCTCAAGGCGGCGTTTAGCCTTGATGCCATCTCTAGCCTGAATAATCGTCTTCAACATGACTCTCTCTTCATTTGTGAGGAGATTTTGCAAGTTACTCAACAGCTCAGAGCGGAGGGAAGAATCCGTGGTACTATCTTTTTCTTGATCCAAGTTTGGCTTGGATCGAAGGTGGGCAAGAGGATCAAGAATATCGGTGGGCAAATCGCGGAAAAGATGATCAAGTTCCTTGACAAAGAGACCGATATCTTTCGAGCCCCATTCAACATTGCCGTTATCGGTTCCTATTAATTAGTTCTGGTACTTCTGTATCACAAGGTTCCGATAGAATTGATGCCACAACCAAAGGGTGTCCTAGTCTTAAGATCAAGTACCGTTAACTCGTCATAGTGAGATCGCCCGTTTTGGAGCGATATGGCGTTACCGCTCGACGGTGAGCATTTAACAGCTTACCCTACCTAGATCGCCTTAGTCGTTCCGCTTTGTTGCCTTATTGGTAAATGTCCCCAAAATGTCCCCTTTCGGTCCTTGTTAGAGGCGTTAAAAAAAGGCGAATCGAGCGAGCAAACGGGCGAGTAAAGCAAGACTCGTCACTCCCTTAGGCAAGGTGATATTTCACATAGCGGTCATGTTCAATAAGGACAAAAGGGTCATAAAAAGGTATCTGTCACTGAGGCAAAATCTATTTGGTCATCCAATAACAACAATCAATCACATTAATGTTTCGCGTACTAGCGAAACCCCGCTTGAATCCATTCGTGTTAAACCAAGCCCGTCTCGGGATGGATTAATGAATAAGCCTGATTCAGTAGATGAAGAGGCCCTGCAGCAGTCCAAACAAAGCAAAGTCGTAAAAGACGCTGCAAACCAAAAATTTCTCCCATGACGCAAAGGGAAAGACTAAAGAACCTACAGACTCCAGACGATTTCTCCATCGTGATAAGGTTGCAACTTGAAAGCCATCAATCAGGAATCCGCTCTGGTTGTCATGAGGGCCGTTCGACACCCAATCCTCTCCCACTCGACGATTTTGATGTTGATCTAGACTATCCCGGAGAGGCGGCAATCGCATTCTATCGACCTTGTCGCTGTTTGGAACTTACCTGAATTCGATTTTCGGCTCCCCAGATACGAATTTTGATTCTGACGCTTTCTTTTACGAGTACTCATGGTTGGCTGGTGGTTTTACCAGCCAAGATGAGACCCGGTCAGATTGGTGCAGGAAGTAGTAGGTGGTCATGATAGTCGCGAGCTCAAAGAGAATGCGCCCCCCGACACTGACTTTTGCCGCCGCCTAGCCTGATGAGCATCATCTTTTTCTATGTCGCCCGCGCCTCTGTTGGAAATCTTGGTCCAGAATCAAGATCTTTCTACCCTGTTCTTTTTGCTCGTAAACTTTTTTTCTCACCCGCTGTTCCCCCTGCTTGGTTTTATCTGCTCCCTTGGCGTCTTGTTGCCGAGGTGACTTGGTGTTTCCTGTTTGGCAATTATTTGCTTAGGTACTCACTCATACAGACACTCTCTAATTACCGCGGTAAGTTGAGGGAACCTCTTGGGGTGCGTCATAGAGTACAACCGCACGATGTCACTAACATCCTGTTTATCCTCTTCCTTCGCTCGCTAGATCATTCTTTACGCCCGCTAGCCCTGCTCACGTCAATCAACGCTGTCTTGGAACGGTTTCCCAGCTTAAGCCATTCGGCGCGGCTGAGGAACTGTCGTCACTTGGTTTCCCAATCTGGTCAATAAAATTTCCTCATTCGGACATCTAGTCTTGGGTCCTGGGGATGAGTGCAGGAAACCGCACAGAGCCAATGTGTGAATATATGCACAAATGTCCTTCTACTATAATACATGTGGTAATTCCGTAAACACAAAGGAGGCTTTTTGCCTCTTACTCCCGCTTATTAGCCAGCCGCTCCCGGTCATATTGCGAACTGAATCTCATACTTCGCGACCGCCTCTGAGACCCCAGTTCAATCGACACCGGTCTCACTGGCGACTCCATTGAGGATCTCGACAAGCTAAAGCTCCCTCGTCCGCTGGTGCTCGACGCTGGACGGGGGAGCGCAGCCGAGTCATAGGGACGTAGACGGTTCGGGGTACACGGCACGTTTACTATTCCTCGTGTGGTGCCCCCCGCAGAGCCTGATATAGAGACCATCGAAGCTGATGATGGCCCGGTCCAGTGCCGTTTGGGGATCTCGACCGTCAAAAGGGAAGGGCGGGTCATCGATTTCGACGGGCTTAATCTGATGGCCTCGCAGATTTCAGACTCGTGGTTTTGAAGTGGATCGTCGCTCAGACTGAGATCATCAGTAGAGACGTCAAGATCGCTATCTTGAATGGCCTCCTCGGGTATCGTGAGGCTCGACAGATCGCTGCTACTGGGGTTTGCCTTTTCGTAGACACTTTGAGGAGTGTGGACGACACTAGATTGGCCACTAGTGTGGTCTCCAAAGTTCAGCTCATCCTCTTTGCATGGGGTGAGCACTCCTTGGGCTCGTCTGATTGTCCACAGGGCCTTGTCTCCTATTCCCGCGGTGCTGATCTCCCAGTCATCAAGAGGATTGACTTCATTCACCTCAAGGTCTCTCTGAGGAAATTGAAAAGACGGTCGAGAAGATAGGATGCTTTTAGTTTTGGGGAACCCAGAAGGGATATCTTCGATAACAGAAGACTGCAGAGATTGTGGGGGAGGCTCTGTCCGGGAATTTGTCCTATTGAGTGGCATTTTCAATATACTCTTATGGTCCTCATTTCTTCGAGGAGATTGAGGAGACCTAGTCATATCGAGTACGGTGTCTCGGTTGGAATCAAAGGAGGGCTCCCTGATGGGACTCAGAAACGAAGAAAGATGGTTTGTCGATGACTCCAGGCTCGACAAGGCAATGGGTTGAGGAATAGAATGTTGTACATCAAAGCCATGTTGCTGTTGACGTACCTGTTTATCGATGGCTGCCCGTGCCGAGTGCGCAGAACGTAGTGTTTCGATGCTAGCCGAAGGATGGAGGAGAAATGATAGTAAAGAGCTCGATTTTTCCTTCAGCGTTGCCACGGAAGACTTACCCTTGAGCTTCCATTGACTAGGAGAGAGCGATGACGACGAAACTGATCGCACGTTCTCAGTATGGGTTTGAGATCCTACTTGGACTGGATCTGGATAAGGAACTACTTTGATGGTTTCAGGCAACGTTGGAATGATGAATAGTGCCAAAGAAAGCATCTGTTTTTCGTTAGCTCGCCAAGAGAACAAGGTACTCACGTCTACCAAACATGCCACCAGCCAGGTGACGAAAAGGGCCAGGATGATTTTATCAAGACTGGTACTTGTGACATCCTGGAAGCTCGTCCAAGACTGAGAGTCGTACAGACACGAGCCAAATAACACTATTCCTTGGATCATCGTTCCAAGGGACACGATCCACGATATCGCAAAGAAGAGCTTTTGAGGTTTCCATAGCAGTAGAAAAATAGTTAGAGAGGTCAACCCAGAGAAGCCCGATAGAAGGGCCGTCTCGATAAATACAGAGCGACCAATGTGTCTGATATTGGGGTGGGCCACCGAGATCCAATGGGCACGGGAGGAGAGAATACCAGAGAAAACACAAGTCGGAATAGTAGAAGCCAGAGATAGAATACAGGTTATAAAGAATAATGAGAATCGAAATTGAGGATGGAGTCGTTGGATTTTATGAGAGGTCGATGATAGGGAACTCAACGATGAATGCTGGCTGATATGATTGGATTTCGACCCTGGGGTCTTGAAGATCTTCCGAGACGTCTCAAACGGACGGAGTTTTAACCGTCTCGACCTCGGAGTCAATTCACCCTGCCATGGTTGAATGGACGTCGAGGGACTATATAAACCACACTCTGCCAGAGCAGCTGATCGCGGCCGATAAGGGCTTTGGAAGGATGTTACCATAATAAAAATCTAGATTGAAACTAATCAACCAAACAGATTCGCACTGTAAACCCCAAGGTGGACTCCGACAAACAACCCGGGCCTAGGTAAACAGACCGCAAAAGAACGACTTGGGTGGGAAAAAGGAGGGCTTCTCCAACAACAAATTCAAACAAGATAAATAATCCTACCTTTCCGACAAACCCAAACTTAATGAATATACCGCTTTATCGATTAACTGTCTCTAGTAGAACGGGACTAATATTTGTCGATGGAATGGCAACGATGCGGCGTAAACAGTAGCGGTAATATGTTTTGTTAGTCCCATCTTGAGCGTCGAGACGGAAACTGACGTAAACGGCATGTATCGGCGCTCGCAAGGTGTTTGGGGAATCAATGTTAGGCACATGTCAAGAAAGCTAGGGGAGCTTCTGTTGTAATTTATGTATGTGATCTTACGAAGACACTGGTCATTTTGACGCATTTTAATAAGCAGGACTTCATCTCAAATAGACTTTTTATTAATCGAAAGTGCGGCCTCCTAACCTTCCAATAGAGTTTTTAATGGAGGAAATCTTTTTTGGGAATGAATTGCGTAATTTGTAGGCATATTCAACGACGCTTTTCACTTTGCTGGGTAGATTTACTGAAAATTCAATCAATTCCAAGACTTTTCGAGCAAGTACAATCTCTATCGCAGTGCCGCCATCTTGAAGACTTGTCTCGTCACTAATTGAAGAGGCTTGAGTGCTATTGGTCGTCATAAAAAACGTTCTTACCTCTTCTCCGTCTTGAGCTTCATCTAGAGCTTCATCTAGGGCCTCATCCAGACCTTCATCCAGACCTTCATACAGAGCGTCATCCAGAGCTTCATCTAGGGTTTCATCCAGAGCTTCATACAGAGCCTCATCCAGAGCTCCGTCCAGAGCTCCGTCCAGAGCTTCGTCCAGAGCTTCATCCAGAGTGTCATCCAGAGCGTCATCCAGAGCGTCATCCAGAGATTCATTCACAGATTCAGTCTCTTCCCGAGCCTCATCCAGTTCATTTGCAATCTGATCTAGTGGTTCATCGACAGTGCCTTCTTCTGCCTTAGTCACAGTTTCATCTTCATTCCGAGGAAAAAGATCAGATTTGGCTCCTTCGCCATCAAACGAGACACAGGCAAGATCAAAAAGAGCGTCTTGGGCCACGTTCGTAGTTTCATGGGCCAGTTCATCAGGAAGACCGGCGCAAGCAAGATCTCCCTCCAGACAGCTTGCGCTTAAAGCGCTTCCTTTGATGCCGACTGGTACATCAAATACACACTCGGCCCTGGAGACACTGTGTGCCCCTAAATTGAATTGATCTGATCTGGACACGTCTGCTAGCTTGTGCAAAGCACCCCCAGAGACAGGGCCATCTTCGACAGCTCTCTTGACCTTGAATCCTTCTGTTTCCAGATAGAGAGGCCTCAAGGGGTGATCTTTCGCTTCTTTTTGAAAAGATTCAGAGGTTCTATATCGCTCGATAGCAGAAGTGTGATAGCTATCTCGATAGCGCTGTCCAATAATCAAGGGAACAGAAGCCGTTCTGACTTGATTGGAAAAGCAAACCAACAGTGCTGCCAAGAGATAGTTCATAGAAGTTTAGCGAGAGAAAGAGTGTCATCTTGTCAAGTCGATCTATATATATTAACGTTGATCGCCTCGGTCGCCTCGGCCGCCTCGATCAATTAATTCGGCTTTGTCCCTCTGTAAGCACGTACCTAAGTAAAAACTAAGTTCTTTTTCTTGCACCACGTCATCCATTAGCTATCGTGGGTTCTCAGGCGCCATGCAACGGAGCGGAACGATGATCCGCGTTGAGAACTGTAGAAGCACCTTAGATCTGCTCAGAAAGTAAAGATCACAGTTGTAAATAAGAATTACAATCACGAGAAGTCCGGAAGATATTTTCAAAAGATTACATTTGATGTGGATTAAAAGGATTCTGTTCAACAGAGATACAAATAGATATAAGAAGTCAGAAAACGACTTTCTTTCCTGGATATTTCTCCAATAGATGGCCCTTTTTGGTTAATAAATTAACAAGGCCGTCCGGCCCACACACGAAGATGTCAGAGTCAGGCCAGATGATCTTGTCCAAAATTGAGCCTGTGACGCGACCTTCAAAAGTATTGGACTCATCAATTCCCTCTGTTTTGCCAAGAATATGGGTGATATGGAGACGATCGGGGTGCTGTTGTTGTAGAGCATCCAGTTCATGCTTGAGCATGATATCATCAACAGACTTATTGGCATAGATCAAGTTTACCTTCGACTGCGGTTGATTCTCAATAAGATACCCGAGAATTGAATAGAGCGGAGTAATACCTGAACCACCAGCAATCAAGTTGAGAGATTGGATTGAGGTCAGATCAACGTTATGTATTGGAAGCGGTCCTCTGAATGTAACTTTATCTCCAGGAACGAGAGAATGAAGGGCTCCACTAGCGCCTTTATTGTTCAAGTTCTTGATAGCCAGTTGAAGATATTGGGTTGGGTCCTCGCCCGCATTTATCGGCGAGTAAGGTCGAACGCAGGTTGAGTTAGTGATAGGATTGCGGATTTGAGCAAGAATCGCTTTTCCAGGAGCTAAACCAGTGCCCTTTAGTTCGTCTGGTAGACCAAAAGTAAGAACCTTTGTATCATGAGTCAATGCCTTTGATGATATTAGCTCCAAAGAAACCCCTAGGTAGTTTGGAAACAAGGTCTTGTTATATGCCCTCACCGTTGTACTCCAACCCAACAGTCCTGCAAGGCCTCCTGCGACACCAAAAGCGATAAATTTAAACATGCCTCTGCTGACACGCTGCGAGGTTCTCATTTTATAGAGAATGTGACCATAGCAGAAAGATGAGGCCGGGAAACGAGTTATTGACCTGATCAGACGGCCACGTCAGCAAGTCAACCACATTGGGAAGCGCACACATCACCAACAGTAAAATTCCCAATAGCCGTATAAGATGCAAATTCAAAAGCAGTCTAGTTGTGGTTTACTCGCTATTCGAGAAGCTATCCAATTCAGAACGAGAAGAATGACCTGACCAGCCGACGCGTAATCCGACCTCAGATGATGGTATATCAGACTAGACGAGTACAGAGATCTTCAAATAAGAAAGCAAACAGGAACAAACAATCCAGAGTTGTGAATTCAGCGTAAAAAGAACCTCATATCAACGACACCTGATCATAAGAACTGTGCCGTCTCAAGCAAACCAGAGCTTGGAACAGTAACTCGGCAAAACAAGCAACTTTCGCCGTTTCCTCGATGAATCTTCTTCGTTTCCCTATCTAACCCGGGGCCCAGACTCTTGCACAACTGTTTGCTATTGTTTTATTAACATAAATAGCGTGCGGACTCAAAGCATGACTTCTCGTGTAAAAAATAACGCATCAACTGAAAATCATGACAAGCGATTATTCAGCACTGTATAGAATACTACTATGTCATGTCACTACATAGTCGGAACAGAAGATTCTTGTAATTGAGAACTTCCGTTGCCAGTGAGCGTTGGAGGGTCATGCGGTTGGGAGCAATGAAAGTGATACAAGACATAATTAAAAGACAAAGTGTCTCGTGACATGAAAAGTAGTACAGTCACGCAAGCCCTGGATTGTCACATCACTTCCCACGCATCTTTACGAGAGCTATCCATCAACATGGTCAAGTCAGGACTCGCTACCGGCCTCAATAAGGGCCATCAAGTCACTCCTCGTGACGTCCCTAAGAAGATCTCGTATCAAAAGGGAAAGCTTTCAAAGCGCACTGCTTTCGTTCGATCTTTAGTCAAGGAAGTCACTGGGTAAGGCTCACCGTCATCGATCGTGGTAGCTAACGTCTAGTCTTGCTCCTTATGAACGCCGAGTTGTTGAACTTATCCGAAACAACAAGGAGAAGCGGGCTCGCAAGCTTGCTAAGCGAAGACTTGGTACTTTCGGCCGTGCCAAGCGAAAGGTTGAGGAGATGACCCGAGTCATTGCTGAATCTCGTGCCCGGGGTCATTAAGTGATGTAAAATACAAATGTTCATGTTTCAATCTTGCGTACGGACTCTATCATTCTGTTTCATGTTCTCGTTGAAGATATTCAAAACCCTTCTTCCTTTCCATTCACCATCGACCAGGTTTGAACCACTTTGGCAAAGTTTTTCCCCCAGGCTTTCCCTTTTTATCTTGTTGGATCTCAGCTTGCTGGATCCTTCTAGGCTCTCTATCGACCCCCAACTGCTGCGCTGCTCTGCTGGCCTCCGAGACATCCCTGGCTTCGTTAAGATACTCCCGTCGTAGGTAATAGTAGTCATTCGACGACAGACACAGATCCTTATTTGAAGGCTTAGACTGGAGTTCAAAGTGAACGACTACTCGAGGCCCTCGTAAGGTCAGTCCGATTAAAGCATCTCTATTTTGCAGGATAGTTTTGGGAGGCACCGTGTCTATATGTTAGTTAGTAACAAGCCATAAGATCACTAGAATAATCACTTACACAGCTGAAAAGGAGTGTCGGGCTCTCGGATAACAGACTTGACAAAATCCATAAGATCTCCGATAGTTTCTGATCCAGTGAACTCGGTATCGAGATGGCTTTGGTCAGGAAACCGAACTCTGATGCTCACAGTGGCCTGCTTTAGCTTCTCTTCTAGCTCTTGCAATCTCTTTTGCCTTAGTTCTTTCGTCAACAACGGTCCATCATCAGTCTGAGCCATCTTCGATAGCTGGCTTTGATAAACTCTAGCTTGAGATGTTGTAACTTCATAGTCTTCATCTTCATCTTCGCCTGACGAAAGCTTAATATTGTCTTTACTAAGAGAAGGAACATAGACGGCAATCTTTCGTCCTGCGCTCAAAGAAGGACCCGCAGGCGTCTCATTATGGGTCAGGGCAGCATGATTCTTAATTTCTGGTTCATCAGCTTTGGTTATCTCTGGTTCTTGTTGTTTATCGTCAAAGGTCGAGGTTGATTGAGGATCGAATAACTGGGGATATCGCATCGCATTGTCCTGTAAAGAGTGCCCGGAGTTTTTATAACTTATGCGAAGGGCAATGGACCCATTGGTAACACCAAATGAAGATAAACTCTTACATAGCCCGTCCAAAGTAGACACCTCTCTATTGATGATCTGGACCGCAGGAACATAGTGGTACCCGTCGATCACTTGTGTAGTAATGTTGGTGCCCGACGTGGTCTCAAACATCCTCAAGATCCCCCATAATGACATATCGGCCGGAGCTGTCAAAATCCGCCTCTCTTTTCCAACCTGTAGTGCAATATTCACATTGTTTGGTCCTGATGTCCTTTTAACCAGGCTCAGTTTTGATCCCGCAGCTAAGCTGGCAAGTCGAACTGACAAGGACAAGTCCAGTGGCTTCTTCCCAGGTCCTGCTAGCCCGAACTTCTCCTCATCGACCTTGACCACTTTACATGCTTGCTCTTTGATTTCGCTCAATAAAGTAGCTGGAGTCGCGTTGACAGTCACCCGGTGTACTCCATATTCGACAATTACATGCATTATATCTCTAGCGGTCGCCTATGGGATCAAAAGAGGCAATTAATAATGGTTCTTAGTGCAGGCTAAGAAGGACTCGGCGAGATCAGTGATTAGGTTGGCACGGCAACCTTCGTCTTTGGTCGTCGTCGTCACTCTGTTCGCCACGACCTTTTAGGAGACCTATAGAACCGCGAATCCTATCTGACTCTGGTTGTGCTACTTGTGCTCAATGTCGGATCCGTCATCGATCAATGGAGGCGCCTGTGTGGCAATGGTTGGTAAAGATTGCGTTGCGATTGCCTGTGACATGCGGTTGGGAATGCAGGCCTTGACCGTTAGTAATGATTTCCCCAAGATTTTCAATTACGGACATGTTTTCTTGGGTCTGACAGGTCTTGCCACCGATGTACTGACTTTGTAAGTCTGTGGATGATGGGTATTCTAACACCTAGACGGGACACTTTCAGATACAAGACGAATCTCTACCGGCTACGAGAGGAGCGGAATATAGAACCAGAAACGTTTGCGAATCTTGTTTCATCCAGTTTATACGAAAAACGCTTTGGACCTTATTTTATCGGCCCAATTGTGGCTGGCATCAACTCGAAGACGAATAAGCCATTTATATGTAGTTTTGACCTTATTGGATGCATCGACTACTCGAAAGACTTTGCGGTGACCGGTACGGCATCTGATCAGCTGTTTGGTATGTGCGAAAGTCTATGGGAGCCTGATCTCGAGCCTGAAGATTTGTTTGAGACCATCTCTCAGGCTCTGTTGAACGCTCAAGACCGGGATTGCTTGAGTGGCTGGGGTGCCACGGTTTACATCATCACCAAGGATAAAGTTGTTAAACGGCTCTTGAAATCAAGGCAGGATTAATGATACGGTCTAGTCTAGACTTTAATGGCATTCTATTGCATGGACCCACGCGTAGTCTCGTTAAAACTCACATTAATTAACTAATCTATATGTCCCTCTTTCCCGTGTTCTCCACTTTATTCCACTTTTGCATGCCCTTGCGTCTTGGGCGACTTTGTGATATAGTTGCGTTCGATGAGCTTGAGCGCTTCATCGATAAGAATGACAGGGAAGCTGATGACAACAACCGCCAGCCACTCGTCTCCATTCAACTGACTCACGCTAAACATGGTCTGAAGAATGGGGATGTAGATGATTCCAAGATGGAGGATGATAGAGAGAGTAATGGCGCCGACCAAGTAGAGATTTCGCCACAACGGAAAGACCAAAAGGGAGTCTGAGGAGCTCAAGCCATTCATGGCATTGAACATTTCAATGACAACCAAGATGGAAAGAGAAATGGTCGACGCTCTGACCGCCTCGTCGCCAGTAAAGATCCCACATCCGATTTCGGGAAAGCTTGCTGGGCACGAATGAAAATGCGTAAGCTGATTCCAAGAAATCTGGGGCCCCTGGGAGTAATAAATAAACCACCATGCATATCCAAAAACAGTAGCAAATCCAACATAAGTTCCTACAATCATGTATCGTAAAAATAGCCAGCCCGTCACCAAAGGTTCATCTCTGGGTCGCGGTGGGCGCGACATGATGGCCTTATCTGGGGGGTTAAACCCTAACGCTGTAGCAGGAAGTCCATCAGTGACAAGGTTCACCCACAAGAGCTGCACGGGAATCAACGCTTCTGGCATGCCCACCAACGCAGTGAGGAAAATTGATACAACCTCGCCGATATTGGACGAGATCAGATAACGCACAAATTGCTGCGTGTTGCTATAAATCGACCGTCCTTCTTCGACTGCAACTTCAATCGTGGCAAAGTTATCATCAGCCAAGACCATATCAGCGGCTAATCGAGCCACGTCGGTACCACTGCCCATGGCAATGCCAATATCAGCCTGTTTGATGGCTGGAGCGTCATTCACTCCATCACCCGTCATAGCAACAATCTCTCCATTGTTTTGAAGAGCAGAAACTAAAAGATTCTTGTGGTGAGGCTCTGTTCGAGAAAACAAAACGGCAGTCTTTACAATCTCTCTTCGTTCCAACTCAGAAAAACGCTCCAGATCAGAACCAGTGAAGCTTTTTCCAGCGATATCCTCATTCGATTTGAAGAGCCCGATCTGGCGGCAGACGGTTTCAGCTGTTTGTTGATTATCGCCAGTGATGACCAACACTCGAATTCCGGCCCGCTCGCATTTTTTGATGGCACCTTTCACTTCCTCACGAGGAGGGTCCATCATTGCTGCAAAGCCAACAAAAGTCAAATCGCTTTCCAGCTCCTTATAGTCCTTGGGAGTCGACGCTGTATAAACCGTAGGATTGCTCAGGGCTGAAGTATTATAGGCCAATGCAATGACTCGAAGACCTTGTTTTCCGAGCTTAGAATTGATATCCAGTAATTTAGCCTTCATATCGTCAGTCATTATCGACAGTTTGCCTTCCGAGCCCACAACCGCACTTGAACAACGCTCCAAAATACTCTCAGGGGCTCCTTTGACCAACAATTGGCCATTGGCGATAACAGACATACTTTTACGATCTCGAGAGAATTCAAACGTATTCGAGATGGGGAACTTTGAGGCCCAATAATGATTAAGAGAACCGTATCCTTCCGGCTGTCCATCGTCCAAGGCTTCCACAGCAACTTTAAGCGCTGTCTCAGTAGGCTCACCAACTTTGGCGAAAGCATTGATGTTTCGATCGTAAGAAATCGTGGCGTTATTGCACAAAGATGCAATCAGAGCCATCTGACGTAGAGTTCCATTGCTCTTGACAACTCGCCCGCTCTCATCAACAAGTTCTACTTTTCCATTAGATCGACATCTATATGACACTTGGCCAAGGCCAGATCCGAGATGGACAAGCTCGGTCACGGTCATGTCATTGGTCGTGAGGGTACCGGTCTTGTCAGAGCAAATAACGCTTGTATTTCCCAGAGTCTCGACACTGGGAAGACTTCGCACGATTGCGTTCTTTGAAGCCATTTTTCGCGTACCAAGAGCCAGGCAAGTCGTAATGACGACAGCCAGACCTTCAGGAATAGCAGCGACGGCAAGAGCCACGGCGATCTTGAAGTAATAGATAGCCCCCTTCAAGACCCCTCCAAAACCAGGATCGTTAAAATTTGGGATATTGATGACCCACACCGCAATACAGATGACAGTGATGACTTGGGCCAGTCTATCACCAAACTCGTCCAATTTTTGCTTCAGGGGCGAATCTTCGCTTATTTGAGAGATGATGCTATTATGGATATTGCCTAGAGCAGTCATGGTTCCCGTAAGCACAACAATTGCTCGGGCATGTCCTACAGTGACAGTAGTACCAGAAAAGACCATGTTGATCTGGTCTTGCTTCACCGCATTCTCAACCTTAACAGCTCCAACTTCCTTTCCCACGCTTTCACTTTCACCTGTGAGGAGAGCCTGGTCAACCAAAAAGGAATTTGATAAGATCGACACGATTCGGCAGTCGGCAGGAATCAAATCCCCAACTGCCAAATCAATCACATCTCCAGGAACCAGATCCACTGCACTGATACGGTGAAGTTTGCCATCTCGTATGACCTTTGCTTCAGCAGGTGCGTATTCTGCGAGCGCAGCAATCGCCGCCTCTGCTGATGTCTCTTGCTGTACTCCAACAATCGCATTGAGAATCAGGATAATTAGAATCACAATCGGATCCACAAACGCAGATGCCCCTTCAGAAGAGTCCAATAGAGCGAGAAAAAATGATACGGCAGCCGATCCAAGAAGAATGAGGACAAGTTTGTCGGTGAACTGCTCTAGTATCAGCTGCCATAGTGGCGTTGTGGGTTCTTCGGGGAGTTCTATCAGTTAGACTTGTTCTTGATTTCCTATATGAGATTGCAATCTCGAGAACTTTGCCAGGCGTTTAAATAGAAAAAGATCAAAAAGCGCTTCTCGAGTTTCACATCAGAGGCGCTGGCGCTATATAATAGCAGCTTCAAGGGAACTATACCGAGGAACAGCTAATTGCACTTGTTCTAAAGCACTTTTGATCATGTGCAGCTTTTGCCATATCTTATCTACTTACCATTTTTGCCGTACTGGCTAATTCTCTCCTTCACTTCATCCGATCGCAGCCCGCTGGTCGAAGACACTTGAAGGTATTTCTCCACTTCGTTGATTTCATTGCTGTATGCGTCTTCCATCCTCAACAATCGTCAATCCAGTCGTCTATACCCGAAATGTTTCGAATCGAAAAGAATAGTACTGGATCTAGTCGCTACACTCTCGAGCGCAACGTGTCGCCAACATTTACCCGGAAGTCATATTCTGGAACGATAGGGAAAGAGCAAGAGACGCCTCTAAAAGAACGACGATGACGATCTTGGGCGATCTTGGGTTGTGGGCGTGATGTATAAATAAAAGAAGCAAGGAAAACTATGCGGCATGCTCAGAAGGGAGTTTACTTTTGTTGCTGCAGGTTCTACGTGCGATCGTGACAATCAGCTTCTTCTATTAGACCTCAATCTCTTGATCCAGTCGAACGGCTGGATTCTTCTCAATAAAATCAAGGGAAACCTTATGTCCGAGGAGCTCTCTGATGTTGCTGACTCCATATTTGATCATGGTTGGCCGCTCCAAAGAGAGACCCCAGCCGTGAACTCGCATATTCTTAGGAAGCCCCATAGGCTCTAGCATTTCTGGTCGGAACATACCCGAGTTACCGATCTCGACCCATTTTTGCAGGCCCTCATGCCAGGAGAAGATCTCCATACTGGGCTCGGTGTATGGGTTGTAGGCTGGCTTGAAACGGAGATTCTTGACGCCCATCTTGCCAAAGAAGCTCTCCATGAACCCAATCAAATCGCCCAGAGAGAGGTTGTAATCGGCAATGACTCCTTCGACTTGATGGAACTCGGCCAAGTGGGTGGCATCGACGGTCTCATTCCGAAACACTCGGTCGATCGAAAAGTATCGAGCTGGGCGGGGGTCTTTGGCCAGCTGATATAACATGGCAGCTGAGATAGCGGTGGTGTGTGTGCGCAGAACAAGGCGTTTGGTCTCGCTAAGCTTCCAAGGGTACCTGTAACCAATTGAGCCGAAAGCGCCTTGTTCATGAACTTTGTGGACTTTGTCGACATAATCATGGTCTGGACAGATGTCTGCCTCGGCGGGATCCTTTAGGTAGAATGTATCTTGAAGG
This sequence comes from Trigonopsis variabilis, assembly GCA_003707065.3. Lineage (NCBI taxonomy): Eukaryota > Fungi > Ascomycota > Trigonopsidomycetes > Trigonopsidales > Trigonopsidaceae > Trigonopsis > Trigonopsis variabilis. The sequence goes on along the minus strand of PPXM03000001.1, from coordinate 1,364,115 downwards.
TCTCGCGCAGGGTGTTGTTGAGGAACGTAAAGAGCGTCAAAGTTCCAGAAACCAGAGTCGACATATTGATTTGTTGGCATTTCACTGAATCCCATTGAAAAGAAGATTTGTCGAAATTCTTCACGAACTTTATTGAGGGGATGTAAGGCACCGGCATCAGGAGGGATGCCCTCAGCGGCGAAATTGTAGGCTTTGAAAGTAGCATTCTTCCATGACCCAGATTGAATCATCTCAGCAGTGAGATCGGTTTCCAATTTCTGGATATCCAAGCTGAACTGGGGACCTTTAGATACCGAGAAGGAGATTATCTTAACTTTATTGACGAGTCTTCGCTTTTTGAGTTCATTGAGTGTCTTGGAGTCCTTCAATGTTCCCGTGGCCTTGACTTCCTTTAGTAAATCGGCTGTCTGATCCTCTGGATCTTTATCGACCTATCGTTAGCCTTCATCCAACCTCGCAAACTCACGTTTCTAAACAATTTATCTCCATCTTTCCGGATCCAGCCGAGTTTAAAGGCTGTTCCTTGTCCAATTCTCCCTGCCTGGCCCAACACTTTGCCAACATCACTGATTTTTAGGCCTTCCATTTCCTTGGTGACCTCTTGCAACAGCCTCCACTCATGAGACCCATGTGCAACAATATCCTCTGCCTCTTTAGTCAATTCCCATTTCTCTTGTTCAATATTTTTATATGTAATCAACTCTCGAGCCATCAGGGACCCTAGCGCACCTTTCTAGTCAGTACCATCTTCAACTCGTCTTCTCACTTTGAACGGTGGCCGAATCAATACCAGGAAATACAGCACTGGTGTCATCTATGCTACCCGACTCATTCAGTTTCTGGAGGATCTCATGTTGGAGCTCACTCATGGTGGTGACTTGGTTCCCGTTGTGAAGAGGTTTTCTCTCGTCGTCTCTGTTGCCAGAGTGTCCCGACTCAGGGCGGTTGCCAACCTGAAGCCACGACTACGACTACCACATCTCAAGACATCCGTAATCCTTCATGTGTACAGTAGAAGCGATATTAACCAAGCTCTGTCTACTAATGGTGGACTTTTCTCGTACAATGGCTAGAATGTTGGATTTCTAGGAGGCGTGTATTGCCTTGTCATGTGATGAGTAAGATTGCAATACATGAACCGGATGTACTTTGCTATCCTGGAAGGGTCCAAATGAAGACCATCTGATTCAGTCATACGCAATCTGCGCTTGAAAGTTTGCTAGTAGACTTCCAGAATGATTGGTATAAGTTTGTCTTGCGGTTATTAGACCATGCATTCCTTTGTCCGTGGAAGAACGGATCGATTTGGTATTCACTGTCATCAAAGATGTCGAGAGCAAGAAATGCCCATTAGCTTCGATTGTGGTATATATTCAAACCTTGAGGCGAGCCTTGAATTTTTAATCTTCTCCCATTTTCATGTTCTCAACAGGCACTCATCAGGAATCCTCGCTATTGTCTGTTATGCGACGCACAATAACAGCTATTCACGTGTAGTCCTAGAGCGTCTCATTCGAGGTCAAATGCCCATGTGAGCGAATATATTGAAATGGGCACTATAAAAGGTAACTGAGTTCTCATCTCAGCTCTGTCGCTTGAATGCGATGTCTTCACGGCACATGCATGCATATAGGACCAAGCTAAAGAGCAACGTGGCTCACCACATCAAGCTATGAGACACATTGGTCAAAACACTTCTCTGATATTCCTGTATCCGCCATAAGTACATCTAGAAGACAGATTGAGCACGTCATTGCCTCCTCGTTAGGGTACTATACATAGTCAGAGGAGCATGTTGGGACTGTGTAAGCTTCACAGGGAAATTTCTCTAGGAAAAAGTGTTTTTGAGTGCGATGATAAACAACCCTCAGAGCCCAGAGTAGCTTAGAAAGCCACTCCATCCATCGTAGCGCACAGGGTCCACTATCTCAAAATAACAAGCGACGACATAAACCAAGTCATCAAGTCAGCTTGATACCTTACATATATTCATTTCCAGCACTTAAGAATGTCTTCGTCAGTTGAGCCCTACAGACCATCTTCTTTGTTGCCTTGTCCTCTTGTGAGTCATAGTCGCGCGACAGAACTCTCGAAACAATAGGTCAAACACCATATGATCCCGTTATCAGATCAACAAAACTATGATGCCAGTTCAAGGAACACCGAATGAAGATCCCGTCCTGCGAGAATTCTAATCAGCCATATCCCCTCCTAGTGATGATATCCTCATATCCTTTTTCAACTTCTCAAGAACCTTCATCGTATCCTCCACCCAGAAAAAACCGTTTCCGTTTTGAGCAGACCGCCTAAGCCCCTCTCACGCGCCTAGATTCTTCCGGCCAAAGGAAACGATGCCTAACAAGCTCACATGATCATGCAACACGATAATGCAGGGCCTCCTCTCTGGATAGCGTTAAAATTTCTTCAGTACGCCTATCATGGACAGTTCGGGATCTGCCTGGCGAGGCCACAATTAATCAACACGCTTGGAGGACCCGTTCTACCCCGCCTTTCTCTCAAATAGGCAATCTTCCGAGGGCAGCCCATCAGCCAAGTCTGGGGTCGGAGCGAAATCCGGAATTCTTCCAGAATCGGGCTTTTGCCGACGCCGAACAAGCACAAGAAAGGTTTCCTCGTTTGGAAAAAAAGAGAAAGAGAGGGAGCAGAAAGACGAAGATCGTATAAAGAGCACGCGTCAACATATTGTAAGCAAAATACACGATGAGCAGATTCAAGACGTTTGGATTCAGTTCAGAAAACCTGGTTCTCAACTCTCTTCGAGGACTAGCCGATGTGAACCCAGGCATCACTCTCATCGAGGATGATCGGGTCATTGTAAGGCGCCAGTTAGGAAACAAGGTCGCAGTCATATCTGGAGGTGTGTGTGGACGAAGACGCCTAAGTAAAGCTAGCTAACATAACCATAGGCGGCAGTGGTCATGAACCTGCACATGCTGGATATGTTGGACAAGGAATGCTCGATGCTGCCGTGAGCGGATCGATCTTCGCTTCCCCGTCGACAAAGCAGATTTTGGGAGCTATGCACCGATGTAACAACGAGAATGGCACTGTCCTTGTCGTCAAGAATTACACTGGGGACGTTCTTCATTTTGGTCTTGCCGCTGAGAAGTTCAAGGCCCAAGGAAAAAAAGCTGCAATGATTGTGGTGGGAGATGATGTTTCGGTCGGAAAAGCCAAAGGAGGTTTGGTTGGTCGAAGAGGTCTGGCAGGAACTGTGCTCGTGCATAAAGTTACGGGAGCCGCTGCTGAAAAAGGGTGCAATCAAGAAGAGGTTGTTCGATTCGGTCAGACGGTATGCGACAATCTTGCAACCATTGGAGCTAGTCTTGATCATTGTGGTATCCCAGGGAGAGAGTCAGGTCAGACGATAGCATTGAAAGAGGATGAAATTGAGATTGGCATGGGGATCCATAATGAGCCTGGGGTTGGCAAAGTCAGTCCCATTCCTAGTCGACTCGATCTCGTCAAGCTTCTGGTCAAGTCTCTTGTGGACCCCGAGGACGATGACAGATCGTTTGTTCCATTTAAATCTTCAGATGAAGTGGTGCTCATCGTCAACAATCTTGGGGGTATAAGCAATCTTGAAATGGGAATGTTTACTCACTATGCTGTCGAGACACTAAAAGACACTTATAAGCTCAATGTTAAGCGGGCCTTTTCGGGCACTTTCATGTCATCTCTTGATGGACCGGGTATCTCGCTAACTCTTCTCAACCTCACAAGGGCCGGCGAAAAGACGTTACTAGAGCTGATCGATTATCCCACATTGGCCCCTGGCTGGGTCAATGGATCTATATGGACTCAGGATATCAAAGACAGCCAAGTCACATCGTCCCTTGCTGAGGAGAAATCAACCCATATTAAGGTTCCAGTCAATCCAGCAAAGACGGAGGCTATTCTTCGATCTATCCACAAGAGTATCTCTTCAAGCGAACCAAAAATCACTCTTTATGATACAGTAGCTGGCGATGGCGACTGTGGAACGACCTTATTGGACGGCACCACTGCTATTATCAACGCTTTGGATGAAAACAAGCTCAGGCTAGATGACTGTCTTGGACTTTTACTGGATATAGTCGATATTGTCGAAGATCACATGGGCGGTACATCGGGAGGTATATACGCCATCTTCCTGTCTGCTTTGGCCCAGTCTATAGGCGACTCTTCTAATAATGGTACTCTTGATCTTGCTAACCAACTGCCGTTTGCCCTCGAGACCTTGTATCGATATACTAGAGCCAGACTAGGAGATCGAACCCTCATCGACGCTCTCGATCCCTTTGTCACCGTGTTCCAAAAGACAAACAGCCTCGACGAGGGAATCAAAGCAGCCAAGCAGGGCTTTGAAACAACCCGTAAACTCAGAGCCAAATTCGGTCGCGCGTCTTATGTCGCTGAGGATAAGCTCTCCAACTTTGACGGTGAGGGGGGTCTCCCCGATCCTGGTGCTCTTGGAGTGGTCGCGATTTTGGAGGGATTCAAGTTATAGTTCCACCATGTATTGAAATGAAATGAAAATAGTCCTAAATCTCGTAAGTTCTCCTTTTTCGTGCCAAAAGGCGGGGTAGCCCACTTGACAGCGAGGCCCGCGCGGTAGGCCTTGCCTAGCAACGGTTCCATTTCCGGCTTAAATCCAACCGGATGGGGTCACGCTTCCAATTCTCTGTGGGGTTGCTCTTTTCATGACCACGGCGACAGGCAAGAGAAGGTCCTTGTTCTCGACCTTTCAAGTGCTGGTGCGAAACGATGGTAAAAGCTCAAAGGTAATACGAGTGCGCACAGGTTGGTAAGTTCACATCGGTCTTCAAGGCGGGGTTAATTAGTTAGTTTGACTTGCAAACAGCGACATCTCAAATGCGACGAAGGAAAGCCGGTGTGTGAAAAATGTACAAAAGCCAAAAGAATCTGTACATACGGGTCGAACGATATTTATTATCGGTCGGGGTCATTCGATGACGGCGAGACCACTAGTCCCTCTACGAGCTCTGAGCCAGCTGGACGACAAATTGTCCAAGACACGGCCGAGATGGGGCATGGGAATAAGTCTGATGGAGGTATAGATTATCAAATGGATGCTATGGTGATTCCCCATATCGATTTATTGGACTCTTCGACGTTTTCCCCTCCCCTGGAAGAAACTTTGAGCTTGGATTTGATTCCTCAGCAACTAGATATTGATAATGATTGGAATATGGAAGACTCAGCTCCAGCCAGTAACTCATCGTCCACTTTGGCTATTCCTAATCTCCTGAATGGGGCGCCCAAAGGACCAAAGGGTGAAATACGGGTCCCTGGCACAAGTCCAGGCTTTGTCTCATGGAGAGCAGAGGGGCCGTTGATCAATATCACAGAGCAGGAATACAAACTCCTGCAACATTTTGCGATCCGTATCGGACCTTGGGTAAGCAAATACCTCAAAAGGCTTGTTTACTGACTGATTTTAGTTTGACTTGTTTGACGATACTAACCGTTTCACCCACGATGTTCCCCGGATGGCATTCCATTTCCCGGTGATCATGAAGGCCATTTTGGCCATCTCTTCAAAACAACTCTCCCTCACTTCCAATTACGACTACCGGATATCGGTTCACTACTACAATGATACGATCAAGTTATTACGGTTGGCTTTGCAAGACACAAGCCATGTCTCGAGTTCTCATATTTTCATTGCCACAGTAACGTTGAGTGCGTTTGAAATGCTGGAACCTACTGCTGTGGATTGGCAGCGGCATCTTAAGGGAGCCACTTCTCAAGCTATTTCGTTTGGGATCAACTCAAAAGTCACTGGTGCGTTGAAGACCGCGTTCTGGAGCTTTGCTAGACAAGAAGTAGTCAAATCCATTCTCATTGGCAGCCCTCTGGGCTTTAACCCTGAGCTGTGGCAGATCGATATCAAGAAATGGCCGATAGAACCCAAATGGGACGTGGGCCATGCTGCTAACATGATCATCTACTTATGGGGCCTTGTTGCCAACTATTGCTCGCAGGAAGTCCGCGATGATCGTGATGTATCTCCAAATTCTCGAGATCTCGAAGGATTTCTCGAGCTGTGGAAATCACGCTTGGACGAGCGATTCGAACCACTCTGGACCTCAAAAGATGAAGAAAGTGGTTTGGCTAGTTACTTTTATTATCCTGGTGAGGCGGGATTGGCCCTGCAAATCTATTATTCGGCAAAAATGATGCTCGCCATCAAGAAACCTCCCCCAAAAGGAGTGAACATTCTAAATCACTGCAGAAAGCTGAAACTATCTCTTGTAGATGATTGTGACCGCATTATAGGTATTAGCCTCTGTCTCGAAGATGAGGCAGCAGCTCTATTGAATATCCACTGCCTTCACGCTGGTAGGTACTATGTTATGTTTGGAAACTGACCCGCAGCTGGACAATTGACGGATGATCCCCTGAAACGAGAAGTCATTCTCAAACTTTTACGTAAAGTGCGAAGCACCTCAGGCTGGGAAACGCGCTATATCCAAGAACAGCTGGCCCAGGAATGGGCAGAAAGTTAACGACGACTATGATTTTGGAGTTTTGTTTTTTTATGACTTAATGACGATTGTATATCTGATTAGCATACGTATTCAAGCGAGTCAACCTTTGTGCTAGGAGTCCCACTCGTCATGCCACCTGTTCGTCTGAAGCCAATGACAAGGCACATGGGACAATATTAATAATTCATTAATAATCCGTATAATCTTGAATCTGTGCTACATCTACAAGATATAACATACTATTACAATAAGTTGTCAAGACATGACCACATTCACTTCATAATATAACAAAAATCGCATAAAAATACTCATTCAATCATTGAGAAATCAGACCTTCTCGGCTAACTCGACTTCATCTTTTTCCGTAAAAGACTCGGGGTTCGACCTGGCCAGTTCCAATTCCCGGTCAATAAAGAGCTGTGGCCGCTCGAGTTGAGTGGCAAGCTTATTATTGAAGACAAAGATGCCTGGCTTAGTGGCGAAGAAGACGTCGAGATCTTCAAGGGTCCTATTACTAGTCTCAGGGTAGAAGAGAAAAGTGACGACAATGAATGCAGCCGAAATGACGACCCAGACAATCCAGAATCTCCATCCGAGGTTGGAGACACCATGAGGAGTGACCTCGACGACCATATAGTTCATGATCCAGTTTGTAGCAGTGGCAAGAGCAGCACCTTTGGTTCGTAGTTGGAGGGTGTTGATTTCGGTGGGATAGAGCCAAGGGACACCGAGACATCCCATGGCAAATAAGGAGAAGAAGAGGAAGAAGAAGAAGATGGCTGCAATACCCAAGGAGTGGTCGTGCGAGCTGCCATCGTCGCGCATAAAGGACAGACAGGCGGTGATGACAATAAAACAACTGGAGATACCAGCAGAAGAAATCATCATCATCTTTCGGCGACCAAAGCGCTCAATAGTCCAATATGATAACAAGGAGAAGACGAGATAGTTAACCGAGCCAGCTGCGGCTAAAATTCTGGAAAGAAGTTCGGTGACCTTGACGGAGTGGATCAACACCCAAGAGAAATAATAAGAAGTGATATTGATACCACTCAACTGGTTCATGGCTTGCATACCGCATCCCAAGATCATTCGACGAACTCCAGAGTTGGCGACGCGTCCGTGGAAAATATCACTCCAGGTAACCGCATTAGACTTCTCAATCTCATATGTTTCCTTGATGTTTCGATAGGAGATTTGGACGCTTTCATCTTCAGTGTCAACGTTTTCGCCGGCCAACTTGGCAAGGACATCCAACGCCTCCTCGTCCCGCCCCTTGCGGATGAGCAGTCGAGGAGACTCTGGAAGGAAAGGGGCAAGAGCGTAGATGCAGAAACAGAAGAAGAGCTGAAAGGCAAGAGGGAATCTCCAAGAGACAGTGCTCTTGATGAAAGAAAATCCAAGAGTAAGCCAGTTAGACACCATGAATCCAAAGATACACATGGCCATCTGGAGTACAATCAGCTGTCCTCGAGATGAAAACTTTGCCGTCTCACTTTGCCAGATACCAGCGGTAGAGGTATTCATACCCGTTCCAACACCAGCGATAACTCTCCCAGCGTACATTTGACCTCGAGAAAAAGAAGCAGTTTGAATGATAGCACCGACAAGAATCCAGGTAGTACCTGTCATGACCGTCTTTGGACGACCGAGCTTGTCACCAACAAAAATAGTAGCCACCGCACCACCAAAACATCCCAACTAAAGGTTAGATCGAAAGCGCAAGGATCAACATACGTTGTACACAGAGGTCAAAGTTCCGATCGTGCCTGAGTCTGGGTTATCAAACTCATTCAGGAAGCTTTCTCCGATGATAACACCGCCAAAGACACCCTGGTCATAACCATAAAACACAAGCACAAGCGATGCGCAGAGAGAAAGAAAGAAGTTTAGCCTCTTGCCAGAACCACCGATGTATTTTCGAGTCATTCTGGGTGAAAAGCTCGTCCAAGATTCCGATGATGAAGTTTTATGCCGGGACAACACTCGCATTTTTATATTAACCAAGATGTTGGCAAAGTGTTTGTGGAGAAGATACCCCACTGTCACAATTCTCGGGTTTTGTGGGGTAAAGCCGGGTAAGGTGGCCGTTTGGGAAGTCACGGCCAAGGGGCAGAAACTTAAATAGGAAGGCTTTCCGTGACATGCAGCTTGATTTGGCTACTTTCCGAGATCCCAATTGGGAATCGGAAAACAAGCCAAATCCGGCGCGGGGTGATAGATGATTCCCGGTCTTTACCCCGGCCGTTCATTCCTCCACATTTAATTTATAGCTCTCGAACCCGATAGTATCATCCATCTTGCCTGTTCATCCTCAGTCCTTCACCATGACCATTTCCAAATCGCTTCTCGATGTTCTCGCCGAATACACCGCCATCAGTGTGGATACAATGTGGCCTGAAGGAGCTTTGAGCATCAAACCTGCTGGTTATTTTGAGAATGCCACGTCGAATCAGTTTCACATCTGGTTCATGCTCACCAAGAAGCCTGAGATTGTCCAGCAAGCCATTGCCTATGCCAAACAGTTTGGCTACTCTCCTGAGAATAAGGAGGAGTTCATCCAGCAGGTCATCAACTACGCGGCCGCTATTCTTGGTCGCGATATGCTCAAGCTGATCAAGGAGTGCTGTCTCACTCAAACCAACCCCAGCTTGGCCTATGACACCGAGAAGACGATCGCCTCTGCTGAGGCCTTCATCAAGGCCTACAATGATCTCGGCGTTCCCACCGAAAAGGTGATCATTAAGGTTCCTTCCACTTACCAAGGCCTCAAGGCTTGCACTTACCTCAAGTCAAAGGGCATCAAGACCTTGGGAACTATGGTTCACTCTGTCGCCCAAGGAATCGCCGCTGCCGAGGCTGGATGCGTCGCCATTTCCACTTATGTCGATGAGTTGGCTGCAAACCTCGATCCTTCGCTTCTAAAGGAGTACGATAACCTTGAGGATAACTACGGATGGGCCATCACCAGGGACTTGCATTACTACTACCGCGCTTATGGAATCACCACAAAGAACATTGCCGCCGCCATGATCAGCGTCAAGACCACCATGGGATTGGCTGGTATTGATGAAATGACTATCCCTCTTCCTTGCTTGGAGAAGTTGGCTGCTGCGCCCGCTCCCGAGAACTTTGTGCCTCCTATGCCTGCCAAGGTCGCCGTTGAAGATGCTCCTCCTAAGCAGACCTACATGGACGATCAAGCCAAGTTCGACAAGACCATTGCTGATAATAAGATTGCCACTTTCCGAATTGAAGATGCAATGAAGACCTTCAAGAAGTACGATCTCCTTACCCGTGATCTCATCGCTGCTGCTCTCTAAGAGCCGATCCGTGCAACAAGTCATGAAACCTATTGTCTGCATGAAGTCCCGCCTGTAATACGTTGTTTAGATGAAGTTTCTGTTTATATCTGAATGTGCAATCTCTCAAGTCAACGACGTGTAGCCCTCAATCTTGTCTAGCTAGCTCATGCATACCCAGCGTCTACTCTTATTCTTTATAACAGTAAACGACATACAAACGACATATAAACATGCTCACGTCTTAAGCACTATTCACACTTGCTGTCACCAGCAAAGAAAGCGACGATACTATTCTCGTCACAGTTTGACAGTGGCTCCCATAGTCCACCTACGACTTAGATTACCAGATCATCGGGTAAAAGCGCTCAGATTATAATAATGATTATCAGAATCACCGACTCAGAGAAAATACCGCGTTAATGAGGGGTGCTGAGTCAATGTAATTTCCTAACTAAGAATGATGAAGCGAACGCGTAGAGCAGAACGGGCAGCTTCCTCGCGATTCCTAAAACGGGCATTTCACTTATTCCGGTCCCGCCAAATATTTCTGTAAAAATGTGGGGCAAACCCCAGACCGTTGGATCGCGAGGCAGGAGTAAAGGTTGAGGTCGGAACACTTTCCCAATCTGGACTCGGAAGTGACAAAGACTGGCGCCCGCCCGGAGAACAGCAAAGCCGGGAAAGGAAAAAAAAATATGTGGGGTATCGGAAAGATCAAAAAGGAGCTGAGAACGCTGTTTGATCTATTAGCACAATCGCTCTGGCAATCTTTTCCTCCTCTGTTCAAGCAGCAAGATGACTGTTGATGTGAGCCATATGAGAAAAGCTGGTTGCTGACTTCAGAACTACTCCTTTGTCCTTCAAAAGATCAACGAATTCTCATTCGAGAACCGCCCGAGCCCCACCATCACTGGAGACAAGGATGTCATCGTCGAGATCAAGTCTACTGGAATCTGTGGTAGCGACGTTCATTTCTCAACCCATGGCCGAATTGGCGAATTCGAGGTAAAGAAGCCTCTTATTCTCGGTCACGAGTCGTCTGGAATTGTTACTGCGGTTGGCTCTGGCGTCACAAAAGTCAAAATCGGCGACGCGGTCTGTCTTGAGCCCGGGAAACCGTGCTTTACGTGCGATGAGTGCCTTAGTGGACAGTATAACCATTGTCCCGACATGCAGTTTGCCGCCTGTCCCCCTGTCGACGGCACACTAACCAAGTACTTCAAAGTCTTGGAGCCATTCTGCCATCCTCTTCCTCAGAACGTCTCGCTCGATGAGGGTGCCATCATGGAGCCACTTTCGGTGGCTTATCATGCAGCCAAACAGGCAGAGATCAAACCTGATTCCTCTATCCTTGTTCTTGGTGCCGGTCCTGTAGGTCTACTGATTGCTGCTGTGGTCAAGAACGTCTACACTTCGTCTTTGGTTGTCGTTGTCGATATCAACGAAGCCCGTCTCAACTTTGCGAAGGAAACTTACGGAGTCGAGACTTATTTGTCGGTCAAGGGAAAGACTTCCAAGCAGGTCGCTGAAGAGCTTGTCGATCTGTATGGGCAGAAAGCGAAACGTGGCTTCCAATATGCCTTTGACGCAACCGGCGTCCCTTACTGCATCCAAGTCGCTCTTTATGCCTTGAAGAGTAGAGGCACGTTTGTGCAGACTGGCATGGGCGCTGACAATGCTGAGCTACCCATCTCGACCATCTGCTTCCGCGAGATTAACGTCAAAGGGTGCTTCCGATACAATGCAGGAGACTTTGAGTCTTCCGTCGACTTGGTCTCTAGAGGTGTCGTTGACGTCAAGAGCTTGATTAGCGCCAAGTTCGACTTTTCTCAAGCCGAAGCCGCCTTTGAGCAAACCAAGAAGGGCCTGGGAATGAAAGTCATCATCAGTGGCCCTCAATAAGTTATGATTGGGTGATGTGTATTATCATGAGTGAGCAATATTGATCAGGAGTTTACGAATGTTGCACCTATCGTAGCCATAGCTTGCAGTTTTATGTCCTATTTTGTCCCACCATTTCAAGTTGGTTACACGCGTGTTGAAATCAGCTTGATCTATGTCGTAGTATATATGAGCCAGCGACACGAGCATGAATAGTATGGCCTGATTCTCGTATACATAAGCGTAACTGTACATTTACGGGTGATGACGAAGTAACAAACGTAGCACATAAATTAGACATATTGTGTGATGGGATCGATGGGATCTGTTTGCTCGCGGTCAGATTGAAGCAATACATCAGATTTTTTTTCAAGCCAGAGACAAACCCACTAGTACCTGTCACTACTTCCCAATCGAGTTGTGCTCGTAGCAACGCGGACAAGAACAGCAAGAGGAACAATACATTGTTCACCATGGTATAAAAAATACCGCTCAACCAAAAGACTTGATATCGACATCGAAAGCCCGACTGTAGCACGTTAAAATGAATCAGCCGGATAAAGTCTGCCTTATTTCTGCCGGACTAGGGGCCGTCCTAGGCATCAGTCTTGAAACTGGGATTATTCTCCGCGATGGATATTACCAACTTCCCGGTTTCATTGGATTGATGTGCTTATTTCACCTACTTGAATACTGGGTGACCGCAAAATACAACCCGACGGGGGCTTCGACGGACTGTAAGTGGAGCTTCGGTGAGTACGCTAAATCCAGCATTCCTACTTAACAATGGCAAAAGCTATACCATCTCCCAGATGTCAGCGGTGATCGAGGCAGTTATTGAGATCATCTATTTTCCCAACCTCAAGTGCCATAGTTCCATTTCTACCCTTGGCCTGGTCATTCTTGTAATTGGGCAGACAATACGGACATTGGCGATGATTTCAGCTGCCTCGAACTTCAGTCATAAAATTGCCTATGAGAAAAAAGAGCAGCATGTATTGGTGACCAAGGGGATCTACTCTATTTTCCGCCACCCTTCGTATTTTGGGTTTTTCTGGTGGTCTGTCGGTACCCAAATCTTCCTTCTCAATCCAATAACGACCATTCTCTTTTCCTTGGTTCTTTACCGATTTTTCAAGGATAGAATACAATGTAGGTGAACTAATCATAACAATCTAATTTGTTAGACGAAGAAAAGTTACTGATCGAGTTCTTTGGACATGATTATGACAATTACAAACGGTCAACGCCCGTCTGGATTCCGTTTATCCAATAAGCACACACTACTGTGACTGCTTTGAGATAGACCTGTTCAGACGAGAGAATGCCTTGCCGTTGCTTTGAGTCAGATATGTTCAGACGAGAGAGTGTGCTGCTACTGCGATCAGATAAACTAGTCAGACGAGAGAAATCCCCTGATTGGTTAGTTAGCTTACGCGAATGAAAATAGGTTGCGCATTGGAATATGATTTTCTTTTATCGGACGATCATACTTTCTAATCTAGCTAGAGTTGATGGCTCATGTAAATATTTACTAGAAGCAAGGGTGATACCACAAGTCTGGAGGGCTCGAGTAAATTCAGGGGCTGCTGTTACCAAAGCACGGATGGCATTATCTGGTCAAGCCAAACCGAACTTGACTGATACATACACTCTTGTAAATTCGATCGTCACCATCACATGAACCACAAGATGATCAGATTACCATGCTCTATAAGGTTGATGATAACGTCTCGATCGATTGGTACTGCTTTCTAGGATAGTTTCACCAGCACCAAACATACCGCACAAGCAACCGATAAGCAGCTGTGGTCTTTGGTAACGCTGTTTGCTCAAGTCCCCGGAATGAGAATTAGTCTGAAATAATATCCTCACGACAGAAGAGGAAGCCCCATGCATAAGAGAATTACTCAATTGGGACTCATGTATGCTCAACAGGCCTCGAATCGGTAATGATGTGGCATCATGTGTTCTCAATTTTTCCCGGATTGGGTAGTCTGTTGTCCCAATAGGTTCGAACCATGGCACAAAATTGTCCTGAGGTCAGTAACTCTCAGCACGAACTCTTTTGTCGTCACCTCACCTCTCCTCACCCTCATCACTGCTGAAAGACTAGTGCCTTGACCATGGCCGTCGCAGCGGCAATCCGACCTTCTGATAGCGCTTCTCGAACCGCAAACTGGGTTCAGAGTGTACCTCATGATAACTCTTCTCCAAAACGTCGGTCGAAACCCAAGACGACCCACCTTCCTGAACATGCTCTGACGAAGAAAGATGAAATCCGAAATGCTGCTGCCCATACATCGTATGCTCCAGTATCGAGGATTATCGATAACACGGGAGGGAAACACCTTTCTGATGCTGGTGAGTGTTGTTTGTCAACTTTTATTTCGTTTTGCCACTTATCATCGTACCCTTTTCTCGGGACTGTGACATGGGCCCTGACTTTTTCTCTACGAGCAGACGGTGTTTTATCACTTGCTTATGGCAATCGTCTATGATTGACCTATAAAAGCTCATCTGTGACTTTGTTTTGCGAGCTTGTCTTTATGTTATCACTGCAGGATACTAACTATTCAGCCCGACTTCGTTACTACCAGAAACATGGACGTTTCGAACCCCCATCAGAGGAGCAAAATGTCCGCGACGTTGGAGTCAATAAACGTGCTTCAGGTAAGTCTACTTGGTTCACTGTTCGATCGTCCTTGGCTCGAGTGTGAAGGTTGTCACGGTTGCTAACGGTAAGGATATGCCGCTGCTCTTGCTTCGAGCCTTACGTCTAGTCCTAAAATATGGACTCCCAATCATGCTGATGGAGCTGCTGCCAGTAAGTAAACTCACGATTGAAGGGAAATTCGACATCTACGTCACGTTTATTTGGACACGGCCATTTATGACACGAGATGCCCCGCACACTCGATCGTTGCTCGTGATAATACTGACAACCTAGATGCCGCAGCCTCTTCATTGACACACAAAAAGCCCGAATATTGGTCCCCCAAACCCTCACAGGAGGCTCCAGGCGTAGCTGCCAAGGTCCTTACTCGTTCGAGGGCTGCTGCGAAACCTGCTTCTCATCACGAGGGGTGGGCTCACCAGGCTGCGAACACTTCTCACAGTAACAACCTCTCTCGTTCATCCTCCCAGATCGGGGACGTTCCTCCTGAATCTCACAAGCCGGCTAGACATCCTAACTTGGCTTCTCTTGGAAAAGTGAATGCTATTGCTCAAGAACAAGCCCAGGAAAGGATCAGCAAAATCAATGAGAGCTCTGGCTATCAGATCCCTACCTTGAAGAAGCATGAAGAGCTCCCAGAATCCGAGGAGGATCATTTTGCTCGAAGAGAGAGATTAATGGCCGCTGCTTACAAGAAGGCTCATTCGACCTTGGAAGAACAAGATAAAGACGTCGCTTTTAAAAACATGCTCCGAGGCAACCCCGTGTACAATGACAAGGCTCTTGTTCACGCCCAGGCTAACTACGAGCGACGAATGCAAAACTATGGCAAGATCCTTATCGGCGGCGGAATGTACATGACGCCCAACGAAGTCGATGCCATCGCTGAACGAAACGTCAAGCCCGTTCTTCAACAATTGACTGAATCTGCAGAGGCTGAACGAGCCAACCAAGCTAGATTGAAGCAAGAAGCGTACGAGAAGAAGCAGCAAGAAATTGCACGACGCAAAGAAGAACAAGCAAAACGTGCCGAGGAGCAAGCCGCCCGAAAAGCTAAGATCCAAGAGGAACAAGCTGCAAAGAGAGCCAAGATGCAGGAAGAGAGGGCGGCCAGAAAAGCTAAACAAGACGAACAACGTGCCAAGGCGCTTGAAGCGAAGAATGCTCAAAAGGCAGAGAGAGAGGCAAAGCGTGCTGAACAAGCCAAACAACGAGAGGAATCACGACAAGCCGCCATTGCCCAAAGAGAGGCCCAACGCCAGACCGTTGCTGTGGAGAAAGATGCAGAGCAAAAGGCCCAGAATCAAAGTGCGGCCAGGTCCAAGGAAGCCAAGGAGCTTGAAAAGGCCCAGAAAGCAGAAGCTAAGCGGAAACAAGAGGCCGAAAGAGCAGCTTCTCGGCAAGAACGATCTTCATCACGCCTGTCATCTCGTCCTGCTTCGAGACAATCGCGTCCAGGTTCTCGACAAAGCCAGAATATAGGCATCTTGGGTGCTGGAACGATCGCCAAACCCAAGAAAGCTGCTGTCGAGTCGACTCCTGCTGGCGAGAAGAAGCAGTCTGACCATGCCAAGACTGCTGCAAATATATGGCGGAAATATGAAGCCTACAAGGCTAAACAAGCCCAGGGGTCGTCATCCACGAGCGCTGTTCCTGAGACTGAGGAAGAGAAGGACAAGAATCTTGCTGCAGCGGCGGCTGCCACTGCACAATCTGCTGCCCACCAGGACATTGCAAAGAGCGATGTGAATCTTAGCAAAGAGGACAAGGAACTAGAGGATTCAGCGGCTTCTGCAGCTGAGAAGGTTGCAAAGTACGATGACCCTCACCTCGATCCTCCCAAGGAAGAAGACGTCGAATTGGAGAACGGCGCGGCCAATGCCTCTTCGCAGGAAGCCACCAAAGATGTCAAGGCTCTGGAAGTGAAGGAGAGTGAGTCTGATATCAAGCTCCAAGACTCGGCTGCCGCGACTGCTTTACGCGAGGGCGATGCTGCAGGTATTCCTATGATGGGCGGTCCTTCACCGGTAAATGGTACCGTTTCTCCCAAGATCACTGAAGGTAGCAGGCCTACTTCTCCAAGTGGTATGCCCCACTACCGGTCTATGATTCTCGATAGCGAGGAAGATCTCAGCAAGGGACTCAAGTCGGATAGCAAGAAGACCGCCAAGGCTGCTCCTATAGAGCCTGTGAAGTCTGTCAAGTCTGACGAGACCGGCAAGCCTGATGCCGCTACCAGTGATGTTGAAAGTGATGAAGAGGAGGAAGATGAGGAGGAGGGAAGCGAATACGAAGGTGAGACCGACGAGAGTGAAGAGGTTGACGAGGAGGATGAGGATGAAGATGAAGATGAGGACTATGAGGTAACGGAGGATGGCAAGGGAATGTCCGAAGTAGAGCCGACATCATCTGCCTTTAAGGAGCACATTTCCGACTAAGGCTGGTTACTTTATTTTGCTTATTAGTTTTTTCTTTCCCGAGATAGGTTTGGGTCAAGGTATGTCTTGTGCTCGCCCCAAATAGGCAACTTGGGCTTGCCTCTGTATTTTTGAGTTGTATTCTCTTTCAAGTTTTTCTACTTTTCCTGAGGTGTAATGAGACGTACGTAGAGAGCGCAAAGGTAAACTAAATGGTTTATTTGGTATGATAAAGCACATATACTGCAACCATCAGAGTAAGTATGATTTAATAGGCTAGAGTGCAGTACACTAGAGGGTAGCGAGTCATAAGCGGTCATGACGTCCACGGAAGAGATCTAGATTACAAGAGATAAAGAGGCTTCAGAAGTTGGAAGGACGCGTGTGGGCTTCCTGCGGGGACTGGGGTTCGGAATCGTCTGATTTTTCTTCGTCGGTAGGAGAGACAGGAGGGAAGGGCCCGCTTTCCTGTCGAGGGCGGCGCGGGTAGCGAGAAGAGACATTTTTGTAGGCAGGCAGGATATCATAGAGCAGGGTCAAGACGTAAAACCCGAACCAGAAAGCCAATGTCCACTCGCAAATGGCGGCGTCGTTATAGCGGTCTTTTCTTCCCAAGGCACCAAAGGCAATCACGAGACCGAGGGCGCAGATGAACCAGAAGATCTTGGCGACATAAGAATAGCGATAATTGATATTATTGTAATATTTCTCGAGGAGAATGAGCTCGGCGATAAGAAGAAGACAGGATACTCCGACACAGACCAGAAAGACACAGAGCATGGAGACGTGGACTCTGTGGAAATGGTTTGTATCGAAAATGGCCAGCATAAGAAGAGCAATCTGACCGCACGAGCCAAAAAAGACCGTCCAATAAGCAAGGTGAATTTCAGCCTTTGATGTGTTTTCCTGAAGCAAGCCATAGATGCGAAGGACTCGCAGAGCAATATAAGTCAAGATGAAGCAGGCCATTTCGACGGCACAGCCAGCCACAAAGAGAGCCTTGATACCAGAAGCACCGACGTCGGAAATGTATCTATCCAAGTTAGCCAGACCCGACCGTCCAAACACCTACGCTATAGTATCATCGGGGTTCATGAATGCATAGACGGGTTTCTAACACTTTTAGCAGGAAAACAACTCGTAAACTTACCCCATCGGCTGCCCATACCGTCAACATTGCAATGAGCATTCCCCACCATGTTCCGGTGCAGACCAGAGGAAAGACCCAGGCATTCTTAAGAATGAAGAGAACCAGCCGAGATTTCGGAGGAGGTGCCATAGTTTTTACTCGGCAAGGTCGTAAAGATAGATGTTGGCACGAGAAAATAAACGGGTCGGCGCTTCTATAATTATCTCGGTATCAATCGGTCCCCACGAAGCGAGTGTTGAATGCCACGTAACTGTGCCTTGCGGATGACAACGATCATCTATAAAAAAAGCTGTAACGATCACTTGCCCATTTCGGTTTTTCTTCTTGACTGGGGGCCTCTGCCCTGCCTCCCACCTACCCGTTTGAGCCCACCAGCGACTTTAACTACGTCACCGCGATCCTCGATCAAGCATATACATACGAGCTTTGTTAGGCGAGGCCGGTCGTGATTAGATTATGCGTATGATAGCACACTGTGTATCTCAAAAGAGCCCAAGAGGGTTCTTTACCGCAACCAATTGGCGGTTGAGCATGAGTTTTATTCAACTTTTGGCAAAAATGGCTGTCAGAAGGACAGTTTGATCGAGTCAATAATTGTGCAAGGAATGTTTGAGGATGCGACTGCCACACGGCGTGTGTCTGATGAGCCTGAAGAAAGATCAGACGAAGTGACCATGCATCGCTAGCTGTAGTCATCCATTACCGGTCGCAACGCTCCATGACTAGCAGCAATATTTGAGGTAGAAATAAACGCCATCGTAGTCTAATTGCTTATATCAATACACAGGCAATTGTTCTCGACCAATTCTTTTCCCTAGTCCTGCGACAAGGAGCCTTAAATCAGCGCCAGTTGGAATTCGTGTTTCTCGAGGCCTTGGTATAGTTGAGAATATCTCTTGTGATTTACACACCTTGGACAAGCATTGCACCCTCTTGTGTGGATTCAGGTCGGAACCAACTACGAGTGGGCATTCTTTTCTACCCTAGTGAGAATAACCAGAAGCGAGAAGCGAAATTTTTGTACTAGTATATATCTTAGCTCGATGTTTTTTCACATGTGGCTCTAGTGAGGCTCTCCAAGCAAAGTCAGCTGGGGGGTTCTACTGAGCCTTAGCCACTCGGTAACTTCATTTACGCCTGGGTGAGCAGGTAAGCTTGGACGAATAGGCAGGTATATTGCTCAATCTACCGGAACAAGCACCCACTAAACTGCAAAGACAGGTATAAGCATTGTGGCATTTGCACTTGAGATCAACAATAAGATCATCTGAGGCTAAGGACGCATTTGCACATCAAGAGATCAACAATACGTCCAAGGCTAAAGGCACCAATTTCTATCCATCCAGCGAGTATAGTGCTTCTGCTTCCAGCTATTGAATGCGTTTACATAGACATAGCGATACCAGGAGTGGGATATGGTAAACTTGCAATAACGTGCAAAGTGCAGAAATACTACAGCGCAATTCAGCTCCAGCAAAGCAGACTGGAACCATCGCCAAGCTTCGCTTACAGCATGGGTACTACCCGCCTTTCTTGTCCTTGTCTTGCTCTTGTCGCCATTATCACGCGAAAACTTCCATTAGTAGCACACTTTAATCATAGACAAAGGCTTAGCCATTCGCATGGAAGCTTTTCTAACTGAGCATTCTCCATAACGTCATAAACATAAGAATAAGAGTCTACCTTTTAGGAATACTCAAGCTGCCACGATAAATTTGCAAGAAAAGTCATCCATCGCACTTGATGTCTTCCCATGGACTATCTGGTACTTGATCAGTTGCCGCTGTTGTCTTGATGATGCCGGTCATTGCCTTGCACGGTAACGTCTCAATTGTACTACTCCATCTCGGTTGTCTTCTCAGCCTTGTGAGACAAGACTTGACGACGCTGTTAGGTACAAGTTATTAGAAAATGACTATTCTAGTGGCTTCGATGTAAGTTGCAGATGAGGAAGAGCTACGGGCTGAATAGGAGTTTCAGACGGACTTGTCGCCAACTGAAGCTCCGATCGTGACCGTGAAGGAACATGATCCGACAGGACAGCTGTGGCTCATGTTGAGCTATATAGGACGCCAGCTAACTTCAGATATCTGCCATACACCATCGATTTTACCTTGGATCTTCCTTCTCCGGTGATGGAGCCGTCTGCGGTCGTCCAGCCAGAGCGAGTAGCCACCACCGGGTTCATTGATTCGCTTGCTTCCAAAGTCCATCGACCTTCGCTGCAAGAATCAATTGATTTGTCTCCTCCTACCGCCCAACCCGCGCCAGAAGCGTCCGATTTATTCCACAGTCTCTCTTTCACTTCTCTGCGAGATGCCATAAATGCGCCTAGCCAGCGTCATCCCTCTCCAGGATCAGGCACGAAGACGCCTGCTGCGAAACCTGGTGAGATTGGATATGGCTCGCGCCGGTATGTCCAGCCAAAGTCTCGTCCAAGTTCTCCCCCACCCGCCAGAGACGTTCTCGAAACAAGAAAGAAAACGACAAAAAAGAACGAGCATCCTTTGAGCCTGCCTTCAAATGGGCCTATAAGCACTCCTGACGACAGTTCCTTCGCTGGGACAGTGGTGTCAGAAATGGGAGGAGCGCACGGCGTCCAGGATTTGGAAAGTGGAATTCGCAAGCTCGAGTTGTCGACCTTCCAAGAAAGATATCGAGGCCGATACCACCACAGACGGGCCAGCAGTTCCACCAGCAATGATTTGTCTGCTGCGTTTAGTAGTGCTCCTTGGAACGTCGTCCGCAACGTCAAGGGAAATGGAGGCCTCCGCAATGCCATCAACCGAGGCTTGACTGATGGCCTTTTTGGAGAAGGGGTCACTTGGATCGGTACGTTGGGAATGCCAACCGACATGTTGCGCGATCCTACTCGCAGGGAAATCTCCCATGCTGTACGGCATAGATACTCTTCGATACCGGTCTACGTCCGTGATAGCACCTTTGAAGGTCATTATACCCACTATTGCAAGCAGATTCTTTGGCCTACCTTCCACTACCAGGTCCCTGACAACCCAAAGGCCAAAGCCTATGAGGACCACTCTTGGATCCACTATTACAATCTTAACAAAGCCATTGCGAAGGCAGTAATTGCGGCATATAAGCCAGGCGACATTATATGGGTCAATGACTATCATTTGCTCTTGGTCCCCCGCATGATACGTGATCACCTGCCGGATGCCCCAATAGCCTTCTTTCTTCACATTGCTTTTCCTTCGTCGGAAGTTTATCGGTGTCTCCCCACTAGAATCCAACTGTTGGATGGTATGCTAGCTGCGAACTTCATTGGTTTGCAGACGGCAGAGTATAAACGTCATTTTCTCCAAACTTGTAACCGGCTATTGGCCGTCGACGCGACGCCAGAGTTTGTTCGCAAAGATAACATGCTTGTTTCAGTCGCAGAAGAACCAATTGGCATTGATCCGCCCTCTCTGCTGCAGAACCTGGAGCTCGGCAAAGTAGCCAAATGGAGGAAGCTGTTTAGAGAGCGATGGGGTGCGAAAAAGCTTATTGTAGGAAGAGATAAATTGGATGACATCCATGGCCTGCGACAAAAATTCCTTGCTTATGAACGGCTCTTGGATACCCATTCTGAGTTGCGAGGCCAGGTCGTCATGATCCAAGTTTGCCTTCGCACCGCTTCCTCTGAGGACTTGGAGGCGGAAATAAGCGAGATTGCGGAAAGAATTAATACCAAACACTCTCCAGGGCTCGAAGTCGACCCTCCTATCATTTTCTTGCACCAGGACATCGACTTTGAGCAGTACTTGGGCCTGATTTCAGAGGCCGACGTACTGGCAGTGACATCGTTAAGAGAAGGCATGAATCTCACCTGCCATGAGTACATCTTTTGTCAGAAAGGAAACTATGGTCCTCTCATTCTCTCTGAGTTTACGGGATCGGCATCTGTACTGGAAAGAGGATCTTTATTGATCAATCCTTGGGATATTGGCCAAGTTGCCGATGCATTCTATACGGCCTTGACGTTGGATCCCCTTTCCAAGGAAGAACGTTGGAAACAACTCTACTCCCAAGTCACCACACGGACGGGTGGCCGATGGGCGGCAGAATTTCTGCGCAACGCGAGCAAAGCGTGGGAAAATCAACGTCGCCGAGAGCTCAGTGTGATCCCCAAGTTGCCCATCGCTCGAGTGAAGGAGGCTTACGATCGGGTGTCCTCCCCAACGAAGCGTCTCATCATCTTGACAGAGTTTGGGGCTTTGACCACCTCGTGGAGCACGATGAAACAGAATATCTACTCGAGTCCATTGTTGGTACGACAGACGTTGGCTGAGTTGGTGGCGGATCCCCAAAATCATGTCTACGTTCTCACCTATGGCACTCCAGCTTTAGTGGAGCGGGCTTTCTCTCAAGTTCCTGGACTGGGAATTATCGCTGAGAACGGCGCGTTCATCCGTCCACACGGTGAAGACAAGTGGCTTTCTTTGATGAACGTGGACAGTCTACGGTGGATTCCCAACGTGCGACGAGCCCTGCAGGACTTTAGCGAGAGATTACCAGGAACCTATACGGTGTGCCGCAACTCGTCGATTGAATTCCATACCGAGGCGATTGACGACGACACCAGCAAGGACCGGCTGACGCAAGTGCTTGGGGATATTGTGAATCATATCAATGACGCGTTTGAGAGCGAGCATGTGCACGCCAGCGTCGAGAATGACGGCATTATTGTGATTCGGTCCACTGACTGGAACAAGGCTCTAGCGGCAGAGCTCATTTTGTCTTCGATGGAGAGGGGAATTCCGGTGCGGCAGAATCTGTCCTTCTTGGGAGTGTCGCGCAACGACTCTTCGGATGAGTCGTCTGACGGTCGCGACGTGCTCGACCCACCCGAGCTTGACCATCGCCGGGTGGAGTTTGTTTTTATAGGTGGAGGAGCGCAGCAAGATAACGGGCTGTATGAATGGGGCAAGAAGGTTGCCCAGCGGAACCAAGACATCCAAGTCTTCACGGTGTCTACGGCGGAGAGCGATAATGAGGCAAGCTATACGGTGGAAGGGGTCAATGGTATGATTTGGGCATTGAAGGAGATGGTCCAGCGACGATAATCGCATGGCGCTGAGAAACAGGGCCTTTGTTCTCCTTTCTCAGCCAGGGGCGCTACGTGTAAAACACCAATCTCCCAACGCATTTCGGAGATACAGTCTCGTCCGATAAACAGGCTTTGTATATGTATATAGTATAGGGTAATTAGTCAAGAACCAACATAGCCCACCCAGCTACAATAATAGGCAAGACGTAATACAATAACAAGACCATATCGCCCAACCGAAGATGCCGGACACTGTATCTTACACATTACGGACATGCCTAGGCGCATCGTTGTATTGGGGCTCTGTCTGCCATGGCGATTTACCCTACTGATGGCCTACTTGGGCCACGCAAGTGACTCGTTGTTCAACCGCCGCGTTATCAGTGTTTCCACGTGGAAGCGGATTTACCTCCAAGCAGGGAGTGCGTGCTTATCATGTTTACGTCATTTGCATATCAGTAACGGGACTTGTCAGAAAAGTGCGCTGATGAGACATAATCTGTCCGGTTGCGGAAGACAAGTGCATTGGTGTCCCCCTGTCAGGGAGAAGTCGACACCAACGTTGTCTCTTTGATTTGTGTCAATGGCACCACTCATCCTAGTCATTGTTAGTTTTGACACTAACGTTACCCTCACCAGCACCACCATCTGGTACATACGTCAGGCTTGGGATCCAATTTCCAAGCAAGAGCACTGTCAAGATCAAGGGAGCTAACTTAATCGCCGCAAACCTGCTTCTTCGATGGCGCAAAAGTGTCCAAAAGGACTCCTATCTTTGAGACTTGCAGTCTGCATTAATAAGGCGATCCCCTGTCGGGACGCCGCAGGCCAGGCTTGGAAGTGTCTTGAAAATGATCGCCAACTTTAGTTTCACCCCACAATATTTTTTCGTCGTGATGACCTTATCGCCCTTGCCACATAAAGATAAGCCTGCCCCGTAGATTTCATCCATGCAGTCTCCCATCCACATCTCGACCTCGTTCACCGATCCGCATCCTTTTGAATCAGACAAACAAGACAATTGCCCTTCCCCTCTAGAGCGGCGGTACTCGATCTGTTCATGCTCGATGGACTCAGACACTATTCGTGACTCCTTGGATGAAGATTTACAAGGGCGCCAGCGTCTGGGATCGGTGCCATCATCCCTGGGCTGTTCTCCCCAGGGACCGGTCTTGCCTCTAGTCCGGCGGCACTCGCTGGCCTTTGATCCCCGCGACCCAGCCCTGGACCGCGAGCGAGAGCAAGTCCTAGAAAGCCTCCATCGGCGAAGGGCAAGCTCCACGGGAATCCACCCGCCTGCACTGTCATGGAGTCGAAAAGGAAGTTCTTCTTCGGGCAAAGGACTGTTTGAGACTGCGTTCCGGATGCCTGAATACGCAATTGTGGATGATACAAAGCCCTATCAGGCGGAAGCAGATCTTAAAGGGCTGGGTCCCAAGAAACTCTCTTCGCCATTGAGACGACCGCTCACTCCGACCGGAGAGAGAATGCTTAAAGGAGATTTTGAACCTTTCTAACGACCCCAACTCTCGTTGATGATGTTATGACCGGCGTGTTTTTGGTGTTGCTTGTTAAATGATAGCAAAGAAAAAGAGTATCTGTGCTAGTTATATGTATGCCGTAGCCACACTACCGCGCGAGCTCTGTGCAACTTCTAGTGGTCAATGCATCATGTTTTTACGTTGGATCAAATGGCAAGAAATAAATAATATACACAGCTGGCTGCTCAAAGATATAACGAGCCTGCAGAGACAAGATCGCGCTGGATCTTGGACATGGCTGAGTTGATCTTGTTTTCCAGTTCGACGTTGCCGATTGTCTTGGCGGCGTCGATCATCTGGCGCATCAATTCTTCAAGCCTGCGGAACATCCGAATAAGACTGCCCTCGTAAACATCCGTCATCTGGCAGATCTCGGCAAAAGATGATCCCGTGGCCCAGGCGTAGACAACTCCCATCAGCTGACTCTTGAAGCTTTCGACGTACTCTTCCTCGTTGATCGTCAGCTTGCTTTCTTTGGAGACCTTGGCTACCCTCTTGGCCATCTCTTGGAGATTCCGGTACTGCTCTTGGAGCTCGGAGCTAAGGACCGGGTTTTCGTTGCTCTTCTCCTCGAAAACAAAGCAACTCAAGAGAGCAGCGCATTGTTCGGGCGTAAGCTCGCTAAAGTTGCCGTTGAAAATCAACTCGGTCAGGAGTAACTCGTCCCCAGTGGAGATCTCACACGCCACCCGTCCTTTGAGCTCAATTACATCAGAGTCAGTGATGAATCCTAGTCGTCTAAGCACTCGCTTTCTAGCCTTGAGCTCTTCAAGCTGGATAACCGAGCTCGCCTTAGCGATTTCCTGCTGGACCTCTTTGATTTTGTCCTCATACCCTTCTTTGTTCTCATACTCCTTGTACAGGCCCGCAAGTCGATCAGATCGATGGAGAGGATTCGAGATCAGCCGCGATTCCAGCACCTCAATTTTGCGAACCAGCTTCTTAAAGTCATCGTCATCAATCTTCATGTTCTCCACGGGGTCGACTAACGGCAGCCCGTCGGGAAAGCGACGAAGAACTTCTTGCACCGACTTGAACATGACTTCTCTTGTCGACGACTGTTTGACGTCCTTGGGAACAAAGATACGCACTTTGGAAATCTCATCCACGCAAGTCAAGAGAAGTGGAACAGCCTCCATCCGGGCAGGCTGGCCTTCCTGCCCTGGGTTGAAACCATCGAGATTCTGCTGTCGTTTTAACTTGGGATGGCTGTCCTCAGAGACAAATAGTAAAACTGTCAGTACATAAGCTTCATGAGGCGGATAGTTGTTCGACGAATTGCCTCGTGGAGCCGCTCGTTTGCTGTAAGCCAACAGGACACCCCAGCCAAAGTCTTTGCCCTGATCTTTAATATGGATAAGCCGTCCTGGCTGCAAGAAAGGAAGACTATGCGAGGGATGGGTAATGACAGCCTTCATATCTTGAGCATAGGTCTCGATTTGCTTCTTAAGCTCATAATATTCTTTGACAAGCTCCTCATCGTCTATTCGGATACAGTCTCGCTCAAGTTGTAATGTATTAAGCTTATCTTCGAGTTGGGGAAGGGCAGTAAGGCTTTGGAACTGATAAAAGCATCGATCGAGCATAAATTCAGGCGAAATACCTTCGACTCGCAACAGATTCAATATCATATTGTAACCGAGATGGAAAGCAGAGTCAAGCCTATCAGCTTGACCTTTGACCATGCCTTTTGCTACAGACGGCTCCATCTGCTCGTCGATCATCAGGATCACAATTCCTCGATCATCAAGACCACGACGTCCAGCTCGTCCACTCATCTGAATATACTCACCTCCTGAGACCCAGCGGAAATTCTTTCCGTCCCATTTTCGGACATTGGTGAAAACCACTGTCTTGGCTGGCATATTGAGTCCAATTGAGAAGGTCTCTGTAGCAAATAGCGCTTTAATCAGACCTTCCTGGAAAAGAATCTCGATGATTTCCTTTAAAATGGGAAGGAGACCGGAGTGATGGATTCCTATACCCCGTTCAAGAAGCGGAAGAATCCGCTGGATCTGGGGAAGCTCTCGATCTTCATCGGATAGCTGAAGAATGGCATTGTTGAACACTTTTTTCACCATGTCATGCTCGATATCTAGAAGTTAGAATGGCCAGAACGTCACCATACCGTTATTGAAGTCGAGTTTGCTCATCTGTAACGCCAACGCCTCACATTCTCGTTTACTAAAACTAAAGACAATCACGGGATTGTAATTCTTGCTCATGATCATTTTGATAATCTTGTAAATATCAGACGGGCCTTTGGTTCCGCCCTTGCTCGTCTTGCCTCTTTTCCCTGCTTTCTTGGAAGGAAGAGCGGCAGGATCGTCACCAGCTTTCTCTCCAAGGACACCCATCGCTTTCTGGAAATTTTCTTCCCGGAACACGCTCTTTTCATCAACAACAAGATAAATACCGTCACCTCCAGCGGGAAAGAGGTAGTGTTGAAGGGGAGTAGGTCGGAAATCAGTGTAGACAACGTGACAAGGTTGGACATGAATCTTGCATATCCATTCGGCAAACTGCATGGCGTTAGGAATTGTGGCTGAGAGGAAGACATAATGGACATTATCTGGAAGAAGAATGATGGTTTCTTCCCACACAACGCCTCGTTCTGCGTCCCTCATATAGTGGATTTCGTCGAAAATCACCCAAGCAGCTTCTCTCATGATTTCAGAGCCTCTGTAGAGCATCGATCGAAGAATTTCGGTCGTCATCACTAGACAACTGGCCGAAGGCTTGATCGTAACATCACCTGTCATCAATCCGACATCTCCAAACTCGGCACTAAGCTCTCTATATTTCTGGTTACTTAACGCTTTGATAGGAGAGGTATAGATAACTCGCTGTTTGTTCCGTAGACTCTGGGCAATAGCGTATTCGGCAACCACTGTCTTTCCTGCACTTGTATGAGCACTAACCAAGACACTTTCATTCCGCTCTATCGACGCAATAGACACAGCCTGAAAAGGATCCAGAGTAAAAGGGTACGTCCGCGCAGGATTAGTGCTTTTGTGTTGAGATATAGGAACATAAGGATAGCCTGGAGGCAGTGCGACTTGGTGTCTTACTTGATGCGATAGCACAACCGGCTTTTCATTGTCTTCGGTACTAGGACCTCCAAGCGTGCCAGTCGCAGCAACTTCTCGCGAGGCCTCAGTCTCAAAACTATCAGCGACTATAGGCACTTCAGTCTCAGCCTCGACTAATTTTTCGGCAACTAGCTCCTTAACTTCTTCCTTTATAACATCTTCGTCAGTCTTGTTTCGTAAACTCCTCTCTTCTGATTCTTCCCCGTATTCTCGAGGTCTTTTAGTTCCTGTGCTTGACTCTGGAGTCTCGACTTGGCTCGTCTCCTCCACTTCTGATTCCGACTCTGAAGAGGATGTCGACTTGTCATCCCTCGTAGGTTTCTTTGGCCCGCCGTCCTGCTCAAAAACACTGAACAAGTCCTCCATCAGGCCTGGTTATTAGGTTGGCTAAATTTTTCTGATTGGTAACGCTGTTGGGAGTTGGGACAAGGCAACGAGCATCGACAGAATACAGTGGGATCTCTTAACAACTGCCGTGCGTATGCTTGCGCTTGAATTAGCAGTCAGAATTAAGAGATATTGGGGGAATTATTAAATGCTAGCAATAATCCGTTGAATAAGGCGACCTCTCAGTTGCCAGGCTATATCCCAACGACGGCTCGTGAGAGAATCACCAGTGGACCTTGCATGAAGGATTAATGGGAGCAGCGCATGTATAAGTATGACGATCTAATATTGGGTGATGCTACTACGTGCGCGGTCATGATAAACTTATCCAAGCTTCCATATATAATAATGCCAATACCACAAAACAAAACAGCAGAGAAATTATACAAGCATAGGCTCCTCATCTTCAGCAAGCAGCCTTCTTTCCTCGGCCACGAGCCATTCCTGACGGGATCCCAGATCATAAAGAGTCAAACTCCCCAAAGCAGCCTCTGCAGCTGCTCTCTGTTCTCGATACCAGATATCCTGCCTCTGGCCTTTACTCAACCCTTTCCAGTTCTCAAAAGCAACGTCTATTTTGCGAGTCCAGTCTATAAGAACTTGAGCATTATCAGGGTGCTGGTCCGGATCGAGCAAGGTTTTCAACTGGTTAAATGTCTCCATCGTCGGGGGATCATGCGGCCACTGAGATGGAGGGAGGAAATACAAGACTAGGAAGGCAAAGGTTGGGTGTCTAGGAAGGGCAGGCATTCCCAAGCGACTCAAGAAGTTCGATTTTGCTTCTTCATGAGCTCGACCAGCTCGCTCTTTTTCGCGTCGTCTTGCCTTTGCCCGTTCTTTCACATCATCCCGGGAATTGTACTCTTTAGCTCGCTTGGCCCTCCGTGCTTTGATTTCCTCTGCATCGCCTCGCCGTTTGACGTCGCCCCGGATTTGATCCACCTGATCGGCAGGATGGAGACGCGTTCCTCGTTTTAAATCCAGGTGCCTGCCCAACGAACCTGGATGAGAAAAGGTCTTTTGACAGAAAATGCACGTCTTTTTTGGGTCAATCGGCCCTTTTTCTAATGATATCTGGGGATCGATTGCTTGAGCTATATTACTCTGGCTCAAGCCCGCAATTGCACTATTAAGAGAGACCTCTCCCACCACATCTAATCCATCGACTCCCAGGACGCCATCATCGTGATGGACAAGGTGCTGCTGGTGAGTCGGCCGGTTCTGACCAGACCCCCGCTGCTGCGAACTTTGAAGCGGATAGGGGGAATGCGAATGACCTAGGGAATGATGCTGCTGATGATGCTCATTCACCACTGAATGTTCCGGATGGACAACCGCTGCACTCGCGATATCTTGGAGATGAAGCGAGTTCATGTCTGTTGTGGCAAAAGTGCAGAAGAGTTGAGTTGGTTGTGCGCTGTTGCTATGGGAATCGTCCTCGTCAAACTGGCGTCACCCGATACACTCTCTGGTTGATATGAATTTCATGCTACGACTAGTACAACTCAATAGACTCACATGACTATTCGTACATCCACTCAACGAGAGAAAATTAAAATGAATTATTGATGCCTTTCAAAGGATTAAGACACTTTGGTGCTATAAGGATTGCGCTTTCTAATTTCTGGGCCGTACTTGTAAAAGACAAAAGGGATCGGGATCAAAGCTACCGACACAAAGGCGCACAGGCTGACACCCCAATGAACGGTAATCTTCTTGAACATGATGATGGCAAACAAAGGCATGGAGCCCGACAGAATACTTCGCGTAAAAGTCTGTACTGCGACTGCCGAGGCCGCATATCGAGAATAGGCATCGACCAAATAATTGAGACATCCTTGGAAGACAATGAAGATGCCAAAGCCGGTAATGTAGAGACCAATGCAAGGAGCAATCCAGTGGTACTTATCCCTCGAAGTCCACGCAAAGATGAAGAGTCCCACTGGGACACACCAATTAAAACACATGACAGGAAACAGACGCTCTTCGGGGCTGGGAACGCCTCCCCGCGCCTTGACGATTTTGGCATAGCGCAGGCCTCCATAAACGTTGACAAAGCCGCCAGAAGCTGAACCAAGAACATAGGCTATAGGGGGCAGAGTAGAAGCGACTGGACCGAATCCGCGCTCATGGACAAAGGTCCAAGGTATACAAGTGATGACCATATAGAGTATACCAAAGACGAACGCGGCGTAGAGACAGATACATGCGACAATCGGCGTAGCGAGAAGAAGGAACGGTCGCATGAGGTGGACGGTGACAAATTCTTTGGCGCTGAGAGACCATTCTTCGTGTCTTGCATGTAAAGCCCAATTGCGGGTCTTGATTCGCAAACTCTTAGCTTTTCGCGCCAGGATGACTGGGGCATAGGTTTCGCTAACGTAAAGGACATCGGCCAGGGCAACTGTGCCAGACAGGATGATGGTAAAGTATAGCGACCAGCGCCAGTCATTGGTTCTTTGGATCAGCAACGAGCCAAAGATAGGAGCCATCACTGGCCCCACAATGACCCACATGGCATAGCATACCAAGGCGATGGCCCGCTGCGAAGGACTCCACAGGTCAGCCATGACACCACCCGAAGACACGACTGGGGCGGCAGCAAAGAAGCCTGAGAAAAAACGCGTGATTGCCAGAGACTGCATGTTTTCAGACGTGGCTGACGCTGCCGTGAACATGATGTTGATGGCAAACGGAACAATGACTCCTACTTTGCGTCCGTACATTTCCGATATTGGGGCAAAGACCATCGGTCCAAAGGCAATACCAAAGAGAAAAAGCGATGTTGAAAGAGCAACAGTCTCTGATCCGAGATGGAATTCGGCCTCAACAAGGCTCTCGGCCGGCGACATGGCTGAAGAGTTGTACTGGGCACACAGAGTCGTAACTCCATAAAACGCCGTGTGAAGGCTTTTCTTTCTCATGCTCCAGTTTTTGGGATTCAGCTCATCATCGGGACCGGTAAAGGTGACTATATATTTCTCATCGTCAAACGTGTCGGGGGGCTCACTTGAATCGCGATCTTCCTTCTCCCCTACTTCGGGATACCCTTGCAATGGCTCATCATCCTCCCCTTGCTCTTCATCATCGGGATGGGTGAATTGCCTTTCCACTGCATCAGAGTAAGACGACACATACGACCTCGCCGAAGCCGCTGTCGCCGTAGATACGCCAGACCGAGTAGGAGCTAATCTTGATCTAGACCTATTCAACGGGCGCTCTTCGCTTAACGATGGCCGATGACGTCCGTAATCATCATAGTGTTGAGCCTCGGGTATCGATATCCCTCCATCACCTAATCCCGATAAGGCTCGAGAAAGCTTGACACTTATTTTCGACGCTCTCGAGTCGGTTGGACAGAGATTGGATGCCATAGACGCTATATCCAGAAATCCCAATGCCAGCTGTTCTGCTCTTTCTCAAAATCCACGCTTCAAGATCCTCGCCGATATCGGCAATGTTGGCTTCGCTCTCACTTTTCGGATCTCTCTCACTTGCCGGGTTCCACCTCGTGCTGTAGAGGTAGTTCTAATGAATTAAGATTAAACTTCAATCTTATCGATCTCCTGATCTCTTAACTTTGATTTCTACCTCCTTATAAAGAGGTTTGAATCATCAAGTGAAGATTATGTGGGCTCCTTCGGATTATCCTAATCGAGATAATATTTTCCTTGATAGGGTAGCGTAACATTCCCCTGGTCCCAATCCTCGCTGGCAAAGAGCCACAACTACTCTCTTTGGCTCCAAACAATCCTTGCTTTCTAGTATGATGCAAGTGTACCTTGTCGAGGTGTCTTTTTGTCTCACGAAAGCGAATCGTCTCTGGCACTATATGACTTCACCCTATGGGCTCTAGTCGACCTCCGTATCGACCTTACCATATTTTTACGCCGACGTAATCAACCTTCCATCGTTCACCGCGACCGGAGAGGTGGGGGGTCCTTGACAGGTACAGCTCTTTTTACCTAATCATACTTGTAAACAAGTCCATGTTCTCTCCAGTTTTGCTACTAGGAACTAGCCTACATATCAGACTGATGGAAACAGCAGAGAAAGAACATATGATAGGCTATATTGGACTCAGTATAAAAAGGCGCTAACCAGAGAATTAGATCAAATATAATACATCGATAAAAGTACAAGAACACGATAGACAAGTAGTCCTTAAGAGCATAAGCGCAGATGATCAAAAAATTACATTAGCAAAACGCACCAGTCCGCTTCCACTGGCGACGACATAAAAAGGCGCCCGTAGGTGATTGCCTGGCTTGGATGCTACAATATCAGACCAGCCTGGAGAGAATGAGATATCGGTTACGGCACTGCGATAATCTCCTGGGGCCAGTTTCATCTTGGAATCTGTTACCGAAGTCTAGATGGGTTAACTGGGCACTTGCACGGCCAACTCACCTCATTTTGACGCTTCTCCACGACAAACATCTCCTTGGTATGGACATCATACCAGAATCTCATACCTTTGATTTGATACCTGCTCTCAAACGTTAGTCCATCCTAGTCACGCAAACATACCGGCTCGGATCGTTTTCCTAGCAAGACTCGATTGGCGATATTAGCAAACTTGACCTGGCCGTCACTGGTGCCGGAAGCGACCAGGCCAACGTCGACATTGCTCCATGATCCATCCAATGAAGCAACCACGGTCAAGGAGGTCGACTCATTAGTAGTTATTGTTCGCGCCGTGGCCTGGCCAAATCGACGAATGCTCAAGGAAT
The DNA here is from genome assembly GCA_003707065.3 of Trigonopsis variabilis. Classification (NCBI taxonomy): domain Eukaryota; kingdom Fungi; phylum Ascomycota; class Trigonopsidomycetes; order Trigonopsidales; family Trigonopsidaceae; genus Trigonopsis; species Trigonopsis variabilis. The sequence continues at coordinate 1,331,364 of PPXM03000001.1, read as the reverse complement.
GGCTGCTGCTGGCATCAGCGTTGGTCACAAAGCAGTCAGCCATTCTCGAAAACGCGACTCCTTTCAAGGCCACCTTCAGCCGTTCAGTGACTGCTTTCTCTTTGGCCAGATCCCTGCTATCGAGCAAGGAGATATAGCCGTCGACCGACAACGAACAGATGATGCTCGTGTTACGGATCGGACTGGCCGTTGCGACATCAGTCACGAACGAATCATGGATTCTTTCAAACTGCACGGGCTCTTGAGGACAGAAAACTGACCAAAGACCAATCTGACCACTGGTGTATCCAATCACCAAACCAAACGGATCGGTCCAGTTGCAGCATGACGGCATCAGGGGTAGCCCAAACGTTGCCAAAGGAGTAATGATTCTATAGCATTCAATGTTGTCGTCAGATGAGGTTGGTCTAGGTATTGCAATAGTTCTAACGTTCCCATCATGAAAACAGCCAGCAACGACGCCCAGAAATTGGTCATCCAAAGCCACCGAAGGACTCCACCTGACATCCCATGCAGTTCCCCACCCGTGAGAAAATACAGCCTTTAGTCTGGGAACGTTTTGTTTGGCATAGGAAGACGTCGTCGAGGAGTTCAGAGGAACCTGCCATAGCTGTAACTGACTCGGCAGTGGCACTCGAGAAAAGCTGGAAAACATACTCTGCGTACCCAAAGCCTGTTGCTCTTTCTGAGCCATAACCGAGATTAGCACGTAGGATAGCCTGATATTGCTATTCTGGTCGTCGACCTCTAAAGACGGGCAGACCTGAGCACTAGCGACGTAGCCTCCAGTAGATGCCAGATAACCTTTATCAGACAGTTGTTGAGCTTCAATGGTTTCAAAGCGACCAACTGATATATTGTGTTTGGCCTCTTTTAAGCTTTGTCCAACAACGCAGTTGAAAACGCACGAATCATCTTGATTATCGATAGGGATCTCCAAATACTGGCAACTTTCAGCAAAACTACACGGCGCCAGTTCCTGGGCATCAAAAGATTCCTTCCATATCTCCAGATCTCGGTTATTGACGTGGATCTTTTGATCTGCCCCGCCAGAAGAGTGTCGCTCCCTTATATTGTCTTTCAGCTTAAGATATTCTGGATCACCACCAAAATGAATAAGTCGTAGCCTGGCAATAGCGTCGCTACCACTGCTGACAAGAAAATCATAGTCTGCATCATTTTCGATAAAGCGACTCTTTGGTCCTCTTTTCTTTGGAGCCGGTTTCTCTAGCTCATCCCAATCGACAACATCGTCGTCAGCCATTTCCACGTCCCCTTCATTAGATACCTTTTCGTCCTTCTCCTCCTCCTCTACTTGGCTCATCTCATCTTCACTTTGCTCTTCCTCCTCGTTCTCGGACTCATGGTATTCGTCATCACTCTCTTCAACCTTCCAGCGTTTGTAGGTTTTCTTGTGCCCTCCATTTGCCCCTTCGTCTCCACTAAGGTCTCCAAAAACACCATCGAACTTGTAACTTGACCGAGCAGCAGCTGCTCTTCTTGGCCTAGGCATGTGAATAATTATCGGGCACTCGGTCTTGTTGGTATTTCAATTGCTTTGCTTAAAGACCTACATCAATAGAAGATCAAGCAAACGCAGGCTGGCACCTTGCAAGGAGAAGATCAAAGTCGAGCCTGGTAACGATCAAGTCGGTGACAGTCTACCTAATTCCCACCGACAACCCGTCAATCCTCAAAGTTTCCTGAGAAATAATTGATGAATCTGGTGACTTATGATTCAAGTGACGGTGAAAATGCCGATACATCTCAGTCCATAGCTTCCAAAGTGGTCGTTGATAGTGCTCCCCCGGTGAGCGTCGAAGTAAGGCTTTTTATAATCGATAGACTGACGGGTTCTGTAGGATATCAACGTTCAGAAGCTTGCTCTTACCACGAGCGACAATAAAGCTCTAGTTTACAATGCAAGATATGATGATATGAGTCGACCTGTGCAAGGTCCTGCAAATCCATTTAAATCTGACAGTGGAAAGCGGAAAAATCTCATTACAGGTAATGAATACGATACTTATATTTTTTGCTAACCTTCAGGTTTTGCACAAGATGAGACATTTAGCGATTCAATGTTTAAACTTCAGCATCAGACTTACCAGTCGATGGGATACGCTCTTGATCCTTCCGTACCTGGTGGCAAGAAGTTCACAGGCAATATTGAGGCTATCAGGAAATATGACGGCCGAGATATTTCAGATCTTAAACACTCCAAAGCTCGAACGGTGGCCATCAAGAAGAGAAGGAATAATAAAGGCGATCCGTCGGTGGTGGACGGAGAAGGAGAATACCTGGGTCCGTGGGCCGACTATAAGGCCGATAAATCATCATTAAGCAGTAGTGAAGACGAAGAGGAGGCCATTGAATACGAGCCAGAGATTGTTGCTCCGGTTTCGAGACCGATAGTGGAGAAGATCGGCCATGAGATCCAGGCTATTCGATCGAAAGATCAAGAAGAGTCCAGGTTCTACGGCAAGAATCTTTACGACTACATGGGGAGAACATATATGCACGTTCCGCAAGATCAGGACGTCGATTTGTTGAAAGAGCCAGGAGAACAGGAGTGTTATGTGCCCAAAAAGAAAATCCACGCTTGGCCTGGGCACGCAGGAGGAGTCTCTGCTCTTCGCTTTTTCCCCAAATCGGGCCATCTTCTTTTGTCTGCCGGAATGGATTGCATGGTGAAACTGTGGGATTGCTATCATGAAAGGGAACTCTTGCGTGACTATAAAGGCCATTTCAAGGCTATCAAAGATGTATCATTTAACCGAGACGGCCGGCAATTCCTGAGCGCGTCTCACGATACCTATGTCAAGCTCTGGGACACCGAAACTGGCCAATGCGTATCCCGCTTTTCATCAGGAAAAGTGCCCAATGTTGTGAGAATCAACCCAAATCCGGATAAAGACAACATGTTCCTGGCCGGCCAGGCTGATAACCGCATTGTGCAATTCGATATGAGAAGTGGCGAGATCGTTCATGAGTATGACCATCATCTCGGACCAGTCAATGCAATTTTGTTTGTCGATGAAGATAGAAGATTCATGACTACTTCAGATGATAAGTCAATGCGGGTTTGGGAGTGGGAAATCAACGTCCCCATCAAATACGTGGCAGATCCCTCGCAGCATTCGATGCCTAGACTTGCTCTTCACCCTAGTGGCGATTTTGTTGCTGCCCAGTCTATGGATAACTCGATCCGCGTATTTCAAGGTAATGGAAGGTTTAGGAGGAATACCCGGAAGATTTTTAGAGGCCATAATAATGCTGGCTACGGCATTGATGTTGCTTTCTCTCCTGATGGTAAGATCTTGATGTCTGGTGACGCGGGCGGGTTTGCGTGTTTCTGGAACTGGAAAACTGGCCGACTGGTCTCCAAGCTCAAGGCCCATGAAGCCCCTTTGACATGTATAGCTGCTCATCCTCAGGAGTCTAGCAAAGTTGTGACTGGCGGAATGGATGCGAAGATTCTCTACTGGGACTAAAGGATTGTGTATACTAAAATAATGTACAATTAGTGTTTTTGACCTTCGCTGCGTGTAATGTCCACTTTTCTTATTGTTCTTGTCCTTGTTCATGTCACCTTAGTGCTGTAAGGGTTCTTCTTTCTAATTATCGCTCCATATTTGTAGAAAAAGTAGGGGATAGGAATCATTCCAATAGCGACAAATCCACACAGACTGGCGCCCCATTCCACGCCAATATTTTCAAACATTATGATTGAGTAAAGAGGTACGGCAGCAGCCATAAGAGACCGAGTAAACGTCTGAGCGGCCACTGCAGACGCAGCATATCTTGGATATGAGTCAACCAGATAGTTGAGACATCCCTGAAAGACCATAAACACACTTCCAGCAGCAATTGTGAGCCCAATACAAGGAGCTATCCACGGATACTCCTTTGGGGATGTCCACCCGAAAATAAACAGCCCAATAGGAATCATCCATGAAGCACCCATCATCGGAATTAGTCGTTCTTCGGGCAGAGCGACTCCATTGCGTCTCATGAGCACCTTGGAGTAATGCCGGGCGCCCCAAAGGATGGCACCTCCAGCAAGACAGGGACCAACGATGAACGTTAGAGGAGTGACGTTTGACTGGACAAAAGAATAGTCTCGCTGATATACAAATGTCCAGGCAATGCAGGTCGAGGCGAGATATTCGATGCCAAATACAAATGATGCATAGGTGCAAATGAGAAGAACAATCGGCGTAGCAAGAAGAAGGAACGGCCGCATGAAATGGACAGTCACAAACTCTTTAGGGCTAAGCGTCCACTCTTCATGCTTAGCATGCAAAGCCCAGTTTCGGGTCGATATCCGCAATCGCTTTGCCCGTCGCGCAAGTATAACGGGGGAATAGGTCTCAGATAAAACTGACAAGTCCAGCAAGGCAAAGAAGCCGTTCAGAATCACCGTGAAGTAGCATGCCCATCGCCAATCCTGAGTCTTATTGATCAATAAAGAGCCAAAAAGGGGCGAAGTTACGGGTCCAGTAATAACCCAGAGAGAGTAGCTCAGCAGAGCATAAGCTCTCGATGACGGTTTCCAAAGATCGGCCATGACTCCTCCGCTAGAGACCACTGGAGCCGACCCAAAGAAACCAGAGAAAAACCGAGTGATCACCACGGCAGAGAATGTTTGAGATGTCCCCGTGGCAATTGTAAAAATGATTGACAGAATGAAGGGTACCAGAACGCCTGGTTTGCGTCCATAAACTTCAGATAGAGGAGCAAAGACCATTGGTCCAAAAGCGACTCCCACTAAATACAGTGATGTCGTCAACGACGCCACTTCTCGGCCTACGTGGAATTCAGACTGTAGATACTCCACAGTAGGTGTCATCGACGAAGAGTTATATTGCACGTTGAACGTGGTAAGTCCAAACAACATGGTATGAACCAGTTTCTTTTTGAATGGCCAGTTTAGAGGGTTTTCTGCATCGCCCTCGGGGAAAGTAACAAGGTATTTATCGTCGTCGAACTCCTCCCGCACAAAAAGTGACGATCTCTTATCTTCACCCTCTTCACCCATAGGTACCTGATCTTCCTCATCATTTTCTGCCGCCCGGTAAAGTGACCGCTCATACCCCTCAGAGTATTCCGAATCAGCGATATGCAGTCCTGACGTTGCAGACCGCCGAGACTCCAATCTCACTAATTGCTCATCAGACTCGTTGATACTGCTCATAGTCGGAGATAACGGGATCCCAGCTGCTGTGCGCTGCTTCTGCGCGAATGTCGTGTCTTCCTCGGCCGTCACTGCAGTCTATGATAGTCTTTATCACTGAGCTTATCGTGTTAATCTTGGAGTGTGTAACAGAGAGGACAGAGAACTTTCATAATTACCTTAGCGAAACGGTAGATTGCCTAATCGGAAAAGCCGAAAGATTTCCTCTCAATCAGGCAAGAGCCGTTACACTTATCGTACCTGCCGAAAGTGGGGGGTCACTAGAGACCGCTCCACAGCAAGAGATCGGCATACTTCTTGTAATCATTTGTCAGCAGCGTTACTAAGTTGCAATTGGCGACTTTTACGGATTTCATAAGGACCAGCTGTCTCAGCTGTCTAATGGTGCTTGCTCTTTAGCTGGAGCGACATTATATGTCAATGTGCATGTAGATGAATAGAATCCTTAGATTGCAGCTGATATGCGTGTTTAAAACTAGTAGCATATCTCCTGTGAGCCAGACAAAAGAGACACACTGTTATGTGTGTCATGAACTAGACTCGCTTAGGTGTCTTGGCTACAGAAGGTCAGGCAAAAGGGTGCTCAAATGTCAAACTTGCGTCTCTATTGTACAATGTATTATATACGAACTTTATGATTTGCCCAGAATGCCGGAGGTAGAGGGATGTCGAAAGGAGGACGTTCGACAAGGGCGAGTTCTTTTGATCCCAGACATCCTGTCAATAAAATAGGTCGATACTTGTGGGTGATCCAAAAGGTGTTGGGATCGTTCTGCTCAGACTTTTCCTTTATGTCTCCGTCTTCATCTCCAAAGCCGTCGTCTTCTCGGTCTCGGCGAGCCATTGACAAAACGCCAGTCACGCCATCTCCATTTACAATTTTCCTCACAGCGTATGATGTTCCTTGAGCAGATGAGTCCTGGATCCCAAGTTTATCTCTCTTGCGTTTGTTGATCTTGGGCGCAGGAAGATTGGCGCTCAGGTTGAGAAACGCCAGCCAGTTACTGCTCCACATGAATAAGCGATCAGGTTCTGATGGTTCGAAAAACATTCCCAGACATTTATCTACCAAGGAAACAAAATGGCGAGGAAGGAGATCCGAGTTTCGTATTGACCACGGACTCAGCTGCTTGGCTTTCAAGTCAAACTCGAGGATGCGAATCTCGGCAGTGGCAACGACCAGCTTTGTTGACGACTGACGGAAGACCAGACTGGTGGGTGGAGCAGACAGATGAGGCAGGCGCCAAACATGTTCACTCTTTTTGTTACCGGAAACATCAAAGATATCGACCGTGCCTCCAACGGTAGCAGAAGCAAGATATTTTCCATTAGGTGACCAGGCTACAAATGCAATATTGCTCAGGAAATCTAGCCCGTCGATGTTTTCGTCTGGTCTCTGCCATGGGATTCGAACATTCTGAGAAATCTCAATGTTTCCGTTCTTGACATTCGTCTTTAGGAGATGGACATCGCCCTCTGGACTGACAATCACCAATTTTCCGCCAGATCCAAAAGAGACCAAGGAGGCTCCGCCAACTAGTCCATCCTCTAGTTCGAGTCTCTTGACCGTGAGGGGACTTTCGTCAGATGTATCACTTCCCTCGAGACTGAAAAACCGCGTCTCGCTCGCCGTCCCAACTACAATCATCGATCCATCCTCCGCTATATCCATACAAGATGCATTTTCCTCATTGTTCAGTTGCATTTTTAATAGTTTTCTTCCTTTTGTGTCATGCTCATTCCCTAGACGCCATATTTTCACTTGCCTATCTTCCCAGCTTGCTATCCATTGCTTTTGCGCTATCAATCGCACCTGAGGCTTATGAGGAGCGATAGAAATCTTTCGAAACAATCCGTCCATGAAATACTGCGTAGAACAGATGACCAGACTCCGCTCGACGCCTCCAGAGACAAGGATCCTGGCTGATTTCGATTCAAAAGCAGCCATGGCGCGAACATCATGAGAATGAAGAAGACGGTTAGTGATGTTAGTCCAGCGGTTATTGACCCGGCGAAACTGTACTATCCTTCGATCAATACCAGATGAAAAGACTGCCGCGCCGTCGCTAGCGACGGCCAAACACAACACATCTGCACCATGGGCCTTGAAAGTTTGAGAAAGAGAGAAATACTTTGAATCCCAAAATTTAACCGTTCCCGAAGAATCTCCGGACACAATTGTTCCATCAGTGGCAACACAGACCGACCAGACAAGAGTGTCTCCGCGGGTACGATCGACTCGCATTGTAGCAACAAGTCGGCCTCCAGTCAAGGAAGAGCCTGGTCTCTTGGTCAGATTCCACACCCGGATCTTTCCATCATCACAACCTGCAACTATGTGATTCTCGTCCTGCCAGCACAGGGACAGAATCCGCACTGAGGGAGCGGTCAGCCGCCCACTATATTCAAGAGACCCAGGCACATCTCCAAGCGAATAAAGTACTATAGAGCCATCATCGCAGCCTGCTGCCAATAACCCGGCCTTGTCTGATATAGCCAAGGACCACGCAACGCCTGCATTCGTATCCACAAATAGTTTTGGGGACGACGTCTCGAGGTCCCATTCAATCACATGAGAGCTACCTCCAATGGAAAATAGTCGCAAGCTTGAATCTTCCACACATGACCAGGCCAAAGCTTCAATCGACCGTCCCTTTCCACCTCTTAATATGGTCTGTTGTAACCAGGAATAGTGGGGAGACCATATCTCGATATCACCGTTAGCACGCCCAACGGCCAGTCGCAGTGAAGCTGGGGTCTCTAATGAGGATGACGAGGGATGAGAAAATGCAAGAGAGGTTATACTCGGAGGTATAGTGTCGACAAAGCGACAACGGTGGATATCCATGAGCTCCTTGGGATAAATGGGAGGAAAATTTTGGCGGAAAAATTTCCCTCCCAACGTAGCGTGTAGCGCTCGACCAGCTGAAGTCCTCAGCGACAATTTACCACTTTTCAGTGCCGTAGACCTGCCTTTTCCCTGCGAGTTTCTTAATCCATGAACCTACCGGTAATCTATGAGCTCGCTTCAAGGAACTACCGAAAATACATATCCTCACATCAGGCCGTGACTCTCGACGGTGACGCGGCCAGTCACGAGGCCGTAATGGGAATAGGCTCAATTCTCACACTATATAGCCCGAGAACCCCCGACATTGGTTCTCGCTAGGATGGACTTGTGATTAAGATGTCATCAACAGATACATACGACGCCTTGCTTCCGCACGTGGATTTCTCAGAGTGCCATGCCACAACAATTGAAGCTTCTAATGACGTTATTCTCGACTGCATTGAGAGTCTACGAGTTCAGGAGGATCCTTTTTTCGCTGCTGCAATCCGGCTGCGGGAGCTACCAGGCCGGCTAGTGGGACAACCAATGCATCCTCCGTTTGATCTCGACCGATTCACGCGTCTTTGGCGGGATTCTTCTTCGATTGGCTACGGCCTTATCGGTGCTTTCTGGAAAGCAGATTACGGGCTTGTGTCGTGCTCGAACATAGATGAGTTTCGATCATACAAATCAGACAGTGTTTGTAAGCTTGTGATGCGCTACACTATTTCTCCCTTACCTTCATCCGTCTCTCGCCTAACGACCGTTACTGACGTCTATTGTCCAACGCCGGCCGTACGACGTCGGTTTGCGCCCTACTGGTACTTGATTCGGCCTGTAAGCGGGCTGATTCGCCGTCGAGTGCTGGGCCGGGTAAGGCAGATGGCTGAGCAAAGAATGCGCCTAAATTATTAATGTCTACGACTACATATATTGCCTAGTGATCCTGCGATTGTTGGACGTGCAGAATCATCTCCAATTGGGCAGGAGGGTGTAGCAGTAACAAGTATACATTAAAGTTGACAGTCGAAAGCGCACATTTGCACTGAAACTCTACGCGGGAGCCCGACCGGCGCGAGATCGCCAGAGAACTGAGCGGAAGAAATATGTCTTGGTAACGTAAAAGCTCCCACGAGCTGATTGTCAAGGAACAAGATTTGCGTATTGATTGAATGGAGCGACTGAAGAAGGAGAGTAGATCAACGCCATGTGCAAGCTTTCTAAGAAAGACACCTTATTTAGTTATATACAGAATAAATCACATGATTCAATGAACGTAGAGAGGTCGATCAATGAGAAGAAGTCTTAGAAGCAGAAACTCGTTTAAGATGCTGTGCTTCCTGCTCAGCAAATGCGGCGTCCACCGTCTTGATGGTCCTGCCGTCTCTTCCTTCAGGCTCTGGAGGTGGTTCAATACCACGAAGCTTATCGAGAACCCCACTGGCCAAGCCGAATCGAGATTTAATATCCTCATTATTCACTCCTTGTTGTCGTAAGAATAAAATCTCACTGATCGTGATCGCGTCGACAGTCTTTCTTTCTTTCGCACTAGGTTTGTGTTCTTCTTTTAGTTCTTGTTTCAATGATTTATCTCTCTGCATTCGAATCCTTAGTGTCTCAGCAGCCTCCTTAACAGGACCTTTTAATTCCTGACCCTGGCCTGCTTTCCCCATGTCTGGCCTAATTTGCCAATTTGGTAGCTCCACAGGACCTAACTTCTTCAACACTTCGTCAAACTGGGGGTCATGGCCATCTGGTCGTTCGCCCGGTTGAACTTGCCCCCGGTGATCTTGTTCATAATCTTCCAAAGTCGGTCTCTCTGCTGGTGACTTTCCAAGTTTCTCAACATTAATAGCCTTACTAGCTTGCTTAGGTAGCTTTCGAGCTACCTGTTTGGAGGCTCCTGATCCCATCAAGTCGACGTCGTTTCGGTTGATATCATGGGTGCGCCGAGCAGTGTAACAATGCATCATGAAATGTCGATTTGCAAGTTAGTGCCCGCCTTCTCGTGTTGTGCTGATCCATACTTGTCTTGTGGAAGTTAAATTACGGGTCTTTCTATGAGACTTATTGTCTGTCAGATAAGCCCCGTAGCCAGTCGCTGCCGACATTTTATCGACTTGACTAACTTCGTGAAATCGAGTCTTTTCAGCGTAAAACATAATCGAAAAAACATATCTTTTCTACAAGCAGAATCTCTCTAGAGCTCTATTGCTCTTTGAGATCGCCTATTTTTCCGCGAGATATACTACATGTCAAAAAATGCGAGCCTCATTGACTACTATGAAGCATTCCAATAATAATAAAAGATCAAGTTAGCTTACTACGCGAGTCGTCCATGTTCTCCTAAGCCTGAGCGCTTTATGTCGTCAGCGTCCGTCTCCACAAGGTGCGCTCTGATGCGTTCTGGTGCGCTACACATTCTCTCCTATTGATCCAGTTTGTCCGACTCCAAACCCACCGTTCAGCGACGAAACAGGTCACATGACAAGCCAGGAATCCTGGATTACAGGTAAACCATTGTCTGGGGCCATTCCTACTGGACGTCGTCCTCCAGATCTGTCTCCCATTTCTGACGACGCGTCGGTACCTCCTGATAGTCTCCAAGCTGATATGGATGAGTTGAATGGAGCGGTCTCCAGTTTGGAGATCGAATCTCACTATCGAAAATCTCGACGACCCGCTCGAGTCTTTCATACAGATCTAGTCTCTACCATCCCTACTCCCGGCCCAACTGCGGTTGAGCAGCCTGGAATTGGTTCGAGCACTGTATCTCCTCAGATTCCTCTCCCTCGACGATACGATGAGACCTCTACTCCCGCGACTAGTATTAGTTCTGACAGTCTTCCATCAATTGCTAGAAGAAGAGAGGAGGATGCCTCTCGGTATGTGAGTACCAGATACCCGACGCTTGAAAAGCTCACTCCTCCGTGTCCTACCACGTCATTTGGCGCGGTTGATCAAGGAGCATCGAATCCAAAGTTAATTCGACTGGGCTTATGTAGCGTCCCTCAATCTGGTGAATTATTTGCTTCGACCAAGTTACCCTTGGGCTTGGTCGTCCAGCCTTTAGCTCTGCTTTCAGAGAACGATGATCCTATTCCCATTCTTGATTTTGGTGAGAACGGCCCTCCTAGATGCCGTCGGTGCCGCGCGTACGTGAATCCTTTTATGCAATTCGCAGCTGGCGGGGCAAAGATGGTGTGCAACCTTTGCCAGTTCTCAAATCCAGTCTCTGCAGAATACTTTTCACCGTTAGATGCCACACAGAGACGGATTGATATCGATACTCGTCCGGAATTGCGATTTGGAACGGTTGATTTTGAGGTACCCGAAGAATTTTACCAAGTTCAACCCGAGCCATTGAGATACGTGTTTGCTATTGACGTCAGTTCTGATGCTATTAATAAGGAGGTTCCCAAGATTGCAGTGGAAGGTATTCGAAAAGCGCTTTATGGACTGGATTCGGAGCTCCCCCAAGGAGTGAAAGTTTGTATATGTACTTTTGATCGAAAGATTCAGTTCTATAACTTAAGCCCTTCTCTAGAACTTCCTCAGATGGTCGTTGTCTCCGATATAGAAGATCCCTTTGTACCTTTATCAGAGGGTCTCTTTGTCGATCCCGAGGAATCTCGACTGGTGATTGAAGGATTACTAGATCGAATCGACTTATTATTTGAAGACATTAAATCGCCAGAACCTGCCGTTGGCAGTGCTATGACTGCCATTTACGAATGCCTGAAGACCACTGGCGGTGAAGTCAACATGTTTGTGAGTGTTATCCCTACCTGGGGCCTAGGCAAATGCCGGTATCGAGACGAATCAAAGCTATATAGAACCGAAAACGAAAAGACACTCTTTAGTGAAATAGGTCTGTTTTACAAGCAGCTTGGCGACAATTATGCAGAGGCTGGAATCGGTCTTAACTACTTTGTCTTCCCAACGGCCTATATTGATGTGGCATCGGCTGGAACCGTGGCAGAGTTTTCCGGTGGAAGCATCTTCTACTATCCCAACTTTGTCCCCCAAAGAGACGGAAAAAAACTGGTCAACGATCTCGCAGACGTCGTCCTGCGTGATACTGGATATATGGGCGAACTCAAGGTTCGTTGCTCAAACGGGCTCCAGGTGTCTGGCTATCATGGATCGTTCTCTCACCCCTTCAGTGACGCTGACCCAAAGCTTGGAATAATTGACCAATCAAAGAGCATAGTTGTCACGTTTAAATATGATTCCAAGCTAGATCCTAAGCTAGATGCTCATTTCCAGGCGGCCTTGATGTATACTACCAAAGATGGGCACCGTCGGGTTCGATCTATGAACGTCGTTGCCGGGGTTTCTGACCAGTTTCGAGAGATCACCCGGTTTGCAGATGAAGATGTCATCACCAAGATCCTGGCGGTCGAAGCAGTAGAAGACATGACTAAGAAGCCAGTTTCCCAGATTCGCACCTCGCTGAATGATCGATTGATCCACATTCTAGCTTCTTATCGCAAATACGGGGCCTCAGGATCTCCTCCATCTCAGTTGGTCATGCCAGAAGGACTTAAAGAGCTGGCCGAGAGCGTGTTAAGCTTGCTCAAGACGAAAGCGCTTCGTGGAAATAATGTTGTAAGCGATGCACGGGTGGTGTCAATGAGGCAGCTTAAATCTGCCGATCTGGCTAGTTTTTGTGTCTACATCTATCCGCGTCTATACGCTCTACACCGATTAGAGCCCTCCGACTGTTTCTGGGATGATGAAAAGCAAACCTTAATCGTTCCTCCTCAGCTAAAAGCATCCTATTCAGAAATCGATGAAGGAGGAGCTTATTTAATGGACCATGGCTCCAGCACTGCTATTCTCTGGCTACATGAAAGAGCCACTGCGCCTCTTATCAAAGATCTTTTTGGCGAGCAACACGAACGGCTGGAGGACCTCGATCCGACCATAAACGAGTTGCCTGTTCTGGATACATTATTGAATCGCCAGGTACGGAATCTTCTCCAACATCTTGCAGAAGTGCAGGGCATCGAAACCAAGTTCATTCAACTAGCGCGACAAAAACATGATGGTGCCGAATATGAATTTGCCTCCCTTTTAGTCGACGACAAAAACAATGACGCCATGAGTTACGTTGACTATCTAAGTTACCTTCATAAGTATATCCAGTTGGAATTGAATGGCTCCAAGCCAAAAGCACCGGTAGATCACGGTCTCCGGCCATCTTATTGGTAATTATGAACGACATGACTAGCAAGACATGCAAGATGTGCACAAGATCGTAGAATAATCAGCAAATGACACAAGTTAAGGAGCCCTTCACATAAGTAAGAAGAGCAAGACTCTGTCAAGGACAAAGCGATGCTTGGAATTCATTCATGGCAGATCTTATCATGACTGAAAAAACGCAATCTTGAATATCTTTCACCAAAGCATTTATTGAAGGTGGCTGTCATATTCTAGCCTAAGACTTCGATGAGCTTGACGGTATGCAGCTCTGCTCGCTCCATATTTGGCACCAAGCTATTTGTTTCTTATAAAGTCAAGACTGAGGAAGACTACTCAGTGCTCACTGAGATAGAGTTCTTTTTCTGGGTTTTTGTCTGGTTAATATATGGCTGAGCTTGACAGTATGCACCTCAAGAAAGCATCAGACGATCGCATTAACTGGGCCTTTAACAAATTACCTCAAGACGGTACGAGACGCTTCTCTAAAATGAAGACAGCACACGAAGACTCGCACTCATTCACTCACTTTATATCATCTATGTGTGCCTGTCTAAAGCGCAATCATGCTTAGTGTTACCAAATTGTAGCAGTCTTCATTTTAGAAAACCGTTTAATAGTCTAAGCACCCTCCTATAAATTTGCTCATCAAAATGATTTTGAGATGGGTTATTAATCCATCTAAAAATCAGATCTGCCCACTGATTCATTAAAGGCACCAACTCCTCAAAACATTTACGGACAGGCTCGACACGCGTCTTATCACTGTGATCGGGGTTTGAAATGAGACCACGTAGAAGCCATTTCTTAAGCTCAGGGGCGGCAGATAATTTGTTAAAGGCCCAGTTACTGCGATCGTCTGATGCTTTCTTGAGCTCCATACCGTCAAACTCATAGCCATATATTAACCAGACAAAAACCCAGAAAAAGGACTCTATCTCAGTGAGCACTGAGTAGTCTTCGCCAGTCGTGACTTGAAAAGAAACAAACAGCCTTGTGCCAAATATGGAGCCTCCTACTCGAAAACTCTTGTAAAAGACAGCATTTTCCAGATCAATGAGGGTTCCTCTTTTGGCCTCAGGATCGTACACAATATTAGCCAGACTGACGTCTCGGTGTAAAACGCCAAAGCGAAACAACTCCTGATGGCCTTTTGTTAGACAGTGAATCAACAGAGCGGCTCACCAAATATAGCATCCCGAATAGCCCAGACAAGATCCTGATTGCTAGACACGGATTGCACCATTGGAGTTCCCGCACAAGCGATGACTACTCGCTGCCTCCGTAGCTGGATGGGAAGATCCCGAGAACCCAGCTTAGCAACTTTCTTTCCTTCGACGACAACGGTTCCGCCTTCGAGAGGTACCCCACGCAGATGATATAAAGTAAATGCGAGTGAGTCCTTCATGAGAAATAGGACCTTTGGAAGATACAAAGGCGGGCTATATTCTTGAAGAGCTTCCAAGATCTCTCCCTCGGAGGGCCTGTCGACCGGCACCCACTGATCTTTTACGAAGACCTGCTCTTGAGCAGACGTCAAAGCTCTTAGTACTATGTCGCTCTCCTTAAAAGCTAGCCGCCTTTGCTGAACTACATGGATTTCGTCGACCGTAATAGGGCCAAGCCTTAGAGGCGGTGCTAAGGCCCATTCTCTGGCCACACCCAGATTTGACAAGGGTGAGAGATGAAGGGCTATGAAAAGCCGATAAAGCTCCTCTGGGCGTTTTTCTATGTCGAACTTGACAAAGCTAAATACCCCGGCACGATCCACCATTAAAGGAGTCATTAACCATCCATTGATGTACCCAAGGAACACGAAGTGTCGTGACTGGTCTTCGTCAAGAATTTGCAGGCCCAGTTCAACGACTTGCTCAAAAGCAAGCTCTGTTACCTTGCCATTCTTGAGCTCCAACACAAACAGATAGGAAGATAAGACCTTCGTATCGCACATTTTGATTCCAAAGTCGATCTCGCGCCGTCCATGTCTTATGTTAACAGGTTCTCCCGTGACGACTTTAAGAGACGATACTATTGGTGCTCCGGATTTGGTAAGCTCAAAGGTGGAGTTCCAGACAGATGTCAGGTACATTTGAACGCTCTTTTCGTTGGTTTCAGATGGCGGCTTAACGCCATCTGAAACCAACGAAAAGAGCGATGGCGGCTTAACACTTTCCCCAGAGGTAGCCTGCGGGAAGTCGGGTAGTGCACCTGTCTGGAGATCTCGCTCGAGAAACGTCGACAAGTCCTCTCCTATTCTGTATCTTAACCCTGCGACGCCTATCCGCACCGTCGAGCGTGATACTTTGCTTGTCATTCTCAGGCGAGCCCCTTCGGCATCTTCTTCTGGCGGCTCATGCAGCTTTCGGGTGTTCTCTTGGGTAGTTTCTTTCTCTTCTCCCTTATACCGTGCAATTATATTCTTACCAATATTCATTTCAGTAGTCAAGGAAAGGGCAGCACCCATTTCTACTATACCACCGCGGTAGTGACTTGGTCTATCCAGGTTGAGTTTTGTTACGGCGAAGGAGATCCAATAATAAATCTCCGCTGTTCTCATCTTTGCGGCGTTCTCTGCATAAGTTGCAAATTTATGCTTGACTAAGATTAATTAATTGTCACCAGAATATTCACTCACAGTGATTAATGACTTTCTTTTTTTGTATGGATGTGCAATGGCAGAGAGCAGTAAAAATGGCAACCCTCTCCATTTTCTCATTGACTTGCTCTGTGTTGAAGAATCTTTTCTGTCGTTCTATCGACTGAATGATAAGAGCTCCAGAGAGGAGATGATGAACCTCGTATAAAGGATATGAGGGCCGAAAATGACTATAATAGCCAAGGAAACTGTATATGCCTAATGGATTGTATGGGCCAAAGACCCGTTGCTGAAGGTGTTCGTTTTGTATAGATCTCTGCATAGACGCATCAGAATTATCTGATTGATCGTATTGGGCATTAATTTGAGGATGAGACTCTCTTAAATCTAGCTCTAGTACTCCTAGTCCAGAGCTAAATGTTCTTGAGGAACTTGATGAGACAGGGGAAGATGGCTGCATAATTGATATAGCCAGAGCATCCCATGTTGGTTAATATACAGTCTTTTTACGTGATGCCTATATGACCTAGTACTTCAGTCTTTAGTCTTTTTACCTGATGCCTATATGACCTAGTACCAAAATTCGCGCCGCGAGCTGAATGCAAACTAGACCAAGTTCTTTTGACCCCGCTCATGTTGGCCCTTTTATTTTGAGACTCGTGTTTCAGATACACTAACATATTGTCCAAATCACTTGTACTATTTTTTTGCTCCCCGAGTTTGCTGATTCTTACTTAGCCTTTGGCGACCTGGTATAATAACTGTTAATTCCCGAAAGGGAAACTCACCTATTCCGACCAAGGCTGTAGCGCCCTTGCTGTAGACTAAAGTAGTCACCATGCCATGGAAGCGCTTCTCAGGTGATGGATGACTAAGATAAAGGAAAAAGTACCCGCAAAGGTTTAGAAATGGTGTCCTGCCTAATAAACTCCTCTGTTACCTATACTTCCGCACGGATCCTGGATTACGGGCGCTCCGTCGTTAATCCTGAGAAATCAGTTTCTGAAATGGGCTGAGTAAGTATCAGTGAGTTACTTTATGGCACATACATTACATTCGCTACACCATATTCAGCTCCCGTTAGGAGCTGTCGTATATTTCTATTCGCAATGCTTGCTATAGATATAAATTAGTGATAATTATTACTCTAGTAATAAATGACAATCCAATGGCCTCAATACTTCCAACTGCCTTCTTTGTAACTATTCGTCACATTCACAAGTATACATGCAGTATCAGCATATCTGTACATGAACCTCATAGTGGTTAATTAAAGCCCGAGAATCATAATCGAATAACTGACCAACTCAACCCGACAAGTTCGGCAATGGGACTGACTATCAGAGCACCATATGAGCTAGAGTATCTTAAACTCCCAATAGAGGCTCTTCTGGCTGTGAAACTAGTGCAATGATCTGGTCTCTAGCCAGGTAGTTAGCTCATAAGGCCGCTTTCATATGATCATTCACTGTACAATGTTTTATCATTATTAGACACGCGCCTGTTATGATTCTGGGACCTTTAGCTGCTCTTGATTTGGTTGCTCTATTGATATTCTCAAAGAAAAAGCGATTGTGTCATCGGCCTTACTCTGTTCTTTATCTCTGTAAACGTCTCAGCTCGTCGAGCAGGAAAGCACCTGTATCAAGCCGGCTGCCTTCCCAATCGATACATGATACCCTTCCACCGGCGATTTCTAAGCTCATGCTTGGAGATAAAGCCTGTTAGACCGACTGTTCTGGTACATCGACATTACAAGAGAATTGACTATGAGAAGGCGGATCAGATCCAGCAAGAGTTGGTGAAATCGGTGTTGGCAAATAGACAAGAGCCAGAGAAAAATGGATGTACGGTGAACTACATCAATACAATGGAGATGGATCCGGTATATACGCTCGGGAGACGACAGACGATTCTTGGCGATAACGAACATCGACCAGGTGGAAAAAGAGAAGGGTTTGGGGAAGAAGATATAGCATTCTTGAGCAATGGTGGGTTAGCCAAAGTCATTCAGGCGAACCGGGGAGGCCAGACAACATTTCACGGTCCTGGCCAGATGGTGGCATATCCTATCATAGACTTACGAAATTTTGGACTTAGTGCCAAATGTTATGTTTCACTACTGGAAAGGACTATCATCAACACTTTTTCTCGATATGGAATACAATCAAAAACCACCGAAAACACCGGTGTATGGACGAACAAAGTTGATGAGCGCAAGTTGGCTTCAATCGGGATCCGAGTCCAGCGATACGTGACCAGTCATGGCGTGGCTATGAACGTGGACGTTGACGTCAATTGGCTGAATAGAATTGTCGCTTGTGGTTTACCAGATAAAAAAGCAACCAATATGAAAGACCTTGGGTCAGTGGCCACCGTCTCTGAGGTCGCAGGTTCGTTTTGTGAGGAGATGGCCAATCAGCTGGGATGCAAGCTAGTCCCCTATGAACGATCCCATGGATTGTGAGATTCGAACAACTAGGTAGGAGTCTAAAAAGTCTTGTACTGTTATACCTGCTTCCCCGTTCAATCTTCTTTTAATATATTGTACATTATGAGTGTTTTCCGCAACCGCACCCATCATTTGCCTTCCACAGACTCGTTCCATCGTCATAGCGCTCATTTTTCCAGATTTCTGCAGACTCTTTAATCCGATCTAGTAACCATGAGCATGCCTCAAACGCCTCCTGCCGGTGAGGTGCGCTCACCACCACACACACACTGTCCTCCTTCACTGGAACAATCCCTATTCGATGTACAGCGGCGACCTTCTTGATTGACCACCGACTAAGCGTCTCTTCTGCTAACTTTCTCAGAGTTTTTTCAGCTAGAGGAATATAAGCATCGTATTCCAATTGCAAGACTTTTTTGCCTTGGAAAGAGTCTCTGGTGATACCTCCAAAATAGACAATTCCTCCGGCCTCGGGATCGCGCACAAAGTCAATGTAGCATTTGAAATCTAATGGCTCTGCTGATATTCCAACCAAAATTCGATCTTGATTCATCTTACTTTCCTTTGGCTGTGAACGTTGTTGACATTGCTTCAGGGCATCTTAGCAACGTCCGCTCTATCAACGGGCGCAAAGTACAAGACTCAACCAATATCACTCACACTCGTATCATTCATGGGTTGCGTGCTGAAATAGCAAGGGTTAAAACAGAGATATATTCAAGTATCGTACAAGCACAAAGAATCGTCTGCTTATCGCTAGCCTTATGCCTGCCGGGTGCTGATCACAAGGTCACGTGTGTCTATGGTCCTCTAGCGATCACAAATAGCAGCCCGTTTTGTTATCCTCTGCAACTTGAATAATCTATTATCTCAAGAAGACAGAATTTGCAATGATAGGTACGAGTTCGAGCCTGAGTCCGAGCCATAGCTGTATTTGTCCAAGTTTACAGAGAAGCTAGCTTAATTTCATCCAAGAGTCAAGGCTAACGCAGGCTTATTCCGGCGTCTACGGACGAAGAGCGATTTAAGTGACTTGTAGAGGGACAAGAGGTATGGATTAAATGAATGGAGATCAAGGGATGGAACCGAGAAGCTGTGAGAATGAGAAGAAGGGCACTGGCAAGAAGATACAGGTCGGAATAGGTCGGGAATAGAAGGAAAGAATTCCGGGGAGCATGAGAGATCGGAATAAAGATGAACAAGTACAGGAAATGTGTCGGGTCTCGTTATAATTACGGAACTGATTGGGTTTTTATTAGCAGTAGCAGGTATGAAGGTTAAAGCTCAAGAGTGATGGGATTCTTTGAGAGATCCTTGTCATCCGTCCGATCTAGACATTATCCTGCTATGATCTCAAATGGACTACGTCCTACTTGGATCTTGAAGTGTGATTCTATTTGGATCCTATAAGCTTCCAGTTCTCACTACCGAGTCATCAAGTACCCAGAGCTCATGCTTTCTTGGCGCATCGAATCCACAGAATAAAACCATTCAAGATAAAAATGTTTTACATTCGACGGGATCGAGGTTGCTATATTTGGAAGGAAAACGGCACGGGAGCAAACCATAGTGCTGCTTGGTCCGGAAAAGAATCCTATCTCTGGTCAGCCATTTTCAAGCCTTTCCTTCTATTGTAGTCAATTGACGTTTCTTCGATTACTGCGCTCGTGCCGAGCTTTTCCTTCTCACCAGCCTTCAAGTAGCCTCCTCTCTCAAGACAATTGCAACAATTCTAACCAAAAAAGTCTTACGATGAGCCTCAAAGGCATCCTCGACCTCGGTCTCGGTCCCGTTCGCGGTCTCCGGAAACAAACGCGCGATCATTTCGAGCCCGGTCGCCGAGAAGGCCCTCCTATGGCTCGCGCCCATCCGCCGATCAGTGGGAGCCAGGGGCTACGACCAGGATGGCAACGCGGGGTGCACCGCAACGGTCTACGTTTTCTACAAACACCATCTTTGGATCTGGGTCGGATACGCAACAATCGGGAAATAAGACGGTAGAGAGTGATATGGACAGTGGACAACAAATACAGGCAATTCGTGAAGGCTCGCAGCAAGAACGCCGAGTGTACGTGGGCAATCTTCCCTATGACGTCAAATGGCACAACCTCAAGGATTTCATGAGACAAGGTGAGTATATGGAAACAATCGGCGTTTGGATGCAAAATTGAATATCCGGGCTGGTTGGGTTGTGAATGATCCCGTATTTCTGATCATGATCTTCCGCAGATCTCCACCTTCGACCATTTGTCGGGTGAATACTAATTGCTTTATTCCAATCCTTCTTGATACTGCTCTCATATACATTCTTTTGACTGCTTTTACCGATTGAGTGGTTTTTGTGCCTTTGCTGATCATCATCGACAGATTCTAACGACAGCTGGCGAGGTTCTATACGCAGATGTACTACTACTGCCCAATGGAATGTCTAAGGTATTTGGTGGTATTTAACAGGGTTAACTCTATTCCAGGGGTGCGGTATTGTTGAGTATTCGACCAAAGAAGAGGCTCAGAATGCTATAAATATGCTGAGTAATCAAAATTTGATGGGACGTTTAGTTTATGTCCGCGAGGTATGGTGGTTTGTTTAATGATGATTTTAACGAAGTAGGATCGCGAGCCGGAGCCGAAATTCTCTGCGGGAAGCTATGGATCATATGGGGGAAGCCCGGCTGCTGGTACTCAACTCTATGTGTCTAACCTTCCGTTTTCAGTTGGATGGCAAGAACTAAAAGATTTATTTAGAGGGGCTGGAAATGTCGTTAGAGCAAACATCCTCACCACCCCAGATGGAAGGTCTAAAGGTAGTGGCACAGTCTCATTTGAAACGCCCGAAGATGCCCAGAATGCCATTGCCCAGTTGAATGGTTTTGAATGGCAAGGTCGCGTGCTTGAAGTGCGCGAGGACCGTTTTGCTGGTGGCGGTTCTCGAGGAGGGTTCATGGGAAGCCGTGGCGCACCTTTTGGTGGCCGCGGTGGATATGGACGTCCTCCTTTCCGTGGAGGCTTTGGAGGAATGCCAATGAATCAAATGGCAGTCCCCAATGACTTTACTGACAATGTTACCGGAGGCGGAGACCCCAGCGATACCATCTTTGTCCGCAATCTTCCCTGGGCGACGACGAATGAGGATCTCATTGAGCTTTTCTCCACTATTGGAGTCGTGCTACGTGCTGAGATTCAGTATGAGCCAAGTGGGCGATCAAAAGGTACCGGAGTTGTCAAATTTGACTCTTTGCAGACTGCCGACATCGCCATTTCGAAGTTCCAGGGTTATGTCTATGGTGAACGGCCTCTTGGATTGTCGTATGCTCGATACCTAAACCGTCCTATGTCCCAGCAGGGGTTGATTCCCGAAGGCACTCCCACCGGCCCTGCCGCAGGAGGGGCCCAGCCCTTGTTTGGCGGTCCATCTGCCGGTGGTATTTACCAGCAGCCCGGACTTCGTCCTCAAGAATATGGTGGGCAGTTCTAGGATGGTAAAAGTGGTTAGTTTTGGAGGAAAGGTAATCAAAGAAAGAGTGGTTAGCAGTTAATATGTTTCTATCGTTTGGCTCCTTTTTTCTTCTTGGCTGTTTTTATTTCTTGTTAGGTTGGCTGTATTAGAGCTTGTTGCCGGCATATTCAAGCTTAATGTCCTGCTTGTTCTTGTGGCTCGCCTGGATGATGGCGGTGGAGTGGGAGACGCATCCATGACATGTGATCTCGACAGTTATTCCGGGTTGGGTGGATCTTTATGGAGAGCAAGCCTGCGAGGCCCTCACCAATGGGTTTCTCTCGGTACGATGGAGGGAGGTCATATATGGCATGACTGACGAAGTTTAATGAGGCGCTTGCGTCTGATAGATAGAGCCTGGTGAGCTGCTTGGAGGGTGGCCTTCGAGGGGATATCAAGACGAGGGAAAATGCGGAAGAAGAGAAAAGATTTTAATACTACTTTAGGTAGCGTAGCTGTCGAATATAAGTCGTAGGCTGGCGATGAGCGCGTTGTCTCGAGGGGGTTGCCGCGCAAGGCACCGTGTCTCTCGATCCACTACGAACAGAGTGCTAAGATGAGCGCAGGATCAACAAGGTAAGAAGCAGACTGAAAGGGTGATGGAGCGAAGGTGGATAAGAGTGGTATCTGGGATTTTTCAAGTTACCAGGTTGCTGGACAGACGACCACGTTGGGCGGAATCTGATCAATCATAGATCAAGAAGCAGAATGTAAATCACAGTTCTAACTTGGTAGATATGGGCTGCATCAAAGAGATCCGACACGGACAGCACTATTTGGGGCAGGTGCGGGATACAAGCCAGGCGGATCGAAGAGCCCGGCAAATGGACAGAGCGTCAGTGGTATTAATTCAGGCCGCACATCAGGGGAATATCCGTCAAGAAGCGGGACACCTCATGACTATTATGTATCTTCAAGTGCCAGTGGGGTTGGATTGAGCGGGAATGGAACAATGAGAAATGCGACGCCGAACGCCAAAGGGCAGTATAGTGATGCGGTGATGGACAACCTAGAGAGTCAAAATGAAGAGCACTTAGAAGGCCTAAGTGCCAAAGTAAAAATGTTGAAGGATGTGAGTGATTAGGACTTGAAGAAAATGCTAACTTTAAAGCTCACCGTTCGAATCGGAGATGAAGTTCGAGAATCAAATCAATTCATGGAAAACTTGGTTAGTACTCCCAGACAAGTGTATACATTCTAACGTATAGGGCAACACATTTGACTCTACTCGTGTGAAGCTTCGTGGGACGTTCAAGCGGATGATGATCATGGCCGAACGATCAGGAGTCGGCTGGAAGGCTTGGCTAGGCTTGTTTGCGTTTGTTGCTTTTATGTTTTTGTATGTCTGGATCTTCTAAGTCATGAGAATCGTTTTATCTCTCAACTTTGCATAATGGAGACGAAAAGCCCAATGAGGTGGCCTACGGCAGGTCTGGTATAGACCGGTGTGAACAATGAGACATTAATATTACAACAATAGTTTGTGCTTAAAATAACAGTGTAGCTCTCACATACGACACCGTGCCAAAAGGCTAGAAAACCGACTGGGGAATTGTCATATCCTAGGAATCGCCTAGCTTGATGTATCAGGGTACACGACCTAAAAGCTCAGCAGTTGTAGCGGTATCGTTTGGCTGACCTCCCAGAAGAGAGTAGCGAGAACGACCAGAGCGAACACTGGGCTCCGACCAAATCTTGACGGCCGATCTTTCCTGACTTAGGCTATAGTTTGCGTGTTTGATGTTTACCTACACTCCTATAGTAGGTGCATTGTCGGAACTCAAGGCCCAGCAAGGGTTTCTAAAGTTCGACGATGCTATCACGATTCTTATTGATTGTGGATGGAATGAGACATTTAATCCAGATCTATTAGCAGACCTGGCTGCTCAGGTGTCCAACATTGACTTGATCTTGTTGACCCATGCGACGATTGGCCATCTAGGTGCTTACGCCTATTGTTGTCGGGCCTTCCCTGGATTTGCTTCAATTCCTACGTATGCGACTTTGCCTGTGATTAATCTGGGACGTTCCGTGACTATAGATGCATATAAAACGCTGGAATTTCCAAAGTTAGCCGAGAAATATCCCCTTTTAGCCGACGAAGAAGATGTGATCGAGGGGACCAAGGCCACGATTACCCCGTCCGATATCGATGATATTTTCGATGCAATTTTATCTGTTAAATATTCTCAGCCGACGACACTAGGTGGGAAATTCGAAGGATTGACAGTTACTGGATTTAACTCGGGTCATACTGTGGGAGGCACCGTTTGGCGGCTTCAAAAGGGTCAAGAAAATGTCATATACGCAGTGGATTGGAATCATGCTAGAGAACGCCATCTTCTACCGTCAGCCTTTTTGACCGCATCAGGCACGGTTTTGGAATCGTTTACTAAACCTTCCGCCCTAATAACCGGCGCTCGATGTGGCTCGGGTCAACGTAAGAAAGAGGAAACGTTTCTTGAAGCCCTTCGGTCGATTATTTTCCGCCGAGGAGCGGCCATTGTACCCATTTCGACCGCCGGCCGAGCAATCGAAATCTGCTACCTAATTGAGATGCTCTGGGCAGCCAATCAAGATATTCGAGGCGTCCCTGTCTACTTTGCTTCCCATACATTTCTTCGCACTGCAAATTATGTCAGGTCCATGCTTGAATGGATGTCACCGTCTGTGGTGACCGACTGGCACTCGGGTACAGGCACTCCCTTTCAGTTTGATTTCATCCGCCCCTCTACTGACCCTAATGTCTTCTCTCAGCTTGGGCCCAAAGTCATTTTGTGTTCAGACCAGAGTTTAGAGTGGGGTTATTCTCAGGAGATTTTTGCTCAGGTTGCTGGGAGTCCAGGTGCTGGCGTGGTATTAGTAGAAGTACCCGAACAGGAAACATTTGCTCATCAGTTATTCAATGCATGGGAGGAATATGGAGGGGAAAGCGCTGACGTGGATGCTAGGATGGAAATGAAGGTGAGTGAATGGGCCCCTTTAAACACTAACATCAGATTAAACGGTTGGTACCGCTTGAAGGAGAGGATTTAGATGCATATCAGAAGACAATGAGGGATAAGAATGCCAGATTACAGGCTCAGAATGCTATTGAAGCCAGGAATCGGTCAATTTTAGATCAACCAGATGATGAGTCCGAATCGAGTGATGACGATGCCGAAGATGTCATAATCGAACCGGGGACCGGACGAGTTGAGTTGGGGTCTTATATTCTTGCTCAAGACAATAATATATTCGACTATGATGCTCGCAACGCCAAAGGTCGGAATCGTCTCTTTCCTTTCAATCCAAAGAGACGACGAATTGACGACTTTGGAGAGACTATCGACCCTAATGAATTCAAACGGGCAGAAGAGCGTGAAGAGGAATGGGATGCATTTGGCAGCATCCATAAACCCGACGATGATGTGGATGATGATGAGCTGGACGGAGCGTTGGGCCAACGACGACAATGGACAATGGACGAGAGATCAAGTGACGAGACACCGACGACATTAGTTGTTCAGAACATTGAAATTGATGTTAATTGTACGGTGACTTTTGTGGATATGCAAGGCCTTGTCGACGGCCGATCTCTTCGAATGATTCTACCTCAATTGCAACCGCGACAGCTTGTCTTCACTGGTGGATCAAAGGAGATGACAGAGGAACTCTCCGAATCCATGAAATCACTAGGAATAGAAAAGGTCCATACTCCAGCAAATGGAGAAACAGTCGACGTGAGTGTCGATGTCAGTGCCTTCGTATGCGAGATTTCAGAGAGGCTATATAGAAGCCTTCGATGGCAGACTCTTCAAGATAAGCACATGGTCGCTCACATAGTGGGTAAGTTTGTTATAGCTCCCCCTGCCGACGAAAAGCCAATAGTTGCAGACGCCAATTCTCCGGTAAAAGAGGAGAACGAAACTGCAGATACTCAAACGCCTGATGAACAAGAAAATGGAACAAAGATTGACTGGGATCATAAACCGAAAGTCGAGGACGGCGAAGAGGGAGGGGAAGGCGACGAAGAGGACGAACAAGGCGAGGCGAAACAGAAATATCCGGTTATCGAGGCTTTGGATGCTTCTGATTTGCTAAGAGCTCCTCATACCGTGCCTCTGCTCGTTGGCGATGTTGGTCTTGCTAATCTTAAAACCAGACTGACTGAACTTGGACACCGAGCAGAGCTACGAGGAGAGGGTGTGCTTCTTTGTGACGGCGTGGTGAGCATCCGGAAATCTGACGAAGGAAAGATTGAGATCGAAGGGTCGATAGGCCGCGAATTCTACGAGATAAGGCAGGTTGTGTATCAAAATCTAGCGGCGGTGTAAAAGTGTTGTTATATGCTACAAAGTGAACGGTTCGAATCAAATCCTGTGCCGCCCGTATTACGCCTAAATTGTTGTAGTCTAGCCTTCCATAATTGCCACCGATGCGCCGTCTTCCCAACCTCTTTCAGACTGTTCAACCGTAACCGCAGACGCAAATGATATGCTGTCGTTATCCTGGGTTTCCTTTGCAAAGTTCGTTCGCCTTGCCTCACGAGCATATTCTTCGTCGTCACTCATAGCAAAGGTCAATGAGTATTGCTCATTGAGAAAGCTATAGTCTTCGCCCTCTGGATGGCTAAGCGAATTGCCCTCATTTTCTTTACAGTCGATAATTTCATCTTCGTAATCCGAACAGTCGTCTGTAGCGGACCGATTGACAAAAACTGCAGATGCCACCGAAGTACATAAGGTATCGATATGAGAAGTATGAGACTTCGATACCACCACGGGATCATCGCGCGCAGAAGAAGTCTCTGAATCCGACATAACCATTCCGTTCAGTACCTGTGCGTCGTTGCCAAAAGACTCGCCTTCGTCTTTGTTTTCATTGTCACTTCCACCGGATTCTTCGTCACTTGAAATTTGGCCCAAGTCAACAAACCCATCCTTACTCTTGCCAGTGACTGAAAAGCTAGGTTCAACGTCGTAGATATGGACAATATGCTTGAGGTCACTTGATGAACAGAAAGAACGCCAACTCTGCCAATCATCGAGATCCTTAATGAGAAAGCCAACGAGCATGCTAGGATCGATTTCGCTGAGATGAAGCTTCCGCAGACTAGTGCAGTGGACGGACTCTATGTCCTCTTGCGAGTATTCGGATAATGATGAATGAAAGGGAAGCCTAGGGCGAGCATAATGGGGGTCGAGATAGAAAACTTGATCGCCTTGGAAGCCAATAAAGTAGTGAGATGATTCTGGTCTTCCACCAGCTATTCCGACGATATTAGCAGATTTGAAGCAATCCTGACGTCAACATGGCACTCTAAAAAACTCTTACCTTCAGGGCATTCCAATATACGGGATTGACGCCTTCAATGCCCAGCCGAAGACCCAAGAGAACCAACGTTGGAGAAAACGAATGTGCACCATTATTCGTAGCGATAGATATCAGTTTATCTTCATAAATGTCACCGCCATCATTAGAAATGACCACGTTGAGTTTGATTTCATCAAACTGTTCGGCCAATCGTTTGATAGCAAAGGAAGTAGTAGATGGTCCAAACCATTCTCCCGGATGTTTATTCATTAAACAGCCTTCTCTTACAAAGCTATGTATGGAAAAAGGAGATTGAGGATGATCTGAGAACCAGGATATGATTTCCCGATGCGAACGAGTACAAGGATCGTCACGTTCACAGGGATTATACCTCCACTGTCGACTCAGTATCAAGAAAACTAATGTATTCGCTAATAATGATTGCCCACTTCGGATCATACAACCCCAACCACAGTCAGTGGTGAACCCTGACAGGTCGTTAAACTGGCCGCGAATAATATGTTTAAAAGACAAAGGCTGCGGACCTTCAGGGTGATGCTTGATTATATTAAACCCAGTTCTATAAGTAAACCAAAGTTTAGATTCCACATCTTGGATAAACTTGTCATCATAAGGTATCTTTCTCTCCTCCTCTCCCTCCTTTTCTGGGACATGAGGCGGGTAACATGAGCCCATACACCAGATTTCAGCGGAGGGATCTGTGTTATAAGATTCCCGATCATCCCATAGCCGATATAATATCCGGTTCAAGCTCATTTGAGATTGCCACCAAAGGTAGACCTAGATCTGCCCGTCACAACCAAGACTCAAAAGTAGATCTTCACAAGATCGCAAAGAAATCCAGAACGGTCCGTGTCTTTCTAATTAGTAACTTTGGTTTCTAGCCTATGTATAACTTTCAATGCAAATGGAAAAGAGATGATCTGACGATGAGCAAGGCCGCGACTGATGTCCCAAGAGGGTAAATTGTAACGCGATGATGGTGGTGACGATACCGAGCTAGGGCCAAGCGAGCTCCTCTTCACCTCACTTGTTCACCATGGCTAGAGGTCCTAAGCGAGGGGCTAAACATCATAAACAGCGGCAAGGGAATAAAAGAGCACCCAAGCCAAAACCACGAGGTTGTATAGTGTGGATGAAAGATGGGCTGACCGACCAGATGACGACAAGAACGTGTTCACTCTTAAATCCAGTGATCGAGCTAGGGGATGGGCAAGTTTAGATGTTTCATCCCAACTGCGGTTGATGCCTGTGATTTTTGTTAAATCTAGTACTATTTATGATCCTTCGATTCTTAAACAACCGCTTGAAGATGGAATTGAAGATGAGGAAGATGACGAGATTGTTGATTTTCTTTCCCATTTGCATAATGAGGATAAGGTCGTGTCGCTTGTTTTAGAGAGTGAGAAAGATATGAAGCATGATCTGGAGGTGAAACGGGAGCTTGGCACGCATGGGAGTGATCATCCCCCCAAGGGAGAACCAACGATGGAAATCGCGAAAGAGAATTCGGATAGCGAGGGATCGGATGAATTGGAAGAAGATGAGATCATTTTATTAAGCCCTAAGAAACAGCAGACCAAGAATGGTCCAAAAAAGAATCAACCTGAAGAGGATTTTATCAGCCTAGCTGAATATTTGGGAAATAAAAAAGAAAAGGGCAAAAAGAAGCGACAGAGAAATAAACAGCGGCGGAATCAACAACCTCGAGCGGTAATATTCCGTGATGAGGATGACGATATAGCATTTCAGGATTATCTTGATAATATTGCTGAAGAGGACGATTTTCTGAATGAAAACCTAGATGATGAGCAGGTCTCTATTCATGACTTACCCAATGCTTTTTCAACCATAGATATCGGCGGGGACGATATTTATATAGCCCCAGAAGATTCCGGTCAGTCAGAACGGGAATCTAAACTAAACAAGAATGATTTCAACGACCTATTGGAATCTATGGACTGTGGAGTGAGCGGTATACTCTCAAAGAGAACTGTCAATGGAATCCTGGAGGTCTCTGTTAGATTCTCAGACTCGGACGAGCCTCTCTGGCTTCCTATACAGGAGCTTGGAAGTAGTTTCTTACGACTCGATCTAGATGATGTGACCTCAGATGAAGAAGGAGATGGACTGTCATTGGCAGGCATGTTTGAAGATGGCGATGAATCTTATGATTTGCTTTCAGACACCGCCAATATCGACGATTTTGAAGATTTAGATGAAACTGATGAGTTCGAGGAATATTTTGAGGCGCTAATGGAGGGCGGAGAGTCATCGACTAGTGCCAAGAAGCCAGGAAGAGTCAAGTATACCTACCGTGGCACAAAGCAGGATATCCTACAAGAAATCTCAGACGAAGAGGACCTTTTGCTTGAGCTTGAGGCTCATATGGAAGCCCAGCGTAAGAAGGATAAGCGCAAGAAGGCAGACAAGAAAAGAGAGCGGGAGGAGCTGCGTCGATTAGGTCAGTTGGGAAAGAAGTTCAAACAGACAGGGGTTGCCGCGTTGAAGGACAAGTACTCGGATGGCATTAGTCGTTATGACTTGCTTTTTGAAATAAAAGCTTTTCTTTTGGACGACGGTCGGACTACTCTTTCCTTGCCGCCCATGGAGAAACCTCATCGGAAAAGACTGCATCTGGCCGGAATGAAATTGAATCTCAAGACGAGTTCTATCGGCAGTGGCCATAACAGGTTCTTGACCTTTATAAAGTCTCCTAAACATGCTTATGATGAGGACGTCGATCGGCGACTTGCCGCCATCACTAAATTATTATCATTTGCCCCGCGCAGTGATGCCAAGACTAACAATACCAAGGTTGGAGGAAAAAGAGTAGGGAGCGCTGCTGACTACACCCGAACGCGCCATCGAGAGGGTGATGTAGTTGGTGGCAATGCTCCGGAAATTGAATCCGATAACCGAGGAAGGGCTCTATTAGAAAAGATGGGATGGTCATCAGGGCAGGCACTGGGTGTCGAGCATAATAAGGGAGAGCTGGAACCTATAATGGCGCGGGTAAAGACTACCAAGAAGGGCTTGGGGAGCTAATGGTCGTTGAAGACGATAGACTGAGACTGGTTTGTATGATAAACGGGCATTTCTTCTTTAATAACTGGGCTTGTAAGTTGAACTGGACATCAAATGGTCGATCCACCTCGACCCACTGGGTCGAATCTGAGCGTCGTGGTAACAGCGACAGGGCAGCTCATACGTTGCAGATTTGATCCTTTTCCACAAGCCTGCGGGCGTGTAAATCTACGTAAATCGTCTTAGCCGCTGGATCCTCATGGAGAAGATAAAGCATGGGGGTTAGTGTCGAAGTAAAGGGGTATGCTAACTTTTAAGAAGAGCAAGAAATGGTGGATCGGGTCGTGGCTCTAATTGAAGCTAGCCACCAAAATCCGGATGATAGCGCAGCTCAAGAAGAAGCCTTGCAGTCATCTTTAAAGTATTTATCATAATTCGTCGGTGCTAATTCTAGATATCTAAGTTCATTGCCGCAAGATAGCCATTTGGTCCCGGATGAAAAAACAGGGATTGTTTTGCGAGAGGCTTTACATTTATTTGCATTTCCCGACTCGAGCGCTTTAGAATGGCTCAAGGAACGTCTGGCAAATCATTTGAAGACATGCTTTCAATGTATAAAGGCGTTTCATGTCCAGCGGGCCGAGTTACATCGGACCATGCTGGACGGCTATGATCCAGATACAGTGTCTGAATTCTTCAAGATACTTGTTGATTGGGATGTGAGCCGAGTCTTGCCTATACTCGAAAGCGCAGCGAAGTACTGTAAAGAAGTCGAGAAGCCAAAGGCTAGCGAAATGCCTTACAGCTTCAACGCTATGTATGAATGCTTTTGTTGTCTTGATTTACTGGACCGACCTAATGCTCGAACCGCCTTTCGTGATGTTTTCTTTGGACTACAAGCTCCAGGTCGATTTCTACGCCTGTCTACGGAGATTGTCCCTGGAATCATGCTTTTCTTATTCAGCGATAAAGCTGATGAGAGAAAATGGGCAGAAAGGACATTTAGTGAAGCACAAGTTATGACTGTTGATGACTTTGGGATTTTACTGGTGGATTCTTTTGAGCGGATCATGATGATGAGTTATTATAACCAGAACTCCCTTCCTTATATGTTCAATTTCTGGCATGGAATGAGAATATTCCTTGGGAAAGTCGATAAGCAGGTTATCATCAACAAGTTACGCGGAACTCAGACCGACATTGTCCGATACCTTTCAACCCAGATCCAAACCTACCCCAAAGAGAACCTTCCCGTCATTCTTGAATGCTTCCAGTGTCTCCTGGAAAAGCTCTCCCATGAGTTCTGGTCATGTGTGGCACCA
This sequence comes from Trigonopsis variabilis, assembly GCA_003707065.3. NCBI lineage: Eukaryota > Fungi > Ascomycota > Trigonopsidomycetes > Trigonopsidales > Trigonopsidaceae > Trigonopsis > Trigonopsis variabilis. The sequence goes on along the minus strand of PPXM03000001.1, from coordinate 1,299,920 downwards.
TATATTCCTCAAAACTTCCTGGATACCATTTTTGGGAATCCCTTTCTTGACCAGTTAATTCGTATCGCTAGTGCATTGGAGGCGAATGAAAAGTCGGATTCGGTTTCATTACAGTCACTCATTGGGTGGATTGAGCCATTTTTATTGTCTCAGACGAATACTACTAAACAAAAAAGCTGCGCAATTGTCCTCAAACAACTTATACAACGATTTAATTCGGCTTCTGTACCAGAAGATATCCGGAGAGACTGCACTCTCGTGGGTCTCCGATGCCTGGATGATATTTTGAGCGACGCACAAAAGATCAGCTCTGACGACGCTGTCAATAAGATCCTGGAAAAAGATATTAGGGCGCTTGCTGAACCTTTTCTTGGCATTATCCTTAAATATGCTTATCAAGCGGATCAATCAGAAAAGAAAATTCAGGAACACGCTCTGTCGATCCTTTATAAATGCATTTCTCTTGATTGTTCTACAATTATCCGAGCTAATATTGCCATCGTTAAGGGAAAGCAACTGTCGACCCTGCCACAACTACATGAAAAATTTTGGGACTATCTGCAACGTGCTCTACCGGTTAACAATGTTCCCGTGACAAGAATGATAATCTCCAGTGTAAAACAAGTCTCATTGGCGGAACAGCTGATAATTAAAGCGTCTTATACTGATAAACAAGAGAGAAAAGATATGAACAAGGTTCTGTTTGAGTTTCTTCACTCCGTGGCGTCGATCCTGCTTAAGATCGGAAATTATCAGTCTGATCAACTGCTTGAAATCGTGGAAGATGAAAGGGCTCTGACTGGAATTTTAATGTGTATATTTGCGTCAGATTCTTCTGTTTATCAGGCGAGTGTTGATATCTTGAAGCAGGCCTTTGACACGGAAGGCCGGATGGAAAGTCTTCAAAGTTTAATGACAAACGACTTCAACAAATCAGTGTCGTCATTCTCGTTGGCTGTCAAGCGGTGTTGCTCATCATCGACCTTTGGCCCTTGTCCTCGAATAATCAAAGCAGCGGTGGATCTAATTGATGTGTTCTTTGACCCTCGACAAGGTCTTTTGACTGCCGATACGAAACGACGACAACAAATACCCAACATAAAGTCGGTCCTTGAAGAGTTCTGGAGGACTATGTGGACATCACTTGGGACCATGTATCGGAAAACACTAGTATGGGCTGATATTTATCCCAAAGAGTCCATGACCGATTTCATGAGAGATGTGCTAGATTACAGTAACCTCCTCACTTCTAATTATAACCTCCTTGGTCAATTCTTATTGAATACCTCAGATTCATCTTCTCAGGCTGTCATCTCGCCAACAAAATCCCGTGCTGGCAATAAGTTACTACAAACGCTTCAAGAACCCTTGCCCTATCTTTGCCAATGGCTCCGATTAAGTGATGCTGCTCTTCTGGATTCGTGCGTACGTCTGATCTGTGCGATTCTCGATCTTTTCTCCCAATCAGAAATCAAGGTCGCGCCTTCAACTCTCGAGCTGCTCTACAATCTGGCTCACAAGACGAAAAAGCATAGAAATAATCTTAGTGAGACGCAATGTGACAGACTAATTTTGATGTTGAGTCGATTTGATTTCGATTTTATCGGACCGGTGAAACAGAAACAAGGCTCTCAGACGCTCTTGGATAGCTGGCTGTCCAAGAACGGGAAACCAGTGGGAGATACCATGGAAAAGATGGCGAAAAATTCTATCAAAGATATTCCGGACTCAGTGCTAGACTCTCTAGATATGGCTGATGAAAACGCGGTTAATGATGTTGTGAATTCTATCTACAAAAGCATCCAGGCCAAACGATCTGGAGGAGAGCATCAAACTAAAATCACCTCTTTTGCTACCGCTTATACTGGTCCTAAACCTGCTCCTCAGCAGACTCGGGCTCCCCCGGCTCCAGCTCCTGCTAAATCGAGTCTAATTTCTAGCATGCGAGCAGAGTTGGCCGAACAGAGACGAGGAAGAGCTTCGGCACTCCAAGCTGTTAAATCGACTGTCCCAGCCACGGCTGTCAATGCAGCAGCTGGTATGCGAAGTACCGTGGCCAAGAAAAACACGCCAGTCGAAGAAGCTTCCGAGCCGTCATCTTCCTCGTCAGATGAGGATGATGACATCGATAGCTTATTCTCTATCAGTAAATCTCGCAAAGAGAAAACTGTTCAACGGGCCAGGCCCGTCTCTAGGCCCACTGTCACTCCTATTGGAGTCTTTTCTCACAAGCCACTTCGACAGAGTGCTCCAGTGCAGATTTCAGAACGCGAAAGAGCCGAAAGAAATATGCGCGCAAGGTTGAATATTGACATGAACCCATTATATCGCAAGATATTATCGTGGAACTATCATAATGACAGCGAGTTTCCCAGTGGAATGACAGAGGCATCCTATAAAACAGTCATGGCCCAATTTCCATCAGTGCTTGCTTACCAAGAGGTCTTTGAGCCTCTCTTGATGCTTGAGTGTTGGCAAGCTATCGTTCAAAGCAAGGAAGAGGGCAGCAATCGCCCGTTCAAGCTAACAGTGGGATCTCGCACATCTGTTGACGATTTCATTGATATTTATATGTTTGCTAATAATGATGCCATTGCTGAATTGAAACTTGGCGAATCTGATCTGTTGGCTTTATCTTTTGTTCCCGAAGGCGAGAATCGGACTAGACCTCGCCTTCCAGATCCCAAATTTCCTTGCTGTTTAGCAAAAGTCAGAGAAATAAAGCGAGCGAATGCCGAATTTATTGATATCACCGTTCGCACCTATAACCCGGCTTCCATGATTCCTCATCTGATTCCAAAAATGGAGCTGCATGCTGTTTCAGTTCTGAACGTTACGACCATCGAGAGAGAGTATTCGTCAGTAAAGGGATTGGGATTTTATGATCTGTGTGATAATGTTCTGGAAGCCAAACCGGCGCCATCTATTCGACCAGAGGCGTCGTTGGTGCAGCGCTATGAACAAATTTTCCAAGTTAATAGGCCTCAGGCCACGGCTATTGCAGCTGCTCTGGATAGTCTTGGATTCTCACTTATTCAAGGGTAACATTTATAATTTTTTTAGTCCACTAACTCGTCTAGTCCTCCCGGTACAGGAAAGACCAAGACAATCTTGGGAATCGTTGGAGCGTTTCTAAGCCAGACCAAAACCAAAGGAGTGCCAATTGGTATCCCTGGCGTGTCTGCGAAATCTAAAGCTGCAGTGCCGGCCCCCCTTCCTGCTCCTAAGCGAATCCTTGTGTGTGCTCCTAGTAACGCTGCGGTTGATGAGCTTGTTCTTCGATTTAAAGGAGGAATAAGAAATATACATGGCCAAGTTTACTCCCCCAAGGTTGTCCGTTTGGGACGGAGCGAGATAATCAACCCTCAAGTGCGAGACTTGACGTTGGAAGAGTTGGTAGACCAGGAGCTTATGAAGTTTGAGCTGGAACTCGAGAAAGATGATTCAGATGGAACTAGTCTTCGTGCTAGGCACCAAAAGGTGGTCGAAGAAAGAAATATGGTTCGGGAACAACTCCAAAAGCCCAATATGTCTACGGACGAGATTGCCAAACTGGAGACCCGTCTACATGAATTAATAAAACTACGCAATGACTTGGGTCGGCAGCTTGACGAAGAACGAGACAAGAGGAAGACCACGTTGCGGAACCGGGATATTGAAAAGAAAAATATCCAAAGGAGACTATTGACTGACGCAGAAATCATTTGTGCAACACTGTCGGGAAGTTCTCATGAGGTCTTGACATCGCTCAGTCTCACGTTTGAGACTGTAATCATTGACGAGGCTGCTCAGTGTATTGAATTGTCCGCATTAATTCCGTTGAAATTTGGGTGTATCCGCTGTATAATGGTTGGAGATCCCAACCAGTTGCCCCCTACGGTGCTCTCTCTGGCTGCGGCCAAGTTCAAATACGAACAATCATTGTTTGTTCGAATGCAGAAAAACTATCCCAAGTCAGTTCACTTGTTGAGCATTCAGTATCGCATGCATCCGGAGATTTCTCAATTTCCTTCAGCTCAATTCTACGATGGCGAGCTCATTAATGGAGAGGGCATGGCTGCAAAGACTGCGCGACCGTGGCATTCAACTAAGGGAGATTTGTTTGGCCCGTACCACTTTTTTGACGTCCGAGGCACAGAAGAGCAAAGTAAACGGACCCATTCGCTGTTTAACAAGGCTGAAGCCGAGGTCACTCTCGAGCTATACGAGTATTTGCTCGCTGCCCACCCTTCTGAAGATTTCGATCAAAGGATTGGAGTGATTACTCCTTATAAACAGCAAATGATTGAGCTGAAAAACACTTTCCGTCGCAAATACGGTGATTTGATTCTGAAATCGGTGGATTTCAATACCATCGATGGATTCCAAGGACAGGAGAAGGATATCATTATCTTTTCTTGCGTTCGATCAGCACCAGGCAAGTCTGGCATCGGTTTCTTGGGTGATGTTCGCCGAATGAACGTCGGTCTGACCCGCGCCCGATCATCGATGTGGATTGTTGGCAATGTCGAGACTTTGAAGCAAAACGAGGTCTGGTCCAACTTGGTGAACAATGCCGAGAAGCGACATCTTCTTACCAGTGCATATCCCGGCTTCCTGTTCAATAGTGCTCGGACCGCATCGCGGCCATCTCGACCATCGCGACCTCCCACTCAACCCGCGAAGCAGCCGCCTAGTCGTACCAAATCTTTGCCTAAGCAACCTCACCCTGCGATTCCTATTCGGGAGCCCAGGTACTTCAATACGCAGCTCCCTCCAAGCCAGTCAAAGAGAAGCGGCAATGCTCCACCTTCTCGTCCGGCGCCTGGGTCAACGTCTGCCTCTCCATCTCCTGCTGTCTCTGCTCCCCGTCCTCAAACGGCATCTAGGGGACAAGGAAATGATAATAGAAAGGCACAGGGGTCATGGAAGAAACGAAAATATCATGTTGATCATGACCGCAACGCCCAAACTCGCCAACACGAGCATGCTACTCCGACAGCCTCAAACTTTTACGATGAGCCTTCTGCACCATCCACACAGGCCCCCAAAAAAAGAAAAGATGGACCCAAATCATCTGATGACACCCGTCCTCGGGTTCGATATTATGATTTTGACTATAAAAACTAGAGCCAGGCCCTTTTGTACAATAGGAGATAATATACTCGTAGCCTCAATCATGAGGCCAGCATTGTCAACTACCTAGCCAAATCACTGAGCGATGTATAACAGCAGTAGGAAGCATTCCCAAACTAGTTTCGTTATAGTGACAACTCCAGTGTTTACGAGTGCACGTACTATTTAACATATAGCCATCCAATAATTACGAATTCCTGAGATATGTTATAATGTCTAATAAGAACGACGAGCCTGCCTTTCTGAGAAGACATTCAATGACGTTGAACGTTGTAACCGCTACGGTTGACTGATCCCCCACCTTTGAACAATCACGATGGCTGAATTGAGCAAGAAACTGGGCATCTACGATGAATACAGACGGGGGTCAATCGATTCACCATTTATCCAGTTAATGCGGGAGCAGCGATTGACCGACACTGCGTTTGATACGTGGCTGTACCAGGACTTCATCTTCGTCCGAGTCGGCCTTCATCTGAACTCGATGCTTGCCGATTCATTGACCAGAGCGTTTGGAATCCCCAACACTCATACACCTCTACAACAGACCTACAGTCTTATTCTCGAATCATTTGAAGTCATAGTGCAAGAAATACAGTTATTCCGCTCCAAGGCAGCCGAGAGAGGAGTGATTTTGAGTGAACTCAAGCCTGGAGTGCCACGAAGTATGGCTGAAGAGGTGGCGCAGTACCCAGGGTTGACATTGCTGGACAAACTGCCCAAGTCGTCGATTGCAGATTTCAATTGGAAGTATATGTCATATCTGGTCGAGATCACCGGCGACCCGTCTGTCCACTGGCCGTATCTTTTGGCGACGCTGTGGGCTGTGGAAGTTGCATATAGGGATGCCTTCAAAAGCGTGGTATCTGACAAGTCCTATATGCAGTCTGAATCGGGCAAGTCCTTGGCAGCCTTTTTGGAATGGTGGGGAGGGAATCCGGATTTCGACCGATTTGTCGATAGTCTGACCCATGCGGTCAAATACACGCTTGAGATTGAGCCTCAGTTCAAGGACTTGATCACCAAAGCGGCCAAGACGGTATTTGAGTTTGAGTATAACTTTTTCCACGGAGCACTCAGTACATGATACTTTTAATGACAAAAGAGGAAGCAAAATATCGTAGCTCCGTATCAGAGTAATTCTACGGTAGACTGGAGGAACGCGTCAAATCACATCATCAATGCTGGATTTTCTCCGTAGGCTGTCTCGAACTTTCCTGCGCCTCATCTTGGCTCTATAGTCCTCCAGTTTCTGGCTTAAGCCGACCTCATTTACCAGACCTTGACGCTGCAACTCCTCATACTTTTTTGCAAGCCGAAGAGGAGGATGGGCTCCCCTGTTGAGCAACCAGTCGCAGGCCTGGAACATTCGTCCCGTGAGTAGTTCTTTCCACAGTTTTTTGTCTCCGCTATCCACTCCACATTTCATAAACATAGCAGCAACTTCAAACCTTGACTCAGCCAATGCTACAAACAATAAGCTCGGAGGAATTCGTATTCCCTCAGTTTCCCCATTACTGGCATGCGACCAAGCATTTGGAGACCCTGCAGCATTGTATATCATTCTTATATGTTTGATCGGTACGCCTCCTTGAATTGCATTCTTTAGAGCATTGATTGGCCTCTTAATTTCATCGATGCCACTGTAGAGCAGGTACTCAAGAACAAACAACTTTCTAGCCCCAAATGGAGGAGATACAATAGCTTGTGGCATTGGCTCGCATGGAACAATTTCGAGCTGAGATCTGCTGTTATATCGTTGAATCCGGGCAATCGTCATGAACCTTCGAGCAAACAGCCACGCAGGCGCAACACCACCGTTCTCTTCAAGTAAATTATTAAGAAATTCGTCAGGCAGAGAGTCGGATCGAGTCAAAGACAAATAAACGTGGCGATTTACCAAAGGAAATCGGAGATTCCAACTTAAAAGAAAGATTTCTCGCAGCATCTCGGCCGGAAACGCTCCTAAATTCGGGATCCACGCCGGTGGTTCAGGCAAAGCCTTGATTTCCATTTCATTCTTGCGTTTTTTCTTTCCTCGCTTCCTCGTCTTGGTCCCCGGTTCAATAAAACCCATAGCGGACGGTCGACTGCTGGAACGGTCTCTATGTCAGGGCGTGACAATGAAAAGGTGCGGCGAGTCAAACTTTCATCGATCAATATTGCCCTTCTCTTCGACTCACTTTTACAACTTATGAGTCGTCAATAGCGGAAAATCTTCTAATTAGAGAAGAGTATGAGGCCATCACTGCAGTCTTCGTGCCTTTTTTTGCACCATGGAGAGATAGTGTACTAAAGCCGGTTGGTCAACTCATGCTCTGTGGAGATCATAAGTACCAAGACGCAGACTCTTTTCAACATATTTTGCAGTTACGTCCATAGAATACGTCAATTATTCTCTTAAGGTCTTCCCATGATTAGTTATCTATCATTTTCTTGGGCCTCGAAGACTATCGGCGCCAATTTCCTAGAGTCCTTCTTGCGTTCTCTACTTATTCGTAATTTCATCTTCTTTTCTTCTTTCGCTGCTGTCCCTAGCAGACCTAGAAGGACAAGTCCAATTTCACCAGCGTTGCTGTATTAGTAGCGCCTGTGAGATCGAAACGATCTGATAGCGCTTATCGTCGTCGTTGTACGCTCGACCGCAGAGATGGCCGCTCATGCGTGTGATAGATGTGCGCTTATTGTGAGTATTGACCTTTATAAGGCAAAACTAATACATCAATTTAGAAGCAAGTTTGCGTTATGGAGAGCGGGTCTTGCCTGAGATGCAAACGATTAAATGTGGTTTGTGAATCTACGCGAGAGATTCGAAAGCGAGGACGACGCCCTAAAGGTAGTCCCGGAGCGTGAGTGACTTGATATATAACTTCTGACGAAAGACATGACCGTCCAAACATTCAGATAAAACCATCTCGGGCGGAGAAAGTTGTCCGAAGTCGATCCGGTTGTTTGTCCTGTAAACGACGGTACGAACACTATTCAATCTGACTGATAAAAAGCCGTAAAAAATGTGACGAGAAATATCCTAGATGTGGAGACTGTATAAGGCTAGGTCTTCAATGTGAGAGAGTTAAGACAGAAAAAAGTCCAGTGCGGTGTACACCCGGAATGATGTTAATTGAGTCGTCAGATAGGCCTCAGCTGTCTTTTAGAGGCAACGAGTCGGCCTTGATACCAATTACAAATGCAGCGGCCTCTTCCTATCAATCACCTATGTCTTCTTTGAAGTATGGGATGAATATCGACAGAGACTCTGGATTGTTAGCTCATTACGTCCATATGGTCTCTCCAGCTGTTGTTGTGACGTATAATAACGACTTCAATCCAATGTTAAACTTCTTTCTAAAACTTGCCTGGAGTGAACCGTCTATTATGTCGTTTATTCAAGCCTTTGCAGCCTCTCATATGCAAATCAAGGATTCGACCTATAGTGTGGTCGTTCTCAGTCATCAGACAACAGGTACGCTAGCTTCAAACTGAAATCTGACTACTAGGGCTTTCGCAACTCCGAACATTGATTGCTCAGGGTTCAGATAAACAAATTTTAGTACCAGCGTTGGCGTCTACCATCCTACTATGTTATATTGAGATTGCGAATTTTAGATTGTCTCGATTACGTCTTCACATGTCTTTTGCCAAACAGCTGGTAGATAGACTATTACTGAGTGATCCAGCTGATGAACTTACTCGGTTTTTGATTCAAGCCTTTGGCTATATAGATATCGTCAGTACTTTCACGTCGGGATCAGTTCCCTTTAAGACAGGCGATTATTTCGCCGAGGATGGCATCCACCCAGTATTTGGTATATCTTGTCCATTTTATGTAGCCTACGGGGAATTGATGGCTTTTCGGGCTTCCATCTTGAATGGTGAGCTGTCTCCTGACGAGATTTCTTCCCGTCGCAATCAATTGGAGGCTTTCTTTCTTAATACGACAGATGTTCGTCCGAATATTTTAGATGCAGGTTTGCTGCAGGACTTGATAAGTGTAGATTTTGCTCTGAGATATTCAGGGCTCCTTAGGTTGCTTTCAATTACAGATAACGCTTTTACAAGAACCGAACAGGTCTATGCTAATCTCGCTGAGGACATCGTCGATAAAATTTCGGAAATCCCTCTCGGATCTCCTGCAGAATCTGAAATATTGTTTCCTCTTCTGGTGGCCTCCATTGAATCTAAATGTCCCAAACTTCGATTGAGGGTATCTGCTCGCCTGGAATCGATGGAAGTGACGAATGGGTTTGCTCATGTGTCACGAACTAGACGCCTTATCCATGACATTGGGGAATGGCAGAACAGTGGAATTGATTCAATGCACATATGGGAAGACTATGTTTATAAAGCCTATGCATCATTGATTTTGGTCTAGATTAATTCATTATTGACAAGAACTTTACAGAAATATATATACTGGCTATAAGTTCTTCGACTAGTAAAGTCTAGCTTTCAGCTGAAATGGCCTCGGGAAACAGAGCTGCAACGGTATCCTCCACTGCTCTTTCCATGTCATAACCGCACACTTCTTCAATAGTGAGTTTTCCTGGCTTGTCTAGTTTAGAACTGAATCCAATGCGTTCTGTGATGTCTTCCCTGGCCTTGGCGCTCGCCTCTTGGATCCTTGTCGCACGAGGTTTTCTTACCGCCTGATACACTTCCAAAATCTGAGGAACGGATAATTGGTACTGTTTGGAAGTTATGTATCCAAGAGCAGCGGCATCTTCGAACGCAGCGCATGCCCCTTGGGATTGATCAGGCAACATAGGGTGAGCAGCATCACCTAAGAGAGCGAACTTGCCTTTGACCCAATAAGGATACGGCTTATGGACGTACAATCGCCACATTTTGATATCAGTAGCAATGTCAAATAATGCTTTTATCTTAGGATCTAGATCCGGGTAAGTGTCGTGAAGTTCTTGAGCCGTGGCGGAAAGGTTCCAGCCATCAGTCTTGAGATTATTGTACGTGGATCTATTGGTTAGCAGAGACCATTGGTTTCACTCACGGGTAAAAGCAATAAGCGCTCAGCACCTCATTGTTGCTGCAAGGGGACAGCACGATCTTGTTGATCCCAAAACCTCCCCAGTATAAGATGGCATCCTCCTTAGAGAAATCGGTGAGGCCAGCATTGATAGCGTTTTGACTGTCGACGAGGAATCGGTAGCAACAAGATGATGATCGATCATACTCTGGAGTAACACCCAATAGCTCACGAGTACGGGATCTAATACCGTCAGCAGCAATGACCATATCAGCGCTGATTGTCTCTCCATTCTCAAATGTCACCTTGCCTTCGTCTGCTTGGATATCAACGGCTTTGTGATCAAGTTTGATAACACATGGAGGGCCAGGTAAGGTCGTTTCGGTGGCAGTATGAAGCAGCTCTGAGTGAAGATCAACTCTATGGAAGTTATAATATTCCTAGAACGATTAATACTGAGGTCAATTCCCTTGTCTCACCTCTCCGAACATTTCTTTGTAATCCCCCAAAGGATAGGTACCCTCGACTTCTCCTGTTGACCAATTCTGACGGATCAGATTGCGAAGAATGGTCGGCTTGGCTTTTTTCACATCAACTTGCCATCTAACTAGATGTCTCGATCCGTTCGACGCTGCGCTAAGAGAAGCTCCAACTTCATTAGCAAAATGATAACGTTCATATAAAGTAACAAAATGTCCCTCTCGGCGTAAAGCTATAGCAGTGGACAAGCCTCCTAATCCGCAACCAATAATCGCCACATTCAAAGGATGCCATTCGTCCTGGGTCATTTCGCCTTGTAATCCAAGCAGCACTCTTCACAATATAAATGGGTCCGATTATTTTCAGTTGATACTCACACCTTTTGGCCCTCATGCCGTCAGTCTACCCATTAGTGAATTGAGCTTTTTTTCTTAACCCTATCTTATCGCAGCCGCACAGTTTCTTATCGTCGTTGCGACGGCGAAAAGTTTATTGGCTTGTCGTCTTGATACCTTTACATGTATGTACATCTAATGTTCTGGCAAGACGTGACGACGAAAGAATTCACTCAATAGACTCATGAAACTGAAAAGAAGATGAGCCGACCTTTTGGACAAAACTGGTCCTGACAAATTGGACTGCGGATATGACTTTTGCGATTATGGGGACCCTTTCCTAGTGAGAATACAGCTATGGCTGTCAAAGGTGTTGATCCATGAGATGTTTCTGTTACTGGAGTTATGCGACGGCGGTTTATTGAGATTGGTCGAGGACGATGTGAATCTGTCAAGATTCTTGTCTGGCAGAGTCAATAAGCGACGGCGAATTAAGTTGTCAATGATGAGCAATTTGATAAGAAATTTAATGTTATTGATTTTACAAAAGAAGTATATGTTTTGTCAATTGCACAACAAAGGCGACTTGCTTGTCGTGAGTCTTACGCGACGGGAAATTTCTTGAGAGGAAGTAAAGAGAGGCCAGATTCTTATCTGGGAAGCTACGCGACGGCTATTTAAGTTATCAATGACAGAATAAGGCCTTATCATCAATGAGTAGTATATTTTCATAATTGCAAATCGAGGACTTTAACCTCCGATCAAACTAGATTGGTGACTGTGCTGCGACGGGGAATTTATTGAGACTAGCCTATCTTCCAATCTTCCATATACGTGAGCTTCTGATAAGCATTTCTTTTAAGACACAGGCTTATTGAGACTATTCATATCACTCCAAAGGTCATGTCAGAGATCAAACAGGCTACGGTTGAATCCACAGAGGTCGACTCTGAATTAGCCGGCTGTGAAAGTATCAAATATGATCCCAAGACTGGAATAGAGTTATCTCAAGAGTATGGTGATCAGAAGTCTCTTCATAGATCTCTTAAGCCTCGTCATATTCAAATGATGTCTTTCGGGTCCACTTTGGGGACCGGTGCTTTCATTCTTACTGGAAAAAGTCTTTATGCTGGAGGCCCTGGAAATGTTATTGGTAAGTGGTCATGCTACTTGGTCTGACCTTTAAAGTTGCTTACGGCATTACTATGTTAACAGTTTTTGCGGCTCTGCAGGTCATTGCTGAAATGACTATTGCTTTCCCGGTCTCTGGAAACTTTGTCGATTATAGCTATCGCTTTCTTGACCCCTCAATTGCCTTCGCAATTGGATTTGCAGATTGGTTGGCATGGATCACTGTGGTAAGTTGGGTTAGACCAACTTTGACGATTAACACAACTAGGTTGCTTCAGAGGCTACAACATTTCATGTGTTGGCATCTTATTGGGGACCTTCTCCAAGAGTTGCTTTATGTAAGTCGGATAAGTATCTCACATGCTAATCCTCAGTCACTCTCTTTACCGTATGTTCGCTGGCTATTTTCCTCTTTCCTGCTTGGCTTTTCGGTGAATTCGAATTTACTACCTCTTTGATTAAAGTGGTATTCATGATAGTGATGCTGATTACTTGTTTTGCAATGGTCGGAGGAGCAGGGTCCGAAGGCTATGTTCGTCATGGGGAGACCTGGACTGAGTTACCTGCTTTCAAGAATCATTTTAAGGGCTTCTGCCAGTGCTTTCTTTATGCTGTTTGGTCGGTGAGTGACCAGTCCTTTGTGGGCATTCTGGGGGGTGAAGCCTCCTCGCCCCGATTTTCAATGGCTCGATCAGTCAAGGGCGTCACTGTTCGCATTGTAGGTTTCTATATGATTGCTGCCACTCTCATGACCCTGCTCGTGCGATCCGATAACGACCATTTATGGGGTGCCTCTGGTTCCGCAGCGTCACCTTATGTCATTGCCATGAATGAGGCCGGAATTAAGGTTCTACCCGATATCATGAATGCTGTTATGATTGTCGGTGTTCTGTCTATTGCCGTTGAATCTGTCTATATCGCTTCACGAGTCATGAGAAGTATGGCCACCCTCAGACTGCTGCCCAAATGGTGCGCCTATACTGATAAGCGCGGACGTCCCATCTATACACTTATTTTCTGTGGAGTCTTTTCCATCATCTGTGTCTATATAAACATGTCCGCTACCGGAGTGATTGTGTTCGATTGGTTTTCGGCTGTAACTTCAACAGCTTATATGCTCATTTGGCTTAATCTTGCCATTTGCAACTTCAGGTTCCGTGCCGCAATCAAGGCCCAAGGAGATCCTACTTCTGTTTTTAGTTGCAAGTATGCCTGGAAGGCCATGTATTTTCCGCTTTATCCCGGGTTTTTGGGACTTGTGAGCTTTCTTATGCTCTTCGCTACGGGTTATTATTCCATTTGGCCAATTGGCTCCTCTCCTTCCGCCTATAACTTCTTTGAAACTTATCTTGGTGTTGTCATGGTCCTCGCATCTGCCATTTTATATAAACTGGTTTTTAAAACCAAGTTCAGGAAGCTCGAAGAAATCGACCTGATGACAGGACGTCGCATCCCGGGACCTGAGGAAATCGAGTTCTTGGACCGCTATTACAGCCAACCCATGTGGAAAAGGTTCCTATCGTATGGGATGCCGGTGTGAAATGTATCGACAATGTCGACAAGGTATGAGTTTTATTGTATCTAATGAAGAGCTAGTTCTGACTTCTTTTTAGATTTTTATCTGGCTTAATGTAGGTATATATGTAGAGAACACAAAGTTCCTGAGACGAGTGTTACGTAGGTTTATTATCAGAGATCTAGTTTCATTGGATCTAAGCAAGTTTAGCATCTCTATGCTCCTCCTTGGAAGCCTTAATGGCTACTCGTCTATAGTTGACAGCATGTCCAACGGCATATCCATATTGTAGAGGCCATTGAGCTTCAACTCCAAATTTATCAGCAAGATCTAAAGCGAAATTTGGATTCTTCATGAATCCACGGCCAACGTAAATGGCGTCTAAGTTTCCGGTACCGGACTCCTCTGTATACTTTCTAATGACTCTAGGCTCGGTTAGAAGACCGACCGAGGTAATATGGGCATGGGGCACGGCCTGCTTGACTTGGATACCAAGCTCAGCTTGGAAACCAGGCTTGGCAGGGATGTCTTCTCGATAATCATTTCCTGCGCTTGAGATATCGACGGAGTCGATTCCCAGCGTCACGGCACGACGAACATATTCGATTGTGTCGGGCAGCTCGAGTCCTTTGCCATCTGGAGACCAGTCAACAGCGGACACTCTGAGGAATAGCAAGACGTGAGGTGGAATTGCCTTTTTGACGGCCTGGATGACCTCTAAGGGAAATTTCAATCGGCCATTCAAAGATCCTCCGTATTCGTCGGTTCTAGTGTTGGAAAGAGGAGATACGAAGGAATGGAGTAAGTATCCATGAGCGGAATGGATTTGAATAACATCAATGCCAGCATTGACGGCTCGGACGGCAGCGTCGGCAAACGCCTGAGTGATTCGTTGGATACCAGCTTTGTCAAGAGCAGCAGGAGCAGCGTAGTGATCTCCTGGATGATCCCAAATCTCAGTGGTGGGGCCAACAATGTCATACCCGTCGTGAGCCTTATCAGCGTAACCGTAGCCGATATAAGGGGTCAAAGTCGACGCTTTCCTACCAGCATGGCCCAATTGAATACCGGCCTTGCCACCAACTGAGTGGACGAAATCAGTAAATCGCTTCAATGGCGCTGCGTGAGCATCGTTCCATAGTCCGGGACACTGGGGTGTGATCCGTCCTTCTGGCGATACAGCACAGTCCTCAGCGAAGACCAACGCAGCTCCTCGACTGGCATAGGAACCCAACTCGACCAACATCCAATCGTTGTAGAAGCCATCCTTAGCAGAGTATTGGCAAAGAGGAGGTACCCATATCCTATTAGCAAACTCCACTCCTCGAATATTGACAGGAAGGAACACCTTCGGCGTCCGTTCAGTCACCTTTAGGGCTGTTCCTGGAGCAGGAACCTGTCGAGGAGCGAAGTAGGGAATTCCTTTAGCTGCAGGGACGATGAGGGGTGTAGGTGACATCCTAAGCTTGGTCAAATTAAATGTCGGTTGGTGCTCCCGTTATATATGTTGGGATACTAATATATAACAGCTTCTGTCACGTTACTCTTGTCACCGGACTCTTCGGACGGGTTAGGGAATGGCGTGCGTCGTTGTCTGATGACTAAGATTGCTTTTGGATAGCCATAGCAAATTAAGAACTAAACGGTTTGATTTTTGTTTGAGTTTATATCATAATGGTATCATATCTTAATCCGAACTGGCCGTTGGGATGTTTGGACAAGGGCATGTCATCTAAAAGAAATGTCTTACGATCGTCTCGACACATCTTGATGCTCCCTTTACCGAAGAAAACGTGCCAGTCTTCTACAGCCAAGGCATTTCATGAGTACTTAAATTCCTGAGGTCAGACTGGTTTGGTTCATTAACAAGAGTGAATGATCTCTGCAGAAGTCATCAGGTCTAAATCAAGTCTAGATCAACTTAGCGTAAGACATAAAGAGAGCAAGAGTATTGAAATAGGACCTTTTGAGGAACAGTTGAGTGCCCTTTACAACGATTATCAGTTCGTTGCATGTATCAGGTGAAGGCGCATGGACAACAACATGTCGTACCATTTTTACTCATTGTTGATACCTACCAGCTCACGTATGTTATCTAATGAGCTTCCTGAACAATGTTGTAAGTTGGACTATGCCAGTTACATTAGTGTAACGTAGATGTGTAATTAGTTCTCTCTGGAACTTTGATGATATTCTCACGCACTCGATAAATGAATGCGAGTCGATAATTGCCTAGGCAACGACAAGCATGCTTCGCTTCACCCACCATTTATCGCGCAGAACCTTCATGATCATGTAGGTTTCAGTCTGGCCATGCAGTATAGTCAGCAAGACTCGAAAGTAAAAAAGAACTTTTGCCATGTGGCTCCTGTAGAATTGTCCTGAGTTGTTTTCTAGGGTAACAGATTTGCCTGGAGCTCTCTTTATTGGAGCTTCGTGAAATAATATCTTACTGGGTCTACAGCCTGAGGACGAGAAAGATTCGAGAATTATATACAAGATCCACTGCACCACTTTCAAATGATGCTCAATGCTCATTTCAAGTGCCATTGAGGTCTGCTATACCTGCCATCCGCCATTAAGCGTCTGAAAAGCCAATAGCTAATGAATGTAGTCTATCTCCATCGACGAAATTCCTTTTCCAATTCTCTCGAGCATTTGGATCAGGCGAGACCTTCCTATAGGTAGTAACCATCAACCTGTCCAATCCGAGCCTATTTCTTCTTCTTTTCTTCTTCAGAATCAGTATCGTCTTCGTCTTCATCTTCACTGCGTTCATCCTTAGCGATGCCATGGAAAAGGAACCTGTAGGCGATCCGAAAGAGGAGGAAAAGCCAGTAGAGGTTGACTAATTGCAGAGCAAGAATCAACGCAAAGGTGATATACTGGGAGATCCAACATTTGTACTGCTGGGTTTCCCAGTTTAGAGTGAAATCTCCCACAGTTTCAAATTCAGTCCATAAGGAGATAAGGATCAAGATATTGATGTAATGTCGGAGATAGATCCAGACGGTAACAAAGAGAAAGTAAAATGGAACAGAAATGGCCAAATCAAGGTAGTTCAACAGTTTGGACGCAGCCAAAAAAAAGTCAGAGACATCCATAGTGATATAAATGGCCAGGCCGATCCAAGTAAAATGGAAACGATAGCTTAAAAAGATTAACGCAATTGTGACTATATGATGAAACACAAGTTCTTGGAAGTCCTTTCTCGGTTTCTCTAGTCGAAGCATTAGCACCACGGACTGCTGGGCCCAAAAAGCAGCCTGCAAGAGGTAATAAGCCTTGAGATCAAGTTCTTGGACCTTATGAGGATAAGTCTCATATACCGCCGTCATGTTGAAATACCACATTGGCATATGATACATAATTGCAAGACCAATTGGTCCCGTTGTCCCATAATAACACATACTGTAGCCTTGCTCAAGGAAGCGCTTCAATTTGCCTTTCTGATGAACTCCCATCTTTTTGGCCATTGGCATCAGAATGACTTGCATCATGAATTCCCGAAGAAAGGTGAAGAAAACCATCCCGTGTAAAACAAACAGGAAATCCTTCTTGCCCTTGCCATACACGACCGGGTTACTCCCAGGTACTTTGTAAGACAAAAACAAGAATGGATGCAATGGATTTGTCTCCGTATGATTCCCTGATAGGTAATAGGCTCCGTAAGTAGCCAACATGATTGCAAGAGGCGTAACTATAAGTCAGATGTCAGTCCTATTGTACTCTCTACGCTCTTGTCGCGTTTTCTCCACTTACACCAAGCATGTTGATAAGCAAATTCAACAATCCAAAGCCGCGAATATTCAAGACCTCCTTTGGATGTAGACAAGGCTCTTTGTCTTTGTTGGCTTGCTCGAGTACGCGACTTGGACGCTCCCAGAGGGCCAAGAGAGACCGAGCCAGCAGAATCTCCTAGTCCTGCATCTTTCTGCAGGGATACAGAAAGCGAATTAGTGAGCGAGGATGACCGACGCTTGCGGATGGGCTGATCTGCAGCAGAAGCCATAATCGTTGTCAAGAAGAAGGAGTTTACGTGCGCGACTCAGGTTATCCTCAACAGATCGCATCACGTGATACGTAAGCTACCATTAACTTATTCTTTGCTCTGCTTTCTCTATACCAAGCACAACAAACGCTACTGACCATACCATACTGATCTTCTTTCCATATAGACTAGCTAACTTTGAGACCATACATGGCCGTTCTAATTTAGTCTCCTCTACCATCCACTGACTGTCATATGCTCTAGTTATAGAGATCATCATCATCACCGGCACCAAATGAAGCTCCGTTTCCACCATTTCCTTGCGCCTGTCCTGGTGCAGCAGAGTCACTGAAACGGAATGATCCGAATTGACCCCGTGACATTTGAATGGAGTTTGCATAGGCCTCATAACGACGGAGCTCGGCGTCATTCACACTGCGAACGGCAGTCTTCATGGCCTCCTCAAAATGAGCCCGTGTAATGTATGGAACAGGATCTTCCATGGCAACGTCGCCTTCAGAGCCAGCTTGAGCCTGGGCATGCGAAGCAGCCTCGATGCTGTCCTTGATGGCAAACTTAGCAGCACGCTGGACGATATAAGACAAATCAGCACCTGAAAAGCCGTGTGTAGAAGCAGCAATCTCTCGCAGGTTCAATCCTGGTTCCAATGGCGTCTTTCGGAGTTGAGCGGTAAGGATAGAGTACCGTGATTCTTCGTCAGGTAAAGGCACGTAGATCAACTGGTCAAGACGTCCAGGCCGTAACAAAGCAGGGTCAATCTGATCAGGTCTATTTGTAGCACCGATAACAAAGACATTCTTTTTGGCTCCCATACCATCCATCTCAGTAAGAAGTTGGTTAACAACGCGATCAGAGGCACCACCAGCATCTCCCATCGAGGCACCTCTGGCCTTTGCAATAGAATCCAACTCATCCAAGAAAACAACACAAGGAGCAGCCGCCCGAGCTTTATCAAAAATATCTCGGATATTGGATTCGGACTCACCAAACCACATGGACAAAAGTTCGGGACCTTTGACAGAAATGAAATTGGCAGATACTTCAGTAGCCACAGCTTTGGCCAGTAACGTCTTACCAGTGCCGGGAGGACCATAGAACAGGACACCCTTGGAAGGTGAAAGACCAAATTTGGCGTACATTTCTGGGTGAAGGACAGGGTATTCGACCGTCTCCTTGAGTTCTTGCTTGATCTTGTCGAGACCACCAATATCGTCCCAGGTGACATTTACATTTTGCACGACAGTCTCCCGAAGCGCTGAAGGATTCGATTGGCCCAAGGCAAATCGGAAATTCTCCATGGTAACACCAAGACTATCCAAGACTTCAGCATCAATTGTGTCTTCATCTAAATCAATAAGGTCCATCTTTTCTCGAATTTGTTGCATAGCAGCTTCGGAGCACAAGGATGCTAGATCTGAACCAACATAACCGTGAGTCTCCTGAGCAATGATTTCAAGATCAACGTCTTCAGCCAGTTTCATGTTCTTAGTATGGATGCGAAGAATCTCTAATCGGCCGGTAGCATCGGGAATGCCGACGTCGACTTCACGATCGAAGCGACCGAAACGACGGAGGGCGGGGTCGATCGAGTTAGGTCGGTTGGTGGCTGCAATAACAACGACGTTAGAACGGGCCTTCATACCATCCATCAGGGTCAGTAGTTGAGAAACAACCCGGCGCTCAACCTCTCCATTAGTTTTATCACGCTTAGGAGCGATAGAATCGATCTCATCAATGAAGATGATGGCTGGAGCATTCTTCTCGGCTTCTTCAAATGCTTTTCGGAGATTGCTTTCACTTTCACCAGCCATCTTGGACATGATCTCTGGACCATTGATCAAAAAGAAGAAAGCCCCGGTCTCATTGGCCACGGCACGGGCCATCAGCGTCTTACCAGTACCAGGGGGACCGTACATCAAAATTCCCTTTGGTGGTTTGATACCGATAGTTTTGAATAGTTGAGGATGGCGTAAAGGAAGCTCAACCAATTCACGAACTTGAGCCATTTGTTTACGGCAGCCACCAATATCATCATAGCCGACTTCGTTGAGATTGTTTTCTTCATCTTCGCGAGGAATTGGTTCACCATCGCAATGGATAATAGTGTCTTGGGCCACAATGGCATATTCGGGAGGATCCACATCAACAATCTTGAACTCAACCTGCCTCATACCACCGCGGGCAACAAATAAATCGCCTTTTCGGACAGGACGATAGGCTTCGACAAAGTATGGCTTAAGGAAGACATCAAAAAGAGAACCCGTGATGCCTTCAACCGTATCGGCGATGGGTAAGACGGAGATCCGCTTAGCCTAATCCAGTTAGAAATCTAATCAATCATCAAAGTTACTCACATATTGGATATCAGGACATGGAAATACAGTGATCACATCACCAAGACGCACTCGTAGGTTATTTCGTACCACTCGGTTGACTCTTGCCACCCCATCTTCGAGGTTCTCGTCAACCAACACGATCAGAACCGTATCCTTCCGCTTCTTGCCCTTAACCAAAACAGTATCTCCTCTAAACAATTGAAGAGTATCCATTGTGTTAGGTGATAGCTGGATGACTGAGTTATCATCGCTCACTGCATCATCGACAATTAAGGCTGCCATCGTTAGTCTGATTCATCTCGTCGCCACCCACCATTATCCTTCTTCTTTTTACGAAGAATGGCCGTCGCAGTAGCATCTTCTTTATTAAATGGATCACCTCCAGAGGCGTCCAGTAACTTTTTATCTTCAGATTTCACCATGTCTATGAGAGCTGATTAGGCGAGGTGGTTGCTTACTACGAACCGCAGTGCACCATTGATCGCAACACCGAGTTCGAGAGGGTAACGGTCGACCCCAGACCTTCCAGAATATTCAGGGCGGCAAAAGACTTCATCTTTTTTGATCTCGCCATTAGAGGCATTAAGGATTTGCCACCTGGGTCCCCTTTGATCAACAGTTTGGTTGTTTATTAGAGTTTTGGAGTGAGTGACGCTGGCTGCTCGTGGCTACCTCCCTGGGATGTCACGCAGTGCCTAAGGTGTGAATCTCCAGAACATTGTCTTGATAACGAAGTTTTAACTTATACACAGCAACTCCAGATTTCATGCATACTCGAGCGAACTTCAGTCTACTGTGTCTCAGCTAATCTCACAGTCGCATAGTGACGCATTAGCACTGCAAGTGAATTATAGAAACAAAGTAAGCCTTTCCTCATATATACCGCCCTCCAATTGTTCACATGTATCGACGGGGCTTGCTTCTGACGTCGGAGCCCCAAGTTATGCGCCTTCCATGATTATCCTCTTCCTGGGCATTCCTTTCCGAATCTTCACCGCTCTGATCATTATTCTGATCATTATCTATCGTAGCATCCTCGGACTGACTCTCAACAGCCTGACTATTGGCATCATTCTCCTGTTCATCTCCTTGACTCTCTTTCCCTTCCCTGTCTTGGTCCTCTCGTGATTTCGAGCTGCTTCGGGCATCATGGCCGTTAGACTCTTGAATACCAAGAGCGGCAAGACGACGACGTCGCTCAACGGCCGTCTCGCCAGCAAAGGAAATTCTCGGTGTATCAGAGGGAACATGGTTCCCCTCGTCGTCCCCACCGCTTTGACTGTTCCTTCTAGAGTTTCCCCTCATACTCTCACTGCTGCTTCTTCTAGCAAGGAAGTTTTGGTACATAGGCAGAGTCTCGCCATCTGAGTCAGCACTCTTATGGGAAGTGCTGTTTACTGCACCCAACGAGACCTGCTGCTTTTCTTCATCACCAAGATCTGCGTGATGTCGATGTATTCCAAGAAACTTCATCGTCTTGCTTAAGATTCTACGCGCAGATGGTCCAGATGTATCTGAGGGATGTTTGTTCACCGTATAGCGACGGATGATGTCACCATCTTCATTCTCAACAATGACCTCGTTGTTGAGAAGATAAGCAGTGGCATTCATGCCAGCCATGTGATGCGCCAGGCGAGGATTGTTTGTCAAACGCTCGAGTTGTTGAGGAGTCAATTCGTGCCGATCGTCACGATGAGTCTCGATAGTGTCAAGAACTTCACCGTCTGGCGTCTCGAGAATAATATCTCCACCCTCCTGGTATGCACTAACGCGGTGAGGAGCATTGATTGCCTCTTCTTGGTCTTCTTCGGCATCGGCCTGCCTGGCGACCCTATCAGAGATCTCGGCGCCAGCTTCTTGGTTGATTGGCAGTTCATTATCACGAAGCTCAGACCTACGTCGCCTATGATGCTTGCGAGTTTTCCTCCTCCTTGCTCGTCCACGGGTGGTAAGTCCAAGTTTGTCGGCAGCCGTAGGTTCAACTGTCTCAGCTTTCCTGAAGCTAAGACTCATACCATTAGAATCAACGCGTGGCAGTCTAGAAAGCCAAGATGGGCCATTAGCATTCGTGGTGGTGGCTGACATGGTAATGGCAAAGGTGTTGATCCGCTTACCAAGCGTAAAGACGGCAATCGACGATCCGTGAACAATAATAGAAGAAAGAACCAGAAAAGTGACCACAGGCCATATTACTTCAATTATGGTATAGTTTTTAGAACCGGCTGGCGGCAACTCATACAACGGAGTTGGTTCGTCATGCTCCAATTCGGCTCGGGCCAAAATGGAGACAAAAATGGCCCCGACACCTATGGGACCGAAATGCCCACAGAATAAAGCTTCGCGCCAAGTTCGAATATCAGGAATGAGCGGCTTTGCCAAAAGCATGGCCGGAATACGCCTGAAAAGCAAGACAAAGATGGCGAGGACAATTAATCTCCAAACGTAGATTCCATGGCTGGGAGAATTGAAGTTTGGCCAGGGAATGATGGCACCAAAGTACACGAAATAAGCCAGATTCAATAAAAGATCAATGACATCTGAAACGTGAGATTCTTCTGTTTTCTTGCTGAACCAGCCGTCCCACGAAAATGCTGCGCCGGCACCAAAAGCGACTAGCAGGTCATCAGTGCCCAATATGCTCCCTATTCCGGCGCAGAAAAGAGCAAGCACGCAGTAGATGACCAAAAACGATTCTCGATCTATAAGATTATGCTTGACAGCATACTTGACGGCATGTCTGGCGACGTAGCCAATGATGGAACCCAAAACACAACCAAAGATGCACTCATAGAGAATAGTGTAAACAACCCAGTGCCAGACAATTGTTCCTGGATGGCCACGGAATTTAAGGATATAGAGAGAGACGTAGACGAAAGGAAAGGCCATGCCGTCATTGCAGCCACTTTCAGCAGATAGTAAGTTCCTTAGATGTCCTGGGACCCGCTTGGCGAACTTTCCTTTTCCTACCACTGCAGACGCAAGGACAGGATCGGTGGCAGTAATGCATCCAGAAACCACCAGTGCTTCATTCCAGCTAAGAACGGGGACCATCCACCAGATGAATAGAGAGCACAAAAGCCAGCCTGATGCCATGACAGGAACCAGAAGCATAAACACCGAGAACCAGTGCTTGAGCATGTACTTTTTCGGCAATTCTACCGCAACCGCAAAGATCTGCACAACAAGTACCACTCTAGAGATCTCCAGCGTTATCCTGTCAGTATTTCCCCATGATAACGGATTGAAAATATCTGCAGCATGAGGACCGAAAATCAATCCAACTACTGTCGCGACCGCTATGTTGTTAAAAGTCTACTTCTTATCATCCAACTCGCAACTCACATGCTTCACCAATATAGAGTTTCTCTTTCACAAATAAGGAAATAAGAGAAAAGATCGAAATAAATCCCCCAATAATCGCATATGCTAAGTGTGGTTTATCAATCTATCGTGTCAGCGTCATTCTAGAAAGTCCCTCAGCTCTAACTGAGCCTAGTGCGACAAAACCGGCACAAAAGATCTTGTTTTTCCAACTTACCCAAAGCTGAGACCATGCCATTATACAAATAGGTCATAAGAATGATCCCGCAAAAAAAGATCGTTATGGCTTGTTGCAGCAAGTTGCCAAGAAAGTCGATCAAACACGGGTTATCAATTATCCTTGACCAAACAGAGAGCGTATGATTGATCGCTTACAGATGTCTTGAGGATGCAGTCTGTAGAGACTGGTGGTAATGTATCTAGATATGTCAAAAGCAGTCCGTTTCACCTTTTATCCAGACGTTTTCTTTTCTAATTTCTACAACGCAGATTACTGCGTGGTGGTTATTTTTGTCGCTTAAGCCAATCAGCCTAAACCAGTCAAAGGCGGTCGAATTATTGGTGAGCAAGTGTAGAGCTTGGTTTGTCCTAAAATTAGGCGACCGTAAGTTTGGTGATAAGTTTGTAAACGCAATGGGTGACATCAGTGGGCTAGTTGGGATGAATAGGATAAGAGAAGTTTAATCTATTTCGTGTCAACCTAACTTAGCATCAGTCAGATGGACGTTAAAAAGCCATGAGATCTTGGTTAAAAACGCTCGAAGATGCTTCCAAGGATAAAATAGAGATTATATTCTATTTGTTTTCTAGTATAATTCAATCGATTCACCTATGCTGACGCCTCACGCCTTTGCGGTGTTAGTCTAAGATCCCAACACGAGGCCTGGCTGTGAAATTTTAACTTGACTATCTCAATCGTATCATCCCTACGATTTGATGCTTCATCGGGAGGAGAAATCTCGTGTTCGGTTTTGCACTATAGTCAGAGAAGATTGACAGAGTTTCACTGCCCTAGTGGCCATTCTTGAAAGTCTCCGGCTTACTGAAATCGGGCTACTGAAATACGGTAGTAAGCTTCTTGTTATTCATCACAAATCTTCTTTCTTGTTGGCCAGAGACACCAAACTGCGCCGGCTAGAAGGAAAGACTAAGTCAACGACCATTTAGAAAAATAAATAGTCACGCATTATAGCCTCAATCATGGTTAATTTAATTTGCACCACGCTCTATGTCTTCCAGGTTATGAATATGTAGAGAGCGACTAATCACGACTTGAACCCGTCGACGCGTCGGTTTGTAACAACCCAACTAAACATCAAGCCCAATGTCGACAAATGAGCCCGATGCCGAAGGAGCAAGCTCCCGGTCAAACTCGTAAGTGTCAAGGATGATGCCTATTCTAATTGGGGATTTCATATTGTGAGAGAGTATGTCTAACTCCATAGGGTTGTGATAAAAGTCGGCATGCTGGGGGATGCTCAAATAGGCAAGACCTCATTAATGGTGAAATATGTTGAAGGGAGCTTTGATGAAGACTATATCCAAACTTTGGGAGTGAATTTCATGGAGAAAACCATCTTTATTCGCAACACTGAAATCACTTTTTCAATTTGGGATCTCGGGGGTCAACGTGAATTCGTCAATATGCTGCCGTTGGTGTCAAACGATGCGGTGGCTCTGTTATTCATGTTTGACCTTACTCGAAAATCGACTTTAAACTCAGTAAAGGAATGGTATCGACAAGCTCGAGGCTTTAATAAGGTATTACCACTACTAGCGTCTTATTGACTTTAGACCGCCATTCCCTTTCTTGTGGGAACAAAATACGACAATTTCGTGAACCTCTCCCACGAAGATCAGGAAGAAATCACCCGTCAGGTAGCCACAAGGTCTTATGCTCCTCCCACTAACCTTTCAGGCCAAACGGTTTGCAAAAGCAATGAAAGCCAGTCTTATATTCTGTTCTACAAGCCACTCCATTAATGTCCAAAAAGTACTTCTTTCTCTCTTTCTGTGCTAACTTTAGATCTTCAAAATCGTCTTGGCTAAGGCCTTCGACCTCAAATGTGTCATACCTGAAATTACAAAGACTGGTGAGCCTCTTCTCATCTACCAAGACCCCTCTTGGCAACAAAGCTAACGCTTCTCTCCTCATACAAGTCTGTCTTCTCCTCGATTCCTACTAATCTCCAAACCTATCTACCATCCATTTATGTACTGCTCAATTCAAGGTCTCTCCTCATAGAATAATAGTTTCTCCGTATTCTTCTTATACATTGTTCAAGCGTTGCCTTTTAACCCACCCACCTGTGCTCGTTGACAGAGCTGTTAATCTCCCAACGTCACGGCCGGGTAATCTGGAATTTTTTTCCTTTGCTCTCAACGTCCAAGGCTCAAAACCGACAAAGTTATGCCCAGTATAAGTGAGCCTTTTCCGCTCGATGTATTACCTTCTCTAGCATCAACGTCAGTGTTTCCTGCCAAGCGACGAAAAAAGAATGCCTCTGAACCCGAGACAGGTACAAAGCTGACCAATCGTTGTCTACTGGCCTGCAGCTCAAACCGAGCTATCGTCGGCGTTTCTGCAGTCGGCGTCCGGGTCTTCTCCTTTTCGAGCACTCCTAAAGTGATGAAGAATATCAGCGTGTCTCCTTTATGTGAAATCACTAGCGTTGCTCCTCCGGAATACGACTCTCAGGACTCACCATCATCTAACAAAAATCAAGACATCTATTTTGTGGCTCGGGAGAACTCACGCTCTGAAATCCGTTATGTTTCTGAAGACGGTCAACAAAAGACTTTAGCCATCGAGTCAAACAAGGAGGATTTAATCACTCACCTCTACGCTATCTATGACAAGCCCTCCGGCTCCAAATTCCTCGTCGCAATCTTTTCTTCCTCTTTAATGCGAGCTTATTCACCCGATCTTGTGGATCAGCTCTGGAGTCTCCCCACCAAGTCGTCCCGGTCTCTTGTCCTATCTCATCTTATCAGGCCCACTGAGCGGTCGAGCGAGCTCCAGGCTCTGTTAGACAAATTAAACATTTCTATAAGTGAGAGTCATAAGCGTGTGTCCCCCGATCACAATGTATTGGTTCTTATTGCTAAACGAGACGTCGGTAAGCGAAGTCGCTTTGAGCTCCGACTAGTTGCGGTGGCTCGATCATCATCAGAAACTTTCTGCATTTTTACTCAAGATTTACCAGCGGCATCCAATCAAGCATCTTCTTCTCTGTTTGCTTTCAGCGGAGCTTCAGTCTACCTCTATGACCCTAGTTCGAAGAAATTATCTGTATCAGATCTGTTGAAGAATTCGATGGAGGACTTTTCGTTAGATCTGGGAAGTAGTTTGAACGTCTCAGTCGTCACTGTGGGACCTCATCAATTGTTATTCTCCTCTGGCGATACGTTGAGTCTGGTTAATGCGAGATATGGCACTATAGTGGCTCAGCGACAAGTTCAGTCGCGACAGCTCGATTTGTACGCGGTCAGCAGCTCGACTGCTCTCGGCCTTGCTGTAGTGTCGTCTGATAATGACGACACTCAGTCTCTGGCTGTACAGGCTATTCACTGTGACCTCGGCCGCATGGATTTATTTGAAAGCCTAGGCTGTGCCAGCGGATCGACCAGTGAATGGAGTGGTGCATTTACTGATGCCATGATCAAGTATGATCGAGTGGTCTATTCTGAATTTGTTGCCATCGAGCGACTTTCTCTGTCTAAGGCAAGAGAAGAGACCAAGATTATTATATCCGATCTATCAGATTTATGCCGGAAAGGAAATGTTTCTACGTTTGATCACTCCTTTTTGGCTTACGCTTCTGGGCACTCGTGGCCTCCTTCGGCTGAAATCACAATGAAAGCCAAAGTCTTTGACCCAAACGATCGCGAGTTGGACGTCAGTTTAGTCAAAGCTGTGGTCCAAATGGCGTTCCAGCAATCTGATCAAGACCTTCACTTATCGTCATTTGTTCCGGAAGAATCATTGGTCTATCTGCTCACTCACCCTCTATTCCCTTCACCAGAGTACCCTGGTTTGGTCAAAGCCCTGAAACCTTATCCTCGACTTTGTTGTCAGGCTTTGGCTACCTGTCCTAGTCTTGGAGTCTCCGAAGTTCTAGATGGAGTAACGGACTCCGACGATGATATCTTTAGAGAAGCTATTGCACGTCTTGTGGATGAATATGTCTATATAATTACTGTCAATCAGATTCGGACAAAGATGAATACTGTCCAAATACAACAAACTGTTCAAAGGATATTGGCCATGAACTTTGGGTGGGAAGCTCTTGGAGTATTCATCGACGCTGGAGGTGTCTTAGGGTGGCCCTCAGAAACAGTTCTTGGTCTGCAGAATACATTTGATGATGTCTTGAATTCTCTTCGGGCTGAATACGGTCTCATGGTTCTCGTCGGAGAGACAATCAGAAGACACGAACAAGGAAAGATGGCCAGTGGACAAGCCATTGACCCTTCTCATAAAATTAATGTTGTCTCGGAAGAACAACGACAAAAGGAACTACTCAAGGGTACTTTGCCGTTATCGGATCCTAGCCAGAAGCAAGTCAAGCCTACAACGGCCGAAGAGCGGAAAAAGGCTCTCATCAGTAAAGGACAGGCTATTTCTCGCGGAGTTGGAAGCTACAGTATTGAACGCTTGGTGTTTTAGATCCTTGTATCATAGATTAAAGTATTTGTATCATGGCTTTTGTGTGGTAATACTAACATGACATGTGTAGTCCTGGCTCGTGCATTCTGATAATAAGGACACAGATTTGACAGATTTACGACGATTCGAAGTTAGAACCTAATTCACCCACTATAGCCCAAAGATAAGAATCCATTCATTCACTTCCCCAAGGCATCGCATTAGCTTCTGCACTGATTGCCTTCCAGTTGTCGGCCACGAGCTCCGAGTATTTCAATCTATCTGCGCTCCAATCTTGAAGAAAGCGGCTCATCTGAAACTGGAATTTTTGGAAGTATTTTAATTCGTCTTGGATGGTTTCTTTAATGAGCCAATCTCGATTAATTTGGTCACTGATACTCTGCCTATCTCTTTCCACATTCTTTTTCAACCTCGTAATTTCATTCACCCGGTCCTCTTTATTTTCAAGTGTTTTCATTTTATTTTCTGCAGTTAAGATCCGCCTTTCTAGCTGGCCGATAGTATTCTGAGATAATCGGTCGCTTCGATCAAACATCTGCATTACTGCCATCAACACATCTCGATGTCGCTTGGCGTCTTCTAGTGCACCAAGATCCCATGCACGCATCTCATCGTCTGCCAACGACTGGGAGTTAGCTAAGAGATTGGCGACAGCTTTGGTCCCATAATTCAGCCGGCCCGTATCTTGAGATTCGTATATGTAAGTCTCATCGGTAGCTTCGGTCATTGATGATAAGGTGAGAGAAACCCTCATATAATCAGCACCTTCCGCCTCCTTTCGTCTACTCATTCTATCCAAAAGCTTACATAACGTCGTCATTAATTCCAGCGAATGGACGACTCCATGCCGAGTCTTTGACCATTTCAACCTCTCTCGTTCATCATCCCACGCTTGTTCAAACGATTCACTGCGAATGCGATTGCGAAACTCGTCAAACTCAGGCTCCACCTCTTTACGCCATTTGGTTACTTCGTCAACTTCAGTCACAAACTTGATTGTAATCGGGTCTCTGCCCATGACTGGGTGTCTAACAAGAGCATTAGTAAATCTACTCAATCCACGCCTTCGCCGTTCCAGAAACATTGCATCTGACGATAGGTAATGGCCATTAACTGTGAGTTTAGTAGCAACCAGTGATTAGCTTACCAGTGAATCGTTTAGGGGCTGCAAGTTAATAGGGTTCAGAGAGCATCAGTACATACGAAGAACAGGAACCATTCGAAAAGGGTATTTCCGACTGAGCGTTTCAGACAGCCTATAAAGTCAGAAGCCTCTTAAGAATTAATCGTACCAAACAAAATCACTAAATCGTCGAACAACTCTTTGGCCTGGCCGAGCTGGGCGGCCATGACTAGGAGGACACACGCCACCTTCGACCAGGAAGTTGACGTGTTTGAACATAAAAACACCTTCACGTTCTGGAATGATACTAACTGATATAGTGTCTTCCGCGTTGACGTCCGTAACTGCAATCGGGAGATCTTGGTGTTCCCAGACATTCAAGTCAGGAGCGTCAGCAACTACAGGTTGAGGAGAAATGACTTCAGGACTAGCGGAACTGAATGTCTGTGAAAGAGGGTCCAAGTGAAGGTCGGGGAGGTCTATAAAAGTAAGCTGATTGTCGACAATTAATGTGAGAACCTACCGTGATGTGAAGCGAGGGTATCTAAAGATAGATCACTCTCGCCGTTCTGAGCCAAAGCTGTTAAACCTAATGCTATATTCCAATTCGTTTGATCAAGTTTCGTTGAAGGTTGATCGCCAAGGACGGTGTGGAGAATCTGGGTTTGATAAGACGAGGGTATGGAAGCTTTGACCAAAATTGTTCTTAAAGAAGATAGGGGAACCGTTCCTGAAATGGGATTGGCATCGTTAAAAAGCTGGGAATAAGATGGAGGGATCGATACCGAAGATAAGACGGACGATCTTTGACGATTGTTATCGGATGACGACGCCCATGGGTCCGGTTCGGGGTCGGGACCGAATAAAGAGGACGGATGAGAGGAATTGCCAGCAAATAGAGGATTATTATTTGATTCAGGAGAGCCAAATAGGGACATGGCGGCAACAGAGACAAGGGACTGTGAGTCAAGCGACTGATACAGTGGGACGGTCAACACAACTGGAGAAAGAATCGATGATACTTTCGGTTAAACATGAACGGAGACCCAACATAACTGCGCCTGGCGGATATAAAGTATACGTAATTACGATTATTCTAATTTAGCTGATCAATTTATGAGTGAGAAATGTTCAAAATTGGAGTGAGTAGTTCTAATGGTTACCTCACAGCAGTTAGTTAGGACGCCCTTCGTATTTCGTTACTTCGCTCTAGGTAGGTAGTTCGTTGCCTTACTGCCCAAGTGAGACACTCGCTCTCTAACTACATTATCGGTGACTAGTCTCGAGCCTACATTTCTGATTTCCAACTTCTATTTCGGACCATGGCTGAATCGGCACCTCCGTCTCCTTTAGATTTAATCCGTCTGTCTCTAGATGAAAGGATTTTCATCAAGTTAAGAGGTGATCGTGAACTTCAGGGCACTTTACATGTATTATGAACACTTGGATTAATCTAACCTGATCTAGGCCTATGATTCTCACTGCAATTTCGTCTTGGGCGATGTTGAGGAGACTGTTTATGTCTTGGATGATGATTTAGATAAAGTCAAGGTTTGTTCATGCTACAGTTGTCCGTCTCTAACATTAGACGATACAAAAACAAAGCGATATGTTATTTGTCCGAGGCGATTCGGTAGTCCTGGTTAGACCTTTACGTTGATCGTTCAATTGGACGTCGTTTATGACCTCTTGTGATCTGTGTACATTATGACTATATTAACCTCGGCTCGTCCGTCATTAAAATCAACTTCTAGGTATAAACCATGTACTTTACATTTAATCTAGAGTTCTAATAGTCAATCACGCACGGAATTCTAACCCTCTTAGCGTAGAACCTCGATCACCTTTGCTTTGTGCTTCTCGTTACATCCTCCCCACGGCATGCTCAAGTCCCCTCTATCGAATAGTAGAGACAAGGGAGCCATATTATCTAGCGGAAGCATGTCCAATGAACCTCCTAAACAGATAAAGCGTCAACGACTCAAACGGTCACAGAAGAATACTCTCTTGTCTATGTGGAATGTGCCATCATCAGAATCAGACGCGTCGCCCAGCGTCAAACCTATAAACTCTGAAGACGATCTTGATTCTTCGAGTCCCTCAAGTCTTACAATATCTCTCCGTCTGCCCAAAAGTGAGTTGGAGTCTCTAAATGACAGACTTGACCAACCTATTGCTCCTCAACAGCCATCCTTATCCGGTACGATTGACACTCTTATCCATGTTTTTACTTACCATAAGGTTCTCCTCTTGAAAATACAGAATTAGACGCGTCGACTGCTCAATTAACTCTTACATCCTCCGTCCCAACCAACGGTCGGTTTCTCGTCATTTTGCTCTTCTGACCACCAGACAATGCGAAAGGTTCACTCTCTTGTGCTCTATCTCAAGGTATTTGCTTTCTTTATTTATTCTTAACTGACTTGCTGACCCTCCAAAAGTCCATGAACATTGTGAACCATCGCTTTTAAAAGAAAATGGTTCTGATACGACTTTATCAGATCATTCCCAACATGCAGTTGCCGGCAATTTAAAATCAGAACAGTCCTCAGAGACCCCAAAAGCTCCCAAAAAGGTTCATCCCTTCTTTACATCTTTTCAAAAACGGAGACAGAAGATCACTCCCACTTCCGATACCATTGAATCCTCTATGGAGCCCGGTTTATCATCTCGAGAGAACACAGAACTCACGGACCCAGAGAAGAATATCATGTCTACTGATCACTCGCCTTCTTCAGCATCTAACCTCTCAAGCACATCTCGACCTTCTTCGTCTTTAAACCACAATGATACCCCAAACTCTTCGGAACAGGCCAACCGGCGTAAATTTCCTCTATTTCTCAAGAATCCTCCTTCTCTCCGTGAGAAGAGTAAATCTTCTTCCAAGGTGCATTTGAAAGAGTCTCTATGGCCAGGACTTCTTGCTGATCATGTGAGGGGCTTATCACCGTCTGAAAATATAGTCTCTTCGCATAGTCGACCTAGAAAAGGAAAGTCAAGTAAATCTTGGGGGAAAGGAAATGACACTGAGACCTTATGCCCTGTCTTCAAGTACGATTTGTCTCATAGTCCGTCAGAACGTCTCAAGAATCCTACTCGCAAACTCATGACCGGCGTCGAGCTTGAAGAGGTGGCCAAGGACGTGGTCGATGTGAACCTGTATCCTCAGCTCAAGTACTTATATAATCGCGTTCCCTGTCATTCGGCTTTTGATGACGGAGAATATGAAACTCAGTGCTGGAGTTACAAATATCGGCCACTAAACGTTCATGAAGTGATCACAGGAACCGACGCTCCTCAAGCTCTCTATCGCTGGCTATCTGCTCAAATGGGATTCAAAAAATCTGATATGACGTCGATTCGCAGAAAACGGAAGAAGAAACCTTTAGATGACTTTATTGTCGACTGCAGCTCTGAAGAAGAGCCTGAGGGCGCGAACTTTCTGATTCTTCACGGGCCCACCTCAAGTGGAAAGACGAGTACCGTGAATGCGATTGCTTATCAACTTGGGTTTGGAGTTTTTGAGATGAATAGTGGAGAACGACGTAGTGCGAAGGATCTGGAGACGGCTTTGGGTGAGCTCACTCAGAATCACCTCTTTCGAGTGTCTGCGGACGTGGTCAGCAAAAACAAGCAAGAAGGCTTGATCTTGATTGAGGATATCGATGTATTATTTGACGACGAACGGACAATATGGCAGGCAGTCGAACGATTTTCCGTTTCTAGTCGCCGACCAATGATTCTCACTTGCACTGATCTCGACCGTCTTCCTGCGGATATCGTCGATCAGAATAGGGATCGTATCATTCAGTTTGATTACGCTAAAAAAGACATATTGTCTCGCGCCTTGTGGTTGATCGGACTATGTGAAGGCCATTGGCTAACGCTAGACTACCTGTCCCATTTGGTTGAACTACGTGGTCCGCAATTGAGTGCTTGTCTGGCCGAGTTGCAATTCTGGTGCCAGATGGGAATCGGGTCTCCACTGGGTAGCTATGCTTGGTCGTTATCTCCCAAACTGGATGGTACAGACCCGGAGCTGGATCTGAGAGTAATAAGCATTGAAACGATGATCAAACCTCTCAATGAACCTAAACATCTTCGTTCTCAGTGGGAAATTGAACTGTCATCCACGTCGACCCAAAACGTGGAAGAATGGCTAGAGTTTTGTCAAACTCGCAGTGATTGTGATCTCATGTCCTCTCATCTTCATACCCTTATTCCCACCGATGTAAGTTTTTCAATCTTAGCTTACTGACCTTAGCATTCAATTCAAGACGAAGTCATCACTCTCCCTACGCTCGTGGAAGACCGACCTTTTGTCGATCCACCGTTACCTTATGAATTCGACCCCTTACCTTGGCTAGGAATTCAAGCCTCACATCTCCTCCATCTTGCATCTATCGATACCGGGCCAGTTTCTCTCCCTGATACCTGGTGAGTATTGATCCATTCTTCCCTTTCGGACTAACACTCAGCGACCCTTCGATCCGACGGACCTTGAGCGAACTAGCGACACCTAGCAATTGGATCCATGATTCAATACCGTATAATAGTATCACACACTCGAATCTTTCAACCTTGGCCTCTCAAGTTGCACCCTATGCTCGACAGCTAGCTGAGGTGAACTATCAGCGAAGCGACTTGATTAAAAATATTCAAAGGCTCGCAAGAAGGATCACCCGCAGTACTATGCCCTGCCATGATAGTAATACTACCTATGCTCTCAAAAATATGGGCTCTGTCAAGGAGATCTTGGGTACCGGGTTCTCGTCAAAAAACCTATGAACCATTCTATAGCATATAAAGGCGTATTATTGAATTTTTGTTTTGTTTAGTACTCTTTACTTTAATGTCTTACGGATCACATCCAGTAGCAAGCACAAAGCAAAGCAAAAAGGCTGATAACATCAGAACCAGCCCCACCGACTGATTGTTTTACATCATACGAAAGGATAAACCGTTGCCAACCTATTATTCCTGACCACAATTAATATACAATGAGATTCATAAATCATTAATGAATGTTTTATTCGGGAAGAAGGACACTTCGACATATAGGACATTGAAGCCTTTGTCGCATCCAGGCTTTCAGACAATTAGGATGAAAAATATGCCGACAAGGAGTCACCATGTAGGTCTTTTTGGAGAATACGCCGTTAGAGGAGGTGCCTGAAGGATAGACAATCAAGTCTGTCGGCTGCATGCAAATGGCACAGTTAGAATGGTAGTGCGTGGCACTAAGGCCGTCGCTAGGGTTGACGACAACGCCATTTGTTTGCAAATCTTCTGGAGTAAGGGGTCGATAATAATCATATAGTTCCGGGAGGATGTTGTTTGGGACAAAGAATCGAGGTCCCAGAAATTCCTGAGCAACCATGATACAGATCTGGAACCAGACCCATCCGCAGATAACAGCAGCCCAAATGGGATCGGTCGGGTAATAGAGGATGTTATGCTTATTTAAATAAAAATATAAAACGGGTACCAGACGGATAATACTCATGCCCAGAACATATTCCAATCTGAACGATCTCCTTGATCCCCTCATGACGTTTCTAAAGATCTGAGGGACCCAGTAAGAATTCATGGCAAAGAAAAGCATGTTTCTAAATGGGTTTCGAATAGCAGCAGGCCAGCCGCCAGAACTGACGACCATCATTGTCAAGCCGAGCAAGCTAAGGTAGAACTTGTAATATATTGAATTGGGACTCTCTGACTCAGGGGCTTGTGGAATGTTGCCGACCATGGCTGTGACCGGTGTCGGTAGAAGAGGACTTGCGTCCCTTAGCGTGGTTTGATTTGTTTGTCCCTGGGTTTCTTGGGTATTCTGTTCCGCAGCCGCTGCAGCGGCTGCCGCTGCCAATCGTTCAGGAGTTTGTACTTCGTTTATGAGAGTCATGTAGCGCATTTCGAACACGGACACGAGAAAGAAGCTCAAAAAGGTGGAGGTCATGAAAGCTAAGAAGCCGTAATCAAGAAAGATTGCTGTACCGAGATCAATCAGACAAAGGAATCCATCAGCAAGGGCCATGATAGCAACTGTCCAAAAGTTCAGTCGTGAGAGCAACGAGGGTGTATTTGTTATCTTCATTTGTCTCAGAGTGAGTAAAATTTGCAAAGCCAAGAGAACAACAGAGCACAGACCGACGGTACGGACTTGGTACCAGTATAGTTCTAGTTTTTGGCCTTTCATGGTCCCTTGTAGCTGGGATTTACAATTAGGAGAATAGGCGACAAAGTCGAATTCGACTTCAGGAACATGAGGATAAGGTCGCCCTTGAGGAAAGCGTAACTCATGCTCGATCAGTTCCATTTCCAAAGGGGAAAGATAGGTAGGCCGCTGCTGTAAATATACAACATACTCGCAGCGGTAGGTAGGATCAGACTCGATTAAGCGACCGTCTTGATACATGATGGCTTCATCGATTTCTTGAATGTTCTTTTGCACAATATTCGTGACCGCCATGCGTGATATGTTGAAAGCTTCTTCATCAAAAGTCAAAAATGGTAACGCAAACAATCCAGCAAAGGCATCTGAATTAGACACCAAGATAGCACTGCCATTGTCAGGAAAATGGACACCAAAAAGATCAATGGAAACTAATGCGTCACCTGATTCGTCTTCCACGGATAATGAGGATGTTAATGTCGGCAAAGGAGAGCTCGACTGTTCAGATAATCGGATCATCACTGATCCCGACGGTTTAGTCACATTGCCAAACGGCGGCAATGACACTCTTGTCGCCGTACTAGATGGAATAGACGGATCTTCGGCCGTCGTGGAAGCCCCAGTGTCAGCAAGATCCGGCCATAGTTCCCACGAGCCCGTGAACATCCCCGACGTGTTCGAGAAATAAGACCCCTGAATCACAAGATCCTTCTGATATAAATCTAGGACTGTGGAGTCGACCTTGGAAGAACGTAAAGGCCAAGGTATTCCTGTGAAGTTAGGATGGGCCAGCCAGGAAGAATTGCCCAGGACATCGAGCATGCGCCGGAGACCAAGCGTATATTCATTCACGTCATCAAGAGAAGCAGGGACTTGAGAGGGGGTTATGAGAATAAATAAATATATGAGAAATAAAACAATTCCCGCCTTATTCACTTCAAACCCAGGCATCAGGTCTAAGCGCGCCAGAGTCTAGCAAAAGTTGGCAAAGGAGAAGGGTCCCAAGGTGGGTGGAGAGCGACGTTGGGAGAGTTTCTTGGCGGCGCCTTTCTATAGCGACAGCAACAAGCGTCCTCACTATTTGAGATGGCCTTTCTGAAAGCAATTCTTGCTTTGAGGAATGGTGACTAAGTCAGTTGGCTTTAATTCTGGTTACCAGTATAACTTCCGTAATTTAGATAGAAGAAAGAGTGCATTGTTTTTGTTCTTTCCTTCATTGTAGCCCTTTCCTTCCTGACCTTCACGGGATGGATCATATCCGGAAACTGCTCCACCGTCCAGGATCAGTGAATCCAGGGCGGTCTAAAACAACAAACGAACTAATAGGTCAATTAGTAGTACGTTAGATGTTGAAGAAACGTGGCTAACTGGTGACAGACATGCTGTCAAGACAGCCAGCCCGAAGCTTTGGTGATCCTCTCTTTGATACGAGACCTTGTGGATCTATTAAGCTCCTTACAGGATACAAATGACCTGAGATTAGTCGTCCGCGAGATTATAAATTCACGCATTCTGATTTTGGCTTTGCCTTTAATCTCTTTGGAATCAGCATCTTTAACAGACCTGATCCGACTCTTTATTTATATCGTCGATGCCTCTGATGAGAATATTCTAACGAGCTCGGATTTCGTCAGCCTTATTTCGAGGTTCTTGACGAAGAACCGCCAATTTCTCTCAGGGCCAGCATTGGAACAGTACACGGAGCTGCTGTGCTTATTGTCCTTCCGATTGAAAACTTATCCTCATGCAATTCCCTCTTGGCTAGAGACAGAGCAAAAAGACGAGGTACGGTCATGTGCTGTGTTTTGTTAACCACAGGAGCTGAAAGGCTTCCCGTTACTCTATTGCCTTACTAATTACGTTTATTTGGAGGGCTCACTAGGGGACTTTTCCAAAATGGGGGTTCTTTATCTGACTGAAGCCACAGAAAGCTGCCCCATGCTGGAAAAAACGATTCTAGATAGCGATTTTGCGACATTGATCGCTTCTGGGGCGTGTGCTCTTTTCAGTCAGGTTTCAAGACAGCCCAAGGTACCATCTACATCACCATTTGTAGGTTATCTTTTATTTATCCAGGACATCCTTATCAGATGCCCTTCGAAGCCTGTGCGTTGCCAATTGCTCGAACATGTCCATGTGCTCTTCTCTGCCCCAGTGTTATACCCCGCTCTTTTGGAGACTTCTGCTACTGCTCTTCAAATTTTATCTTCATCCTTGGCCCGTCTTTCTTATAACGATCTGACTTATGTGATTCTGTCCTATCTCTGCGCTCTGGAACCAAACCCTTCCCTTCTGCTAGAAAAAGCTTCCCCTTCTTCTTTTCCGTTGGCCAGCCAAAAACTTCATAACGACGTCCACCCTTCCATATATCCTCTTGATGATGTCATCCGTGCCGGCCTCTCGTCTCCCGATCCTCTCATTCTTTCTACGTGTCTCGGTCTAGCTAGGACTCTGATTCGATCATATTACCCTATTGCTTGTCAATCTCTCGTTAAGGCCCTCTCTGGGACCCGGAAGCCTTGTCCAGTCTCCATCCACGGCGCCGAGATCGCTTTCTTTGTCAAAATGCTCCCTGAGTCACAATATATGTCCTCCATGGCATACCCATGCTACCTTGAGGACATACAAACTGCCATTGAATCCCATCCTTTCCTCCCAAAGGACCTTATCTATCCTCATCCAAACTCAGACGGCTGTCCTCCTCGCTACAAGTTCACCTTGCTATCCAGCCCTTTGCTGACTTTCAAAACTTTGACTGTCTCCGATCCTTTTATATCTACTATCATAGCTCAGCTCGGGAACTTCTTATCAAATACCCCTTCTTTAAACCTGGCCTTGACGGCCGTCATCGTCGAACTCGCTAGTTGCGGGTATCTCTCCCTTCGTCCCTGGTTTCTTGGAGAAATGAACGCGTCCAGTGCTTATTCCAAGCAGCAACCTCCGGAAGTTCTTGCATTCTCCTCCCTCGTTGACCATGACCTGTCCGCTTTTGCTCCAGTCTCGCTCGTCTCCAAACCACCCATATCTCCTCTCATGGCTCATCTAGAAGCCATCTGGAATCAAATAACTAGATTGCATCATAAAAAGCTTGACTCACATCTTAATAATTATCAAGGCTTTCTTACAGGCAGACCCCAGTCCCGACTTAAACGTTGGGCTCGTCGCGAACATAAAGATGTCATACAATTAGACGGTGAAAAACTACCCAGTGGTCATGTGGCCGACAATATTATAATTTTTTACGAATTCGTTAAGGAGTTGCTTGCATTAATTCAAACACGCTCGACATTATTCGATGAAGTGGACTTTAGGCGCTGAGGAGCTCGTCGTTACAATGATATCCGCAGACGTTTCGTGCGCTCGGGAAATTTGCATATCTACGCTATTGCATCCAAATAATATATCCTTTGCATCGTCAATGAACATAGTAGCTCTAATTCTTTGTATACTGATAGGCATCTCGAGCCTTCTCCACATTACCCAAGCATAATCCGACTCATCATCAGCAGCGTAGCAAATAATCACACCAAAAGCACAAACATAAATTATAAACATCCATCTAGCTTTTGTACAAGGGTAAGATAATGCAGTAGTAGTTTATTCACTTCCCATAGACGCAAGCTGGCTGGCCCGGATCTTGAGAGCATCAGCCATGACAGGAGTGAATGGCCACACGACCGAATTCTCAAAGATCGTCCCAACCGTCTTCAAGATTTGGCATCCTAATCCCGACGAAGTGGAACTCCATTCATGCCTGTTTGACGATAGACTCAACGCGTTCAACTGCCTATCCAGAGAAACACTTCCCATTTTGGGACGTGAGAATGAATTCTGGCGGCCTAGCTGGTTCGGTTGAGGCCCATTGCCTCCGGGACTCACCAAATCAGCCACTCGCACGATGAGATCTCGACACCGTATGTATAATGCCCGTTCGTCATCATCTAGTAGCATCAAGGCAGCTTGAATTTCAGAAGGCGACAAGGTCGGCTTGCCAGATCGGATGACTCCAAGCCTGGTCTCAAGGCGTTGGATGTACTCGCTCAGGAGCAAGGAACCGTCGAAAAGAGTAATCAAGGTATGGATAAACGTTTGGCGGCCAGCGGCAGCAGAGTCCCACCTAATGCAATGTTTTTCCCATAAAGAGATCGCCTCTGCGCTGTATTCAGCGGCCTTTCTAAGTCCAGCTTCGTGGCTGATCTCAGAAAGAGCGTAGCCCATAGCGACGAAATCACGAGACCAAAATAGTTCTTTCACGCGAGAGTAATCAACACTAAGACGAATCCTCGCAAGTGAAAGCATGGTCGCTCCATCATTCATCATTGGCCCGTATTGTCCACTGGGCTCCAACGACGCGTAGGGGCTCAGCGACCAGATCATCTCCCACGATTTCGTAGCATTGACCAATGGTCGCACGGTTTCATCCCACTTGTCATTCGAAGGTCTCGACAGCAGGAGCTCATATATGTGAGAATGGATACCGTACATGAGCGACAATAAGGTGAACCCAGCCACAGGCAAGCGAGGCACAGACATGAAATTGGCACATAAAAGGGAATTGAAAAGACTATGATAATTCAAGCCAAATAAAGCGCTCTCACCTGAGCCGCGGCTCTCGTATTCCCTATAAAGAGTGTACCACTCGTCTGCGGTTCGCGCGCTCCACAGGAACTCATCACAAGGACATCCGCATGAAACGTCCTCGACCCTCATGGCAGGAGCGATATTGAAACCAGTCGCAAGCATGACGCTGACGATATGAACAGCATGCATAGTCCGTATTCTAGTTTGAGTATCAATAAAGTGTTTCCACTTCTCTTGCAAGCTGGCATTATTCATATCCTTCTTGGCAGGAAGGAGGTGGAGCTTAGCCGACTGAGACAAAGAAACAACAGCTGAGCTTTGGGCAACAGCAATTTCAGCGGTGACAGGGTCACCGCAGAACAATCCATAGATGACTCCCAATGTCAAACACTGAACCAGCCACAGTGGTGTTTCTTCTTCTCCCTCATTTGTATTGTTCTTATTGAGCTCTGAAGATCGTGCCCGACGGCATTCAAGATAGACATGGATGGACCTCCGGGAAGTTTCGAAGATATTTCGAGCAATGGCCGGTTCAAACTCATACAAGGCTCCAATTGCAGCCATTGCCAATAAGAGAGGTGCGTTCTCCTCGGTAATCTCAAGAGTGGGATGAATAAAGGGTAAATGCCGGACAAAATCCCTAGTGTAAGCATCGAGGAACCGTTGAAGGTCAACTGTGCTGGGCAAATGGGGCTTGGCAGTGGTGGTAAATGGCGTAGGAGTAGAAAGAGATTCAAGAAGATGCAGTCTGATCTGAGGAGTCACCTTGGGTCCTATGCTATGTGATTCGTCAGATACCAAATAGAGATACTGTTGAGGATGCTCCAATAGGGAATGTTCCTGATCCATCGGGGCCTGTTGCGGAAGTTGCTGCACTTGAGTGGGCAACTCAGATGTATTCACACGCGACAGACAAGCCGGCTTGGACGAGGGAGGAGTAAAATGTTGTCCATTTTGGTCAGAGACAAGAGGAAGAGAAGATTCCGTATTCAAGGAATTGGGACTTATCGTTTGCGGAGGCGTAACTGGGTTATGCTGGGTAGGAAAGTTGGCATTGAAAGGTTCCTTGAAAAGAGGTTCCCCATCAGCATCTGGCATGATCATATCACTCAGACTCAATCCACTGGCCGAAAACTTGAGATCAGGGAATCCAAAAGATTCTGGATCCATCTCATCGCCCATGAATGACTTGAGAAAATCATTGTACATGGCCGTTGGTTGACCTCTGCTAAGATCACCGTTTTGTTGACTAGTAGCAAGGGCCTGATTGGTTTGCGCGTTTGGTCGATTGGAAAACTGGTTTTTGGATCCATTTTTATCTCGCAAGTCGGACAAGAGATCAGGAAAGCCACTTGGCGCCTGATCATGAGCTTGAGAGGCCATGTGGCCTTGGTCCATCACGCCACCAAGACCGGTGTCTTTGTATTGCATATCTGGTAATTCCTCGCTATGTAGATTTTGCATCCAGCCAAACGATTGGTTCTCATTATTCTCCTGCTTGATCTGGGGAAAGTTACCCGACTGCTGTCCTGTAAAGGACGAGAAGATAGCAGAATTGTTATTGACCGAGTTGGAGTTATCGTTAGCAGCAGCAACATTATTATTGTATAAATCTTGATTATTGGGGGAGCCTTTATTGTTGTTGTTGGCTTGGATTCCTCGCAGGAGGCTTTCTATCGAGGGGCTAGAACCAGGGGCCTGAGTCTCTGGCGATGACGAGCCATTTCCAAGCCACGCAGGGTTAATGAACATTGGAGAGTAAAAATCATTGAGAGAGAACTTTCCGATTTCCGAGTCGGAATTGGAGTCGAGGTTGATGGCTGCCAATTGAG
Source organism: Trigonopsis variabilis (assembly GCA_003707065.3). NCBI lineage: Eukaryota > Fungi > Ascomycota > Trigonopsidomycetes > Trigonopsidales > Trigonopsidaceae > Trigonopsis > Trigonopsis variabilis. Next base: position 1,258,316 of record PPXM03000001.1, on the reverse strand, counting down.
GAGTAGAGAAATTGACGATTCCAGAGCCGGTGTGAGGGAGCTGGGCCGAAGACGTAGGAATATCCTTGACTTTGATATAAGAATTACCTGTCTGAGCCGAAAAGGACGCAGCTCTGGACCGTTGACCAGGACGGGAGGATGAGGATGTTTTGGGAGCCATTTTCATTTTAAACGAAGGATCATCGGTCAAACCTTGAGGAGCATTCATTTTGACCGGAGGAGTAGCAGACGAAGAAGGTGAGATACCGGCCGATGCTCGGCTTTTGGAAGAAGTTCCTTTTCTACCTTTGGCTCGAGCGATGGGGTAGGACGCATGAAGCTTCTGCTGATGTCGAAGTAAGAGATCTCTATTTAAATGTTAGCTATGAAACGACGTAAAGTGGCATCACTTACCTTCGAGCAAAGCATCGCTCACACACCGGGCACTGAAAAGGCTTCTCCTTGGTGTGAGACCGCTCATGGCGCTTGAGATGCTCCAAGCGGGCAAAGGATCTTGTACATGTCATGCAGACATGAGGACGAGGCTTGTCAGTCTTGATAACAAACGGCTTTTTAGGTTCCGCTCCTCGTCCTTGTTGATTCTCCGAGCCCAAGCCAGGAGAGTTCATGATGACTATAGTTAGACAACGATCTTTGAAGCAAGGCGAGTCTTTGAGATCGATCTAGTTATTGAAAGAAAGACAAGAAAAAAAAACAGGCCATTAGAGATTTTTGGCAAGGAAAAAAAATACGAGCTTTAAATCCGAGGAAATGTCACCAAGCTCAACGCCTTGAAAAACGGCCAAAAAAGAGGATAAAAAGATCAAAAGACAGTGAATCGGGACTGCGATCTCCGATTAAATCAATATTCTGAATCGATTCTTGCCTCTCAAAGGGATGACCAAAATTTTGCTCTTTTAGGCTTGGGGCCCAACAAGGCTCGCAAACAGGCCATATCTAGCTTACCTTGCAAACACACAAAGTCCGAGAGAGAAAGCCTCTAGAAGCCAAGCAACACTGGTGGCTTCAAGTCGAACTTGACGAAACACAACAAAATCAGTCGGAAGGAGAGAAACCCGACGGGGGAGAGGGTAGTTTGCTGAGCCAGGCGTCGTGACTGAACAAGACAACCAATGTAGCCTTTGGCGTAAATGAGAGCTGCTTCTTGACCAACAAAGCAACCACCCGCTCATCACATTGACAAAAGTCTGAGATGCCCTCCTACCGTCGCCACGCGCCTCATGCTCCTAAAGTGCTGCAAACTAAATCACTGTGGAGTACCCAGACTAGACGGGTAGCTTCCAGATCATTCAGATGGTGGAGCGCGCCTGATTCCTGGCAAGTGCAGAGTTTTTGACTCGTTCTAGACGGCTATGGAGAAAGGAAAAGACTAAAAAGAGAATATTCTAATTGACTACAAATAACTTCCAACTATTCTATGTTTATTCTTAGTTGTGTTCTCTATTTTAAGATGTCATTGCCTCGGCACACGTGGGAGACGAGCAGTTGTCTATTGTGCTGGTTGGAGCTGCATGGCCTCGTCAGCCTATCAGAATCCAGCATCTTGGCGTGCGATTGACTTCACTGTCATTTGGCAATTATACCCTCGTAATCAGCGAGAATCATTCCAAACAAGTCGTCCATTATGCGGGGAACACCTGCCCGTCTTGACTCGCAGACCAAGGACGACCAGGACTAGGAGGACAGCTAGGGCCAAAAGCGGCGGATTGTCCTGTTTTGATTGGTGGGCGTTTCTGCCCCCATTCCTCGATTAGGAAACTCGAAGCTGGGGTAAAGTGAGAATTAGTACCCGTCGCTTTCTTCGGCTTTAGCCCTCTTTCTTCTATCTTTTGCTATTTCTGGAAGGTCCTAGATAAGTTTCAATTCGGTTTATGTTCTTTTTACCGGGTTTTTTTCATATAGTACGTCTGACGGTCGTAAACGACACAATGTGCACTCCTATCACCTTCCGCATTTCGCCCGAGCGTAGCGAGCCGTGATGAAGACCCTGGTGAAAGACCAGGGTCGCAGCTGCTATCCTTGCTTTATCCAGCCAAGCTCTTTCTTATCTTTTCAAAACGAGCCGCTGCCTCTCTAATTCGATATATGTGGCTCGCTTTCCCTGGCTTCGCGACACAACTCTTCGACTTCCCCGGATTCTTTGCCAGTGGTGGACATTGCACACTTCTGGCCTGCACCAAACCGGGGTCCTCGCTAGCCTAAATGTGTTATCAAGCGCAAACCCCGAGCCGCGATCTTTTCCCGGACGCAGAAAGATTCCTCGTCATCGGTCGTCATTCTCTCGGTTTTTTATTTGTTTGAAGGAAATTATAGACATTTATTTATTTGGCGCCTCGAGACTATACTACTCTCAACCGTAGCTCTTTCCCAGGTGCTCGAGATGCAGTGGTTTCCCCATGGGCAATTTTCCTAATCGAGATCGTTGCCACTGGATGGTCGCCAAGATCTAGTTTTGACTCGATGTCCTTGGCCCATCCTGTACCCTAGAACGGATAACCCCAACAATCGGGTTCTCACTGATTTGGCCTCGAGCGTTGCAGTGCCATTCTCCAGGAAAACTCGTACTAGACCATGTGAAGTCACAGTAGGGAGCCTAGCCGCTTCTCTGGTTCGTACGTACAACTGGTTCGATCTAGACCGTTGCCACTATCACCAGGGGCTCGTTCGACCCCAGTTGATCTACGTCGGGTCTTGGTGATCTACCCCTGTTCCTGAGATGTGAATATGGATACATCATCATTCGTCATAGATCGTTGCACCTGAAGGCTCGGGCGACAATACAGATGGAGACTTATCGCACGTCCACCTTGCGCTTGGCTTTGCAACGGCCAATCCAGCGTTGGCAGATCTAGTAAGATGGATTTGAACTCTAGTTTAGTGGAGAAAACCACTGGTGATGAGATGGGCACTGTAGACGAGAGATCACACGGAGAGTGACATGGAGAGGTGGATACTCATTGTTCTAGGCAAGGGTAACACGAAGGAACCAGTAGGCGCTAATAACATGTTTATGGTACTTTCTTAGTAGGTTTCTGTTGAGAAAGCTCTCTAGTGATCTAGTATAGATAAAGTGAGAATGGCAGATGTGTAGGTGCTCATATGAAGGTGAATCTCACGCTCTAAAGCGTCGAGCAATCATGGAAAACTGTACCGTCCATTTGAGGATGGATAGCTCTAAGACGTCGAGCACCACAAAAGACTTTCTAGCCCATTTGATCATCGCGCATCTTTTTCAAAGCTAGTATGAACCCGGGAAAATGAGTACGGTTTTGGAGCAAGAGATTGCAATGGTCACTCTGAAAGGAACAGGTGATAATAAAGTGCCGACATAGATATTGAGGCACAGATGACTGCAAAAAGACAAGAATTCTCATGATAAAGTAGGAAGAACGCTAGAAGTGGTATAACTCCATTCTCAAACCTTGACATATTGGCACACTTAATAAGAGCTGCGGAAATTAAAACATTCCAAAAGTCATTCACTCATTCATTAGAAAAGATATCAGGTTAGACAAGCTTCAAGACCAGTGGGCAAGATGGATCCTTAGATCTCCCGGCACTAATCTTGCCAGGGTGACTAGAAAAGATATCCAAACAAGTCATAAGTGAATATCTGTGCCTTTTCAACCCACTTCTATGGATAAACTGCTAGAAATTCTTACGACATTCGCGGGTCTCCGAGTCACCCGTTCAATAAAGTCTTCTCGCAAGCTTCGAAAGACATAAGCACAACGATAGACTATATAATCGAGTCTCATACTAAACCGCTGGCTCCGTATTTCTCATAACTATCCTGGCGTGGCAATGAGATCCACGATGTTCTCCACGCGGTAAGTCTGTGGTAAGACGTTACCAACCTTTCGTGAAACACCTCAATGGCACGACGACCTGATCCGGCGGTGAATCAAGTCGTGATTGGAAAGCTGATGGAGGGTCTGTCATCTCCGGATGCTGATTTCCGATTCATGGCCTTGAATGATTTACAAGCGACTCTCACTGGGCCGAATTTCAGTCTGGCTGATTCCACCTTGGCCTCGAAAGTGACCAAAGGTATAATCAAAAGTATAACGGATGGGAATTCGGAGGTCCAGACCTTGGCTATCAAATGGTATGTAGAAAGTTGAAAGGTTTGCTACCTTGGAGCGTCGAAATGGAGGACAGAAAGCGATATATCATGCTTATTGAATCCGATGAAACTAACTATAGTCTTCCTCCCCTAGCCAAGTTACTCAATGAGTCCATGACGAGTAAATTATTAAGCGAACTGGCTAGCATGGAAAGCAATGAGAGAGCCAAGGCCAAGTCATCATCTTTTATTGAGTCAAGCGTCGCGTCGACTGCTCTTCGAGCTGTCTTGTCTTCTACCAATCTCAGTCTTAATAACACGAAATCAATGACATCCATAGTTCTCCCAGTCATTATTCCTGAAATTCTCACTTCAGTTGATGCCATTGATATCCTTGCTTTTTCAATCAGACGCTTTGGTCCTTTCCTCAACGATTCTGATATTTCTACCATCGAGAAAAGCCTGAGATCTTGCATTGGACAATCGAAACTAGTCGTCATCCGTCGCAGAGCCGGTCAGAGTTTAGGTGATCTTTGTCCTTACCTGAATGATGAATCATTCAAGACTTTGGTTTCAGATCTTCTAAATCAGTTTTCCCTCTACAAATCCGACCCAGTCTCATTACGATTATTTATCCAAATTGTCGGCACAATCTGTCGGACTGATATCAATCGTTTTCAGTCTGTCGCTGGCGACTTTATACCTCTAATTTTTGACTGCCTGAAAAATGACGACGACGTTAGTCTTCTCGAAACGTGTTTAAATACATTAGAAGTGCTAGTCTTGTCTTGCAGTGAGCAATGCCAGCCTTATTCATCTAAGCTCATCGGTATTTGCTGCGAATTTATCAAGTATGATCCGTTGATGAACGATTCAGAAAACGAGGATAGCAACTCTGACTCTGAAGACGAGCAAATGAAAGATGCTGATAACGACGATGATGATGATGCCCAATCGATTGAAAACGATGATTTTTATGAAGATGCTATCGATGAAGATTATGTTGATGACGAAGATACCAGCTGGAAGGTCAGAAAAGCCTCCATCAAACTTATCAGTATTTTGGCTGTTTCCCGTCCTGACCTTCTGAGTTCCATTTACTCCCACCTCGCTGTACCTTTATTGAAAAGCCTCAATGATAGAGAGGACACTATCAAACAAGCTGCTTTGGAAGCGTTCAAGGAAATCATCTCCCATACTCAAACTGCCACTTCTCGCGCCGAAACTCCTAATCCTCTTACTCGTCCTAGCTCTCTCAAGAGAAAGGCAAGTTCTGATAACGAAGGTCCTAAAGACGAAGATACAGACCAGGTCAGCCCGTCCACTAGACTACATGATCTTTTGCCCAAACTTGTTAAACAATTAATCAAGTTTCTCCAAAATGATCGGGTATCAGCACCAACCAAAGAACGCAGTACTCTTGTGATAAGCAGCCTCTGTTCGACAACCCAAGAATCATGTGCTTACTTTGGTAAACTCTTGCCGGCTTTGTCAGCCACAATGGCTGATCCGGCATTACGAGAAAATGTTCTAAGTACTTTTGATATTATTCTTGATAGCTTTTCTGCCACAGACTTGGAGCCTTATTTGAGTGTTTTCATCGATGCCGTGGTGTCTGGCATCGGCGATAAATTCTACAAGGTATCTGCTGATGCCTTGACTGCGGTCCAACCTTTGGTAGTAAAGGTTTCTCTTTCTCCGTCAGAAGGATCTTCTCTTCAGAAGCCGCTGGAAACACTGACGCTTGCGGTCTATGACAAGGTGTCGTCGAATAGTGCTGATATTAGTGTCCGATCTGCTGCTATCGAATCGTTAGCCGCTATATTATCACGATTGAAGCTCTCTGAGGATTTGTATTCAAGATGTCTGAAGGAGCTGATCGAACGAGTCATGCATGAGACTACTTCTCTTGTCGCGACGAAAGCTTTGGGAACCATATATGGCTCTCTTACGGACTACTACATGGAATCTGCCAGGAGAGAAATCCCCTCATTCGCCCCTACGCTGATTGGCATGCTAGTTAAGAGCAATCGGAACTTGAAGTCGGTTTCTCTTGCCACACTGGCGGAAGTGACTAAATACAGCTGCGATATGAAACCAGAAGATACTGAAGAACTGGCCAAGATCGTCAATCAACAAATTACGACCGACGAGGGTTCTCAGGCCGTCCATGGTCTCAATATCCTTGCAAACTTGATCAATAACAATGCTAGCGTCTCTATTGATATATTTGACAGCATCATTTCTTTGGCTGACTCTCCTTTAGGTTCCTCTATTCTGGCCAATCCTATTCTTTCGGTGGTGTCGTGCTATCTAGATAAACACCCAGATGATGCTAACGTCCTGTTCCGGCAATTCCAGACCAAAGCTGAGCAGCCAGAAACTAAGGAGGGTGCAAATAATCATGGACTTGCTCGTGTCCAAGCCTTGATTATAGCGAAAGAGCGATTACCGGTAATTGAATTGTTGGTCAATGTTGCGAAATCCTCTCTCTCTCCAACAGGTGGTTCTCAGGAGGTAACTTCTCACGTGAACTCATTGCTGGTCCTTTGTGAGTTGAACAAACTGATGCCTTTGGATATTGATGTCGATTGGCTATATTTGCTACTGCTATCGCCATCCGATGAGATTCGAATGGCTGCTGCTGATACGCTGGGTACACTCATCGCATCAGATATTCCAAAGCTCATGCCTCCCTTATTAGCAACCCTTCAATTGTACACCAAAGATGCACCCGGCCGATCCTCAGACCAACCTGAGCTGTTCATGCTTCTTTGTGTGTTACGGCAAGTCATCGATATGGGCGTCAAGAGTGATAACTCGAATCCTATAAGACGAGCCTTGGAGGAATATACGAGAGAATTGGAGCAAATTATAGTATCGCTATCACTTCCTTCTGACTACGAGCACGAAGATTCAAGACTAGCGGCTGCAGAATGTTTGGGTAAACTCGCTCTTGTCAACCCGAACTCGGTTCTGCCCGAAATAGCCAAGAGTTTGAAGAATCCTGACCTGAGTATCCGAGGCTTGCTGATATCTGCAATTTCGTTTATTTTCCCAGAGTCTGCTGAGCCTACCATAGAACCCTTGCTTAAACCGGTGATTACCGAATTCATTGAATGCACGCGAGACTTGAACCTTAGTAATAGACGACTGGCGTTATCTGCCTTAAATATGGCTATTCACAATAAGCCAAAACTGATTGCTCCCCATATCCCCGACATACTTTCTAATCTCTACTCCCATCTATCGGTAGACAAGGATATGATACGAGAAGTCCAAATGGGTCCATTTAAACACAAGATAGACGATGGTTTGGATTCAAGAAAGGCTGCGTATGAGAATATCTACACGTTGTTGTTTGAATTTGCTGATAAAAGCGGTCTTTTGATCAATCTCAATGAGATCTGGCAACACGTTTTTCAAGGGCTCAAGGATCCAGACGTGGACGTCCAGATCTTGACGTGTTTGATTATTAATAAGATTATCAGCATCGATCCGCAGATTTTGGCCAAAGGAACCCGTTTCATCGATCTTGCAACCGCCTTTTCCTCGCTGATGAGCCGCCAAGTCAAAGATAACGCTATCAAGCAAGAGTTTGAAAAGAATAATGAGCTACATAGGCACCTTGCCATTGTCGGCTTGTCCATAGATGACTCGGTAAAGTCTTCTTTTGTCAACCATGCTGGCTACCCTGAATGGCAAAAGGTGGTCGTGGCATTGAAGCACTGGAAAGACGTCAATGGGTCGCGGTGAATCTTGAACAAATGTGAAAAATACTACAATAATAGAATGGCAACTATTGTATTCCTCCAACTCCTCGAAAGGTCTATCCCTCAATAACACCCAGTACAATGACAGTCCAAATCCGTAGTCTGAGCATACTAGCCCAGTCTCACTCCTTTTCGCCTGAGTCCAATGTCTATTCTAGGCCCAATTTTTCCAGCAAATCATCAAGAATGGCCATATCATGATTGTAGGCAACCACATCTTTGCTAGCAGCCCACTCGGCCTCCAGTTCCTCAACTGACTTTTCATTTTCCTGCTTGACATTTGATTGTGGCGTGATGAACTTCCTCATAAAAGCGTTTGCTCCATAGGCCCGCTGGCGTTCCTCGCTGCTTTGGATCGAGTACTTCTTAGTCAGAAAGTATCGGATCTCGTCAATCAAGGCCGACGTATCGTCCTCCTCTTTACTTTCTATTCGCTCCACAGACTCCTTCAAGAGAAGACCGAACTCCTCCTCCTTGGCAACCTCGCATATAATATGTGCAAAATATTCAGCGATGTACCTCTCGAGGCGTTCAACTCGAGTAATCCAGGCAACCCGAAGAAGATCGTAGAATGAAGGAAGCCCTGCCCGAGATTCTTCAGTTCTGCAATTTGTGATAGAGATTGCCACCAAAGTTTTTAGTTTCTCTATCAGTAACTCGTCCGCAAGCTCGAGTAGTTCGATGACTAAATCTTTGGGCACATCCATAACATTCGTATATAGGTACAACAGCGTCAGTTCTAGCGCCCTCTGCGAAGCCACAGTGCGCAAGGTGATGACTGGAAGCATCTTTTCGTTCTTTTGCCCATTTAGGAGCGCCAACGATTCAGAAAATCCCGAAGTAAGCATGGTTTGGAAGTACTCCGATCTCATAAGCATGCTGGATTTAACTGGATATAGCGTGACAAGTGAGTCCTCTGATTCTTCTTCGGTTCCTTCATCGATATAGAGAAGAATCATGTCTGCGCCCCAGGTGTTGAGAGCAGCCAGGTGTGCTGAATACTGAGAAACTTGATCCTGTTTACAGCGAAATCGTTTCCCAATAACGAACTTTCTCGCATAATCTCCAAGTTGTTGTTTTGCTTGAGTCAAATTCACCATCTGGAGGCTGCTGACTTCGGTTCGGTTTCTGCTTCCAAAACTCCGGTCCAAGTATGTCATCAAGTCCGGTAGATTCAAGAATACAGCAAGATCGTAAATCTTTTGTCGATCACTTTCTTCGGTAACCAGAAAATCGACCAGATACAGATACTTCAGGACAGCCTTGAAGGTGTCTGCGTCAAAGTCTTCATCGAGATCAATGGAAGATTGATTCTTCCATTCTCCAGATAGAAACATCGACGCAAAATAAGCGCATCTCGCAATTAAGAGGAACTTATGGGCCAACACGGGCACACGTCTGACTGGAGAAGAAGAGTGGTCAACAACATTAAAGGTGACATCAGCATTGGACGGGCCTTTATTATCAAAAAGCGAAGACAAAAAGGCAGCAAACGGCTGAGATGTATCAACCGACTTTGAGATTCCACTAAGGAAGGGTTAGAAAGGCAGGCAGAAGGATACATACTAACTTAACAGCAGATCTCTGATTGATTCGGTTAGAGCTCCATAGATAGCTCGCTCGCCTTGGAACGAGTCTCGGTCACAGATAGCTCCATTTTCTAGTAGATACCGCACCACGGGCTCATGGCCACAGAGCGAAGCGAGAAATAGTGGAGTTGCATCCCATTCGTCCACCAAATTGATATTGATCCCATAAGTCTGGATCAATAGTTCCACTTGCTCCAGATCGCCTCTCGCGCAAGCATCCATTAATGCTGTGTACTGCTCACGTTCCCGAAAAGTAATGGAGTTCCATAGTTTCAGCCGTTCTTCCCGGGATTTGGAGTAATTTGATAACTTATCCCGGAGCCCTTGATAAGCATCTTCTAGCACCTGGGAGTCAGATTAATTCATCAATCAATCGTAGATTCACATTCACGTACATCGCCTTCTGGTAACTCATCTAGCAAGTCATAGTCTGAGATATTCGATCCGGTTTCCTCCGCCTCTTCAAGCGGATGGATGACGTCTTGATCACCATCGGTTGAAGCTGTCTCACTGGCTTGTTGGTCGCCAATGTCCCGTTCTGCCAGTCTACCATCGACCTCTTGTAGTCGCTCCATGCTTTCGTTGACAAAAGAGTCTATGTCAGAGTCCCTGGTCATTTTAGACTAAAAACTGCAAGAGGTGAATATTGCGATGGCTTGAGGTGGTTCAAGATACCTAGCCCGGTACGTAGGCGAGTTCTAAGACTGGGCGCTTGCGGTCGTTAGTAGGGTCGCCTACTTAGTAAGGGCTCACTAGATTTAGTGAGGGAGTCAACCCGTCGTCATTAGCAAGGCAATTCTCATTACCAGGCAACCCACAACCTCACCGAGACCAGCAGCTTCTAGTGTGGTCAGGAAAAAACGCTCGACACCACCAATCATGCCTGAATCTCCACATCTCCGACTCTCGCCTTTTCCGACAATGGCTCTTTATGTCATGCACCACCTGTTTCATCCAGGCCACGTAATCGCATTTCTCCCACTTTTGACCCTTACTGACTAGTAACACCGTATACGTGTCCCGCAATCACTATATAACGGTTCTAATCAGGGGCGTTCCATAGGTAACATGCTCAGTTCGGCTCGTCTTTCTCGTCAATATATCTTTAGTCGCTCTATTCGAGCAGGCAATTGCTCCCTCGCGGCATTCGGTCGCCAAACTCAGGTTCTAACTAGTCAGCCTTCTCTGGCTTTGTCTAGACTCTATTCTAGCCAGCAAGCCCCGAATAATCAAGCTGATCCAAAACCGGAGTCAACTCAGTATCGAGGATCATGTGGTTCTGGCAATTATAAGTACCATCCTTATCGACGACGATTCTTTCCCAAGTTCTTTCTCTTGGTGGGTGCTGGTGCTTTCTTTGGCTATGTTGTCGCCCATAAATGGTCTCCTTGGTATTTCTTCTCTTGCCATGGTCAGTTTCCTTTAGACGGGACCCCTGAGGCTGCCGAGTACAAGGCCAAGCTACGAGAGAAGTGTGAAAAGCTGAAAATTGTCAAACTACTGGAACGAGACCCGGATTACGAAGCAATTTGGGGCTGGGAGGCTGGAGATAAGAGGTATACTACGGAATCTTTGACTAGAAAGACCTTGGCTATTCCTGGCGCTCTTCCTCTTCCTTCTCGAGTCTTTATCAACCGAGAGAAGAAAGAAATCGTTCAAGTTGTCTACTGTGGGCCTTTGCTAAGTGGCTGGCCGCGGCTGGTGGTAAGCTAAAGTGAATCATGCCGTTACTAATGTCCAGCACGGCGGTCTGCTTGCAACTCTGGTCGATGAAGCTCTAGGTAGGACCGCTTTTCTATCTTTATCGGGCGGAAATGGAGTCACCGCATCATTGAAACTAAATTACAGAAACCCAACGTGGTCGGATAAGTTTGTGGTTATCCGATCAAAGACGATCGAGGTAAGTTCCGCGGTAACTCACAGTCTAACCTCTTCCAGGCCGACAATCGCAAAGCTTCCGTCGAATGTGCCGTTGAAGATGACCACGGAAGAGTCCTGGTCACTGCTGAAGGCCTGTTTGTCGTACCCAAGCGGTATTCCCTCCTTCACAGACACGAGTGATCCTAAATGTACATAACCCTTCTCATTTTCGGCTTTTCCAACTATCCGTCTTACCCATCACCCTTCATTATCCACGCATGCCTTGTAACAGTCGCATCCGCACCCTGTCGCACACTGATGCTGTCCTTGCTCATACCACCATTGCTCAATACACCCTCCATGGCACACGTGCCCACAACTTAAACATGCCCAATAGATACCTCGGACGTTGGTGCGGCAAATCACGCATTCCACTCCAGTAGAGTACTCGTGACATGCCGAACAGCGGAGTAGTCGAACATGGTTCTTGGTCTGGCCACAGTCAGTCTCGGCTCCGCACTTTTTACACGTGACCCAGATTCCAGGACCATCGTACTCGTCTGAAACACTCTTCTTTACTCCCAGATGTCCCTCAGGAATGGTGAAATCCTCGTCGACAAAGAAGGCCATTTCGGCGCGCTTGGCGGCAAAGCCCATCCGTAACAACAAGTCAGCATAGTACTTTCGGTAATACAGAAACTCCTGTAGATTTCCCAGGTCGCCTTCGGGAATCTCCCAGGCTAGCTCGAAATCAAACTTATCCAGATTCATCATGGTCACCTTGACGGGAAGCGGATGGGGGGCTGCATCATCGCCAACGTTGCTTGCTCGCGAAGAAAGAGTATTGCTCTTGGTGCTCGAGACCGATAATGCATCCACTGACATGTTGGGATGAGCAAACATGCGCGTACTTGTCCCTGATCGATTATTGCGACTCATCATACTACCAGCTCTCTCCACTGACGTGCCGAGCGAATTCTCAAGTCGTGAGGACATGAACGAATGTCCCGAAGGCATGGAACTTAAAATTGTTGTCGATTCGTTTGCCGAGCGTGGAAATATTGAGATCTCGTTTGCCTTCACCTCAGTAGGGCCCTGCTCTCCCCAGACCCAATCCACAAGTAGCTTTTTCTCATTCATACACTTGCGTAAAGCTATATATCGGTTTGAAAAGAAACAGGCAAGCATTCCCAGCATTTGAAAGTCGGCTCGTTTGGAGAAATAATCCATTAGAGATCGGACCATGCCCTGGTTTCCTAAGGGATGAGATCCCCATACTACTCCTGGTATCACTGATTCATCGTCCCTTCCTTTGCTATATTCTCCGCCTAGTATCACTTCTGCCATCATCCATGCCCATGCTTCTTCTTCTTTGTTCATCTCAATTGCGAGGGCGCGGTTATGCAGCACCGCTGTGGAAATATCGGCACCTTCTGACTCTATCGGAATCACATAATCTTGGGCTAGCGAAACACTCAGGCGAACCAAGTGACTCAAGTCCTTCGTCACCACATGATTACGACTATGCCGTGACGGAACAGGCTGTCTTCCCGACGCGTGGCTTTCAGAAGCATCCGTAGATAATCCTCCACTTGCTAGTCTAATGTTTGCGTGAGCAGGTCGAGGAAACTGTAAAGATCCTCGCAATCCAGCACCAATGTTGACTCCTTGAAGTATATCGTCATCTGAATCCGACTCACTCTCCATTTCAGCATCGCCTTTGTCATCTTTCTTCCTTGCAAATCTTGAAAACGCATCAAATCGCCGATGGAGTTGATTTCCAGGACCTCTAAGCGAGACGTCTTCGGTTTTCCTTCGGAAAAAGCAGACCAGCTTTCCAGATGGAGACCAGCACATCCCACATTCAATTGGCATTGGTGTGCTATCATGGGGAGATCTTTCCACGAATGACGTTAAAGCACCAACTTCTCCCACATCAGCTTCATCGTCCGACGAAGAATATAATCGCACTAAGTCTCCCATGCTCTCCAGAACCCGCCTTTCATCGTCAATTTCTTCCTCCTCTAGGTCGGATTCCAGTGACAGCTCGTCGATATTCACGTTTTCTCCCAAAAGATATCTGATACATGCTTCCAAACACGGACGGTTATATCGTGAATAATGACTGCAAATGGCCTCTAGCTGGAGACTGATCTCTTTGAGCGTCTCTGGCTGAATTTCCGCACTAGGTTCAGGGACGAACTTGGGACAATGTCCAGAGGAAGGATAGCCAGCAGGGAAAGTGATCGAGATTCGAAGAAAGACTGGTTCTTCCTCCTTATTTTGACCCCAAGGACCGTATAGCGAAACAACACAGACGCCAGTTGAGATCGAGATTCTCTCAAATCGAACTCGAGGAAATTTGTGGCCCACACTACTGACTTCTTCACCTAAATTCTCAGGCACAAAATCAGCATCAAGATAAGAGCTGACTTGAGCATTCTGTAAATTCTGAGAAGCCGATAGATCACCCGTAGAGATGGGAGATTCGCTGGTATCGATGAAGGCAGACGGGCCGAGACGGACACCCGCCATCCAATTGAGATGATCAAAGGGAGTAACTGGCCCTGTACGTCTTGTCGTCATAAACCGCGAAGGTCTCGTTACATCTTCTTTACTGTAATGGCTGAAGCGTGATAGAGATGGCATACCAAATGGCGTCCCTGCAGCTCCCGGCTCGGGACGATAGGATATATAAGGTGCTATTTTCTCTCCAGGTCGATGGATCATTTGGCCATTTATAGTATGATGCAGTTTTTCGAGCAACGAGGATCCAATGGGCCATAGACGAAGATCATGGTCAGCGCTCCAAGTGCAGAGCTGGAATTCTCGGTCATCCACTTCTCCATAGCCACCTTTCCAACGGAAAACAGCTTCTTTGATAGGCTCTGAGTGACCTCGAAACACATGAGCAGGATTAAAGAGAGATCTGGTAGGATTTTCGGGGGAGTTGTCAAGTAAATACACGGAGTTGTCAAGGCCATAGACAGGAAGAATAGTGCAGCCTTCGCCAAACGGGGTGTGTCGAGCTCTCCAGATTGGGACTCCTGCTTCCAAAGTGGCAGTAGGGAACTTGTTTTCATCAGAGATATCCCAGAATTTGACAGTACAATCCAGGGAGCCGGAAATGAGACGGTTTCTATCTCTGCCGTGAAAATCTAACGACGTGACTTTGGATGTATGGCCTGTGATTGTCCGGCTAGGCCGAATTCCCATTCGATCGTCCCAGATATAGATGTTACAGTCGTGACTGCTGGCGATGATATGACTATCTCGTCTATTCCATTTTACTGAGGATGCTCCGGCGTGGAAATCCGCGAAACTTTGAACGGGACGTTTTGGGGTACGAAGATCCCAGCTGTGGACAAAAGAGTCGATCGAGCAGGTTGCCAGTCGCTCGGGGTCGAGAGGGTGAAAGTTGATGTCTGTGATTGCCCTCGTATGGCCATGTAGAACATGCTCAATGGCTCGCGAGGATGGTAGAGCGATATTCCACACAAGAGCCTTTTGATTCGAAGTGGAGATTATCAAAGTGGACTTTGCAGCATGAGTAGCCCACTGAACATCAGCAACTTCCCACGAAGTGAGGTGGCTCAACCATCTGGGAGGGGAAAATGGATCATCTAGATCTATTATATACAGTCCACGACGACTGTTTAGTCAGTCAAGAAGCTCATCGCCAAAGAACGTACCTAGCAAGCACTGCATCTCGCCCAGATGTTGAAATTGACCTTTCAATTAGCTAAACTTCAGTAGGATAACTAACATCGCTGTACATGGTTCATCAACCCGAAGAGATAAGGGTGTGGAAAAGGTATCTTTACTATTCCCTATCCACCCTTGGTCCTTCTTGGCCTTCTTCGAGTCTATGGTAAGAAAATATAATTTTTCAACTAACCCTCGGTCTCATCATCTATATCAATCTCCTTATTGTCTCCCCCGTCCCCTTCGTCTCTCTCTTCAGCGTGGCCGTCATGTCGCACCTGGGCCATATAGAGAGGTAAGGTCGTGTAACGCCCAAGAAACTGACAGCCATCTACATGTCGATAGTTTCTACATAATTTACGCAAATTGAGAGTCGCAGATTAGCTTCATTTAAGGTCTGATTGCAAGACATAACTAACGATAGACATGAGTTCCTTCCATACACCGTGCGCCATGTGTCCCCCGTAGCATCATTTGATCTTTGTTCTTTCATATGACAGCTTAGCCTGGATGACGACCGGGCTGAAATATCTGAGAAAACATAAGGCCGGCATGGGTATCCATGTCAGGGTATTGCGTTTATCTCCCGTTCGGGAATTTTCTCGATACAGACTCATTAACGCAATTACTGCGTTTGCTTCCATTTGTTTCATTCTAACTTGCGCATATAAGGTATCTCTCTGCTCTTTATGTTTCTCCATTTCACTAATTTTTGGTTCACTCTTACTTATTTCTTGTAGGATCCAACTAGCTACCTACCATACACAGACTCAACGCGCTCCCGGTCACGTGGGGAGAGACGAGCACGAGCTCTCCAACGACGCTGGACTTTTTAAAGACTCGAGCGGTCCTGTCGCAGCAGTGGCCCTTCACTATATAGGGCAGCGATCTCCTTGGCATATAGAGCAGCTGCTTGTGGGCGTCGAAGTTTAAAAGACGGCGACAGGGTGTCGTTTTCAACCGAAAAGGGCTCAATTAGAACAAACAAGTTCTGTATCACCTCGTACTTTTTGCGCTTATTCTTTAGAATAATGCGCTCAAACCGTTTCAAGATAACTTTTCGAAGCCTGGAATCTTTCCCAGCTTCGCTCAGGCTAGCGAGATCATGAGGATCAATGTCTTTGCCTAGAATGTCTTTGACCGTTTTAGAAAAGGCACTCCGCTCGGCGGCTACCAGCGCTATGGTATAGCTTTCAGTGGAGTTACCATGGATGAAGATCTGGGTGAGATAGGGCGATAAGGGGAGGATGATGTTTTCCAGGTTCTCGGGCGAGATATATTCACCTTGAGCTAATTTGAAAAAGTTCTTAACCCGGTCGACGATCCTAAGACGGCCGAACTCATCGATCGAACCAACGTCTCCAGTCATAAAAAACCCATCTTCGTCAAAACTCTCGGCTGTTTTGTCTGGAGCCCGATAGTACTCCTTAAAGATACTAGGCCCTCGAACGCAAAGCTCCCCTCTTGGCCAAGGCTTATCTTTACTAGTGTAATTCATCGACGGCACATCTCGTAAGCGCACCTCGCACACAGGCAGAGGAGGGCCGCAGTGACCGATGTCACGGTCGCCAAAAGCACAGACTGACATTGCAGCAAAAGTCTCTGTGGACCCGTAAGCTTGGATCAAGGGTGATCCTATTGCCTGTTGGAGAAATTGCAGGCTCTCGGGCCCAATAGGAGCAGATCCTGTGACCATGGCGTGCAAGCGGTCAAAGCCTAGATTGTTCCGCAAGGGGTTGGTCCAGATTCGATCCCATAAAGGATGATTAATTGACTTGTAGTTTCGGAAGTGAGCAGCTTTGCCTGCTGAGGCCACACGACTAAGGGAACCTTTCAGGCCAGATGCGTTCAGAGTCCGCGATTTGATGGTAGATTCGTACCTGCTGTAGATGCGAGGGACACTTGGGAAAATATTTGGCCGCAAGGCAAGTATATCATCCGATAAAGTTGCCACATCTCCGTGGAAAAAACCAACTTTGGCGCCACGAGGGATTCTGCTCAGCAACACTTGTCGCTCGTAGATATGTGCCAAAGGAAGATATGATAGATAGATGTCCTGGGTTGGAGACTGACTTGGAATTCCTATAAGCGCCGCTGTCAGCCCACTTGCACCATTGGAATGAGTGATGACCGCACCCTTTGGGTTACCCGTAGTTCCTGAAGTGAAGTTGATGGTCAAGATCGACTCTGGTGACGGAGGAGTGCATGGGAAACGGTTCGCGGCTCCCAATTGCTCCACGTCCTTGAAGGTGAAGAGCTTCAGTTTGGCTTTATCGACCCAATGCTGGAGAATGGCTCTCTTAGAATGAGAGGGTAGGGTTCCAGGTTCATCCAGTGGCTCGATACATATAATAACCTGGAGATGGGGGACTTTATCGCGCACTGAGAGAAGATGGGGGATGTGGGCAAGAGAACAGACGACGATACCGATCTCACAAAGATTCAAGATGTATACAGTGGAATCAGGGCCAAGGGTATCATACAACGCCACGTTATAGAGATTGTAGTATTGAAGCGCCATGTCAGTTAATAGCCATTCGACACAGTTGGGAGCAAAGATGCCCACGCCAAATTGCTCCATTTGCGGATTTTTCAACAAATCTCGGTTGATTTTCAATATTCCCGAGCCTAAATTGATCCGTCGCTCCGCAATATCTCTATAACTCTCCCACTGATAATCCGACCATCGATTGTCTCCCAAGTAGCGTCGAGAACCCAGTGCACCGCTGTCTGCATATTCCGTCAGTCCTGCTTCTACAAAATCATGAACAGTCGACAACTAAATAATTAGTCACCTGTAGCCAACAAGACGAGATATCCATCACCGGAAAGTAAAGCATCAGCGTCGCACCCCATTGTCATCGCAATGACCCAACCTCTTTACCCATCGTCCATTAAACAATTGACTCACCTTGGGATGTAGTGTTGTAATTAATTTATCAGGCGAAGTCACATTCCTATAGATAGGTGTATATCCGTCCTTTTCCGATCCCGGAATCGGAATTGCTTGTGTATCACCGTGCTTATATAATTGGCCAAACGCCTTTCTACCGCTAAGAGGCTCCTCTTCCAAGGCCAGCAAACTTGCTGTCTCATACCTTGGAAGTGCCCGAATCTCTTTATCCACTGGGAAATCAAAGCTCATGACATTTGTCTTAGCTTCCCTCGAGAGCTTTAAGTACGTCCTCCCCCGTGCGGCTCACTGCCCTAGTTTTGCGGGGTATCGACTTTGGGTGGGATTTAATGACAAAAAGATAGAATAAACTCAATTGCGGGTGATAAGATAAAGTCGAAATAAGGCATGAAGTAGGTCACATGTCAGTCATGGTTAGGAAAAAGACCATACTTTTCCGTAGTCACACGACAAGTCGAATACACACTCAATTAGTTGGTCAGCAATTTCCAAGACATATCCAGACACGACGTGAGTATTCAAGATATTGAAAAGGACTACAAGCAAGCGCTGTTTCCACTCCTCACTGTTAACGCCAGTACCTGAATGATATTTGACTTGGGATAAGTAGGGTTTCTCGAGAGCGTTAAACGGAGAGCAAGGTGACAGAGAGGCTAGAGCATACCAGATCATTCATCAATAGGTTTTATGGCTCCCAGAACTCCTCACTAAAGGGCTTCATAATCACCTTGAGAACAAATAAGATAAATCAAGGTCATGCAAACCTATGTTCACTTGTAAATCTCTTGATTCAATCGTATAATTCGACATCAAGGGGTTAATGAGTAAGAACAGTTGACAATCCTGGCGCTTCATCATATCAGTCGAAAGCAAAAGCAAATGTATATAACACTAATTCAAGAGAAATGACATGTTTGCGCAAATATTCCAATAGAGATCCTTCTTGAAGAGATCAATCATAAATCTCGACAATAAGATTCTGCAGTGGGATCTTATCTCAAAAGTCTCGGTAACACGATGACAGCCAGTGACAGTCGCGACCGTCTATGTTCAAGCCATCGCTCCCTTTGTTCACGCGAAAAGTCTAAGTCAGACTAAATTCTTGTAAGGCTTTGTTTATATGGGTTTACTCATTACAATGATCTGTCGTCATGAATTAGTGGGAAATATTTGCATACTTTTCTAATCCTAAATAAATACAGAACGTACTCCGCGTGGGTGCAGTAACTACACTGCAGAAAGAGGATTGCAGAGCCTGGATTTGGTTGATCAAGCACAGCATTCCATTTAGAGATTTGCCTTGACCGCACCCAGCAAAGGGCCTTCGGCGTACAAGGCTGCGATCTCCTTGCTATATAAAGCGGCAGCCTGGGGACGTCGCAGTTTGAAGGAAGGCGACAAGGTATCATTTTCAATGGAGAAAGGCTCAATCATGACCACCAAGTTCCGGATCACCTCGAACTTCTTGCGCCTGGCCTGCAAGAGAATCCGTTCAAAGAGTTTTAATAGAGCTTTTCTTAGCTGTACGTCTCTGCCAGCCTCATTCAGAGCAGCTGTATTGGACGCGTCGATGTCCTTTCCAAGAACCTTTTTGACGTACGTTGCAAACAGTGTAGGGTCGGCAGCCACCAAAGCAACAATGTAGCTTTCAGTGGAAGTTCCATGGACGAATACCTGGGTCAGGTACGGCGTCTGGGGCAGAATCAAGTTCTCGATATTCTCGGGCGAGATATACTCTCCCTGGGCAAGTTTGAAAAAATTCTTGACTCGATCGACGATCCGGATACGGCCATATTCATCAATGGCAGCAACGTCACCAGTCAAAAAGAACCCATCTTCATCAAACGCCTCGTCAGTCTTGTCTTGAGCTCGATAGTATTCCTTGAAGATAGGTGGCCCACGAAGGCACAGCTCTCCCCGGGCCCAAGGTTTGTCTTTGCTAGTATAATTCATGGCAGGCACATCCCGTAGTCGTACTTCACAGGTTGGCATCGGAGGACCGCAATGGCCAACGTCTCGGTCGTCGAAAAGGGTAACGGCCATACCGGCAAAAGACTCTGTGAGACCATATCCTTGAGTCAGAGGAGCAGCAAAAGCTTCTTGGAGAAACTCCAAGGTTTCGGTAGCTATAGGCGCCGAGCCGGTAACCATTCCATATAAGCGATCAAGCCCAATATTATTGCGGATCTTTCGCGACCAAAGGCGATCCCAGACAGGATGATTGATCAGTTTGTAATTCTCATAGTACCTTGCCTTGTCACTATAAGCCTTTCTCGAAAGAGCTCCTTTAAAGCCAGAGGCCTTGAGTGTTAAGGACTTGACGGTAGCCTCGAATTTATTGAAGACTCGGGGGACTCCAGCAAAAGCAGTGGGGCGGAGCGCTTTGATATCATCGACCAATTCAGGAATGCTGCCGTGGTAAAATCCAATCTTGGCGCCGGTTGAGAATTTGACGAGAAGGACTTGGCGCTCAAAAATATGGGCCAAGGGAAGATAGGAGAGATAAACTTCTTGAGTGTCCTGGGTAGGAAACTGGACCAACGAACCGGTGATACCGGCCAACCCATTTGCATGAGTAATGACCGCACCTTTAGGGTTACCGGTGGTTCCTGAAGTGAAGTTGATGGTAAAGATGGACTGAGGGTTAGGGGGATTGCACGGGAAACGGTTCGCAGCACCTAATTCCTCCACCTCGTTGAGGGTAAACAGTTTCAAGCCGGCTTCGCTGACCCATTGTTGTAGGATTTGCCTCTTTGAATGGGACGGAAGCGTATCAGGGGCATCCAAAGGTTCAATAGAGATAATCACCTGAAGATGAGGAATCTTATCCCGGATAGATAGAAGATGAGGAATATGAGCCAAGGAGCAAACGATGAAGTTGATTTCACAAAGATTCAAGATATAGACAGTAGATTCGGGGCCCAAGGCATCATATAAAGCAACATTGTAAAGGTTGTAGTATTGAAGGGCCAGGTCAGTTAACAGCCATTCAACGCAATTGGGAGCAAAGATTCCCACCCCAAATTGTTCTGTTTTCGGGTTGTTCAATAAATCCCTATTGAGTTTCAGTATACCCGAGCCAAGATTGATCCTTCGTTCAGCAATCTCCCGGAAACTCTGGAATTCAAAAGGTGACCATTGGCCATCACCGACGTATTTCCGTTGACCGAGAGCTCCATGATCAGCATAGTTTCTAAGTGACTCGTCCAATAATTCATGCACAGTGGAAATCTGAATCGTTAGTAAAAACTAATCTCTCCAAATCTCATCGGTCAAGATCCCATACTCCTCAACTGATCCCCACATGAGACTCGAAAATCTTAATCAAATAGGGAAATAATATCACCAAAACAACATGAATTCACGTGTTTCAGGCGCAGTAGCAGATAGATGACATGCCATGACATGTGATCACATGCAAGGCCTTCCCCACACTTTCTGATCGGAACGACGTATCAAGATCTCCCCGCCCCCGGCAGCAGAAATTACCCCATTTATCTGACTTACCTTGGGATGGATAGTTGTGATTAGATTTCCGGTGGAGACAACATTCCTGTAGATGGGAGAATGACCTTCCTTCTCCGAGCCAGGCAGTGGGACCGCCTGGGCTTTGCCAGCTTCAAAAGGCACGCTCACGACGTTCTCAATGACCAGGGGCAGATCCTCGCCCTGGAGAACAGCACACGGTTTGTAGAGAGGAGCTGGTCGGACTTCCTTGTCGATTGGGAAATCTAAACTCATTGGTGAAAGGTAAAAGGTGGCAGCGCGGTTTTAAGTGCAGTCGAGGAACGTGCGGCGCACCGATTTTGCGGGGTACCCGCGTTCTTCACTTACTTGGCCAAGCCGGCCAAAAATGTAAATAATTCTCGGTTCGAAATAAGTTAAAAAAGTAACAAAAGAGCTGAGATATGCGCGAGACGATTTTCTCAGTAGGGATCAAAGCGGCCTCGTCTGGTCGTTGGCTGCCACCTTGGGGGAATCACGTGCGGGCCGGCATGGAAAGCACGGGCTGTTGGGAACACAACGGAAAAGGTGTCTACATTTGTACGATAAGGAATCCAAAAGAGACAACAAACTTGCTAAATCGATTAAACATTCAAGCCCCTTCCTTCGATACTGACCCCTGTCTTCTTAGTCTTTGTTTTCCGTGCGTTCTGCATGCGTTGACGAAGCTGTTTGTACTGGTCATCGAAATGCTGTACCCGTGTATCTGCGATACTGTATTTGGGTGCCACCTGATAAGTCGTGCCTGAGGCGGTCGGAATGGCAGCTCTGTTACGAGTGCTATCAGACGAAGCTCGCGAGGCAAGATTAATGGCTCGGCGGTTTAGTTGTTGAGTCGGATCATAAGTAACTGAGGCGACAGTCTTGTCCCTATAGTTGTCACTTCGACCCATGATAGGTCTGCTCCATTCAGCAATCAGTTTCTCAGCCGTTCTCTTGATATAGGGATGGGGCTTGTTACTCTTGCGATAGAAAAGAACAACTTTTCCAAGTCCGCTTTCCCGCAGATGGATGGTTTTGATGGGTAAAAGCAATAACGAATCAAAAAGAGCCTTTTGGATCGAGTAAGCAGGAAGAGAGGCATCGGGAAGCGGTTCCAGCCACATCCGTACGCTATCCAGAAGATTGTTATCAAGAATAGAATCGTAAAGACTTTGCTTCTGCAAAACATCCACCACTTGAGGCAGCATGCCCAGCTTAATGGTCGCCGGGCGACCTTCCTTGATGGCTTCAGCGTCAGCAATAGCAGCTCGTCTCATTTGTTCTCTCAACCGACTGATGTTTTCATCTTGCATCTGTTCCAAGTCGTCTTCTCCCATCTTCTTTCGCTTCTTGTTTCCTTTTAAAGATGCGTCGATCCGACGCTCCAGCTCCAATCGCCTCCGAACATCTTCATCCAAAGTCTCTTCATCTGATACTTCTGGTAGTGCCTCGTTTGCTCCCCGGCTCTTTCTTGTCCGCTTCTTTTCTTTTGGTTTGCTTTCTCGAGCTCCTTTGCGCTTGTGTCGCTTTAGGGCAAACACCCTCTCATCTAACGGTCGTCCAATATCTTCTTCGTTGACATCCTTGAACTGCTCCTCATCAAGTTCTGAAAGCTCATCATCCGATGACAAGTTATCAATATCTTTTGTCGCCTCTTCGTCACTCATGATGCAGGTTGCAAAGTGTTGCACTGGAGGACAACCACTCTCACTACTACATATGGGCCAGTCTTTAGCTCCTCTCGATCTACAGAGTGCAAGATCTACTTCTAATTCATATCATTCTTGATAAATGATCATTTATAATGCTTTCATATCATTACTGTAGTAAGGTACTGGCTAACTTGTCCCAGCTGCTCACTATAGAGTTGGGAGGTGCCGTAACTGTACCTAACTACTTTAGAGGCGCATCGAGATGAGATCTGAAAGTCATGGCTTCTTCTCAGAAAAATAAGGTGAAGAGCTGAGATGAGACAGGTCTTTGTGCATATACCTCGGATGGCCTCACTTAGACAGGAATCCTCACGAAATAAGAAAAAGACAGCCTAGCAGCTACTTCAAAAGATCAGCATGTCGATAGTTGAAAAGAAGTTGAAAAGATACTCCGTCAAAGAATCGAAGCAAATCTCGTAGAAAAGTTCCTTTTTTCAATCGACTGTATAGGACAAGCGCCTGGGTACTCTGTTTTCTAATTTTTTGCGTGTATAACAAAATCGCATTAAGCTAGAATTCAGCAAGGGCGTTAAGTCCAGAAACTCAAACCTTTCTTGTTTCCAATTGAAGAGATATCAAATACCAAGTGTCAGTTGGTGTCAAAGTAATTAAAGAGACGAATAGAGCTCGATAGTCATAGGAAAAATAGACTTCTACTAGTGATCACTTCAGTCAAAAAGTGGCTGTTAAGGAGATCTCTCTCAGTGAGGGTTATCATCATAATACAAGTAAATATCTCTTAATTCTTGGTGATAAATAACCGCTCCTTCAATATAGTCTATAGCGGAATAACTTTCGCAATGGGAGGAAGCAGTCCTATAGGGTTCGTCGATCTGTAGATAAGGTTGATACGTCATAATATATAGCAAAGAATTTCATCAGCTGGAATATATACAAAACAAGTCATTAGAATTGACCCTTGATGAGTTCAAAAGCAAGAGGGGCTATAGTTAGTGCTTGTTGCCCGGAGTACTAGGCATACCTGTCCAAAGGAGAACACATGTAAGAAAAGCATTTTGGATTGTAGTATTGACTTGCTCCTCACGTTCCCGGATCTCTTCTTTTGTAAAATTAGGTGCTCCAAACATGATTGATTTTTAAGACGTCAAGACGGATCGATAGGTTTTTTTTTTAGAAGGTTACAAAATGTACTGGAAACAGGGAGGTGCTCACGCAAATGTAATCAAATCCTACTGCAATCGAGCCTATTTCTTCCTAAAGGATAGATAATGAATAGTTCTATAGCGATAAAAAATTTCTACTAGTGAGAGATGAGAATCAGCCAGCGCAACGTCTGAGAGAATCCTCCCTTAGTTGATAGATCACCCACATCATCCCGCTAAAGCCATCATTTCATCGCACCTTCCTATTGACTGTATCATCCGTACAGGCCGGCTTCACTGTCCTTTCCAGTCTTTTTTTATGTGCTCAATTGTTGCATCTACTCATTTTCCTGTCGTCCCACTCTAGCTTGATACTACATGATCAACGGCCATGACAATCCGAAACTTGCTGGCACAACAGAGCACCAAAGTCCTCCTATATATAAGGCCATTTAATGGAATGGTAAGGGATCGGATCATGGTCAAGGATTGGTTGGAGACCATGGGGAATCTTTACTCGATGAACGTCGTCAACAACGAAGTCAATGAATACGCTGCAAATGGCAAAATAACGGCATCCTTTTGGAATCTTGATCCTTCTTCACCTCTTCACCCGTCGTCCTTTTCTTCCCCTGAGAATCTTCCGGCATCAGATGAGATCAAACAAGCCATTCGAGACAAGGCCGAGAAGATCTTTCTGGTCCACAAGAAAACGCTACAATGGAAGCTCATTCGCGATCTTCCTGATATCCCCCGTCAACTGAATGACGTCCGGTGGAACGACCTTCGACCTGTTAAACCTCTAAGCTACTTCATTGCCGTCAGTCGTCGGCCTACGCCCTCATTTGCAGACAGCAATGCAAGCATTACCCGATCTCTCTCTATTACAAACTCCTTTCCTCTAACCCGCAGAGCTATCGTCTATCTTCTCTTTCGCCAGCAGATCTTGAATCTCAGGCGCAAGGTGTCTCTCTCCAAACGTAAAAATGTTCTCGAAGGGCTACCCCGATCGATACTCGAGTCGAATGACTTCTCCGAACAAGAAAAACAGATTCTAATGGCATTAAACAACGGCTCACAATACGAGCAAACCAAAATCTCGACGCTCGAGCAGGTTGGTCTTCCTCGCCCTGTACTTCAAACAGCCCTTGATCGGTCACTGAGAGACCTTGAAGAGAAAAATGACAAGCGTCAGCTGAGTGAAAGGGATCGAATGGATGCTGCTTTGAGCACTGATATTCTAGAGCATTTCATCCGAGTGAAGACGGAGTCTATCACTAGCGGATTCACCGGCTTCTTCAAACAGAAAGAGGAGTCCGAGGACCCATGGTCATCGAAATCCGATCAAGATCGCTCTGAGAGCTGAGATTGCCCTCCACTTTATCCACGCTTCTCTCTTCTCAAGCGTCCCTGTACTATATCTGATCTACAGTTGGAATAAGGAGTTCTAGACTAGGCTGCACAACATACATGGTCATCTCTGTCATAGTCTAATGTACATTTGATGTTGACCTGTCCAAGCAGGTTCTTTTAGCGCTTATGTCGCCGGCTTGGTCGACGACTCCCGTTTCCGTAACAGTTTATCAATCAGCGTCTCATCATTTTTTAGTATGTCAATCAAGAAAGCTATTCCTGTTTGTTCGTCCTTTAGAATCCGTGCCACTCTATCCATTTCATCGCCATTCCAATCGATCGTTGCCCTGTTCTGCGTTGATTCGTCCTTCTTGCCTTCATTCGCCAGCCGCTCCCGAAGAACCAGCATTCTGGCCCAGACCTCATTGGTCCGGCCAAAAATAGCTGGATCTTGTAGCTGAGCCAATAGCTCTTCGAGCCGTCGTTTAAGGCCCTCTTCGTCGGAGCGCAAAGCATAGCCCCGGCTCCGCAGAACTTGGACCTTGACTGCCAAGCGAATCACCCTATGGTTTAGCGTTTCATGTCGAGTTTTGATCTCAGACAGTTTTACAGTCGTGTGGAGATCGTGGCGAGATTCCAATTCAGTTAGTTTGTCGTTTATCTCATGCATCCGCGCCCGGTAGGCATTAACCTGTCCCACTTGGAAGTTGACTCTCTTTTGGAGATCACTGAACCCCACAGCTAGAACCGGCACGCTCCCAGAATCAGGACGGGTGCTGATGGCAGCATCCCATTTAGCTTGATCCTGATTAGGAGGCTTGACGTAAAGAGCAGCCTGTTCAGGAGGGACCTTATTATAGAAATAATACTGAAACACACACTGGGGACTTTGAGGGTCCCAGGAGTCTCTTAGGCGGTTCAACTGATCAACAGTAGAGGCTCCCAGGTCGCCGAGGTTGGAGGACCCAACAGCACGATTTGAAATGGAAGAGTTTAATCCAGGGACTTGAGAATAAGTACTCTTCAAAGGAAGATACAAGGTAGATCCAGTTGCAGGTCTTGTGTCATTCGGTTTAGACCAAGAAAAGGCAGGTGGACCACCGAGTTGGGACTGACTTTGAAGAGAAGGTTGCATTGTTTGTTGCTGTTGTTGTTGCTGATTGCCAAATAATGAAGTATTTGAACCAAAGCCAGAGGCATTATTCCCAGTATTATTGAATAAGCCTGTCCCAGTCTGATTCTGGTTCTGATTTTGATTGGAAGATCCAAAGGAGAAAGACGGGTTCGAGGTGGTATTATTGCTTCCAAAAGCAGGGGTAGCAGAGCTATTAACATTATTTCCAAAGGACACGCCCGGATTTTGAGTGTTTGTCTGATTATTGGCGCCAAAAGAAAGAGCTGGCTTATTGTTGCCAAAAAGCCCTGTTCCTCCTGTCGTAGCACCGGTATTGGACGTATTGCCAAAAGAGAGTCCTGTCCCAGTCCCGCCTTGTTGATTGTTAGATCCAAAGGAGAGTCCAGAGCCTTGCTGAGCGTTATTATTTGTATTGGTATTGGCTCCAAAGAGTGACGGCGTAGTATTTTGATTATTTCCCAGGTTGGATCCAAAAGAAGGATTCTGGTTGCTCGATCCAAAGGCCGGGCTGCTCGTGGCGTTATTGGACCCAAAACCGGACCCGAAACCAGAGCTAGTTTGTCCAAATTGGTTATTTGAACCAAAGGTAGAATTGTTTGTGTTATTTGCCCCGAAAGCGGAGTTGTTTTGATTATTCGAGCCCAAGAGAGAGTTATTGGCCCCAAAACCAGAATTATTTTGGTTATTTGATCCAAAAGGAGAGTTTGTTCCGGAATTATTGGACCCGAAACCAGAGCTGGGTTGATTAAACTGGTTATTCGAGCCAAATCCTGAACCACCCTGGTTGAATGCACTGTTCGATCCAAACCCGGAATTTACCTGGTTAAATCCATTATTGGCTCCAGTCAAAGCGTTGTTCTGGTTCGGCTGGTTCATGTTTCCAAACGAACCGCCAGACATCTGATTAGACTTGTCACCGAATAATGGCTTAGAAGGAGTGGGAAATGACGCGTTCTGTCCAAAACCAGAGCTACCAAACCCTCCACTAGTACTGTTGACGTTATTTCCCCCGAAGGAGGGGCCCGATCCAGGCATATTACTTCCTCCAGCTTGAGCACCCAAAGAAAACCCTGTTCCTGAGGGGTTGGCGTTATTGGAAGCCCCCGACCCAAACGGTGTATTTAGATTATCACCTGTCCAATTAGCCTCTAGCGCCATTAGAGCACATACCAAACGCCATCCTGATGACAATTCGAGCTTGATTGCCAAATTTTTTGTTGACAATGATAGCTGGCCGCACAAGGTAGCGGTAACGGTGAGCATAAGTGTGACTATACGTGGGAGTTATGTAGAAAATCAGACAAAGAATCAATCACAAGCAAAACAAACAATTGCAAGCAAAATTCTCGAATTTAGAGTTACTAATCTATAACGGATTATCTTGAAGTTATTTCTAGCGCGTTTTGGCGTATCTTGGTGAGGAACCAATCAGACTTTGTCAAGTCGTTACTCGAAACAAAACTGACGCTGTTGATTGGTTGCCAAGCAGAAGAGCCTAGTCGTTGGCTCTCCCTAGCAATCCTTAGTCCCAGCTTCACCGTTTTCTCTTCTTGTCATCAACCATGTCGTCTTCATTGGATCCCCCAGGACCTTATCAGGTCGTCGAAGACCCTACTCCTATGCCCAGCTCCTTTCCCGACGTTCCTGAAGTCGGAGCTACATCTGGTCCTTTGCTCAGTGCCAGTAAGTCGTCCTTGAGAGCCAACAGCGCCTGGTCTTTTGATTCACAAGTTTTCTTCGCTAGTTTGGACTCATGCTCATTTATTCCGAATTCTTCGTGCTAATTCCTTAGGTTACTTCATTGGAGCTCGTTGCAAACCCTATAATGACGACTACATGGGATGCAAAGCTGAAGCCAACGGCACTGGAGAAATAGATTGTCTCAAGGAAGGACGTCGAGTCACTCGATGTGCGGTCTCCGTGTTGGAAGATATCAATAAACACTGCTTGGAGTCATTCCGATTACATTGGCAATGCTTGGAAAATAATAACCATCAACTACATTACTGCCGGACGGCTGAAACGTTGCTCAACAAGTGTGTCTTTGACAATCTCAAGCTTGAAAAACATATTCCCGATGCTCCCTATCAGATCCATCAAAAGGCCAGTCCTGTGCTCCGTCCTCCCCGTCAAGACCCGGCTGCACTTGATGCCCTCAAAAAGGCCAAGGCTGAAGGAAGCATTTAAATCCTCTCAGATCAATGCATGGATTTCTTGGTATGTGGGGTGTATGTTACGCGTCTATACAATAAAAACTGGTATTTCCCTCTGTAAGACCCGTCTCCACCCATCTTGTGTGGTCTCACTCCTCTTCCAGCCGTTTTTCATACGCATCCCGAATTCTCTCCGCCAGCGCCGTATGCTCATACCGCAAAGCAATCTTGGTAGCAGCCTGTAAAGCTTCCGGTCGATTGAGTCGCAAGGCAAGAGCCATTGCCTTGGCGAGCCGTCTTTCTCTGCATGCTCCTCCCAGTAGTTGTAATACACTTTTATCGACCTCTAATTCAAGCCGTTTAGCATCGTCATCCACCTGTTGACCTTCCTCGTCTTGCAAAAGCTCGAGTTGTAAAGAGCCTCGCAGCATCTTCTCTTCCGTGGCATCTTGGCCTGAGATGGGGATCTTGATAGGAAATTCTGAGGGAACCGGTAAAGGAATAGGTGGATATTGTGTCGCTCCCTTGAGGATAATGCAGTGAAAAGATTCACCCGTAACTCCTAACGGCCAGTATCTCTCTTGTCGTCCTTCTCGGCCTTCCAGTGACCGAGTATCAAGCAGAGGATACCATCGAGCTTGGAGCGGTCGGCGCCATCGAGACAAGACCTGTAGGATTCCGTCCGAGTCGTAAACACATGGATCTCCAGATTCCGAAAAAAAGGCATGAATTAAAGTGGCAGACGTACCGATTTCAAGAGAGTCATTCTTCTGCAGCGTTGTGTCGCTGCTCAGGTCATCTAGACTGTAAGAAAGCGCATTTGAGCCTTCAGCGCATCGGATTGTCAATAGCAGATCACCAGCAGCAGCAGAGCAGACTACTGGTAAAGCAGCTTG
Source organism: Trigonopsis variabilis (assembly GCA_003707065.3). NCBI lineage: Eukaryota > Fungi > Ascomycota > Trigonopsidomycetes > Trigonopsidales > Trigonopsidaceae > Trigonopsis > Trigonopsis variabilis. Next base: position 1,228,571 of record PPXM03000001.1, on the reverse strand, counting down.
ACGGAGAATCCGCAACGGCACGCCATGAAGATCATAAACTCTGCAGAAGCCCCGGGAAGTAGATACGAAGACCAAAGACTCGGACAGGGCAACCGATGTGATATTTTCGTCTGCAAGATCAACCGTCCATGATTCATGAGAAGGAGCATGCAGACGATAAAAGATTTTGGCGGGAGATTGAGACCTGGCAAACACCGCGCCTCGATCATTTAGAGCGGCTTTATCTAAGGAGTCATAGTCTGAGAAGTAGTACTCCTTGTGAGTACCACTGTCAAAGAATGATATGGTCAATGTCTGATGATCACCTTGATTCACGGCCCAGATATATCCAGTAAAATTCATCGCCAAATATCGACGGCTACTCGCCCAAGGAGTACTGCCAGGTTGAAAGGGATGGTGAAGCGATATTTGAGATCGAAGCCCAGGGGCAATTGTCACAGTACCTTCTTGGACTCTTCTCTCATCATCGTCATCATCGTCTTCTGATAGCTCCTCGGCATGTCGCTTATGCCCCCGAGGCAGATAAGAATCGTCAAGCTCGGCGTCTGAAGCACTGGCATCACTAGGGATATGGATGTCACCATGGCTGTCAGAGGCCTTGCGGGCAATGGATATTGGTCGACCGACAGGGCTTTGAAGAGGATCAGGAATCGGTTGAGGAAGAATGTAGAATTGGCCGTCAGTGGATATGAAAGCGAGCTCGTTCGCAGTAGGGTTGAAACGAACCTGGATGATATTAGAATATGCATAAGAAATGATGGGCTTTTGATCAGAAGAGTGGATCCTCAGATGCCCATCACTATGCGCTGTGACTAGGTATAGTCCATTAGGCGACCAACTGAGATCTGTAATAGCACCTGAACTCTCTGAGAAGGTAAATACAGCATGCTCCCTCCAGTCTTGTCGTGAAAATAGGGTCACGTTCCCCAGTGGATTAGGGACAGCCAAGAAATCTCCCGATGGATGCCATGCAGCACGACATGATTGAGTAGAAGTTATTTTAGAGGCCTCAGGTGTAAACAGGCTATCAATTTCGATCTCAAGGTGAGCTGATTCTTCCGATGCAATGGAAAAGATTCGTAGAACGCCATCGCACCCAGATGTTGCGACGAGAAGTCCGCTGGGATGGAAGGAGACAGCTTTAGCGCCTCGTGGATGTGATTTCAAGCTCAATGTCTTGGTGAGATCCGAAAGATTAACTACTGAAACAGATTGTTCCCTTGATATTAGCATCGTTTCATCCTCCGTCGGAGGAAAACTCACTCGTTGGCTACAGCTACCCATTCTCCGTCTGGACTAACCGCAATATCATAAACATCCAGACTTCGTCGTACGACAATTCGTTCCTTTTCGTTTGTCTGTGAAGAAAACTCAGTCACTTCCCCGCCGCTATCTCCAATAAGTATGGACGAACTCTAGAATATTAGTGAGATCAAGACAGTCGACTTTCGACTTACTTTTGTTTTCAAACATAAAATATCATTGTCGGGGTGCTCCATCGTGGTTGGTTCATCTTCAGAGCCCACCTTAAACTTCCTTATAAGCCGGTTCGCTCCAAAGGTGAAGATGAATTTGCCATCAGTAGAATATTCCACTCCACAGCGGCCTCGAGGGTGAGGATATCTTGGTGTTATTCTCGTCTGAAGCATGACGGAGACGCGTGTTATTCTGGCAGTAATTAAGTCGCGTTGGGACTTTGGTAACGCTACGCGGTGTCCACTAGGGCTTTCTTATGAGCTCACATTAAACTCTTGAACTACGCCATTTGTTCCAACTGTCTATCTTATATTATTCACCACATCGTATACCAAAAGTTCAAATTGGTCTGCGTTAAAAAGATAATACAGTACACCCTCGTCATGGTGCTATTCACAGGAAGCTGAGCTAAGATTAGAGGGACTCTTGTCTCTGAGGTTGTGAACGCCATTTTTAAGAATAATAAGGATATATCTCGTCAACTCATAAACCAATAAAGCAAATACTAGCCAAAATACCATCCAAACAGCGTTCAAGCTCTCAATGTGGAATATTCTCTTATGACAGAAACCGTTAACAAAACTGTACATGCCCTTATTTTCCGAAAACAAAAAATTGAAATTCATTCCATCCAGGGGAGCATAAGGCGCATAAGCCTTATTCTTGGGCGCTTGCACATTCAGGCCAGGTCCAATAGGATTAAGTAGAAGAGAAGTCGAGCCTGGGGTCAACAATTGCCTCAAGACAGCCCCTTGGGTCAAATGAGGTAAATATAATGCAGTATAGGCTGAGGGAGCTGTCCGTTCACTGTGAAGGTCTGTGGCAGAAATTAGGGGGAGGTCATAGAAGGCTGCCAGTCTCATTCTCGGGAAATCTATGACGCCGTCATGAACTACCTCGAATGCATCAACTCCCCAGTCAAGGAGCTGCTCTTGGGTGGGATGCTGTAGTAGCCGTGGCTGGTGTCTAACCGGATCAACTTCCAGTGACCAGGGAAGGTGACACACAATAACCAATCCACCCAATTGATGTACCTTTTCAATAACGCTTTGCAGCTCCTCATCCGAAGGAAATGGCTCAGTAGGTACGATGGACCGGTTGATTCCAAGGAAATTCATATGTATGCGACAGCAGGTATATTCCATTCCAGGAATAACGAGGATTTCCTTGTCGTATTTAGACAACGCATACTTTCTCGCTTCTAGGCCGCCTTGGACGGTATTATGATCAGTCACCGCCAATACGTTGAAGCCGTAGGCAATAGCCCAATCAACCACCTGCTCAGGAGAAAGAACACCGTCAGAGTATATGGTATGTGTGTGAGATTCCATTAAGGCATTAAATTCGAACCCGGGGTCCAGCAATTCGAATTGATAAAACGAAGACTGATTCTGCTCTCGCTGGACCGGCATCCTGTTCTCTGGGCCATTATATGGCGAGTACCGGAAAGTATATTCGACCTGATCATATTCAAATCTTGGTGGTTTATCGGCAAATTGATTGGCTATCAAGATGCATATGACAATTGTCATTAGCACGGTGAGCTGGATTGCGTGACTCAGACATTGGACTAGAAACCTCTTTGGGTCAGGTAACACGCTCGTTTTATTAAACTGGAGCCAGAATTCACCTATTTTGACCTTTGCTTTCCTTAAAATGTCCATTCTAACAGCTCTGAGAGTTCCTTGCTGGGGATGCCATTAATGACGCTAGGTAGCGTCGTCCACCAAACTGTCTCTTCCATTATAAGTCAATCCACATGGCTTCTAATTCAGCCTATCAGAGCCCATGGAATAATTAGTGACCTTATAGGGTTGTAAAACAAGGGCGGTTGTACGCGCCTTCTGCTGCTGGTGAACAGATACTGAGTGAATTCTTTCTAGGCCCTTGTAACTTTTGCAAACGGGGTCCCGTATCAACGTCTTTTTGAGCAAGAGCTGTAGTCTCATCTCATAATTCATGGCAACGTGTGTGCTTATTTCAATGCTTGACAGCAGTAACGCAGTTCCTTAGAAGAAGTTGATCAATGTAGTTTGTTTTAAGCATCTTTTTCGTAGATTCCCATGCCTCTAATGTTTTATTACGCGAGTCAGTACAAGGAGATGAATCCGTGTCTAAGCTGATGGAAACTTGTGGTCACATTGTCTGTTATGTCCTTTAAGGTAGCACTTTAGCTCGCCTGCTGAATTGACGGGATCATTTTATCCTTTTATCAGTCTACGGCTCGATATTACTTTGTTTATGAGAACCAAGGGTGTTAGTGGGATGATCCGATAAGGAATCCAATGTGATTGTTACATTTCCCGATAGGGAATAAATAACCCTGATGACAATAGTTGATAAGCAACCAGAGTCCAAGACAGAAGATTCCGATAGATATCGCGGTGGCTTTTCGGATAGAAAAGATGAGCCTCCATAAAGAAGAAAATAATGAACCTGCGGTTGCTCTTTCACAGGCTTTTCAAGCATAGACTAAAATGGCTTTTGGAGTGACTCGAGTCGCTGTATCACTAAGGAGCAACAGATGGCGAGGCCTACCGATGGATTAAAGGCCAAGGAGCCCAGGATTTCGGAAGAGCCAATTGCCGGAACTCGTCATGTTTCCTCTCATCCTCGGTGTTATTTGTCTTATTATTATCTATTTTGTCGAAAAAAGAAAGGCCCAGAAAACAAGTGATGCGGGGGAGAAAGTGAAGGAGAAGACGGTGGTGTCAGATAAGGGAGAAGACAAGACAACGGTTCCGGCACCTGAGCCTCTTGAAACTTTAACAGTAGAAGTCCTGAAGAACTATGAAGGTCGGCCTTGGCGTCCTTTTAGATGGCCTTATCATCAGACGATGAGCATCTCCCGGCTAGACATAAATTACTGGCTGGACATGGATAAATGGTATTGGAGACATATTGAGAATAAGATGAAAGTATTCGAAGGGGGCAGGAACGACTACATTAACTGGATCCCTGGAGAATCAGACGTGGCCTGCGAGGAGCTTTTACTGATGGTCGTCGATCAGCTATGCACTCGCTACCCGAAACTGTTCTACAAAGTGAGTGAAACGGAAGTCTACAATGCTCCTCGAGACGAAACGATATCAATTGCAAAGCCTTATAAAGACCATCCCCTTTATCTTTGCGCAAAGCTTTCGATGGAGGACTACTACGTGGTTCAACAACGGGAGGATGGACGCCATTACGTAGTAGGAGCAGCAGTTGCTGCTGGAGGCGGATCTTTCACTATCGCCGACAAGTTAGGAAACTACCTTGACTCTATCCACGGAGAGGTTCCTTACTATAAGGAGAAACTGCAGCCGAGTATGGAGCGATGGTTTGGCCGGCTCACTGTGGATGGCATGGTCGAGCGCTCGAGCTGGTCGTTCACCTGGGACCATGGACTACAGTTTAATGGGATCCACGTCGTTCGAAAAGGTGACAAAATGCCAGAGGTCCAAGACCAAGACTTTTGCATTCGAATGTGTCGCCAAAACCTTCGACGACTACCTCGATCTCGAGCGGTTATCTTTGCGAATCGCCCTGTTTTCTATTCGCTTGACGAAATGAAAGACGAACCCGGCGTCTTTTCCTTGTTCAAGAAGGTCTTACGTCATGCTCCCGAAAAGATCCTCGATTACCGCAACTATGAGGTCCTGCAAGATCGACTGGAGCCTGTTCTTGATAAGTATATTCAACGGCAAATCGACCTAGGTATAATACCTCCAGATTATGAGCCAAAGACTGCCTCAACTCACCCATTTGCTCAGTGGTATGACAAAACTAAGCCCGCGGGACTTTATGGGTGGCCAAACCCCAGCCTGCAAAATGATGTATAATTCCCTACCAACAACGTGAACTTTGACGTCGCCGAGTCACGTAACCAAGGCTGTAGTATTTCAATAGACCTAGTTTTGACTCTTTGCACCAAATGGCTTCCACCACGCGCGTCGAACAAAGGGCCTAATCCGGTGCGGCTGTGAAAATCTAGGTTCCGAATGTCTGGTAAATGCGTTTCACGGGCCATAGTTAGACGCCATGTCATGCAGGTGAAAGTCTTTTTGACGACCAGCAAAGAGGGAAAGATCGCCCAGCTGGACTTAGCTTGTGCTCATCAACTATGGAAGGGCTTTTCAGCACTGTTTCGAGACCGCTAGAATTGCCCGTGCCGCAGACCGCTGAATATTCATTTATTCTAATCACGGCAGTCCTAATCCTGGGCTGGGAGCTTTATGATTTGACTGTCGAGCATGAGAATGGCCCAAGTCCGCGTGATTCCGACCGTTCTCTGGTAAGACCGGGACAACAATAGCTCTAACTATAGATTACGAGATTTGTGTATGTCTTTGGTCGGGTAGTTATATTTGGACGGATCTTCCGAGCCATTCTAGACCATGATGCTTTCGGGTTCAACCTAGGGACTAGTGTGTCGATTGCAGGCTTTATGTCTACATTTATAATGGTTTTATTTATGAAGGAAAAGATATTGGACTCGTTTGAAATGACTATGACTGCCTTGTGCCTTGGCCTGCTTGTCAAGCCCTCACTGGGATTGTTCCTCTCAGTCACCGGTCTATTCACATTACTCCATTTTGTCTTGGGACAGCTTTTATGGGGAAATAAGAGATAGAGATTGGGCAAAAAATAATGAGAGCTGTTGATGGACATCAACTGCTGCTTGGGAGAACTTTCCAAGCACTACGATCCCCCATTAGACAACGTTCTGCATCTATGTACTGGCTAATTGGCATTGAAGGAGTTTGGGATATTCTTGTCGTCGTACCTGTGATTACAATTTCTCATCACGTCCGTGCCTTAATTCGAACGGGTGTTTGCTCATCACACATGTGTGTACGTTCCTGACCTGTGATGGTCATCTCAGCCTTGCATACCACAACCTCCACATGCAAACCCGATTGATTTTTTCATCATTCCAAATATTAGAAGTCAGATTATGTGTATTGCTTGTAGTGTTGGGGCTCAACGCCAGACAGTTAATATTCTCATTGCACAATGTCACAGTCATCGCACAGCAACTGACAACAATTAGAAACTCTAAGGTCAGTGCCAAGCACGTCCAAACACGGTTAGAATGAAAAAGACCTTAGACTGAATTGACACAGGGGAATGTGAGGAACATAAATGTCCTCCGACCTTGAAGGGTATCGTTTCTTGTTCTGTTCTGTTCTTGATAAGAGATCTCGCAAACCGCACAATGGAACAATGACCGATCATCCACTCTCACCTTACCTTCGACGTTAGTGCTATATGTAATACAAATGCCGACCTTAGAAGGTGTAATTGATGATGACTATCCTCAAGACTCTTGCTGTCCTCTGGAAGCGATAAGCCTGAACTTTATCTCATGACGCCACTTTAGAGTCGCTAATTACGTGTCACTAGTCGACAGCAAGTCTATTCTCTCTTTTCAAACGTAATGTAGCTATCAGTTGAAGAAGATGGCGAGCGATGTCGTTGACAAATAGCTGCCTTTCTGGGAAAAACTATCCGGCTCATCGATACAAGTACCAGCGGCACCATCTCAATGGGATTCTTATCCGAAAGTAGTAGTTAAATACATTGTGATCCTTGGATCCTACATGATAAAAGACCATCAAGCAACCTGTCTTTGGCACGCCCATCCTACCTAGGTCCTCATCATGTTCGATCTAATCCTGTCCTTGATTGTTGTCTTGGTCGTCTTATCAGTGATCTTTAGGTCAAAAGTTCCCCAGCTCTCTGTCAAGAAAGCAATATCAGACACATTACCAGACCAATCTGAGAAGAGTGCTCCTATCTATGGAGGCCAGGAGTTTCTAGAACCAACACCGTTGGATAGTCTGACTGTGGATGTTTTAAAAAATTACCATGATCGACCATGGCGACCTTTTCGTTGGCCGTATCACCAGACGATGAGCATCTTTAAGCTGGATATAAACCATTGGTTGGACATGGATAAATATTTCAAACGGTATATTGATGATAAGAACCATGTGGTAAATACCACTGGAAATGACTACCTCAAGTGGATTCCAGGAGAATCAGATGCAGCAGTAGAGGAACTGCTAATGACCGTTATTGAGCACCAGTGTAAAAGGTATCCCAAGCTTTTTTGGAAGCCTTCACCTCACCAGGTCTATAATGCCATCACTGAAGAAACGATTGACTTTTCGAAACCGTTCAAAGAGCATCCCCTATATATGATCACTCGTCTTGCCAAAGAAGATTTCTATGTGGTTCAGAAACGACCGGACGGACGACACTATCTTGTGGCTGCGTCGGTTCCTTCCCCTGGGGGATTCTTCACAATGGCCGATAAGGTTGGTAAGCATATTGACCTTATTCATACCGAAGTCCCTTATTATGAGGAGAAATTGAAGCCCAGCATGGAGCGCTGGTTCAATCGGTTGACCCCAGGTTCACCAGTCGAACGAGCAAGTTGGTTTTTCTGTTACGACCATGAACTCCTATGCAATGGTATCTTTGCTCTGGAAAAAGATCAAACAATACCCGACACGGTTCCCAATGAAGACATAAACGTCCGGGTTTGCAGGCAAACTCTCTCTCGGCTGCCTAAAAGTCAAGCAATCATCTTCACCAACCATCCTATATTCTACTCGATTGAGGAAATGAAAAATGAGCCTGGCGTTCCCAGTATCTTGAAACGGGTTCTCCTCGACGGCCCCGAGAAGATCATCAAATATAAGAACTTTCCCGCCATTGCTGATCGCCTTTCCAAGTACCTCGATACATTGATCGAGCGCCAGATCAAGCTCGGCATCATCGCTCCAGATTATGAACCAAAGACCGCGTCGACCTATCCTTTTGCACACTGGTACAACAAAGATAGCCCGAGCATCTTTGGATGGCCTAATCCAGATCTAGCTGCGAAATAGACGACCAACTGTATGACTAAATAATTAAATCTGGCTGAGTCCAAACCGTAATTTGATTCACTCTTTGCTACACAGTTCTACTGCTACGCTTTCCACGACACTGCACATAGTCTCCTCATCTCTGTCTTTTACTCTGTCAACATAACCAGTACAGACCTCGACCATGTCTGGACTGGACAGCACACTATCGAAAAAATCTCTCTTCAGGGTACGTAAGATGTATGTATCTTGGTAAGGAACACTGATCATGAATGCATAAACACTCAGCCTCAAGCCTCTGTCAGAGCTCCAGCTAGAAACAAATCAATCTTGGGCAGAATGTAGAGAGATAGATAATACAAAATAGGTATGAACCGCTTGTTCTATCCCGACAATAATTTCTGCCCGAATGAGTATAAAGAAGAAAACCCTTTGCGCGCCTGGCAACCAAGCCTGGCGACCCTTACCCGGCCGGCGCCGGACTCGCCTTACAAACAGTGGGAACTTTTCGTACCGTGACAAAACTGTGAGCACCCAATCAGAGCCAGCCAATTTCCGCGACTAAGAGGAACAACCACTATCCATCCAAAGCTCTCCCTCACCAACCGACCGTCCTTTCCCCTCATGCAGAGCAGATTGCTTCTCGGAAGAAAGCCAATCTTACAGAATGCCTATCGGTTTGCCCGAGGCTTTTCAACTTCGTCTTCGAAATTCAAGGAGGTCGAGCTTACCATTGATGGCATCAAGGTCTCCATCGAAGCAGGCTCGTCTGTTCTCCAGGCATGCGATAAAGCCGGTGTCCATGTTCCCCGATTCTGTTATCATGATAAATTAGCCGTTGCGGGAAACTGTCGAATGTGTTTGGTTGATAATCCAAAGGCTCCTAAGCCTATTGCCAGTTGTGCGTTTCCGGTAGCTCCAGGAATGGAGATCAAGACTGATACCGAGCGGACCTTAAAAGCTAGAGAAGGTGTTTTAGAGATGTTGCTTGCCAATCATCCTCTCGACTGTCCCGTGTGTGATCAAGGTGGTGAATGCGATCTTCAAGACCAATCAATGCGATGTAAGTTTTAGGGTTTATCTGTGCGTTACTAATTGAACAGTCGGCACTGACCGTGGTCGATTCCATGAAATCTCAGGAAAGAGAGCTGTTGAAGATAAAGATTTCGGTCCATTGGTCAAGACCAGCATGAATCGATGTATTCAGTGTACTCGTTGTGTCCGCTTTTCCAATGATATCGCAGGCCAGCCAGAACTAGGAACTTCGGGCCGTGGCAATAGCATGCAGATCGGCATGTATCTTGAAAAGGCCTTGGATTCCGAATTATCGGGCAATGTCATCGATCTTTGTCCTGTCGGCGCTCTTACTTCTAAACCAACCGCTTTCCATTATCGAGCCTGGGAACTCAAGAAAACCGAATCAATCGATGTTTTGGATGCTCTTGGATCCAACATCCGAGTGGACTCCAGAGGCGTCGAGGTCATCCGAGTTTTACCTAGATTGAATGATGATATTAACGAAGAATGGATCAATGACAAGAGCCGATTTGCCTGTGACGGTCTTAAAACCCAACGTCTCACCACTCCTCTCATCCGCGACGGCGGTGTCTTCAAGCCTGCTACCTGGGACGGCGCTCTTTCTGCTATTGCTAGTGCTTTCTTGAAGATCAAGCCGGGCGAAAATGAATTTAAGGCTATTGCTGGCGAGCTTGCCGACGTTGAATCCTTGGTTGCTCTCAAGGATTTGGCCAATCGCCTCGACTCTGAGAACTTGGCTCTTGATCAACCCGGAGGAGGCAGTGTCCCTGCTCATGGAATTGACTTCCGAGCTTCATACACTTTGAACAGTTCCATCTATGGAATTGAGGAAGCCGATTCCTTCCTTATTATCGGCTCCAACCCTCGCCACGAAGCTGCCGTGCTCAACGCCCGAATCCGAAAGACTTGGCTTGCGAGTGACGCGTTGGAGGTCTATCACGTAGGAGAGAAGTTTGATTCCACCTTCTGGTTGAATCACTTGGGTGAAGACGCTAACGCTCTTGAAAAGGCTCTCAGTGGAGAGTTTGGCAAGAAGTTTGCTTCCAATAAACGGCCTCTTATCATCGTTGGATCGGCTGTTGCCGAATCCCCTGATGCTGGAGCCATCTACAAGGCTATTTCCAACTACGTTCTCAAGCACAAGGATGTATTTTTGACTCCTGAATGGACTGGTTACTCGGTTCTTCAGCGAGCCGCTTCCCGAACTGGCGCTTACGACGTTGGTTTCATCGCTCCTAGCGAGGAAGTCGCCAGCACTAAACCCAAGATTGTTTGGTTACTCGGTGCCGATGAAATCTCTGCCCAGGATGTCCCCAAGGATGCGTTTGTGATCTACCAGGGACATCATGGTGACGTTGGAGCCCAGTACGCCGACGTGATCTTACCCGCTTCAGCTTATACCGAGAAGGATGCCACTTATGTGAATACCGAGGGTCGCGCTCAAGTGACTCGAGCTGCTGTTGGGTCGCCTGGCGTCGCACGGGAAGACTGGAAGATCATCCGAGCTGCTTCAGAGTATCTTGAAACCCCCTTACCCTACGATGACATATACAGCATCCGCGCCCGATTGGCAGACATTGCCCCTCATCTCGTCGAGCACGATAAGCTCGAGTCTCCCGGACTGGCCGAGGCTGCTCTCAAGAGCATTGCCACTCACAATGCAAAGGCCACAAGCAGTGGAGAGGCTTTACGGAACCCAATTACAAACTTCTATATGACCGACTCGATCTCGCGCAATTCACCAACGATGGCCAAATGCTCGGCGCGATTTGTGGATAAGAAGGAAGGAGAGGATGTCGAGGTGGCATTTGGTTAGGGGGAGAGTGCATAGGAAGCTTACGGGATCAGGTACAAGATACATGATCAGGCAGGAGAATGTAGTATACGAAAGATCAATGCTAGAATACGTGTAGAACTTGCTCAGTAGTCGTAGACTAGCAGTATAGAATCTGCGATACAAAGCCAACTGTACTCGACCGTTACCGAGCTCAAGTGCTGCTTGGAAAGGGATCGATGAAGGACCAGAGCGACTGCAGATATGACCAAAGGATACTCCTGGAAGCATATCTGACTCAAGTAAGAGAATAATTTACACCAATGGCTAACTTGGCAGCCTTCACCGTGTTGTACTCCGGTGACGATAGTTCATGGGCTTCCAGGGAGTGGGAAGAGCACTATTGTCCGAGATGTGTTGAGAATACATACCGACACACGATATACGTGGGTCCAAGCAGATCAATGCATCACGATGCGACTGCTTTTGGATCGAATTCTCGAAGATCTCGCAAGACAAGGTCGAGAAGTATCAAAACAAGGAACCGAGACAAACGGCTCAAATCCCTCAGAGCCAAAGACATCCTTTGTAGCTGAGACTAGCGGTGATAACTTTATGAGTTTTGTCAGTGATCTTGAGCGGCTGGCGGCGACAATGAACTATCCTCACGGAGATGCCTTTCCAGATGAACAGGATCCCGAAGATGATAGAGTATACAGCAATCATGTGATTATACTTGATCGACTGGACCGTCTCATGGAATGCAACGATGACGTGTATATGTTTTTTATCAACCTTCATCGGCTGACCTGGGTCCAAGGCTTATCGGTCGTTCTCATAGTGTCAAGTCCCCTGCCTCGCTGTCTCACTACGGCCGCAGTGCCTCAGATCTACTTCTCACCTTACGCTAAACCTCAACTCTTGAAGATTCTTTCCAGCCCAAACCAGCAATTGAGTCTAGATTGGAACTTGTACCAGACTGCTGACTTGGCCACTCCTGAACTATCGACCGACTTGCATCTCTGGCTATGGCAAAACTACGTAAAACTCGCTGTTGACATCTTTTTCCCCGTCTCTGGTCCTAATCTTACTCTTCTTTCTACCCTTGTCCGACGTCTCTGGCCCGTCTTTACTCTTCCTATAGTGACCCCATCTTGTGACCTAGGTCCATCCGACTTTCTCCGCATATATAAACTTAACATCGACATATTGAATGCTGAGTGGACAATCAATGTCGCTTTGGAGCCACTAGAATACAAAGTTCTCCCGTCTGGAAAATTGGTCCTCGTCGATCAGGAGTCGGCACTGGCTCAGTCTCAAATCGAGTTATTGGATCTTGCTCCCCTGGCTCAATTCATTATCTGCTCCGCATACCTCGCAAGCTATAACCCTCCAAGAACCGACGTCAAGATGTTTAGCCGTATGTACCAAATTGCCAAGCGCAGCGGTCGCCGGCGAACCACTGACCCTCAACCAGTCGAGGGTCTCGCGGTCCGAGAAAGCTCGAAACGGCAAACCCCTACCAAAGAATCTAAATGGAGCGAGTACCAGCGGCTACGGCAACGGCGAGCCATGACTAGACGACATCTGCAGATGCCCGCCTTTGAGCTGGAAAGACTGCTGGCAATCTTTCATGCAATCATTCTCCAGGCAGGCATCCAAGGCAAACTCACCGCCAGAGCTGTCCTCGGTCCTCAGCCTAATATGGACGATGACTGCCACTTGACCGGGCCCTCCACCACCGACGTCCTCGCTTGTGTTTCGTCTCTCTGCGAAATGAGACTTCTCGTCAGAACTTCAGGTGGAAAAGATGGTCTCGACCCTCGTTCTTCTAGTTCGCTCTGGAGGCGCGCCGGCCATGGCGATCTCCTTGAACCGTGTGGACGCTGGAAGTGCAACGTTGGATGGTACCACGTAAAGAGGATCGCTGCTCACCTTAAGCTGCCAATTGATGACTACTTGTACGAATAGATAAGATAAAGATCTCTGGATTGTTCCAACGTATTTGCTATAATATCTCAAACTGGCATTCCAATCGCGTGAGTGCACCCCAAAGTCCAGTCCCAACAGTACAGAGACTTCTACTCCAACCATTTGTTCTTTGAACTACAGTAACGAATAAACTTCAGCTTCAGCTACACAGAGATTATTACTTTTCAAACAATTAAAATTAAAATATTATGACTAATTATTAAAAAAATTAACAATTAGTGCCTAACAGCACAAAATTAGGACCACATATCTTAGGTAGCCTTCTCATGCTGAGTCGACACACGTTGCATAGCGACGACAAAGTCCTCGAGGGATCGGCCAGAAGGCTTCTCCTTGAGACCCTTACCGTTCATCATGCGGTCGAAAGCAACAGACTCAGACATCAAATAGTACAAGCCAGCGCAAACGGAGAACACGCCGAAGGACCAAACCCAGACACGGACAATAGTAACCATGGAGGTTTGTCCACCAACGAACCAACCCCAGACGCAGAAGACAGTGGAGATGACATCGACACCGAAGATGGCACCAGAAAGTTGCCATGAGGGTATAGTGGACCAGAAAGGACCGTTGGCACGAGTCACGAAAATGAGCCAGTTCTCAGAAAGGGAAATTTCAAGGAAAAGAATGGGGTCCATAACACCAAAGTTCTGGATAATACCACCGTGCTTGGTGTACATGGTGGTAGTGGTAATCCAGGTACCGACGGCAAGGATGATTCCCAAAAAGACAGACATACCCCAGAGACGAGGCAAGTTCCACTTGACGGGCTTGGGAGAGTAAGGAGCATTGTCGTAGGCAATGGCAAGAGTAGCAACATCAGCGAAAATGGCAATGAAGACAATCAACTCAATGTTAAGAGATCGGTTAAGAATAGCAATCCACAATCCAAGGAAGATTTCCAAATGAAGAGAAAGAGCGATACGGTAGACAACGTAAGAGTACATTCGGTGGAAAATCTGTCGAGAAGTCTTGAGAGCATCAATGATAGCGGAAAGACCGGGAGCAAGGAAAACAATATCAGCAGCAGATCGGGCAGCATCAGAAGCACCCTCGACGGCAATACCGGTATCAGCACGCTTAAGAGAAGGAGCATCGTTGACACCATCACCAGTCATGGCAACAAGGTAACCACGTTGTTGAAGAATCTCGACGACATTGTACTTGTGTTGGGGGAAAACCTCAGCGAAACCATCAGCAGCCTCAACGAAATCGTAGACCTCAGAACCGGGCATATCACCACCACCACCGAGACCAAGACGTTCAGCATTGTAAATGTTAGTACCGAGACCAAGTTGACGAGCGGTTTCCTTAGCAATACCAACGGCATCACCAGTCAACATCTTAATGGACAAACCAAGGTTCTTAGCTTCAGCGACGGTCTTAGCAGTATCGTGACGAGGGGGATCAGAACAGGGCATAATTCCGAGAATTTCCCAGGGTTGATCACCACGCTTGCGGGCAACACCAAGGGAACGGAAACCACGGGAGGCAAATTCAGCGACTTTGTTCTTGTAATCGTTCAAGATATGTTCAGGGATAGGATGGTCTTCCTCGACAGTCTTGAGGACGAAAAGAGGAGCACCTTTAACACAGATAATTCGTTCACCATTGGGAGCCTCAACCCAAGCTTGGACCTTCTTAGAGACAGGGTCGAAAGGATGGAATTCAAGGACCTTATATCGGGAAAGAGAGTTCTTGGCACGGGGATAGTTCTTAAGAGATTTAAGGAAAGCTTTATCAATAGCATCAAGACCCTTCTTCTTTCGGGTAGCGGCCAAACAGGCAGTAAGCATGAGGTCATCGGGCTCAACACCTTCGACGCAGTAGGGCTCGGCAAGGGTAAGCTTGTTCTTGGTCAAAGTACCGGTCTTATCGGAACAGAGAATTTCGACACCAGCCAAAGATTCAATGGCAGAAAGCTTCTGGACAATGGCTTGCTTCTTGGCAAGATAGGCGGCACCGACAGCCATGGTGGTGGTAACGACAGCGGGAAGACCGACGGGGACACCAATGATGGTGATACCCAAAGTGTATCGAAGAATGGGGACGATCTTGACTGATCGGTAGAAACAGGCGGTCCAGACAAGGAGAAGGGTGACAATGACAAGAACAAGAAGAATGGTACCGATACCGTTCAAGACCTCGGTAAAGTGACCTTGGCCACCAGAAGCCTTGTTGACAAGAGCAGCAGCACGACCGACGAAGGTTCGGTCACCAGTAGCGGTGACAACCATGTAGGTCTCACCACGCTTGACGGTGGAAGATTGGTAGACAGTATCACCCTTGTGCTTATCGACAGCAAGAGATTCACCGGTAATGGAGGATTGATCGACTTGAAGGAAACAGTCATCAATGACAAGACGACCATCGGCGGGGATAATGGTACCCTCCTCGAGTTGGAGAATATCACCGGGAACAACTTGGGCAGCTTCGATTTCATGAACACCGCCATTTCGGACAACAACGGCCTTCAAGGCAAGAGTCTTCTTTAATTCATCGACAATGGAACCAGCTTGGAATTCTTGGACGAAACCGACGACAGCGTTAAGAGCCAAAAGGGCGAGAATGACACCGAAATCGACCCAGTCTTCAAGACCAGCAGCAAGGACGGCAGCAGCCTAGAATAGTTAGACACCGTTGCAATCAGCGTATCGATCTGTCACGGTTTTCTTCGATATGCGGCATTTTCGTCTGGCCAATCAGCCAAAGGCAGCCGTGTCATCGTCATAGCAACGGACACGGAGGTTGCGGAACTAAAAGACGGCTTGTGATTGGCCCGGAAAATAAACAATAACAAAAGAAGAAATTTCTTTG
Organism: Trigonopsis variabilis; assembly: GCA_003707065.3. Lineage (NCBI taxonomy): Eukaryota > Fungi > Ascomycota > Trigonopsidomycetes > Trigonopsidales > Trigonopsidaceae > Trigonopsis > Trigonopsis variabilis. The sequence goes on along the minus strand of PPXM03000001.1, from coordinate 1,212,614 downwards.
AAAAGATTGGAAAATCGTGTAACAGATCGAAATAAAAATCAAGAAAAACTTACCTCCATAACGAATTGAATGGGACCGACGAAGAACATGAGGAACTTGAGGACAAGGTTCTCCTTCTCTTCGGCCATCTGGTTAAGACCGTACTTCTTACGACGTTGGGTAACAACATCTTCTGTTAAACCGACACGGGGATCAGTTTGTAATAACTCCTCGGGTACGGGAGGGGCAGAAGCACCGGCTTCCATTTCCTCCTCCTCGTCCTCGTGGGCGTCTTCGGACTGGAGGTCCTCGATAAGGGCATCAATGTCCTCATCCTCATCCTCGTCCTCGGCGGGAGGAGCAGGGGGTTTCTCGTGAGTAGGCTCAGTGGGTTCACTCATTTTTTCTAACGGCTTGACGGCAAGAGATTAAAACCAAACAATTAAATGCGATTTGGCGAATCGAGCAACCTGCTGGTATAATACAGAACAAATGTAACCTCGGGGTTAGAGCAGGCGTCTCCTAAACACAATTGGTCGTCGTGGCACAAGAAGAAGGGAAAAGAGGATTGGGTGGGCTTTTAAAGGCTGCGATGGGTGGCCGCAACGGAACCGGCGGAATCGCATGCCCGTCGTCCACGGCAACCTCGGCCTCGCCGGGTGTTACCTGTTTTGGCTTGCCTCGACTTAATGGGTCGAGCCGCACCTCACCCTTTGCCCTATTCTAGTAATGTCCTTGCTATCCAACCACACCTTGTTTATTTGTCTCTTTCTATTAAGGCCTCTCTATTATTTACCTTACTAATTTCCCGCCCTCTTTCTGCAAGACCTCCCGCCTTCTTTGGGCTATCTCGATCTCTAGCTGCTAGAACTTAGGGGCCTACTCTGTGTCGAGCCAATACCAATTCATCGTAGACTGGTGATGGTGTTTCATTTGCGAGGATTCTACTGTTCAGGCATCCAGGCGTGTGTCTGGCCTTGGTTGCTTTGGGCACTCGCTGCCGCCTTGTCTGTAGAGTTGCAAGCAACGACCACTCGAGCTTGGGTTTACGAGCAGGACAGCAAGCCCATTTAGGCCCGACAAGCTATCGGTTTCCGGGAGCTTCGACTGTTTGTTGTGGTCAATCGTCCATCCTTCTTTCTTAATAGCGCAACTATCGCTCTTGTTCCACCAACCAAAACAAACAACCCGATTGAGAGGAACGCACGGCAACCGGGACAGCAAACGGCTACTCTTTTGCTCGTATCTTGTCTGGCGCTCAAACAGAACCGGTCCCATAACATCATCGACGCCATTGCTTCTGTTTCCATCTCGGCTTTTCGTCTGGTGGTTGCCCTTGTCGAGTTACCTTTCCTCCTCTGTTCGCTACGTCGTGCAATAAGCGTGACCTCATCCTCGACCTCTGATCACCAGAGCCGCGCAGGCGTTACAAAGAGTTAAATTTAAAAGCCTCATCAGGATTTAAGCTCTCCTTCACATACTTGCTCTTTTCTTTTTCTTCTTACTCTTTCTTGGCCATCTTTTCGCTTCCATTTCACCCCCCAGCAATCGTAATCTACTCGCCCAGCGCCCAGCATTTTTTTCCATCCATTCCATTGGTACAATTGGACGGTTAGCGTTCTTGCCGCCCGATTATGGCCCTGTGCCTTTCTGACCCAAGCCGTGCCTTGCCGTCTCGACCTACTGCTACCTCGCTCAGGCGACTAATTCTGCGTCAACTGTCCTTTCTAGCCTGCCTCTTGTGCCCGAATAATCCCACTCACTTTTCTATGCTGTCTTGTCCCTCGTCATCCTCCTTCCCTCTCCTATTCACTCCCATCGTCTTGCTCACTGCTGTCAATTCTTATTCTCCCACTTTTCCTTCCCACATCGCTTCCACTGCCATCTCTGGCCGGCCTCGGTAACTCCGGCGCCAAACCATGTACGTCATTCCTCAGGCGGTCCGTACCATGGCCCCTCACCATCCTGCGTCTCTTTTCGCCTTGGTCCCGATCCCTTTTCTTGGTCCTCTGCAATGTTCATCTTTGGACCCTTTCTAACCGCCCTTTCTTGCCCTTACTAGGGTTTTCCACTCTCCTCGGGCCGACTAGGTTTGTCAACCTTATCCTATTTACCCTTTGCTGGTTTGGGCCTTGCCTTGCTATTTACTCGACCCTTGTTTGAGACGTGCGGCGCAACCCGCTCAAGCCGATTCCGAGGCGGACCCGGTACGAATCCGACTACTGACGTCTCTGGTTACGGATTCACCGGCTTGACTATCCTTGCTGTCCTTTGCATCCCATTGCAATCACTAGGATCTTGCTTGCTCTGGCCTCTCTCTGGTCTGCTATCTTGTCGAATGAGCGCTATCGCTGCTCGAGCCCTTTCACCCTCGACTTGAGTGTGTCGCGTTGGCCGTACACCTCGACAGACCGTCCTAGCCGCGCAGTTCGTCTTGACTTGATCGTTTGGCTTCTCCCACGCGAGAGCGGGCCGTTACCCTGCAATTGACTTTGGATCTGATAGACGATATCTTTATCGGCGTCTCATGTGCTCTGCATGAGATCTCATTTTTGTTGGTCTTGGCACAACTAATACCAATCACATCTACGCATATTCCTCAATAATAACTATTTTCTCGACATTACAAGCTCCATTGTCTACAAAAATATCATCAAACACACGTTTTCAGCATTGTACTGTTCCTTTCCACGTATGGCTCACTCAAAACTCGCTTATCCAACCTCAACCTACTGCGATGGCGGTTGACGTTGAGGCTGGAATAGCTCAGCAGGCAGACCGGGAAGCCCATATGGGAATCCAGCAAATCCTTGACCTGCCCCGCCAGACTGAGCTGAGGGCAATGGAACACTGCCTAAGGGATTGGTGGCAGGAGCTGTAGAAGCCACGGCCCCAGCGCTGTTGGCCCCATTGGGCACTCCCATGGCTCCGAGAATACCACTGATTTGTTCCTCGAATTGCTGTTGTTGCTGTTGACGTTTCTCAACCCGAGTAGATCGAGGGCCCATTTTCCCTGAATTCGTAGGCATCCGTCTCGAGATGGCCTTTGAGCTCACGCCAGCGCCGATCTCAATATCGGGCTCCTCAAGAGACATGTACTCCTCCAGCGGACGACCACCCGTTCCTCCAAACTCAGCAGTAACGAGCCACTTGCGATCAGCATCTGTAAGACGGGATATGGGAATGATTGAGATGCCAGTCTGGTAATTTGAACAATCTCGAGGTCCAAAGCCAACGCCCCATCGGGTTCGCAGCGTCACGTCCCCGTTTTCGTATGTTTCAAGCTTCAACTTGCAGACTTCTGCTTCAGCTCGGGTAAGAATCTTGACAAATGCATGACGCTTATCCTTGTTGAGGATTATACTCTGCACTCTGCCGTATTGTTGGAAGATCTGAGTCAATCGCTCTTCGTTCACGTGGTGGGAGATTCCACCAACAAACAACGTTCGAGAGAAGACTTTGATGGTGTGAGGCGGTATGCTTCTGTCGTATGTGATCTGGCGGGGACGAATCTCGGGACTATCAAGACGCTCGTCTCTTGAAGGACTTCGGCCTCGAAACCCACGAGGCGATCGAGACCCTCGTCCAGGAGAACGTGATCTCGATCGGGATCTCCTGGGATCGTGTCTGGATGAGTCTGTCGGAGGCACCCACCCCGAAGTAGGGGGAGGTATGACACCTGCACCTGCACCGCCAGCTGCAGACAGGATCTGGGTGATTTGGCTTAGAGGGACGCCTTGTTGAAGCAGAAGTTGGATCAATGCTAGTTGGGGGTTGGCACCCGGTGCAGGAGGAGGAGGAGCAGCCCCCATATTGGCGGGCGGCTGAGGAATACCAGGCAGATTAAGTGGAGGGGCGATTCCACCCACGTTGGATGGAGGAGGAGGAACCGCTCCGGCACCACCTGCTAGAGAAGCAATGATGGCAGCCAAGTTGGGTTGGGATTGAGGATTGGACTGCGAAGGAGGGGTAGGTTGGGCAGGCAAGCTAGTCTGAGGTAGACCATATGGAGCTTGGGGTTGAGTTTGCTGCACTGGCGGTTGGCTAGGAGTAGGAGGAGTTGCCGAGACTTGAGCTTGGTCAGGTTTTGCTAACTGAGCCAGAGCTTGAAGAACCGAAGCAGTATCGGCGGGCTTCTGGGGTTGGGGCTGGGCTCTGACAGTAGGTTCGTTAGCGGGAGGCGCAGGAGGTTGGACTCTAAATAGGCTGTTATCTCTAATTGCCGAAAGTACTTGAGGAGGAAAGGTTTCAGCTCTTTCCCAGATATCAACCATCTTGCGGATCTTGTCCGCCTGATCAGCTGGAGCGGTTGCACAGATATCCGACATTAAACTGGTTACTATGCCAGTGATTTTACTGACTCCGGAAGCGTAGTTGGGATTGGGCTCGGGTTTCTTGGTTTCCTCCACAAAGGCGCGAACGATTGCGTCTACAACATAGAGGACTCCGAGCTTATGAGAGCCCGGCGTACGTTTGAAATGAGCGTCCAACGCATTTATCAAATCATTTTCAAGCTAGACGATGTTAGTTCAGTAGGTAAATGGCTCTTCTTACCTCAGGATTAGAAAGAGCAATCTCGGTGAGTTTTCTGATCTTGGATCCAGACACTCCGGGAGCCTTGACCTCCAACAAGCTATTAAGAAGTTGCTCAAACTCCGCTACAGGGGACGACATTAGTCTCTCAAGTTACGGATATAAGTCCAGAGCAAGCGTAGGAAATATAAACCAGCCGGTGACAATCGGCTATACCAACGAGGATTTAAGTAGAACGAGAAAGATTATCTAGATCTACACCTACTGATGGCGTGATCTAAAGCCTAAGGTAGAATCTAGTATTGAGCAGCGTCAATATGTGCTAATACGCAGTTATCTTAGATTCCGATAATACAACAGCCCGATAATGAGATGTTAATGTCAAAATAACCTTTCACCTAACGTTGATGGATTTAAATGTCAAGACAATCCTTAACCTAAAGTTGCCGAGATGATACTTTGACGAAGAGAAGTTTTTTCGCCCCCTGCCCTTAATATAGTCTGGTGTTGCCATGGTGATGCCAAATCGCCTCTATTGCCCTGCGCCTGCAATGCGAGTGGGCGCCCGCAGTACAACGATCGCCTAGCTGTTACATCAATCGCTCGTTGAGATCCCTGGCATATCCACAGTTGATTCTCCCACTAAGCTCTTCATCTGAGAGCTCTTTTGCTCTTGCTTTTACAGCTAGTATGTTTTGGTCATGTACCGTATGACGTTCGTTTTGTGACATAGCTGCCTGTGTCTGCGCACCTCGGCCGGCTATCTTCGCCTTGGAACCGTAGCATTCCTCGGCTATCTTGCAGTCTGAAGTTATATGATTTCATCAACAACCGGCTATCACCCCTGCTTATTTGCCCCTGGTTTCACTGCTACAGACTCTTCAAAGCAGACGGCCACTATTATGAGCGTCGTGGCTACATTTAATCGATGGGATTCTCCTAAGATAAATAATCAAATTGTGCTGATGTTGTAGAAAATGTGTCTAGCGTCATAGGCAGATACCCCCTTATATGGATCAATACTTAAAACAAGTTGTAGAAATTTTTTCCGAGTCGCGTCGTCAAATGCTTCACTACTATAAACGTCTAGAGTAAGTGGATCTCCCCCACACTCCCAAAATGGAACTAAGAAAACCTTTGACAGGATTAAAAGTCTTTAGTCAGTAAATGTGTAATCGAGGACAAGACGATAACTACGAAATGTCTACAAAATATCCAAGCCGCCACAAGTCGCGCCTGAAGCGTCTGAACAACAATGCACATGTAGGGCCTACGTGGGGGCCACTGCCTTTGCTCCGAAACTATATATTACCTAAAGCGGCCAATAGAGTCAATCCATCATGTGACCAAGACTCGGCAACCAGGACCCACATTATCACGACTTCACAAAGGACAAGACCGGCACGGCAAAATGGGGTCCACTGGAATCCGGGGTAATGATACGTACGGCTATATTAACATGACGTAAATTCAGTTTAAGGAGAATGGATATCAGACGGGATTACTATAATAAAAGAGTTGACATGGATCAGACGACACAGAGGTAAAAAGATGATCCAGCCTGGGAGATCGCATCGTTCCGGTGTACGGCTCGCTGAGGCAATCGTGTTGGAGTCTAGACAAAGGGTGAAGGGATGACCCCATCATATTCAACCAGCAAGGCATCTAGCCGTATTATCCAGAGCTTCAAGGTACACGACGTATGGTGAATCTAATATAACATCCCATCCCTAACCAATAAAGCCTATAGCTTGTCTCACGGTCGCAAGGGGCAGGCTATCGACATCATCGGATAAACCGGTCACACCGAGAGAAAGGATGAAAAGTAGACAACCACAAGTCAATGCACTCAACGCACACTCGATCTAGAGAAAGTAGCAGGTAAAGCATAATTTTAAGCCCCTCTATACTCATTTCAGTATCTTGTCCCTGCCCCAGGATAATCCGGTTTTGCGGGTAGCCGGGGGTTGCGGCTCAAAGGTTGCTGCCGGGGTTAGTACTTAAACTCTTCGTCGTCCACTTAGCTTTCTACACACACCAATGTCTTCTGTTCGCGCTATTCGAGCTTCGAGAACTAACGTCTCGTGCCTTCGCACATCCCGCTTGGCCATGCGGGCCTACTCTACTTCGGGCGAGCCTGTGAGTATCGCGATGGATGGATTTGATCTGACTGGTTTAGACCCTCAAGGAACGATTCGCTGCCGTCTACCCCGAGAAGGTTGAGCAGATCAAGAAACTCCGAAAGGGCTATGGTCACACTGTAAGTTTGTTCGCCATTGCTTGGGTTATTGGACGGATCGACTAGCAAGAGCGCTAGACATCCATGGCACGGCTGGCCGAGACATGATTGGCCTGAGGATGCTTGATTGCAGTGTGCTCATTTTCTGGTACAAGTTTACTTGTTGCGACTATTTTCTGCTTCAATTGATCATCTTCTATCGTTTTTTTCCTCTCGTCTCGGGTTGGCTTTCTGATTGGCTCGCCGGGACGGCCAGTGTAACCATGACGTTGCCATGACATGTGAGCCGTCCAATCCGAAGCGCGTCATCCCCAGCTCAGGCTAACCGACAGAAAATTGGCGATGTCTTGCTTGACCAAGCCTACGGTGGTATGCGTGGAATCAAGGGTCTTGTCTGGGAAGGTTCCGTTCTAGACCCCGAGGAGGGTATCCGATTCCGGGGCCGAACTATCCCTGAGATCCAAAAGGTCCTCCCCAAGGCCCCTGGCGGAGAGGAGCCCCTTCCTGAAGCCCTTTTCTGGTTGCTTTTGACCGGTGAGATCCCCACCGAGGCCCAGACCAAGGCTTTCTCTGCCGAGCTCGCTGCTCGATCCGAGCTGCCCAAGCACGTCGTCGATCTCCTCGACACCTGCCCCCAAAACCTCCATCCCATGGCCCAATTCTCCATTGCCATCAACGCCATGGAGTCCGAGTCTGTTTTCGCCAAGGCCTACGAGAAGGGCGTCAACAAGAAGGAGTACTGGCACTACACCTATGAAGACTGTATCGATCTTCTTGCCAAGCTCCCCGTGATCGCGGCTAAGATCTACCGCAACGTCTTCAAGGATGGCAAGGTCGCCTCCGTTGACAAGGACAAGGATTATGGTTACAACTTGGCCCATCTCCTTGGCTTCAGCGGCAACAACGAGTTCATTGAACTCATGCGCCTCTACCTCACCATCCACTCCGACCACGAGGGTGGTAACGTGTCTGCCCACACCACCCACCTTATCGGCTCCGCCCTTTCCTCCCCTTACCTTTCCTTCGCCGGGGGTATGGACGGTCTTGCCGGTCCTCTCCACGGCCGTGCCAACCAAGAGGTCCTTGAATGGATCATGACCCTTAAGAAGGAGATCGGTACCACCCCCACCACCGAGCAACTCGAGAAGTATCTTTGGGACACCCTCAACTCTGGTCGTGTCATCCCCGGTTACGGCCACGCCGTCCTCCGAAAGACCGATCCTCGTTACACCGCCCAACGTGAGTTCGCTCTCAAGCACCTTCCCGACTACGATCTCTTCAAGCTTGTTTCCAAGATCTACGAGGTCGCTCCTGGTGTCCTTACCAAGCAAGGTAAGACCAAGAACCCCTGGCCCAATGTGGACTCTCACTCTGGTGTCCTTCTCCAATACTACGGACTTACCGAGCAATCCTTCTACACCGTCCTCTTCGGTGTCGCCCGTGCCTTCGGTGTCCTTCCCGCTCTCATTATCGACCGCGCTTACGGTCTTCCCATCGAGCGCCCCAAGTCGTTCTCCACTGATGCCTTTGCTAAGCTCGTCGGTGCCAAGCTCTAAGCGTACTCAATGGCGCTGTTCTATTTCTCGTGCCGCAATGTCAATAGATTACGAGCCTTATATGTCAGTATCCTGTAGTCCCTGTAACTTGTCCACTCATTATGGATCCAGCCGTAGTAGTTGGTTCTTCTAAGGAGCGTTACTGGCTCCCGTGGAAGTCAGGTCGTTGCTCCTTCACCGCCAGCTCTGTCAACCTAGCAACCAAATTTTCACAATGCCGAGTACAGCACGGCAGAGCCTGGAGCGCTTGTCGAAACTATCATACGATCGACTGAAAGCTGTATACGTCGAGAGCGCAAAGATATTCCGGACCGAGCCGTTGAAGGTTCCTGGAGAACCCAGCGGTGCGCGCACAGGAGTGAAATTCCTTCGACGGCGATTGGTCGGTGATTCGCTGAAATCATATTATCCAGCTGCTCTTCCATTCAAGTTCCGCGATATGAAAGAATCATTCCCTATGCTGGACATGCACGATGTGAAGGAAGAATATCGGATGGGCATGGTCGATGCGTAAGTGACCAAGGACGATCGAGCTAATCAATAGACGACGGAGACGTGGAAAAGGTGCTCCTGCCAAGAAGAAGGAGAAATCTGCTGCCAAGGGTCGCAAGTGAAACTACTGTATATAAGCAACGGCATTCTTGGGTGGAAGCACTACGGATGATCGTGGGATTCATCTTTAAGGAGATCAGTGGCCTGGGATGTGATATTCGGCTGATAAAGGTCTACGATGTGCTTGCCAGTGTAAAGCATTTAAGTTCGTTTGTAGTGTACCCAGGAAAAAGAGAAAAAAAAAAGAAAAAAAAAACACAACCGAACAATTGAACCGAGGTGCAAACTATTGTATCCTACTTCCCAAAGGTGTTCTCTCCAGAATACGTGATGTAGAGAAACCCATCTTCGTCCTTATGTTCCTCGTAGATGGTGCTCATCAGAGCAGCCGTGGGAGGAAGAACCTCGTCCACAAAGATGAAGATTGCCTTTTCGGGAGCAAGCTTGATTCGTTTTCGGATCACATAGACGAATTGACCAACGGTGAGATCTGAGGGAACTAAGTATTTCTTCTTGTCGATCGTAGCAATGTCGCTCTTCTCTACCTTCTCACAAATGACCTAAATAAATAAGTACGCTGCTCCTGCAGCGTGTCATTTAATTATTAGACTGCATTCATATGTCAAACGGGCCACTCTAAGAGGGAGAACACTCTTCGGCATTGACAAATGTCGCGAACAAAGCCCCATTCAATATTGTCAGCGACTTCACGACAAATGTGGATACTATTGGCAATTGCTAACAATCTCAATCGCTTGGTTTCTTGTGGCTCCCTTGTTCTCTCTTCTTGCCCTCTAGGTGTCCCGTTCCTCGACTTACCGGAATCCGGTCGCCGTACTTCTGACGGATCCGCTCGGCTTCAGCCTGTCGCTTTTCTAAAAATATTAAAACACATTGATTCAAGGGTCACAATCATACCAAATGGGTGTTCGTCCTTAAACTTGGAACGCATGGATAATCAAGACGGTGAGAGGTGGCAATGATATCGCGAAACAACGACAATATCAGTTGGGATAGGGGCGAAACAGGTCACGTGCAGCCGCTTATCTAAGGCTCTTGACAACCCCTCTGGTTCTTATGACTCACTGTCGAAATGTCTTGTATGAAATCCTGGGAGACTGCTGGCTTTGTATTCCTACTGTCGGCTTGGTGATATTGGGTACATAGTAGAATAGGTCTTTCACTTGTTGCTCGTCCTACTGGTAATGCTTAGGCTAATTACTATGGAGGCAGAGACTATGCAACCCTAATGGGGGCTGGTCGAGAAGAGGAGAAAAAAGTTAGACCAGATGAACTTTGCACGAAGAGTTGTCCCTGTTAACACGAGACGTAAACAATGGCGTAATAACTTGAATCGACAGGTATCGTTAGTTCTAAGCTGTACCAGAGAATCGGTGGATCATGCGGGAGTCAGCAGGGCGTCAGCCCGAGATCATAAAAGTACAGAGGAAGAAGAGGGCATGGCTCACGTCGTTGATGCGATATAGAAGTTTCAGAATTCTACGAGCTACTACGAAAACCAGGAAAGAGGAATTCGCATCTAGACGTCACAAACTGTACAGTGGGAGCAAGAGATCGTGCCAGCAGGACCTCCATGGTACATATTCCCTCAAAGCACAGAATGAACATACTGTAGACCCAAAGAAAGTCCAATACGACTATGGAGTATAGACCCTAATGACAGTTGAAAAGCTCACGCCAGAAGATGGAGGTCGGCAACAATGCCGAGGCAGAAGACACAATCACAAACACACATCACAGTACTGCAAAGCGGAAGCAAACTAGCACTCTGTGTTTTCGAGATCCACATTAGGATATGTTTATTTGTATAAGTCCTCTAGGATCCACAAGGAATCGTCAGTTATGACAGTTTCTGCACTAGACACGTCCATGTCTAGGAACGCCATGGCTTCATACATAGCCATCGAAGGTATCGAGGACCGTTGGGCGAACGCACCGTACTGTGTCTAGACCAGTCGTCCCTCTGTAATGACAATATGGGGCACCATTACTTCAAGTATTGGCGAAGACGGTGTCGAAAAGGAGAGCCCAAGATCATGATGGATAAGTCATAGTTTAAAATTTTCTAAATGAGACTTATGTCGTCGTGTTCTTCGCAATAAGGAGAGCACCCGATCGACTGAGAGCTGGGATGCGATCGAAGCTACAAAAGAAAATCCCAAAACGGCTAAAGAGGGGCAGACGTGTGCGAACGACCATGGAATGATCAAGAGAGTGAGACTAAAAAATCCTAATCGAGCTATGGGACGCAATACCCAAGCATCTCCACAATGACTGATATAGCTATAGTGTCCCCATAACTTAAGCTTAGATACAATGTGGCCTGTTCGATAAGACCATGCATGTGTGGAATGACTTATCGACTAACTCTCAAAACCTTCTGGTCTCACTTACATAAGCCAGATCAGGAAGCCTATTTTACAGGTCACGTGAGATAGAAAGGAAGTCCAGTAAGCGTGTCATATTCGAAGACACTTCCAAGTGCTTGTATAGTAGATACTCCACTGTATTCCAAGGCATCTCGCAAAAGCAGCATCAACGAATACACATGAGCAACCGCTCGATTAAGATCAGTCGTTGCCAGTGCAAACTGTCGTCACATGTTTCATGGCCTGTCGTTCCCAGTTGGTAGACGCAGTAAGGCCCCGTATCAATGAGACCACTAGGTGGTGTGATTTTACACCCCACCTCAAGCAAATGGCAAAACTACACAATAAAATAAGCCAAAGCTGCTTGTTTTGCCCATCACTCTTCTATATTTTTTAACCGATCAAGGCTGATTCGAATCCTCGACCGGGCCATCTGAACCTTGCTAATCGTTGGGTATTACCACTGGCCGACCGTCAATGACAACCATCCATCAACCTTTCTACATGCAGCACGCTCCTCCTTCTCCGCCATCGGAGACGCCAGAATCGAATCTGCGGGAGCGGATAGAAACTTATCTCCGTCAGAAGCAAAATGAGATTGTGTCGGCTTTGGAACAAGTCGACGGGGGGAAATTTCGAGTCGATAGCTGGGAACGACCCCAAGGGGGAGGAGGTACATCGTGTGTATTACAAGACTCAAATGTATTTGAGAAGGCCGGCGTCAATTTCTCGGCCGTTCATGGAGCTTTACCTCCCGGGGCGGTCGTCAAAATGAGAGCCGATCATAAGTCAATGGCTGCCAAAGCTGGTGAGACGGTGGGCGATCTACCGTTCTTCGCCTGCGGCCTATCAATGGTCCTACATCCCAGAAACCCCCATGCTCCTACTGTCCATCTTAATTATCGGTACTTTGAGACCGGAGGAACTCGGCCGGCTTGGTGGTTTGGCGGAGGGTGCGATCTGACGCCGTCATATCTTTACCCTGAGGATGCTCGACATTTCCACCAAACCATCAAGAATGCCTGTGACCTACACGACAAATCATTCTATCCTCATTTCAAAAAATGGTGTGATGAGTATTTCTTTGTCAAACACAGAGGCGAATCACGAGGTATCGGCGGTATCTTCTTTGATGACCTCGACGACCGTCCTGCCGAGGAGTTGTTTGCTTTCATACAGTCTTGTCTAGACTCGTTCTTAGAATCCTATATCCCCATCATCACCCGCCGAAAAGATCAGCCGTTCAGCCAGGAGGAAAAGGACTGGCAGCAGATCCGCCGCGGTCGCTACGTCGAGTTCAATCTCGTCCATGACCGCGGCACCGCATTTGGCCTTCAAACCCCTGGTTCTCGAGTCGAAAGCATCCTCATGTCGCTACCAATGACTGCTGCCTGGCTTTACGATCATCACCCTGAGCCAGGATCCCGAGAAGACGAGTTGGTCAATATCCTTCGACATCCTGTCGAGTGGGTCTAGGCTGTAACTCTTTGTATAATATTAATTGATCATGACACGAAGAATAAAAAATCTCTATAAATAATACAGTATCTGCAAGTCATCACTCATTGTGGCTACGCTAGCCTTGTTCTGCTGCCAGCCGCTGTTTGCGAAGCCAGCTAGATGGATTCTCGTTCATTTTTCCCAGAGTCACGAGCGGGGTCTGTTGCATCCGGCCTGCCAGCCAATACCAAGCCGAGTGCATCAGCCGCCGCTCTTGCTGCAATGACTCTGTCTCCTTCTTGAGATGGACGTAGCCTTCGTCCAAATGCTCAGCGCCTTCTCCCCTCATTTCCGCAGCCAGTGTTATTGTTCTATTCTGCAACGCCATTCTCAGAGGCCTCTCTTCGTCGTCTTCATCATCATTGTCTTTATCGGTCAACGTAGCCATTTTTGATTGAAGATCTTCGAGATCTTCCACTTTATCGCGCTCCCGATGAAGTTCGTTTCGAGCAAGATCCAACTGGCTTTCTAATGAAGATGTCAATGACTTGAACTGCTCGATAGATCTTTGTAAATCTCGGTTCTCCTCAGCCACCTCTTCGAGGGCGCTGGTCTGATTAGCTAGCGCTTGGTCAGCATCAGATACTCGTTTTCGAAGGGTCGGTATCTCGTGCAATTGAGATGCATAACGAGAGACTATCCCTTCTAGTTGAGTAATCTTCTCCCGTAGCTGCTGTTCTCTTTCGGATGCTTCCTCGACTGTCACCTGGCTTTCTCGTTTCAAGACAGATATTTGACCTTCACATTGCTTGATTCTATCTTCGTACTGTTCGCAACGATCTTCCAGGCTATCAATTTCGGCTTGCAGGTCTGTAAGTCGCTCTGATCGGGTGAGATCAGAAGTCCGTTGAGAGGACACTAAACTTTCCGCAGATTTGACTTGCTCCTCGAGCTTGGAACACCGTTCTCGTAGTATCTCACATGTCCTCTCCAGATCTTCCTGGCGTTCCTCCTCTTGATGACGTCTTGGCCGTGGTTTCTTGATCGAGGGCGAACCCGCTCCAGTGGAAGTCAGTACTGGGGTTTCTTTGGTCTTGATAAGAGACTCCAGAACATTGCGTTGGGACTCAGGGAGGCTTCCAAGAGAGTTCAGGTAAGCGTCAGCATTAGTTGAGCGTATGACAGTGTCGAATATGCACAAGGGTGAGAACTCAAGGTCCTCAAGGTGCTTTGATTTGCGGTAGCGAATAATGCTTGGCGCGATATCATCCACAGACAGGGATTCTCTCGAAAAAGGTGTACCCATGCCAGATAGAAAGAACTGTAGATCGGCCGGGCGTGCGTCGAGCTCTGAAAGTGAAGTCAAATTGGATGAAGAATAAGGAGCCAAGGAGTTAAACTGAGATGTCAGAGTAGAGTTTCAAAGAGTATTACCCAGCTTAAAAGAGCGTCATCTATAGAGGAAGCCATTGGAGCGCCAGAGACATGGGCCTGTATGGGACAAGGTGCGTAGACTCTCAAGAGAGAGCGGCTAGAAAGGCAACCCTTACTAAATGTCGACGCCTACCGACGACAAAGACATGGAGTATGTATAGCTACGGCATAAACGAATAAGCAAAAAAACAAACAAACTTTAATTTAGCCAATAATGATGTGCTTTGTAGTACCTTTGTAACTAAGCGCACAACGCCAGCGGAAGATACCGCGCAGTGAAGATCCGATCCCATTCGATACTAAAACTCACCATTTCCCATTAAACCAGCGATTCCAAACACATATCAGTGTCCACCCAAGGCATGGACTTTCTTATCTTCCTCCAGCACAAACGGTAAAGGAGACCCAAAGGTAGACTCGATTTCGCCAAGCTTCTGGGGGTTGATCTGGACTGTAAATGCCTTGATAATTGAATATTCATATGTAATCACTCCTCCGAGTGACTTGAATTCATTCTTGACTTCATTAACCAGCTTGCTGGTTGTCGACTTATCAGCAAAAGACACAATGTATGATGAAACTTCTGTGTCATCTAAACTCCGGCCGTTCAGAGAAGCAGCTTGAGATAATCCAGTCAGAGCAGTTAGTATTGATAGTACTTTCATCTGTAGGAGTTAGCTAATGTCGCCGCTCAGCCCATTCCAACTGCAACTCGTCATAAGGCAACAGGCCCTATTCAACACTTTAAGCAGTAAATCTTACCTTTATATGTATATATCTTCAAGTTTCACTCTTCGAATACGAACGCTGCTGACTATATCGGTCTGAAGTCGTTTAGTCTGCGTAAGTGATGAGATCTGCCGGGATGGCAGGCCTTGTGGTTGTCACCCGTTGAAACAGCGCAGCATAAGATACGACACCAGGGACACGAATCTTCTACAAGGTCACACATCAGCTCTGAAGGAACGTTTGCTCTTCTTGTCCACGCTAGAGCAAGAGGGTTGTAAAATGGCAGACAGATATCATAGGAACCGATACGGTCCTTATCATCGACCAGATAGTCGAGATAGGTCTTATTCTTATGACCACTCTGATCATCCTCCTCGACATAATTCCGGCAAAGATCAAGACTCGCGAAGTTACTATGATCGCCCGGAACGAGATTCAAGGTACCAGCATGACCGTCCCGATCGAGATGGCCGAAAGCCTAGTTACGGTCGGTCTACAGGCCAATCTCCACAGGGCTATGACAGGGATTCTAGGAACCGTGAAAACGCTATTCATGACCGACCTCCTCGATACGAGCGACAGAGCCGATCGTTCTCTAATGATCGAGACGGCCGGTTTACTCCTCACAGTAGAAGTGAGTGGGAGTCCAATCAACGACATGACCCCGACTTGAAACATGCTAGTCATGACTATAAGCCACATAATACTGCAGAACGACAAATAATTCCTCAGCACCGTTCTCTAAAAGACGAGAGCCAAAACTCTACTCCTCCTCAGCAACAAAAATTCGAATCTTATTGTTTGACGACCGCTGCTAATCAGTCATTTCTTGGGAAACCTCTTCCTTCTTCACTTGTCGACCAATTAAACAAAGGATCAAAACAAATCTTACAGCTGTCGGAATCGACTGAAGAAGCGCGACGGTTGGCTAGGAAGGCATACACTGAATGGCAACAGTTGACTCTGGATTGTTCCATCCAAGCAATGAGAGTCGAACAAGTTGAACGCCAATTGGATGCTCTTTGAAATGCATGCCATTTGTACAATATATTATGTAACATACAGGTTGTGAAGGGTCCTAAAAAGTCTTGAGCTAGTCAATCATCTCGTAATATTATTCTTCTGAACATTGTATTTAGATCTTGGTACAAACAATCTCCGTCGACTTGATGTCGTTGGCAGAAGAACAGTAGAAGCTTTGTCTGACCATCTCTTGGAACATGGCAGTAGTGGCTAGGACCATCTTTTCACATCTGGAGAAAGTTAGCACCTCTATTCGCATCCTTGACAACTTACGTTCTCCGTCCATCTTTATCCCGACATATATAGCTCTGATTAGTCTCTCGATCACTTGGGACAAGGTTAGTCGAGTCAAGCACCTCTGCGATTGCTTACCCGTCGAAAGAGTAGGTTGCACCTGGATCTTCCGCTATGAATGCTCGCAATCGTTCCAACGCTTGGTCTTTATTGCCCGAGCTGGGCTCTTTTTCACCAATGCCAAACATTCCAAGCCGGTGACGATGATGTAGTCAAGGTTGGGCAAGCCCATTCTCCAACCGCTACAGTCTACGCGCAAGCTCCTATCAGACACAAAGAAAGTCAAGCCCCAAGCATTGCCCTGGCTTGATTCTTATACAAATTACAGACAAGTTACAATTAGTTTTTGGAGAGTGCCTTCGTCCTTTTCCATTTCCAAAAAATGTCAGTCAAAGAGCCACTGATTAGTGACCGACAGGAGTTTCGCCTGGGGGATTAGTACGGATTCAAAAAACAAGAGACTCACCAGTCAATCGAGCGATAGCCTGTTTGGCCATGTCACCCATTCCAACCATACAAACGGTTTGCCAGACGCCGAGACCGATTCGAGGAGTAACACCACGGTAAAGACCTTTGATACCATTCTGTGAGTAGATATATTTGAAAGCCTTGGAAACAGTAAGGTTCTTAGGTCGGTTGGGATCCACCGTTCGAGATTGCATTTCAATTCGGATGACCTCGATGGGTTGATTCCAAGCACTCAAACCACCTCCGACGACGGACGCGAGAATCTTGTCGACAGCAGTTAACTTCTTTTCCTCCGTATAACCTCGGAATTTGCGGATGCCTTCTTCGGCAAGACGAGCAAGGCCAAATCGCGAACCCCAGTTGGTACACTGGCGAATGGCAACAGCATTGACTCCTCGGTTGATTCCTCGAATTCCTTCTCGGCGATAGATATCAGCAAAGACACTCAGAGTAGACGCAGGTTTGACGCCAGCAGCAGCTTGTTTACTGCGAGTGATCTCGACCGTCTTCATACACGTACAGAATCCCATGGTAGCATATGCCTGGGCCAAACCTCCCATGACACCACCAAACAGACCTGCAGTGAAGTTTCCAAGTCCATTGACCCTTCCGATGTACTCGGCTTCATTTGAAACGAACAACAAAACGGCTCCTTTGGTAGAGGCTTCGATCCAGGCCTGTCTGTCTTAGCCATTTCATCCTATATGACCTATGTCTCACTTACCCAAGGAATCAAACCCTGATAGAAACCAAAAATTCCTCCTCGACCCCAAATCCGTCGAATGGCACCGGGCATTGTATCTCCTCGATTGGCTGCCATCGTAGTCTGATAGTTAGCCTTCAATTCTCGGATCGCGAACCAATCAACTAGCATGAACAAGAGAATTCATTAATTAGAATCGGAAAATTCCCTCCAGTCACTCTATGAAGAGGTAGATACCCTAGATTCTCGGACTCCTTAGCATTCGACTCGATCCGTTCGACCGTATTCCGAAAGGAGAACGTTCCAGCTATTTCTATTTCGCAAGGAAACCACTTCCAATGCGCTCCAGGTAATAACTTACTTTAGTAACTTCGAGAGGCTGGCCCAAGGTGGTCACCCTAAAAGGAGGTCAGATCCGAAAAAAAGCTCATGTACTCACTCAAAGAGATTAAGACCAGCTCCCAGGAGGATATTGGACCACGAAAAAGGCTTCTTTTTGATCTCAGGCGCGGGCATTGTGCAATCAGAAGGTGAACAAAGAGGCTCGACGATGCTTTAAACTCGGTTTTTTTGGCGGCGGGGATACAAAGTGGGGAATGTTACCCGGCCCGGGGAAGTTATCGTTGGGTTGAGCGAGTGTGGGTAGCGAGGCCAACAGTTGGCCAATCCAACACTTTAGAGAGTGATAAGATGTCGTTACTGATAGGAGGCCGATCTCTAGGTAGATAGCCGATTAAATGAGTAGTATCAATGTGTGTAAGATAACGTAGTCAGCTAGTGCTCTCACCCCTGGGCTTGAGCAACTAGAGCGAGGGCAGAGACTGTCTCACGGGAGATGAAGCGGTGATCGACCAGATCAGATTAACAATGATTGTGATTGTTACGATGGATTGCTATAGAAGGGTTCGAGGTATAAATGATGAGATACTTTACATTTTGCGCAAAGGAAACTGCCTGCAGCCTTTTCAGTGCGCTCTTTCACGAGTAGGAAGGATATCACGAGATCCTTTGGATGACTTGACACCTCCTGCCCTGTCATACAGATAGAGGCCAAAGAACCTGCAAGTTAGACAAGCCGAATGATAGACAACATACGTTAGGAACAAGCCCACCCATTGGGTGGAACTTATGTGTTGGCCAAACCAGACAATGGCAACCACTATGATAAACACTCGCTTCAAAAGCGAGGAAATTGAGTAGGTGACTGGAGAGATCATTCCTAGAAGGATAAAAGCCAGTAGACTTTGCCAAAAATGGACGGAGCCATTGATGAGAATTTGAAGGATAAGGGATGGGATGACGGAGCCATTGACATCGGGTTGAACCAAATCAGAGGGCAGGGAGATGATTGACTTACTAGTCAAGAACTGAACCAGTAACCGCCGCCCATCGCCCACCAGCCATATTGGGAAAGTAAAAGTAAATGCGACAGCTGAGCAGTAGCATAACAACGTCAACTTATCGATCTTCTGAGGATCAGACGGATCATCGGTGAGGATCTTCTTGGAGTAGATGTTTTGAGTGACAAAGACCAGACAGCCAGTCAAGGCAAAGATTATTCCGTCAATGTGACTCGAGACCTCAAACGAACAAGCAAGCATAACGCCGATTGTCAGCGGGACCAAGGAGATATAAGTAGCTAAGGAGTAGCGGACGCCAAACAAGAAATGATAGGCGCATACGGTGAAAACAGGAGACATGCCTTTGAGGGTATGGACCAATGAGACAGGAATTTCGCGCGTGGCCATGTGAGAAAGAATATGGCCGCTAAGCTGGAAGCAACCAAGAGGAAAGACAGTTCGAAACACTTGGCGAGAAGGCCGTCGGAGGCCGCCAGGAGCCATGGGGAGAATGTTTGACATTCGAAGGCTATGTTTTCCCAGGTGACTCACGATCATCGACCATCCGACCACAGAAAGAAATTGGCACATTGACAGGGTGACGGGGAAAGGGAAGATGGTGAGGATGCTTTTGTTGAGCGTGTTGGAGACGGCCGACGTCGTGTACCAAAGCAGACAGAGAATGATAAGCTTGACACTTATGGGAGGAGCCAATTGTTTAATACCATCACTCACACTCAGCCGCCGTTTATGAGACGTCCGTTGACTGCCTCGACTTTGTTTTTCTTCCGAGGAACCGTCGCCAGTAGGTCGTGCCGTCAAGGGACTCCCATGGGCAAGTCTATGAGGTGAAGCCTGAGAATTAAGGACAAGTCCGTTTCCGCTACCAGGGAGGGATACTGTATTCAACGAAAGAGGCCTTCTTGACGGATGCACGTCGACATCACCGGTGTGCGGATACGGGTTCTCCCTGGTCACACTGCTAGTTCGAGGCCGGCCTCTATTTTTCCGCTCCTCGCCATCCTCTAAATCAGAACCCCTCGCCATATGAGAAGGAAAGACACCGGGTTGGATGGGATATTCAGTACTAGCAGCCATCCAGCACAACAGTCAAATCTAGGTCAGCCGCGCGTCGGCAAAAGTCTATAGAGCCAGAGGACACGATTGGATTCCAAGCAAAATGAATAATCTACTCCAATCTCTGTCACTCAAGACCACAGTGGATTAATCCTTGGACACTGATGTTCGGAGAAACCCTATTGAGAGAAATGCGGGCACAAATCGACAATGCTACAGGAAGGATTGGAAATAGCGGCTAGCGATCGTCAACACCTATGATCCCATTCCTTTACAGTAGTCAATGGACCTCATATTCAGATACTACAGCGTTCTAAATGAGTCAATTCTACTTGCGAGACTTGTGTAGATTCGTAAATCATGATTAACTTGGTGCGATTTGTATGGCCTGAACTGGTTGCCATCCCAAGCATTTTGCACTTTGACACTGCCAACGAAGACGACTCCAAGATCAAACTGTGGATATGCCGACGCAGGTGAAGTTAACGAAAAATAAGCTCCGTCGAGAAAAGGCGAGAGCGAAAAAGGCTGCTGAGCGTCAAGCAAACAATCATGATCAGAAGCCTGTCCAATCGCTGGACTTGACTGTGGAGCGGATCCGTGCCTCTGTACCCCCAGGAATGGCCAGAAACACTTATTCAAGTGATTCGAATGAGGTAAGTCAGTAATGTCTGTATTAGAGCGCTAACAGCATCTAGAAATCGCTCGCCTTACCTGATATTGATCCAAATGATCCAGCGTATAGCGAGTTTTCGGCCATCATGGAGAAGTTTAATCCTCGACACGATACAGATGCAAACGAAGACCTAGATAAAGGAACTGTCTACTACAGTGATGAAGATGATAATATCCAAGACGAAGACGAAGAGGCGGCAACACTACAGCGGCTGTCGAGGAGGAAACTAAGGAAACTAAACAAAATGTCTATGGCAGAGTTAAAGTTACTTGCTCCTAGGCCTGAAGTGGTGGAATGGTTTGATGCTGATGCCCAGGACCCCGCCCTGCTGGTCTATTTGAAATCTTACAAGAACTGTGTGCCGGTTCCTAGTCACTGGACGTTGAAGCGAGACTATCTTTCTGGAAAACGAGGCATCGAGCGTCCCCCATTCATTCTCCCCAAGTTCATTCGAGATACAGGCATCACTGAAATGCGAAACCCGCGAAGAGAAGATGAAACTTCTCTTCGACAAAAGATGAGAGAACGGGTCCAGCCAAAGATGGGTCGCCTGGATATTGACTACCGCAAGTTACACAATGCCTTTTTCAAATTCCAGACAAAGCCTCCGCTGTCGAGATTCGGTGAGATGTACTATGAAGGAAAGGAAAATGAAATCGATATCAGTGATTTTCGCCCAGGGAGGTTATCTGAAGCTCTACGGGAAGCCGTGGGAGTGGCTCCAGGTGCCCCTCCGCCATGGCTGGTCAATATGCAGCGAGTGGGTCCCCCTCCCTCCTATCCTGGGCTCAAGATCCCCGGCCTGACAGCTCCTATTCCTCCAGGTGCGCAGTGGGGTTATCACCCTGGAGGTTATGGACGTCCTCCAGTGGACGAGAATAATCGGCCCAAGTATGGTGACGTTTTTGGAGTGCATAAGACCAAGGACGAGGTCGACGAGTCGGCCGACATAGACAAGAGTCTTTGGGGTGAAATGCAAAGTGAGAGCGAAGAGGAATCGGAGAGTGAAGAAGAGGAAGAATAAACAAATGTATACTAGTGTATTGTACGATATTCCATTGAATAGCTCACATTTTATCGTTGCGTTCCTGCGCTCTATCTCTCATTTCTGAGCTACCTGGTCGGTCAGTTTTGATGCTTCTCCCGGTAAATCCATTCCCGCCGTAAGTTTAGGAACAGCCCACAACATAATCACACTCGTCACGCCCATGAGCAGCATGGGATTGCCAGTGAGGCTCTTGAGAGAAAAGCCCTCTCGTACTTCATAGTAATTCTCTCGTCGGTAGGCTTCTGCCTCGATTGGATACGACAGTCGTGCCAATCCTTCTGTCTGCGAACGCCATTCTTTATCATACCCTCCCAAAGCGTAGATGTTCACTGAATTCGCAGAGACTTCAACCCTTGCTGGATTGAAATAATAGCCTGGAACGTGGTACTGTAGCAGATATGATCCATCCGATATATTTCTTAATGCGAATCGCCCGTCCTTTTGAATGTGTGCCTTTGATGAAGCTCCTCTGCCTTCAGGACCGTGGCCCACCAAAGTCACCGTCGAAGAGGGATCTAGGTCATCAACCGACAGAATCGCATTGCTCAGAATCGATCCTCGTAGTGTATATGCTGATATCACCTTGAGGAACACAAATAGAGCCAATAGAAGATGTCTCATTGCTTTGGTCGGTCGATGATAGCGTTACCCAAGACAGTAGTTGTCCCACTGGAGATGGCAACGGTCCTTAGCTTCGAGTGTTTGTCGGCACACAAAGTTAATATGCTTCTTTGAAGGTGGACTGGCCTTCGAAGAGAGAATTGCTTACACCTAAGGCAAGGAAAACCTGAAGCTGGCGGTCTCGAAGATCTGTGCTGTGCGTCCAGTCGAGGCGAGGCTACTTGGATCGATAGGGCTACGTTGAGTTTCACGATCTTGGCGCCATTCTAGTCCACATATCTTACATTATTCACCTTTGTGCCGCGCGGGATCAAAGTAATCTCCCAGCTTGAGCCGAGGAGCAATATTCATGGCCAATAACTCCTGGAAGAGCAGCTTGGCTGCATAAGGAATGGTCATCTTCACCACATGCTTACTACTCTGGCATCCTCTACACCAGCCATTATAACCCATGAGACCACAAGTCTGGCACACATCGACTTCAAAGGCATCTGAAGAGATCATCAGCCTTTCGAGAAGCAACTGGGAAGCACCATAAGCAATCAAGCAATCTCGCTCCATCTCTCCCAAACGTAGACCACCATCTCTGGACCGTCCCTCGGTAGGCTGGCGGGTCAGGACAGCTCGAGGACCTCTTGATCGAGCATGCATTTTATCCAACACCATATGCTTGAGTTTCTGGTAGTAGATCGGACCGAAGAAAATGTAAGCTTGCAGACATTCCCCGGTGACGCCAGAGTAGAGCATATCTTTTCCAGAGTAGCTGAAGCCCTTGTCGACAAGAATCCGGCTCATGTCTTCCAACTTACTTCCTCCAAAAGGCGTGCCGTATTGAAGCGATCCGTCCAACACACCTGCCTTTCCCGAAATCAATTCAATCATCTTTCCTACTGTCATTCTGGAAGGGAAGCCGTGTGGGTTCATGATGATATCGGGATTGATCCCTTGATCGTTAAAAGGCATATCCTCTTGCTGGACAATGATACCACAGACACCTTTCTGTCCATGCCGACTCGAAAACTTATCGCCCAGTTCTGGTCGCCGCGTTTGTCTCAGAAGAACTTTGATCAAAGGCTGCTCAGACTCAGATGCACTGAGCATAACCTTATCAATGTAACTCGGCACAGGATTCTTATATACCACCGGCGTTTCTTTATATTCATCTCCCAAGCTACTGCCCAAGGCGCTGTTGTTCCCCAACGACGAATCTGATGCGTTCAAAGGTACCTGTTTATTGACATAGGTCATCCCTGTGTCCACCTGTTCCCCAACTCCAGGTAAACCATCCGCTTCCAGAATAGAATGCTGGAAAATCGGTTCTCCTTCCTCATTATACTTGACACCCCCCATACGGTCACTGGACCCATTAGGGTACCGCTTCAACTGTACAGTGGTCTTTCGAAACACTTGGCACCGCCCAAATCCACGATCAATCGACGATTTATTCAAGACCAGCGCATCTTCAATATCGTATCCCGAATAACTCATCACAGCAACAGTGGCATTCTGGCCCGCAGGAAGTTTGTCATACCGAATCAACTCAATCGTCCTCGTTTTAACCATAGGCTGCTGCGGATAGACCATCAGATACAAAAGCGTGTCAATCCGAAGAAGTTGGTTATAAGCAATCGCACCAATGGCTTGCTTACCCATAGCACATTGATAAGTATTTCTAGGGGATTGATTGTGATGGGGATAAGGAATTAATCCAGCGACGGCACCCAGAATCGTGAACGGCTCGATCTCAAGATGGGTAACATCTGTGCGGTGTTTCAATTCATGCTCGTAAATGGCAATGTTACTGTCATTTTCTTCATTGACATCCAGATACTCGACCAACCCGGCGGTAAGAAAGTCATCAAAGGTCATCTTTCCTGTCAACAGGTCGCGAATGTGATGATCTTTCACACGACTCCCTTGGCCATCGACAATAATCAAAGGGCGACAAATCCTACCTCCATCCGTAGCTATATGAACAGCAGCATGATGATGATTCGTATAAATACTGACAAACTCAGAGATGCGACCGGTTCGACGTAAGTTGCGAAAAGAATTGACAAAATGGCTGGGGAATCTCGTGACTCCAATTATGGTACCATTCAGAAATATTCCATAGGTCCCTCGAGCATAAAGTTCCCACCCTCCCAGAGAGTTGATATTTTCTGCTCCTAGAGAATACGCTAGCTTTCGTATCGGTTCCTCTTCGTCGTCAGTAGTAATATGGGTCATCAGGGCAAGGTTTTTCACCAATCCGCAGGCTTCTCCCTCTGGGGTATCAGAGGGACAAAGCATTCCAAACTGAGATGGCTGAAGAGACCGCGGACCAGACACTTTGCGACTCTTTTCAAATTGAGAAGAAATTCGCGTCATCATACCCAAAGCACTGATAAAACTCAGCCGACTTAAGACATGAGTAACTCCAGCTCTCTCCATACGGAACCGCTTAAGCGA
This sequence comes from Trigonopsis variabilis, assembly GCA_003707065.3. Lineage (NCBI taxonomy): Eukaryota > Fungi > Ascomycota > Trigonopsidomycetes > Trigonopsidales > Trigonopsidaceae > Trigonopsis > Trigonopsis variabilis. The sequence goes on along the minus strand of PPXM03000001.1, from coordinate 1,188,061 downwards.
CCAATTCCCTGTACTGATTGCCCGGTTCATTCCCATAGTAATGTCATTTGCATGAGAAGAAAGGTTGACTAAAGCATCAAATTCTTGGGTCCTGGCGGGTTTTCGCAAGACTTTATCGATATTGGTCTTTAGATCGGAGTTAAATTTCTTGAACAGATCCTCAAACAACAATGATAGCAACTGACCAGCCAATTCTAACCGCTTATTACCCACGTAATCACGATCGTCTACCAGTTTTGGGTTTTCCATAGCCATCAGGACTCGACGGGCCATTATTGCGATATAGAGGGCCTTGTCGGAGGTGTCGAGATCTGTACAAGGAACATGAGGAATCAGAGTGCCAGCTATAGCTTCTAGACCCTCTAGTAAAGGAGATAACCTGGGACCTCGGCGAGTTGTTTTAACTTTGGAGCCCAGGTATTCCAAGGCTTGCGTTTGGGTGAAAACACCCAATCGAGCACATTCTTCGAAATTTATTGCAAATAGATCTTGATATGCCGAGTCATCGCCACAAACTAATTCCAAGATCTCATGGTCACTTCGGATTCCAGCCGCCTTGAGAGCAAGGACGATAGGCATATCTTCAGCTATCGAGTTATGCTTGAGATAAATCCGGCCATTCTTAGTCAAAACATAAGTCTTGGACTTCTTTTCATGAGTTGAACTCGTGACTGAAGCTTGGAAAATCCCCTTTTTCTCATCGGCTTCAACAATGATCCGATTCTTACTCAACTGCTCTTGGACCAAGATCACTTTTTCTGTTCCATTGACAATAAAATACCCACCCGGGTCCAAAGGGCATTCCTTCAGAAGCGCCATCTCAGCATCGCTTCGACCATTTAGAATACACTTGCTCGATCGCAACATCACTGGCATTCGACCAATCTCAACGCCTTTGTGGATGATAATCTTTTGTCCTTTGGTATATTCGACATCAACGAATATCGGAGCTGCATAAGTCAAGTCTCGCAATCGACATTCATGGGGCGTTATATCTGTATCTATGGAATCTGCTTCCTTGCGCTGAGGCATCCCAACCCGGATATCAAGATATTTAAGATAAAAATTTGGATTCACGTCCGATAAAATCAGCTGATTCGCTTGAATAATCTTCTTCAAATCTGTATTCACAAAGTAATCATACGAATCCAAATGTTGCTTGACCAATCCTTTGACTTGAAGGAACGCAGGCACCAAACTCCACTTGTCTTCGACTGTATTTATAGCATCAGTCATCTTCTTGCCCTTATATATAGGTTCCAACATGGCGTTCAAAGCATCTGTATGTGCTTTTATCGCCTCTGACTCTTTCTTGGACCCTCGCCGAGTCCGCTATAGATTAGCTTTGATCAACACAGTATTCATCCCATTTATGCAATATAATGATGATACTGCAGAGACAAATCTTTTAACTTACCGTATTGGACACCTTGGCCGGCATCTTGCCCTAGAAAATTCAGAGTAAAAGCTCTACTTCGTCTTGGTTGGGACTAAAATTTGGTAACGCTCTTGTCAGCTGACTAAGCTCACCACTCTCACCAGGTGTTCTTGATCCTTATGCCTGTTCTGGCTGCTTTAATACACCAATCATGAATAGAATATATGGTGATTATTGTAAAAGTTACATAGAGGGTACGGGACAGCATGTCTGAGAATTTTCACGGCTCAACTTCCTGTTACGTGGTGATTACGCCTATTTTCCCCTTTTAACTAATTCAAACACCTCATAGATTATTGATTTATGCCTAATCGAGGAAAATGTGATACTGAAAACAGCTTACGACCATCAGTGACTGAGATAGTTGAATACTTATATGTACCTTCAACCAGATGACTGACAGATCGAAAGTCATCTCTTCCTGAGCACAGCAGTCCTTTATTATTATTTAAAACGGGACTTTCACCAAAGAAGCATAGCTCATTCTTGTCTTTTTCACTTGAGATTGTGAAATTTCGCTCAGAGGATGAAGCACTATACTTTTCTTAGTACCTTAAAGGTCTTACTACCAGCAGCCGAGGTCTACTGAAGCGACCAAGGCACGCAGTGCTTGAACCTAGTAGACCCTAGTAGAGAATATCTCTAAACGAACCAATGGTCATATCAATATAAAAGTATCTAAAAATGGATAATAAAAACACTCTACGACTCTTCGCTGTGGTTTATCGCCAGTGCGTTCGATCCGGGCGTCCGGTACCAAATCACTCTGTATGATGTGGTTAGTTCTCTCCCTACAAGTCTTACGGCTACCGACTTTGTCATTTTGTCCCATTTTTCTCGGAAACAAAGAGCCAACCCCCTTGTTTGTACGTCATTTGGGTGGGTTTTCTAGGCCTTCATGCAAGGTAACGCGAGACCACGTGACTCCGCGGATTAATTAATAGGCGTTGCGCGCGGCATTCGTAGGCATATATAACTGTGCTCACAAGAAGCCTAGAGATACGATTATATCCACTCAGCACGTGTAAAATTTCCTCAAATGAACCTTTTATTTAAGGGAACTGGGAGCCGTTCTTAAGAGTCCCCAAAACGTGTCTCGTTCAGGTCGTTAATTTAATTCCTAATCGGGAATTATTATCGACCGCGACTGCGCAACAGGGCAACCATTCGTCAGTCTTCATTACATAATATCCCGGAGTGTCTTTCCTATAGCCTAGCAACGAACGCTACTGTTCCTAGGGCATTCATCAATCGAGTGGAGATAAAATACAAAAGAACGATTTGAATCAAGTAAAACACCGTTGTCACTGATCGACTCTTCATCATGACATTTCCCAGCTATATTTGGTAAAAGACAACAGGCTGATCGTTACCTGCTTAAATTTTCACCGCACTCTACTGCTTGCCTAGAAAGATCGGTAAGAGCAATCAGTAACCTCTTTGAGTAATTGGGTGACGTATGACAACAACTACGGTTAGAACGTGCTTGGATTTGAAAAGATTGAAAGATAGATATATGGGGCATTCCCAGGCCTTCATGGAAGACAGTGAATCTTAGCTGCTTCGACCATCATCACTAGAGATGAGACTTCCTTTGGACTATTGGAAATATTGGTTATCCCAGTTGCTAGAATAAACGATATTATGAAGATTCGAGATGTTATCTCGTACGCTTTAGATGTAAACAATTACTGATTTTTGGTGAAATTGTTGTAGAGCCAAGTGTTTATGTTTCCTGACGTGGATAAATCTCAACGATGCCAATTCTGACGAGACTCGTAACAACGTCCAAAGAAGGAAAACGGGGGTAACCAACAGATTGAGGCTAAGCTACTGTGTCGAAGATCGGTTCTTCGATGTGAGACACGGTGACATAATAATTGGTTGACTAACCATGCAACGAAGGGAGGGGAGAGAAGTATAGCAGTAGATGTTCGTGACCATGATAAGATCACAGGCAAAACATGAGATAAGTCAGCGATGGCCCTCCGTAGAGATAAGAACCGTAGTTTCCTGAAAAGAGCTTCTACGTGAATTATGAGAAAGAATCAGCAAATATTTTATATTCAAAGGACAAGTAGCCATCAATAGGCTAGACTTTGTTGATCTTTCTGAGAAGGCTCTCCTCAAAGCTTAAGGGACCAATCGGTTCTGGGTAACTGCTTAGGTAAGACGGGTGAAAATCAGACGATCAACTGGCGTACAACGTGACCCAAGAAGCAGGTTGTAGAAAGCATTTTATTTGAATCGTAGAGAATATAGCACGATTTACATGAATTATTCTCTTAGACGGGTCGGGTGCCCATAAAGTCTAGTACAGCCTTCTTGACACCTGGATTACTTAATGCCCAAAAAAAGTTACTGAGTTAATCAACTGGGGTCAAGCGACACAACCAGAAGTTTTGGGAAAGGGCTAGAATTCTGAGATAAGTGTCGAACAGAGCAGTTTATGACTGTCGTATCATGTGGTTTTTCATGACTCGTAAACATAAGTGTGAGTGTGCCATTTTATTCATCGTATTTATTGGCTATCATGAGAAAATTGCCGTCTGCGGCCGAGACCTTAGACAATGTGGACGCATCTCGAGCGCTTAGAAAATCCAAAGGAGAACATGAAAGAGACACGCATATATCGATACCCAGTTTAGCTCAAAAACACAAAGGAAGGTAGCGTTTAAATATGAGTAACTTTTCTTTATTGGGGGTCATTTTCACCTCTACTACCCTTACGTGTGCCGTCTGTTTTTAGCACCTGTTGGGGTCTCTACTGAAAGCATACAGGCGCCCGATACACAAGACTTTTGTGTCGCAGTTAGCTGGTCCGCTTAGGTCAGCAGTCCTCGACGTCACCCAGCATGATCCAGAAAAGCGAACGTCCAGTTCAAAGAGAAGGAAAGCTGAAGTTACATGAATATCAAATGAGAAACACTGTAATTCTTGGAATGTAGTCCATAGTATTGACTTGTAATTACTATCACCTGTTTTTATCTTGGTGAAGAAGGCTAGATCCAAGACCAAGAAGTCATGGGCGATAATCTTTTCTACGTGCAGCGTAACAAATTCGCACCCGGACCGAGTTTCAATTGAGCCGTATCGAGTCTCCAACTGGTCTCAGTTAGCCTCGGCTTACATATTGTAGCGGTGATAGAGCGCAAGTACTCGAGCAGCTCCTGGTTTACGGCGACGTTTCGTCCTACATTACTCCACTACAAGCATCTTGAGATCCACTGGTCCATATAAAATTGGAACAGATCCACCACTTGAGATTCGAATTTATTTTCTGTTTGGTTCACAGTAAGTTGGCTTTTAGGCTCCCTATTATCTGCTGGACTTTGACGTCGAGTGACAAGACTTATTCTCGGAATGAGTATCTATTTTACCTTAGAGTATTATTTCTGCGTATCAAATGATCCTAGTCTTAATGCCGATCATCTACTTCGTGAGCGGTGCCTCATCCTTTTGACAAGAGTCGCTTTCAAGCTTAAAGCAGCGGCAGTTTTATCTATGCACCAGCATAGTCTAATATTTTCCCCCTATAACGGAGCTACTTGGCCTCTTCCCTTTTCTTTTCGTTCTTACTCGACGATTTCAGTTCAGAGTTCATTGGATGGTGACAGAGATAGGACAAACGAATCAAATAGCCAGCGCTAACGTTTTAAGATAAATACTTGGTGCTCTATAGGATCTTCATACAGATTCCTCTATAGACTGCTGGTAAGTTGGAAGGTGTCGTTGCCAGAGGCTGCGGCTCACGCATCGGTTTAGAGAGGGAGACTGGTTGTTAGGGATCTCTGACCTTTCTACGGCATCTGCCTTTCTAAAAGTGTCGCGCTAACCCTCAAGACTGAGTACCCTCTTTGGCTCGGACCCATCGAACTTGGCCTGTGTCACCCACCTTGGAACCATCTTGGTGATATTCTCATTGCTGACCAGTTGACCTGTTTCTTCTATTCCTCTTTCCCCTAATTAACTTTTATCTACCAGCACTTGCTTTCTTTCTGTTTAGTCATCTCTTCCTCCCTGATCTCACTCTGATCTTCTGCCCCTATAGGCACTCTTGTTGATCACTATAACACTTTATTTGACTCTACTAAGCTATTTCTCTTGGAGATGACAAAGTCCTTTGGTACCTATGATGCTCCGCTCAACTATTCTCAAAGAACCATGAGTTCCCACCGAGCAAATTCCGATTCGTTCGACCTTACGGTAAGTTGATGTTTGGAAATTTGTTCAAACCTTTGTCACCTTATTTTAGTTACATTTATCCCGCTTATTTCCTTTAGTCTCTCTGGACACTTACTAACTTATAGCCAACCCAGAAGGCTCAGCTGGTAAGTCGCTTTTGTCGGACAGATGCGGGTGGAAAGGATTATATCTTGAATATACGGTACTGTTTTCTCTTTTCTCATCCAGTCAAGACGGAGATTTCGTCTGTTATCTACCATTGCGGCCATGGAGCATCGGGTAGAGGTGATCAAGTCACGCAAGTGTCTGCATGGGTGCTTGCACGGTGGGAGCCGTCAAGGCCAGTAAAGACCCAATCCACGGGGCCCCGGCAACCAGAAAAGGCAGACACCTTGCGGGGGTCGTAACCGGCGTTAGAAAGAGGTCGTTGTTACCCGGTTGCGTCGACCCGGCTTGTGTGGTTGCTGACTAGACGAGATTCTCCTATAGCTTGCGCTGTTGTACCACCAGATCTGCATCTGTCTTTGGAGCAAACGATCCAGCTAACTAAATAGCTTGAGCAACGTCGACTTGAACACGAGTCTCTTCGACTTAAAAGCATTCGCCGCTTTGAGCAGGAGATGCAAATGCTCGATATGCAACGTCGGAAAGATGAAGAGCTGATTCTTCATATGGCCAATTCCGACCAGGATAAAGCTTCGTCCAATACTGCAGTTTCGGAACCTACAACTCCTCCAGATTACCGTGATTTCCAGGATCGTCATCGAGCCCCGTTGGGTGCCCCTCAATCAACACCCGGAGGGTCCCGCTTCAGTGCTGGGCAAATGATCACTCCTCCTTCAGATGAGTCTGTCTCTCTCAATCGTCCGGCGAAGCTGGCTCAGCGATCTCCGGATGAAGAAACCATTTTCTACGGAATGGAAGGCCTCAATCTTGGGCGGGATAGGTGAGTGACAAAACTGACGGATAGAACTGACTGACAGTGTTTCTACTTTACCAAACCATTTGGGGATAGATCACCATGGAGGATCAAAGTTTATCTTTGATGAGGATGCTAGCTCCCATCCGGGCCGCTCACCAGAGTTCAAGTCTTTCCTGAAGGCCGACACCACTGATGACAAGTTCCCTATTCTTGTTCGCCGTCAATCTTTCCATTCATCGGGATTTGTGCCTCCTAATGGAGAGTATTCCACGGCGGATGGGCCTAGCAGTTGGTCGTTTTTCGTTCCTCGCTCCAGGGCTCAGTCTAACAACGCACCTGGAGCTGGCGCATTCTCCAACAATCGAGGCCCTTATAATGTCTTTGGAGACGATTTACTGCCCAAGGTGAATGAACAACCTCAGTATCGTCTCTTTAATGGGATTCCCCAGAAGCCAGTAGGGCAGATGCCTCAATCGATGACTGATAAGAGAGACGGCAATGTGACTAAAGTTCCTACAGGACCAGCTGGTTCAAACAACTATAATATGCCTTCTTCGTCGATGTCTCACGGTCCTGGTCCTACTGCCATTCCCGTGACCAACCAAGGGTCCTTCGTCAACCAATACGGTGTTCTGCCTTCCAGCACTTATCCACCATCTGCACCCTATGGATCTTCTGGAGTCTCTGCTCCCACATCCTTCAACACTCCTGCGGCCTCGGGTAACAATGGCGTCGGGCTGCACCATGAGTCCTATGGCTTCCATGGGCCTAACGGGGGTAACGGAGGTTCCGGAGCTGGCGGCCGAAATGGGATGAAGAGACCATCAGATGACTACAACCGATTTGCTGATGTGGTCTTGGAGAACATGACCAATGAGATTTACTCTTTATGCAAAGATCAGCACGGGTGTCGGTTCCTCCAAAAGAAACTGGAAGAGCGAAATCCCGTATACCTCAATATGATCTTTAATGAGACCTATCAACATGCTGTGGAGCTGATGACCGATCCCTTTGGCAATTATCTCTGTCAGAAGCTTTTGGAATATTCGAGTGACGAACAGCGTACCATTTTGGTCAAGACTGCGGCGCCTGACTTTGTCAAGATTGCACTAAATCAGCACGGTACCCGTGCTTTACAGAAGATGATTGAGTTCGTGTCCACGCCCGAGCAGATTGAACTGATTGTGAATGCATTAAAGACCAACGTGGTTGAGTTGATTCAAGACTTGAATGGTAATCATGTGATTCAGAAATGTCTGAATCGACTCAATAATGACGACGCTCAGTTCATCTTTGACGCGGTGGCTGATAATTGTGTCGCTGTTGGGACTCATCGTCATGGCTGCTGTGTCCTTCAACGCTGCATTGACCATGCTTCTGAAGCTCAAAAGGAGCAATTGGTGCGAGAGATTACCGTGAATGCTTACACTCTTGTGCAAGATCCCTTTGGAAACTATGTGACTCAGTATGTCTTGGATCTCGGAGAAACTCAATATTCGGATCCCTTGATGAGGCAGTTCATTGGTCACGTCTGCTCCTTGTCCATGCAGAAGTTCTCATCCAACGTTATAGAGAAGTGCATTCGAATTGCTGAATCCTCGACCAGGAATCTTCTTATTGAGGAAATTCTGTCTTCGCCTAATCTTGAAAAGTTGCTTCGCGATTCATACGCGAACTATGTGATTCAGACTGCTCTTGACTATGCTCTGCCTGCAACCCGTCAGCTTCTTGTCGATGCCATCCGTCCAATCTTGCCTTCAATTCGCAACACCCCTTACGGGCGTCGAATTCAATCTAAGATCGTTGCACCGAGTCAAGGACTGCTGAAAAAGGAACAGCTTGGTGGAGGACATGGACATGGATCTCATCATGGACAGCATCAAGGCGGCCATCATGACAAGTCTGGGGGAGCAAATCTTGGTCGCATCGGCGGGGGCCACGGTGGGCTTGGTCCTCATCACCATGGACATCCATCTGGGCAAGCAAACTTTTTTGTTTACCCTCAGCCTGCGTCTGCGGCAGCTATTGGATTCCGATCAGACGTGGGTGGGTCTCATGGATACAATAACTATGTATAATTTAGAAATCCTTGGAGTCGGATCGGCAAGTCACGTTTGGCGTGCCAGGAGGGGAAGTGAGATTGCTCTGTACTGTATATGATCGATACAGCTTATGATGTATTGGCTACGAGATGGATGAACAATTCTATGCTATAATTTTCGAGATTCGCTCGGATTATTTTCTTTTTCTTTTTCTTTTTTCCAGTTAGTTCCTTTAACTTTCCGGGGTGACGAGCGGACGAATTTCTTGCTCTTTGAGATTACGGTGTCGGGGAAGAGGTCTAGTGAGTGTTTACTGGACTTGCTCAAGAGACAAGCTAGGATTACCCTCGGTCAAGTTAGGAGGACTTGTATACTATGCGATTTCGGGACGGAAACCTACAGAAGATAGCACCTACGTGTTGTGTACAATAACCTAAATTCACTCATTTGCGATTAACGAGCTCTGTAGACGTTCAAGAGAGACAAGCAGTGTTTTAAGAGAGTAGACTGTGATGAATGAGAGCTAGAAAAGACATGACCGAGGAAAAATAGACGCTAAATATACAGATTGAAACAAAAAAAGTCCATCATTCTTTACCCTTGACTGGTTCTTTTGACCTGATTGACCATTCATAATCAATGCCGATTGATTTTCTCCATTCCTCGACAATTGAGAAGCAAAAAGAAACCGCTTCGGAGATTGGAGATGAGCAAGTAAGAGGGACGGAGAAATTGTCCAGACTTGGTTTCATAATGACGTTGAGGTCGACGATTTTATCGTGATCGGAAGGCAAACGTTTACGATGCTTGGCTGAATGAGTTTCAGGAAACTTGCTGGCCAGATCATCAAGAGACAAGTTCTTAAAAGCGCGTTTCCATTCCACTGCCGCATACTCCTCTGCAGCTGAATATCGGGAAAGGAGGTCTAATAAGTCTAAAGTTGCTTTTGTATCTGACTCTACCTGGCCTTTGTTCTTTTTGAGATTGTGTTGTAGACCAGCGCCAGACTTTTGAATGACTTGTCGGTACATTGGAAGAAGACGGTTTTGATAAATGACTGCCCGCAGTTGATGCAAGACAGAAGCAAGCCAAGGTTCGCCGTGCTCTTCACACCAGCTTGCCATATAACTCAAATAAGGTCTCAAACTAGTCCATGAGCCATCTCTTAGAGCCTTTTTTGATAAGATCCGCGCCTTATCTTCATAGTCGAAAGCAACAATATAACATAGAACAGAGTCCACACCAGCAAGGAAAGCGAGATTATATTTTTGATCTTTCATGACTTTATCTGCCAGATGTTTACGATCTTTCCCGAGGTCAGACCAAAACTGGAACCTTAGAACAGAATCGTCTAACGTAGGCGTAGAGGGAGGAGAAGAAGACGATGAGGAAGAGGAGGGAGAGGGCTTTTTATTATGGGATGTGGAAAGTTTAGCGGTGCCATTAGAAGAGCTGGGATCATTATTATTAGAAGAAGACTGACTAGGTTTATGGTCGGATTGGTTAGCACTCTTGGCTCTCTTTTTAGGGGCCCGCCCTTCCGGTCTAGAAAAGAGTTTTGCCATCGTACGTGGTTTAGGGCTTGAAGTCACCGATTTAGAAACTCGCTCCATTGTAGATTTGGAGGATATTAAAGGCTGCAAACTGGGAGATTGAGGAGGACTTGGAGTCCACTCTCGATTTGAAGGAGCTAAAATAGAAATATCAGTCTTGGAAGACTCGAGATCATCAGTAGCCAAAGGAGGGGATGCTTTGGGAGAAGTTTTGGTCGAGATAGAAGGCGAAGCCTTGAGAGGTGAAATAGAGGGAGAACGCTTGGCTTTAGGAGAGGGTCTAGTTGGAGAGACTTTGGAAGAAGACTTTGAAGGAGACACACTGGGAGAAGGGTGAGAGGAATTAGTACCCGGTGAGCGTATGGTAGAAGGAAATTTCGCGGGTGGTTGCTCGGGGGAAGGAGGGAAGGAATCAGTAGAGATACCTAAACCGAACGGCTTTGGGCTATTGTTGGAGGTATTTTTTAGTTTAGTGGTAGCTGAGCAGTCAGTACGAGACTCCTCTCCAGAAGGTTCAAAGAACTTGGGTAGGGTCGGACTAAGCTTTGGTAGATTGAGTCCATCTAACGGCTCAAAGGCGCTCGCAAAAAAAGGCGGCAGCGTGGGACTAAGTTTACTCGGAAGGTCGTCAGATAGTTTCGCTTTCTTAATGGTTAATAACAAGCGTCATGATAATAGGGGTTACTGCACCTTTCTAGGACTCGGAGAATCGAGGTCTAAATCAGGGGTATCATGACGACTAGATGATCTAGAATAAGCATTTGATTCCGTATTATTAATTTACCCTTCGCCATTGTGAGTATTGGCTTCTAGTAGAGAATTATCGTACTCTTCGTCTGTCCCATAGTCTAGAGGCATTTCTCGATCATCTTCACCGGCTCCTCCGCCTCCAAGAGACTCAGAACTCATCAAGCCACCAATAAAGATGGTTTAAAACCGAGTCGGCGACAAAAGAAGCGATAACAGTAGGGTGGAGAACGACGTGAAGCAAGGTCTTGATCTCGTTGGAAGCCCCTTGAGCAAACAAACCGCAATTTCAAAATGTGCAGATTGAACTTAAACCCAAGGAGTAGAAAAAATTATCAGTCTCTAGGGAATTCACGTTCAATTGGAGTGTCGAGTCTGGCTTCTGCGACTTTGTCAAGGTTACCAAGGCGACTTAATTAGAAGGGAATCCCTTACTAAGGCTACGAGGCGGGCTTGTCAGGATGCAGCGTACACTAGAACAAAATGCCAAGAGATCCAAATACATGAGTATTATAGAAGAATATAAAGACTCTTCTGGTCAGCGAATTTCGAGTACATTTGGCGGAATATGACTAGTGTTGGCGTGTTCAGATAGACAGGCAGTACACGCTGAGAAAACAATATAGCGTGCCGACCAAAACAGCAGTGATTGTTTGATTGGGCTGTGGAACAATGCAGCAGCGCTGAGTGCCAAGTGACAAGATGAGCAATTGGTTGTTGGTAAGATAGTCAAACTGTAGAGAAACCATAGAGACCGGCACTGTGATCTTTTGGATACTCTCTGAGGAGATAAGGTAAAGCCAGACAAGCTAGACAAGCAGGAGCAAACTATAGGATGACAGGGCCATGATAATAATACCTATACCTCGTCATCACTTTCACTGGCGGTGGTGCCTCCTTCTTGGTCAGATTGGGTATCAGCCTCAGATTCAGGTTGTTCTGGTTCCGGGGAATTAGGATCCTTACGAGGAAGATCTGATAATGGAGAATTCTCTCGCTTTATGCCATGACTTGCAGGTTCCTCGGGTAATGGAACCACTGACAAATCGGCTGCTTGAGGTTTTGTTCCCTTCAACACTTCATCTTCCAAGGTTCTAATTCGTAGTTTCTTCTCATTCAATAAAGCTGCAAACCGCTCCAACATTTGTAGATCATTATTCTTTGTCTTCACGGCAACTGTATCTAGTTCCTTCTGAAGGTCCTTCGTTTCTTTGGTTAGTAGATCTACCATGCCAGTTAAGCGATCAATCTCCTCTTGGACCTCCTTCTTGAGCGATAGCTCTGACCAGAACCAATCAAAAAGAACACCAGGATCGGTACATGTTCCTTGTCGGGATAGGGACAGTGATCCCAAAGTAATTGATAGATCCTGAACTTTCTGGGTAATCGAGATAATAACCGAACTCAAATCTTGTGATGGCTTGGCGTTCAATTGAATGTTTTCGCTAGAAAGCCTCGGACTCTTACGTTGGTCTTCATCTGTAAGCGACCGCGTGAACAGTTGTTGGAATAAGTCATTCCATTCACTTTCACTTTGAGGACTTCTATTTGACCGTAGATCTTTAATTGACTCATTTCCAGTTACTGAAAGTTAGCTGGAAGCTTTCAACATGTCCTCACCAGAGGTTTGATAGAGGTCTAACGATGGCTTCATACAGGCTGTGAATGTGATTGTTTCGCCAGTCTCAACTCTGACGATCAAACGCTTAGATCCACCAATCTCAATACCGAACGAGTTAATTCGACTCATTGCTCAATATGATTGATCGCGCGGGATGACATCGAAGGTGACAACCGTACGCGAAAGATGCGTGACGATAAGGACAACGACTAAGGGAGTAGATGGACTGGGGAGTGAAGGAAATGTGAGACTAGAGAAAAGCCACTGACTGAGAGTAAAACAGCCATGATTAGACAATCAGCCATGACAGCACTATAACGTGATATGATAAGTAAGGCTCTGTTGCCCGCTGACGGCCAACGGCTGACGGCCAACTTGATGATTCTACCACAAAAAATCATACGAGAAGTCAACGAAAAGTCCTTAGTTTGGAATTCCAGACATGGCAGAATTTAACGGCCACTACAGTTGGCCGTTCGTAAACGAGACAAGTGACTCATGGCAGCACCGTCTCAGTCCACCGGTCTAAAGCACTTGGTGCCAGATGAATTTGGAAACTGTCACCTTATAGAATTACTTTTGGATAGTTTTTGTAAGGCTGGAGACTTGTAAGCCTGACTCAGTTGACTCATCGGCGAAAGCTTCCTATCTTGGAGCTAAGATCGCCTGATCGTTTTGCCCTACTTATCTTGGTTGCATGAGTTGGCCGGTCAGAGCCGCATTCTAGCCAAAGGGTTATAGCGTTACACTCTTGATAGGCAAATCCGTGCTCGGATTATATATAAGGCAAAAGTCGATTCAACGGATCAATAAAAATGGCTAAAATCGTTGTTATTGGGTAAGTGCCTTGATACCAGACGGCTGACATTTGTTTAGTGCCGGTGTTGCCGGTTTAACTACAGCTCTTCAACTTCTTCGTAAAGGACATGAGGTTACAATTGTGTCCGAGTTTACGCCCGGTGATCTTAGTATCGGATATACCTCGCCTTGGGCAGGTGCCAACTGGCTCACATTTTACGATGGAGGCAAGTTAGCCGACTACGATGCCGTCTCTTATCCTATCTTGCGAGAGCTGGCTCGAAGCAGCCCCGAGGCTGGAATTCGACTCATCAACCAACGCTCCCATGTTCTCAAGCGTGATCTTCCTAAACTGGAAGGTGCCATGTCGGCCATCTGTCAACGCAACCCCTGGTTCAAAAACACAGTCGATTCTTTCGAGATTATCGAGGACAGGTCCAGGATTGTCCACGATGATGTGGCTTATCTAGTCGAATTTGCTTCCGTTTGTATCCACACCGGAGTCTACTTGAACTGGCTGATGTCCCAATGCTTATCGCTCGGCGCCACGGTGGTTAAACGTCGAGTGAACCATATCAAGGATGCCAATTTACTACACTCCTCAGGATCACGCCCCGACGTGATTGTCAACTGTAGTGGTCTCTTTGCCCGGTTCTTGGGAGGCGTCGAGGACAAGAAGATGTACCCTATTCGAGGACAAGTCGTCCTTGTTCGAAACTCTCTTCCTTTTATGGCCTCCTTTTCCAGCACTCCTGAAAAAGAAAATGAAGACGAAGCTCTATATATCATGACCCGATTCGATGGTACTTCTATCATTGGCGGTTGTTTCCAACCCAACAACTGGTCATCCGAACCCGATCCTTCTCTCACCCATCGAATCCTGTCTAGAGCCCTCGACCGATTCCCGGAACTGACCAAAGATGGCCCTCTTGACATTGTGCGCGAATGCGTTGGCCACCGTCCTGGTAGAGAGGGCGGTCCCCGAGTAGAATTAGAGAAGATCCCCGGCGTTGGCTTTGTTGTCCATAACTATGGTGCCGCCGGTGCTGGTTACCAGTCCTCTTACGGCATGGCTGATGAAGCTGTTTCTTACGTCGAAAGAGCTCTTACTCGTCCAAACCTTTAGAAATCATGTATACAATTATTCTCTCTCTATAAATCTAATTTTTTTGTGTGGTCTAATATTCGTAAACACGTCGCAGTCGTCTATGTCGCCCTCGTCACCGTGTCCAAAGTCGTAAAGTGACTGATTGCAATTGCGACAACACGTGACTCGACCTGCCTCCTTACCTCCCATCAACAACAAAAAGAAAGCTGGCTAAAGATAGAGGTCTGTTGACGGAGCAACTCGTAAGACGGCAAACATAGAAAGGAGGCTCTATAATTACCTGGAAACTGTGTTATATACTATCACTAGTGAGGGTGAGTGATTAGAAGCAAGGGGACCTAGAATACTGACATGGATAGAGATCCAGGAGCCTTATAAATAATCAATGAATACAATTGATTTGGAATCTTGGGATGATGATCCAGATTTCGCAGATGACTTTGAGAATTTAAAGACTCCAGCTCCTACGTTTTATGAAGCCAACGATGAGATTAGGGATGGAGAAGAAGAGGATGATTTTTTCTCTCAAGATTTCGAGTTGGATGATAAGAATACACTCGGACGACAGAACAAGATTTCGACTAGTCACCTAAAGTCCGCGAGTCAGGAACAAGCAGAGACCTCCTTTCGTGACTCGAACGCTGGCGTCAATGCTTTCAGCTGCGGGACTATAAAAGCCTTAGGAAAGAATAGGATGACGACGGTGGAAGAGAAGTGGGAAAAGGAAGTTAGACGCGATCAAATTGGGTTCAATGAAGCTACTCTTAGAGCTCATGAGACTACCAGAGAATGGTTAAAATCCCAGACTGGCGAAGCTGGGACTAAAAGCAAGGTCTTTAGCCCAATTCTCGACGGATCATTCTTCGAACCGCCTTTGGAATCTAAAGTCAGGCGTTATCATTCACCCCGGAAACAGGCACCTCCTCCTCCTCCTGACGATTTTTCAGATGCATTTGAACTATCTACAGAAGAGCCACTGAAATTAAAAGTCCAACCAGTTCAACCTCATATGACGCCTGCTCTGAGTGATAATGATCTATGGGGTGAGGAATCTATTGGTGTGCGACGAGGAGGCAGGGACTCGTCAAGTATGGGAGGATCCGTTACATCACCAACAAACTCGTCAACGACTGGATTTGATAGTGATGATGATATGGGTCTCTTGGGTATATGCCTGCCTCAAGGGCAAGTCGATTTCAAAGCGATCCTGGATCGCCGACAGCGTCTGGCTGAGGCGAAAGCTGCTGCCGCCCAGTCTGATAGCATGGGACTTCGAAAGGTTTCAGCAGTCACTAATGCCACTTCAAGTACTCGAGAAGATTTTTTTGCTGACCTAGATATCGGTGAGGGTGACCTGTTGGATGGCCGGACAACCCTGAATCGCAACATCAGAAGAAGAGCTATTCTGGATGATGGAACTCGAATCTTGTCTCCTGTTCGCGAAGCTGATCCTAATTCCACTCCAAGGCCTTCTCGTATTCCCCGGCCAGTGGCCTCAAGCATCAACCTTCAAGATTCTCCGTCAAGGCTTTATCGGCCTAGCACCACTAACCTACGAGCTTCTCCTTCCAAACACCCTATTCCGAGCTCGGATGACCATATTTCTCGTCATAATCTAAGAACGTCTCAATCATCAATGATGTTGGGGCACGATCGAGTGAATCAGTCACCGCTACGACGATTAGCCTCGAGAGCACGCTTGGAATCGGTGATGGACGAAGATGAGCCAAGGGGTGCTTTTTCTAAATCCTTTGGTGCCATAAGGATTAAGGACTCTCCTTCAAAGATTTCAAAACGCCTGCATTTTCTCTATGGAGATGGGACTGAGCTCGATGAGCTAGACGAACTACCCACGTCCTACGTTCGAGAGCAAGAGTTCCTTGTTCAGCCAAAGAGCTTGAGAAACAGCAAAAGTATCGCTAGTTTGCGTGGTCTTAGTCACCGGGACCCCGATTCGACGCTGCGGGTTACGTCAAGACATTTGGACCGCACCAATGCTCGTGTTCCATCATCAGTGCGATCCACCAATAATTTAACTGGACGAAAAACAATTACGGGCGGTACTCTTCGAACGATAGGAGATAACTATGAGGCTTTTCCAAGGGCAACTTTGCGCAAGAAGAATGTCCAGAAAAGACCGCATTTGATTAAGCCGATGGGGTCCTTTGCTACAAGTACAAGAAGTAAGTAAACGACAAGACAATAAAGACTAGTGCTAACGATTTAGATGAGAAAGGAATGCGGTATAATCCTTCGACCTTCAAATGGGAAGGCAACGAGCGAGAATTGGCCAGGTTTGAGAACGCTTTGACTCCTCCTAGACCGGCACTTATTTCAAACATAACGTCTACAAAAGGAGTGCAAATTGTCGGTGAAATGATGTTTGATCCAAATCAGATGCGGTGGGTAAAGCTTCCTCAACGACGAGACGACCAACAAATCGAGGAAGAAGACGAAGACGTGTTTGCTGGTCTGGAAGATTTGCAGGATGACCCTGTACCTCCTTTTACACCCCAACTAGGCGATCATGGTAGCCAACGGAGGATAGCAAGTCGGCCCTCGACCGTATCTGGCAAAGATTCCTTAGGGCGAAGTGGAGGACGACAGAGCATGGGAGCGATGGTTGAAGATAGCGACGAGTTCCGGGTGGGAACAGAGTTTGTGAATCTGCAACGGGCTGAAGATGAGAGGTGGCATCGGAAGGTCCGAGGATGGATCTATCCAGCGGGGGGCATAAAGGAACGGGATAGGGAGATGAAACGGCGGCGGGAGAGGTTATATCAAATTCGCAGCTACTTTAATTGAACGCGCACTGGGATTGAACTACGAGAAAAAGGCGTAGTATGGGCTCATTTTTATATTACCGTCATTATTGGGGGAGTTCGAATTTTTTGCCTTTCATGACCCTAGAGTGTTAGACGGAAGCCCTGGTAATAAACACAAACCTCGTGTAGTAGACATAAAAGAAGTCGGAGTATAAGGCTGTCTGGATGATTCCAGCGACGACCGAGATGAGCTCTAGACGACCTTCGGTGACGTAGCGATAGATCCAGTTTGGCACGTAAAGCGCCCGGTACAATCCTAGCGAAGCCAAGTAGTGAGCCGTGATTGTTTCAGCCTCGCCCGTCCGCTGTAACAAAAACAGTTGAGGCAAGATGGCCAGGCTCTCCAACCAGATCGAAAAGGACCAGAGGACCTCTCGAAGGGTGTAGCGGTAGGTAAAGAGAATGGACATGACAAAGGAGGCTCCCAGAAGATACTCGACTTTGAACGTGTCATTAGTGGGGTCTCGGGTTGCCTTGTACTTGACTTTCATTAGAAAACAAATGTAAAGCGAAGATCCAATGAAGAAGAGCTTCATCAGAAAGTTGTAGAGCGAGATCCAAGTGAATAAGACGTCGATATAACGCGTCAAAAACACCAGGGCGAACAGAACTTGGGTCTTGAATGAAATACCGGCGCATGACCGCGAGGTCTTCATCTTGTCGATCAGGAGCCAGATGCTGACCAGATGGGAAAGGTCACCTAAGAGTCAATTCGGCTTCTTGATGATTTGAGATGGTTCCAGTCACGGATCCAGTCGGACACTTACCCAGAAATCGAAAGATATTCATGGTCAGACGACGAGATGGAAGGGATAGAGAGCGTTGGAGTAGACTTGGAACAAAGCGATGGAGCGAGAGTCGTTGGATCCCTGACCTGGCAACGGATGACCACGCCCTTAGGGGATATGATGAATGAACACCAAGGGTCAAAGCGACGATTCCCACGAATGTGCAATTCACAGTTACGCAATACAATATATTCTTACGACGCGTACAAAATCATGTATTCAAGTTATAGACAGGAGATTTAAGTGAGACTCTAAGGTCTCCAAGGGACCAATAATATGGACCCAGATTAAGATGAACATGAACATTGTTGGAGGCGCTTGGACTTGGGAGGCTCGCGACACCATCGCTCGTAATCTTCATTGGCCTGCTGAGCAATTTGCTCGGTGAAATGAGGAATATACTGCCTGGCATCTTGGCCATTGAAGTTTTCATCAAATGGATGAGTAGCCATATAAAGGACGATCGAGATCTGCTGTCCTGCCGTATTATAGTCAAAAGGAATTTGTACCTGTTCATCCTTTCGATTTGGCTGGCGAATGAGACGCTGGATAGCAGTAGCTCCAACGAGGTCGTACACGCGGCGAATCAGTTCTTCCAAAATGTGTCCCCGAAGAATAAATTTAGGATTGACTTGATCGCTAGCTTTAGCTCTAGCAACATCGTCCGTGCTTCCCTCCTGCTCCAATCGAGCCTTATAAGATGCAAGCCAGGTCTGAATCTTGTCAACGGTCTCCTTAGTGGTCTCTTGGCTCGGTGCCAGAGTCTTGGCCTGATCCTCCAAGCTAGTGGCCGAGTCAAATAGACGAGTATGACCAAGACGTCTAAAGAATAAGTTGAAATCAAGTTCCTGAGACTGGAGCAATGAAGTCAACGGGAAGATGAGATTGTCAAAGTCTTTCTTTTCAGCCGCCTTCAACACCAGTCGATCCTTGAACGCATTCAATAGGTGATCCTGGACCACTTGCTGATACAGTTCACCGGCTTCATCGATAACTGATTCAGCTTGTTTGACAAACTTGGTAGATTGCTCTTCATTTTCAGGCAAGCCGTGATTGACGAATGTGTCACGCGACAGTTCCTCTTCATTGGCTCCCAAAAGTGGCCCGAGGTCTTCACCGAATCGGGTAAGATTCCACCAAATAGTTGTAGGTTGGCTTCTATATGAGTAGCGCAGGCTTCCATCGTCATGGTTGGGGGTGTAGTACTGGTCAAAGGCATCCATAAAACCAAACGGGCCAAAGTCAAGAGACAAGCCTTGAATAGATGTATTGTCAGTATTCAACACTCCATTCATGAATCCGTAGGCTTGCCACAAGGCCACTGTCTTTGCATTTTGGATGACCACATGACGGAAAAATTGGACGTATCGAGTCGAGTTTGAATGACTTGATCCTTTCCAATCAACTTCAAGTTTGTCTTGACCTCCGACGACCTGATCAATACAGTAATCAGCTAGCTTGCGGACGTTGAGAAATTCCTGGCGATGCGCAAAGATGTCGAAGGTGCCTAGCCGGACCCATGAGGGGGCCATCCGAGTGACAATGGCACAAGGCTCTAGTTCTTCTCTTCTAGCATAATTTCGAGGGAGCAAAGTGAGAGCTAAGGCTCTCGTACTGGGGATCTTCAGAGCGTTCAAAGTCTCCGAGATCAGATATTCCCGTATACTCGAACGCAGCACCGCATTACCATCCGCAAAGCGTGAATACGGAGTTCTTCCTGCTCCTTTGAGTTGAATTTCGTATTTTTCTCCATTCACCGGACTTTTAACGTCAAACAAAGTAACCACTCGTCCATCTCCTAGTTGCCCAGCCCATTCACCACTATAAGTTGTTAGTCTTGCGGTTGCATTAATGTCTGCTTACAATTGATATCCCCCATAGAGTTGGGCGTAAGGATAAATTCCTTTCTCAATATTTTCTTCATAAGACTCTCCAGACACAATTTTTCTGAAGTAATCCGAATGAACCTCATAATTGAAATCCAAGCCCAAGTCCTTTAGTGCCGGCGGTGAAACCGATAAGAGGACAAAGGGCGGAGGAACGTCAGGTCCAGAAACCCCATTGTCCCGATTGGCAGGTCGTACCCAAGTGTAAAAACCATCACTGACAGGTCGGTCTGCTCTTAACAATTCTAGGCTTGCTTCTTTAGAAGTCGCAATGTCTGGGACTTGAGGATCAGGAGGCAAAGCGGCCGTGAAGGCACTACTCTTGGGTAGAGATTCCAGCGTATATTTAGGCTTTTCTGAAGACATTGAAGCTAAAGATCGAGCACAGGGAAGCGCCTTCGAAGGCGCTAATCGTCGTAAAGAAATCACTGTGAATTAAGGAAATGATGTAAAGAGAGGACAATACTGGGTCTACACTGTGGAGAGTGAGCGCTTCTTAAACCCTGACAGGAAGTAACTCTTGCAACGGTGTTGACATTGGAGTGCGGGATCCCATTTCTATCTGAACGATCATGTTGAGGCTTACATTGCTATTGAAGATTTTACTCGGAACTTCTTCTCTTAGTGAAGTCGTGGAAATCGAGGAACCTGTCAAAGCGTGAAAAATGGTACCTGTAGATGTCATTGGGAGTTTACAAGTCGTCCGCATCAATAATGTGTTTAATCATTCACATCACCCTATTTTCATTATCTTATTAATACAGAGAGAGCGAGACAAAGACAGATGCATCGCCCTTTTTCAATAATCATATTAGTACAAAGGAGCTCGAGCGAAGAGCGTAAAAACCGCATCAACTAAAATTTTATCACAACGTAAACTAGGACTATCTCTCATTTTGATTCCTGAACATATTCAAGCGCCGAGGTAAATGATTTTTCGGGAGAAATACCCACTTCAGCATCCACCAGTTTGCCGTCCGTAAAGATCCAATGCGATCGAATAGTACCTCTAGGAACCTTTTTAGCTCCCAAAAGGCCGAGAAGCTCAGATTTGGGATCCGACAACAACGTATAGGGCAGCTTTTGCTTGGTCTTGAAATTTAATTGAGCCTTGGGTGAGTCGGTGGAAATACCATAGACCTTTACATCGACTTTGTTGAAATCGGGGGTCTTATCGCGAAATCCACAGGCTTGGCGAGTACATCCAGGAGTGCTCGCCTTTGGATAGGCAAATAGGATCACAGTGCCATGAGAAAAGGCATCTTTGATATTGACAGTATTATCATTCTCATCCAGCAGCTCGATATCGGGAACCGCATCTCCAATCGATAACTTAGTTGGCTTGGAGTCTCCCTCCTCCTTTACAGCTGTCTTTGTTTGTTCAGGTTTTTCAGGTTTTTCAATCTTATCCAATATAGCTGCCGCCTTACCGTTTTCTTTCTCCTTCTTGGGTGCCTTCGCCTTAGTAATTTTGCCCTCTGCGCCTTTCTTCACAGGGACTCGCTTCCCTCTCGAGACAAGACTTGCCGCTCTAGTAGCTGCTGCTCGTTTTGGTCGTGCTTGGACTTCAGACATTTAACTTGGTTGTGGGGGAAGGGGGGGGGGGGCGACAAGGTCGCGCAGATGGGCCAACCACTTTCTCAACAGCCATTCCTACGGGCAATTACATGTGTTTTTCACCCTAAATTTGGTGTATCCGCAGGATTTTTTGTGTCTGTGATATTCACTAGTACGTAGGGGTCACAGAGATTCTACGCGAGACTCTCCACAGCAGACGCAGCCAAGGTCGACATTGTCTTCCAATAAGCTTATTACAAGCGTAGACTAGATCAATTGTATCTCTCCTATACAGCCATTTCTCACGAGTCATCATGTAGCGGCCGATACCCGTGTTTTGAGTCAGGTCGCATTTTGTCCGCCAGCGCACTCCATGGGCCAGGCCCCGATTCATTCTCGGTCGTGGGCAGATCTGCCTGCAGATTGAGCGACGACCGCGAGCGATGGTGGAGGATTCCTCCGTGGTAAGGACTTCTTCCGAGTTCCGAGGAACCTCGAGGGCTGGCTCCATAGGGACCAAGATTATCTTCATCTCCAATCAGTCGACTCGCTGGCCCTCGGTCTCCAGCAATGCTCATACCCGATGAAGCCACGATGCCAAACGGCGCGGAGGAGGCAATCGATCTTGCATCGTCGGTTGCGGGGGTAGCGTCTCCAAAGAGTGAATCCATATCTTCCAAGTTGACACCCATAGTTTCCGGGTAGACAAAGTATACAGTAAGAAAACCAACGGCGCACCAAAAAGCATGCATCATATACAGTCGATAGCCAATCAGTTCCTGAAG
Organism: Trigonopsis variabilis; assembly: GCA_003707065.3. Taxonomy (NCBI): domain Eukaryota; kingdom Fungi; phylum Ascomycota; class Trigonopsidomycetes; order Trigonopsidales; family Trigonopsidaceae; genus Trigonopsis; species Trigonopsis variabilis. The sequence continues at coordinate 1,165,806 of PPXM03000001.1, read as the reverse complement.
GACTGGAGTGACTTCACCGACAAGCCAGTTGAAAGCCCAATTGGATGCAGTTGAGAGAGATGCACCTTTGGCGCGCACTTTGAGAGGAAGGATCTCGGGAGGATAGAGCCAGGGAATGGGCCCCCAAGAATAACCAAAGAGGGCATTATAAATGATAACGAAAATGACGACCATTGTAGGCGTGTAGGCTTTATCAATATAGATGAAATATGCAATGAGGTTCAAAGCAATAAACATTCCAGCAGCTCCACTAAGTAAAATCACTCGACGACCCCAGTGGTCGACCAAGTACCACGGTGGAATCGTAGATAAAATGTAAACGAGACCATTAATTCCCGTCATAAGAATGGCATTCCTTCCAACCCAGCCTGCTTGCTCAAACACCAAGGGGGCATAGTAGGAAATCACATTGATGCCAGACAGCTGCGCCAAAGCTTGAGATGACATTGCAATCAAGACCCGAGTCCGATATCGTCTCCACATTTCCCCATACGAGCGAGTGCCTTCTGCTCGCAAGGCCAAAACGTTCTCTTTGATTTCGCGATACTCAGTCACGGCACGAGGATGACTAGGATCTCCTCCACCGTGAAGATCGGCGATAACTATCATGCCTTCTTCATCATGGTCATGATCTAATAGCCATCGGGGGGTCTCAACGATGACAAAAGCTCCCAGCCCAAGCAGTAGTCCTCCGACGCATTGGAAAATAAGCGGCAGCCGCCAACTCACATCGTTCTGGATAAAGGAGCAGAAATAATCCACCCAAACAGATGATGCATATCCGAAAATATTTCCCGTAAATTCTATACATGCAAGCTTACCGCGATTGTGAGGAGGACTGATTTCACTCTGGTAAACTGGGACAATGGTCGACAGCATACCGACTCCGACACCAGAAATAATCCGTCCTAGCATCATGATTGGCATTGAGATAGCAAACGACTGAAAGAGACCCCCGAGAGTGAAAATAAAAGCTCCGTATAAGATAGTTTTCCTTCTACCAATAATATCTCCAATTCTTCCCACCACTAATGATGATACAAATGCTCCTACCTCAAGAATAGCAACCATGGTGCCAACCGTAGTCCGGGACGGTTGATTAAAATAATCCTTAAAATAGGGACCAGTAATAATCCCCGACATCACTCCTTGGTCATATCCAAATAAAAAGACTCCTAACGATACAAAAATCGATGTGAAATATCTATAGCCACAAAGATTAGAGAGATAGATACGTCAGGCCTCAATCTATGAGTCCCGGCCCCGAGTAAGCATAGTTGGATATCAGATAACTTGAATGAACAAAAGAGGACCACATACATGATTATTCTCAACACTTGTGATATCCAGAGCTACAGTACGGAACATCGGCTCGTTCGTGCTTCTTATGAAATAGAAGAACTGCCATAATCACCATTTCACTTGTAATAGTCTTCCTCAATAGAGAGCCTCAATTCTTTGTTCATTCAGCTCCATCTTTATTCCAACGCTTTAACCCGAGTTACCCATCCACTCTCTAACCATAGTCGAACCTGTCAGTCATTTCAACTTGTACCAATACTCACAGAAGCGCCTTCCCGGTCAATCCATGACGGAATCGCGGCATATTGAAGCGTGTCGCAAGCCAAAGAATAGTCTTTGATGGCCGCTTGGTTGGCTTGGGAATGTCGAAGTCAGCAACACGACGACGACCGACTCCTTGTTCAAGCTCGAGGTCAGAGAAATGAGGCCGCTTCGAACGCCCAATGCGTTCCAACTCAATGTTACTTGTTCTTGACGCCGTAATGTTGAAGGTTAGTTTTTCCTTTACTCCTTCAGAGTGATTAGATAATAAACTCGAGTTCTCAACTGTCGCTCAGGGCCGTCCTACTCCTCCAGCCCGGTCGGGATCAATTCGTAGATTTGATCGCAGGAACTCTGAATAAATATCTCTTTGTTTATCCTTTTCTTGAGGATTGACAGAATCGTGATCAGTTTAAGAGAGATTGAAGCCGTAAAGACAGGTTGATTGTTGCTACGGACCCTCCACCGGGGAAGTTCCTCGCGCTTTTGCTCATTTTAGGCCCTGATTCGGCCTCTACGGACAAAGGATCGTCATCAGTATTGTAGACGACATAATTCGTACAGTTGTCTGTCTGTGAGATGGGAGTTTGAGAATGTGATGATCTAGAGTCGGGCACGCGAGCAAAATGTTACTGGTCAGAAGCGCAGTGTGAAAAGGACGAGATAGACATATTAAGCCGGATAATAATAGTAAAAGTCAAATCCACTACCGTGGAAGACCAAAAAGATAGTCGCACCTCCCTATGCTTCTCGCTTGACGAAAAACCCGCTGCCATCCCCGACGCCGTCTCCACGGCCACTGTTTCTCTGCCAGATTTCTCTGCTCAAGTGTGACAGTGAGTTTACAGCCAAAGGCGTGGCAGATTACTCGTGCCGGCCAATTGACCCACCACAGGACTCGAAACGGGGACAACGAATTCATACACGCTCAAACAAGATGCTGGAGCCACTCCTATGAGTGAGGCCGTTACAGCCTACCGTTACTCTCTTTTTGGAGTTCATATACAGCAAATGGCAAAAGTCCCGCCAAACGCTTAGATAATTGAAAAGAAATGCTAAATAATTAACAGAAGCTAGTCTATGAACATCTATGAGTACAAAACACTCTCCATAATACAAAAAAAGGCTTACTCTCTCACAAACCCACTCGCGCTCTAGAAAAAGTACCGCCCGACTCTGTACTGAAATCGTGAAAAAAAGACGAGAGTGCACATAGTACAATTAATCTACTCAAACCATGTCTAGCATTGTTATAAGAAAGTGTGGAGAGTTGATAAATCCTTCTCGACATGCCACATGACCTATGGCACGGCATGCCAAGGTCTGAGTAAAGCCTTTACTCTACATAAGCTCTGTGTATAATATCAAGGAATCAATCACTACAGTTCAAGCTGTGCATCAGGCACAAGAAAATGCTATCTGATATCACCGCTGACCTTGCTCTTGTGGGACAGAGTTATACTGTAGAGATGCTTTCGGTACGTCCCAGATGCACTTTTTTTGCAAGGAGCAACATTCGAATGATATATTGATAGGCGCCTAGCAGTTTGCTCTGACGTTGAATTCGAAGTCCCAGTGACCCGTTTCAGATCATCTCCTTATAGCCCCAACGGAACAAGGCGCAACCTATTCCAAGACAAGTCGCTCATCTGCTCTGAGCATGAGCGAAGACAACCCTGAAACAGCTGCGGTACCAACAAGAAACGAATGGATTGGGAGGCCAGAAGAAATCCATCACTTTGTCAAGATCACCGGCCTCCTAAATGGCGAATCAGACTGGCCTCGATGGAAATTGATGATTGAGCTCACGCTGCAGGTCCAAGATCTGTACCATATAATAACCCAAGATCCTCCGGAAGATCGGTCTGGTGAATGGAGGCGAATGGATGCTCATGTGCGCCTTCTACTAATTTCTTGTTTACCTCACGCCACCTCAGACATTGTGGTTTTTAGTGGTACTGCCTTTGCTGCGTGGAAATCACTGCTTAGTTTGTACGACCGACGCTCAGATCGCGAACATATCGACATGGGCATTTATCGACGGATTCTTGCTACCAAGTTTGATGTTCACGGCGACATCACACAATTCATGGCCACACTAAAAAGTAACTTCATGCTTTTAGAACCTACTCGCTATGCTATTCCCGAATCCTCAAAAATTGCCCTAACTCTTGCTACCTTTCCTCCTAACTTCTCTCATCAGGTCGATCAATTATTGGATTGTGACGATCAAAACACAAAATGGGATGATCTTGTCCATGTCATGCACGTCGTTCAGGGGAAAATGCTCAATGAACAGAGGTTTCGAATCATAGAACGCCGACGGGAACGTCAAGCAAGAAGAGCCCAAAAACGAGCAGCAGCAGCAGCCTTCGCCTCTCATACAGGCGAAAATAATTGTAATAACCAGGGTGACTCTACAGCAAGGGAGAAAAAAGAGGAGGAAAAGTCCGCGAACCAGCGGCGAAGGTCGCGAAAAGCTTTCCGGAAGGCAGCTCGTAAATTAGCCTTGCACGAGCGTCAACTCAAAGAGCAGCGGCGCAAACATCGAGAGGAACGGCTTCGGAGGAAGGCAGTTCGAGAGGAGGCTTCAGTAGCAGCTGGAAACTGAAGCGGGCAAATTCGGATTCATTCCGATAAACAACTCTTTTTCAGCTAAGCCTAGTCCAGAAGGAGCAACAGCGCTACGGAGGCTGGCAGAGAATAAACACGAGGTATGCTATAGTTATCTAGAATCTGCTGTTCGATTGTTCTCCAGCAGACAATATTCTCCCCACGTTAATTTGGTTCGAGTCAGCTTGAGGAGCCTCTCGGGAAGCCACAATAAGCGCCCCAAACCTCGACTTTTGGCTGCTATAAGAAATGGATGACATGCTTTGGTATCCCAATCAGCGTATCGATTTTGGTCAGCATCATTCTCTAGTAGGTCTATAACGTAATCGCAACTTTCTAGTTTGATAAAGGCATCAGAATCACCTCGATTCTCATTGTTGAGCGTAGAGGGCGCATAAGACGTATTCTGGAACTCAACGGGCAGCATGCCATCGAACCCAGCATCAAAAAATCGCAGAGATGAGTTTGCTTCCAGAAAGTAAGAACTCGGATATCTATACCATTCTTTCCCCAGACAGATAATGCCTTCTTTGCCTTGCAGCTTCTCGTATATAGGAAACGGCGCTCTATAGTAGGTCCCAAGGGCCGTATTACGAAGTAGAGAGATCACACAGGAGGACAAGACGAGACCAATGAGGAGCATGCGAAGAAGAAAATGTCTATACTTGACAAGCAAGCTTACCATTGAAGCCGCAGACATCGCTATTAGAGGATAGACGGGATATATAAACCGCTCTTCTTTATGTGGTTGACTGAGAAAAACCGCCAGCCAAAGATAGAGCGGAACAAGAGCGACAGACAAGGATCTCCCTCCAATAGAAGGTGAGACGAAAATGCCGAAAGGAGCGATAAAAGCCATGACGTTGAAATTGAGAACAATATTGTATACATAATAGTACCAAGGTTCGGTACCGAAGATTTCAGGCCCATGAGCAGAATCCCGGTTGATAACGTTATAGAGTACGATATTTAAGGGGACGATTAGAGGGTATGAGGTGCCATAAAAGAAAGTGTCAGTTGCACTAATGAACGCAAGCAGCGCGGAAGAAAGGAAAGCAGCCAAAAAGAGAGGCTTGAACTGACCGTCGACTAAAGAGGAAATGGCTAATGGAACAGGAATCAAAAGTGCAAAGGGCCAGCCCAAAAGACCCCCCATAGCCAGAATAAACAACCCTCTAGCCGTACTTCCATTTAACCAATCACTTAATCCATGAAGGGTTGTTATCATAGCGAACGACGACGGAAGAAAGGACATGCTTGAATGGAACATACCGGTACTTGTAGTGGAGATGATTAAGAACAGTAGAGAGATGGTAGCGTTATATCGTGCTTGAATAGCGCTTGCCAGCCGCCATTCTCCCCAAGCACAAACAAGAGCAATCACTGATCGCAAGAAATAGAAATAGACATAGCCAGGTTGAGAAAAGATCTTTTCAAGTAGAGATATGACAAGGGCATGAGGTAGGATATACGCCCAGCTTCTGATTGCGTACTTGGGTGAATATTCCCATGTTTGGAGTCCATAGCCATCGGTAAGGAAATGAGTTGGTTCCCAGTAGTTGAAAACTTCGTCACAATCTTGGATGGGAGCATAGGTTACTCCCATAACCCGAACCAAAAGCAAGATCGGGAATAAGGCATCGTTAATCATGGGCACAACAGAGATGGCACTTCTTCTTTGGTTCGATCCCATTGCCAAGACAGAGAAAGAGAAGAACTGTGTTGAAAGAAAATAGTCCGATTGAACTCAAGAGACTGTGATGGTCCTTCAGCAAATACAAAATAAGTCTTAACAAATTTGATTTCGACGATGTAGCGCGTTCCAAATTATTCTAACCTCGATATGTCAAGAATATGGGGCCTATCAACATTTAATTGGGTATCAAAATTCTTGGTTCTGTCTCTAGATAGGTCTGAAATTATTGGATCCAGCCAGCAGTGAGAAATGTAACAAGGTCAGTAACGGTCGTGAAAACTCCCAAGCTGGAAATTTTTTTCTCCTCGATGGCTGTGGTACTTCGAACTCAAGATAATTCGAGTTTATTGCTCGATGAGCGAAATATTTTAAATGATACAATCATAAGAAAGTACAACTTGGCAGGAAGGATTGCTCAGACGGCATTGGAGCTAATAAAGAGTCGATTGAATGAGGTCGCTTGGCTGCTCAGTCAAGGTGTTGAGTCTTCGGAGCTTGGAGAACACTTGCGGATTCCAAAGATCTGCGAAGCATCAGATAGGTTGATTTGGGAAATGATAAGTGAACCATATAAGAAAACTGTCAGCGAACGAGGATTTGCTTTACCGACTCAGCTTGATAAAAATGCCCACATTCAAGGCTATGCACCTTCCTACGACCAATATGATCCAGAGAAAGACTTGTTCCAACTAGGAGACGTGGTTAAGGTTTCTTTGGGAGTCCATCTGGATGGGTATTCCGCAATCGTGTATCATACAATTATTATTGCTAGTCAGCGGAAAAGTGCTCAGCCTGTTTCTGGACGTGCAGCGGATGCCATATGTGCCGGATACTTAGCTACTGAAGCACTGGCTGGATTAATAGCGTCATCTGGAGGTTCTAGAGCAAGTCAGGTGCCACAACCTGTCACTGGTAAGCACATCAGAAGCTTAGTTGATACAGTTGCTAGAGATTTCAACGTCAATGTTCTTCCTAATAGCCGAGTGAGAAGGATCAGACGCTTTTTGGTGGGTCAGCTAGGAGAAAGTTATAGTGCTGAGAAAGGATATAAAGGTATTTCCTGGGACAGCGAAACCACCGAAGGCGATGATGATTTCATTGTTGAACCCGGTGAGGTCTGGCTAATTGATATTCTTTTTTCTAGCGGTGATGGAGAGACTGTCCATCTTGTCAAAGATGATGACCGACCTACTATCTTTACTCGCGATTTCGGACTGCATAAGGATCTAAAACTAGCTGCTAGCAGAGCATTAATTGCTAAAATGAATAGTGTATTTCCTCAACGTTTAGAAGAGATCGTTTGGAGAGAAGGAGGTGATAGTGAAGCTGCTCTAAGGCAATGTCGCTTAGGAATAAACGAGATCGTTAGCCAGGATTTGGCAATCCCGTTCAACAGCATAATCGATAAGAGCCTACGACGAGGAGGCAATAATGAAGATATAATTGTGGCAAGGCAAGGTACTACATTGATGTTATTACCCCAGGGATGGGGATCTCACGCACTACGACTGACTGGAGGACGGATAGCACCTCCAAGCTGGGTGACCAGTGTGAAGGAGCTCACGGACGATCGGATAAAAGCGCTACTCCAACCTGAAGGACTAGGTATAATCATAGAAGAATCAGCACCTTTCCAAGGGCAGGAGGATGCAAAAATGCAGTGAGGCTTGTGTAAAAATGGTTTAGATAGGAAATGTTGAAGTTAAATTGTCGTTAATCGATTTCTGGTGGATAATGGGAAAGAATGACGTAACTAGATGCCAAATTATCTTGACTGCAAGCAGACTATCTCAATTGATCATATACTGTAATATATACTGACAAAGCACTTGCTTAGACATCAGTGCGTCCACCATCATCAGCCCAGTTATCACTAGAAAAGTTAGCACTGGTCATCAAAATCCTTGCGGAGAACTTACAGTTCCTTCTCAATCACCTCGATCTGTTGCTTTTGCTTCTTAAGAGCAGCACGGAGAGCCTTGATCTTTTCCTTGTCTGCCTGGCGGACGTAATAATCCTCTTGAGCTTTCTCACGCTTGTCAAAAACACCAGCCGATGCAGGAGCGCCGGTATGGTCACCCTCAACGGCAACACGGCTTAAGGCCGAAAAGGATCGTGCAGAGATGGTACCAGAAATAGTTGAAGCTCGAATAGCAACTCGACTAAGCATTGTGATGAGGAAGAAAACGGATAGGGCTCAATTGGGCTATCCATCCACCAGCAGGCAGGGTAAGTCTCGTCATCCGGTTGTGCCTCCAGAAAACATGCGGTTGCTAAGAAGAACGGTGGCGAACGAACTTGATTGGTCAGAACGCCATACAATGATTGGTCAATTGACACCATTTTTCCGTAACAAAGAAGGCAGGATGAAGGGTGAGAGCCATTACCTCTAATTTTTTTCCGAACCTCTTTGTTTCAATGTTTAATGATATGGCACTTGTGATTGATGGCCGCTTCACCTGTCTGGAAAATTCTTAGTGCTTCCATCTACTAAAACACATACACTTGGTTGTCTGTTTCTTTTTTGGGCTATTACATGCAGATGACGAAAGAGATCAAGAGACACTGATACGTGTAGGATACTGCTCATTGATCCAAGTGCATTAGATAATTGTCAAACGATATCAATGTCATTCAACTATTTTAATACTCTATTTTCGCGCTCTAATTGACCTAGACTAAAGTTGCCATAACAACCTTCGCGAGTGGGGCCTGTGCCTCCTGCCCGTGCGTAGCGCAGCGCGAATTCCCTCCTTTCCTTCCCTACCTCCATAAACAACACTTGCAACAGCGTCTGAGGTATGATCAATCAATCCACGCATAGATGCATGAACAAGACAGATAATTTATTTCTTGATGTTTTTTTCTGTTTGAGCCTTTTTTCTGTCGATTGATGCGCGCAGCCTGATTTACATCAGCTACGCCCCCTTCCTATTACCAGGGCTAGTCGCCACTGGATCTCTTTAAATCGGCTCTCCAGGCTTTAACCTCTTTATGGCATTGAATGTTCAGAATATTCACCTTTTCGATGGCATGATTATTTAAGGGATGTCACATCTTTCTGATCAAGAATCCCTATGACCTTGCTCTGATTTTGTCTTTCACGCGGCGTTCCACTGCCTTTCGACTACCAATCCATCGATCATATCGGATGATACCTTTTTCAATTACATATTAAACTTTTTTTGGAGATGAATGGTTTATGTGGGTTTGGTTGTGATTGCTCTATGACTCCGAGCTTTCCTCAGCAGACCAATGTCTCCGTCATCCATTGGCATCTAGCCCCCTGACTGATAATTCATCTTTCTTTTATCTTCAAATTGTTTCATTTTTTAGCGCAAGCAGGTTACGATGGGTCATCTAGTCTTTGGTTCTAGCTGGCTGATTATTTTTGGGCATCGTCTCACTGGTTGTAGCGACCAACTGCGTTCGCTGGTCACATCCTCGCTTGACAACGACCGGAGTGAGGCTATGATCGCATGCTTCTTTACTGATCAAACTCACCAGAATGAAGGCTCTATTTATCGACTCTAATGTTGAAAATTGAAGAAACAGATTACAGATATTTTTGAGTTTCAGAACTTGCTTATTTTATTTTAAGCTCATTGTCTTGTTCATGCACTATTACGAGGAAGTAGTCAACAATCGCGCTAATGTTTAGAAAATGTCTACCCCGGAGTCCCGTGAGAACTTGGTCTATGTGGCGAAACTTGCCGAAGAGGCTGATCGTTATGAAGGTAATTATTACAAGTTGCGACATTGTAAACTAATTTTAGAAATGGTTGAGAACATGAAAGCCATCGCTTCTTCTGGTGTTGAACTTCGAGTCGAAGAGCGAAATCTCCTTTCTGTCGCTTACAAGAATGTCATTGGTGCACGACGTGCCTCGTGGCGGGTTGTCTCTTTGATTGAACAAAAGGAAACCTCCAAAAATAATGAAGCTCATGTTAAGCTCATCCGGGAGTACCGACAGAAGATTGAATCCGAATTGGCTAAGATCTGCGAAGATATTCTTTCTGTTTTAGATACCTATTTGATTCCTAATTCGCAAACTGGCGAATCGAAAGTCTTCTACTATAAGATGAAGGGTGACTATTATCGTTACTTGGCCGAGTTTGCAACTGGCGAGATGAGGACTAACTCTGCTAACGCTTCATTGGAGGCCTACAAGGCTGCCTCAGATATCGCAGTCACCGACTTGCCTCCCACTCATCCTATCCGACTAGGACTTGCCCTTAACTTCTCTGTTTTCTACTACGAGATTCTCAATTCTCCCGATCGCGCCTGCCATTTGGCTAAGCAAGCTTTCGATGATGCCATTGCTGAGCTTGATACCTTGAATGAAGAGAGCTACAAGGACTCAACTCTTATCATGCAACTTCTCAGAGACAACTTGACTTTGTGGACGTCAGATATGTCTGAGGCTGCCCCTGAGAAGGGGGCCCCAGCCGAGGGTGCTTCCTCTGATGCAGCTGCTGCAGCTGCTGCGCCTGCTGCCAACGCTGCTGCCGCTCCTGCTGCTACCCGCAAAGAAGGTTCTGAAGAGTAAACTCTGCCGGTTTTAGTAGAAAACGATAAAGGGGGATAACTCTTAGGCTGTAAAGTTGTGATAATGGTTTACTTTTTATATCCCTTGTGAGGTGTATGTAGTCAATGTGCACAGCCAGGCGAGAAAGGTCTGTAGGTGAGGTGAACTGCCGGAAGCAGCGTGCCTACTTTAGATGGACGCACGCATCGACATATGTCTACAAGCCAAGCCGTTTTATTACACGTACAGCGCTGTTGCCTGCCAGAATCTATCTCTGGAAAGCGGAATGGGCTCGATGACAGTCTGAGATCTCTCTTCGGCCAAGCGTGGGTCAGAGTCAAGGCCTTATAGTAAAATGGTGATCAAATGTGTCGTTAATCGAGGTGTCATTAGTGTTTTGTCCAAACCGTCTGGAGACTGTTCCGAGTGAGTCTAGGTCACGCGATACAACGGGAGCCAGAAAAATGGTGTCGAGACGGGTCGAAGAAGTGGCACGAGTTGGTATTGTAGAGGGGAGATAAGCATGGGGTGACGGACAAAACGGGTTTCATGACGGTGTGGGGTCCCAGCCCGTCAGCTTGAGATTATAGGAGCAACGGAGATAAAAATAGACTCTCCGGGCGAGTTGAATTCTCGATAGTGAATACTTAAGACAGAGCCGTCACGGCTTACTAAGGTCTTGCCCTTGGAGAGAGATAATCGAGGCCGGTAGAATGGTGCCAACAGCGGAGGGAAAAGATTACAAGGTGGAATAAGGGCCTAATGAGGCTTAGCGAAGACATAGCGTATCTGGAGCTCAAAGAGGTAAAGGGAGCGCACCTGTTAGAGCAAAGGCCTCAATTGAGCGACATCCATGCCGACCGAGGTGCTGGCCAAAGACTTCTACATCCTCTTGTAAAAGAGCGACATGTCGTCGCTATCGAAAAGAGCATGCTACAAGTGAGTTTGAGAGATAATTTGGCTAATATAGATGTGGTAACATGGGGCATTTTGCCGAACAATGTCCGGCCGCAGACCGGCTTTGTTACAATTGCAAACAGCCTGGACACGAGTCTCATAAATGTCCTGCTCCTCGGTCGGCCGCGGCCAAGCAGTGCTATCGATGTCGTCAATTAGGTCATATCCAAGCCGACTGTCCTTTAGTTCGACTCTCATCGGGTGATCCTGCTGCAGGAAAGTGTTATGTTTGTGGTCTACCCGGGCATGTAGCCAAAGGGTGTCCGCTACAAGAGGAGATTGGAAACAGTGGGCTTGCAAGCCCTGGCGGAGGCATGATTCCTCCAGGATCTCTTGGACCAAACTCATACGGCTCTTATCCAGTCTATCATCTGGGATACCCCCCGCGAGTGGTTTATCCTTACAACGGTTACCCGGTCTACGGCCAGATGTCGCCCTTTGTATCGCCTTTACCGTCGCCGGCCAGTAATGGTCAACCGGTCAATAGCTACTTCTATCAGGGTTATATGTCTCCTCAATATCCCGTAATGGTGATCAATCAACCTATGGTATCTAGTCCACGGCCTCCAATAAGTCGTGTTTCTTCTACACAATCGAAATCTGGCGAGTCTGGCGAATCTGGTGAATCTGGCGAAATAATGAGTACTAAGGACGATTATCCCACTAGCATAGAATCAAATAAACAAAAAGGTTCCATCGAATTGGAACCAACATCAGCGCCTGTGGCTGAAGAGTTACCCATATGAAAAGGAAAAGATTATTTGTGATTTTGGTTATGTACGATAAGGTAAGGTTTTTTTGGTATCTCACTCTGTAATATACATTTTTCTACTCTGGCCTCTGTGCCTGTTGGAAAACCGCCTTAGGGACAACGGCACTTTATCAGTGATATTGGAGGGATGCGTCAAGATCGTCTTGGTCTGAAACGTATGGTCGAGTCTCTATCGAATGGCCCAAGGCAAAATTAAGAAAAGAAAAACAAAACCAATAATGCATATGATACCCATTTGTTTTCGATGGTGGAACAAATTTAAATGCATCAGCGTGAGCCCGCAGACTCGGTCGTCCGACTTTATTGTATGATCCTGCGATTTGGTACTGTCGCATTCATAAATATCATCGCTACTCGCCATGCTCAAAAGGCTGCTTGTCCTTCGGCTCCGAGCTCCGGTCGGGATAGCTACACCCATCAGCTTCCAAGCGAGATCGGTTTCTTGATTGTCAGTGGTCCAGGTCAGACTATTGTTGGGTCGAAACTCTGTTAAGTCGACCGGTTTAATTCCATCGAGAACAGTCGATATCTCATCGGGAGATGAGCAGTTTATATCATGTGTCTCACTGGTCGATAAAGGAGATCCTAGATCTTTGGTTGGCTTTGAAGTTTTGAAAATATTTCTCGTTTTTTCCAGTTGTCGATTGAGCTTATCAGCGAAAGTCTCCTCGCCGCCTCCTTCCTCTGTTGACGACCGTCGAGTCGAAAGTAGGAGAGACAAGCTCTTCCTAGTTACCCTATTGCGTGGTGTTTCTAATGTTAAGTTTATTGCACTGGCTGTTGCCGCCACATTGGCTGTCAGTGATGGCTTCTGCACTGGAGGAACGGACGTCCAAGCTCTTTGTCTCGACCGTCTCGATTCTACCTGCTTCTCTGCGAACGGCACATGATTTGATGAGAGAATAGTATTGCTCCATGTTGGATCATCCGAGATTCTCGTCAAGTTTCGTGAACGCTTGATTTTAGGGAACGGGGAGAAACTAGACGTTGATGAGATACTTGACCTTCTCTCATTACCCTGCAGACCGCCGACAAATTCCCTGAAAGAATTGACGCTTCTCGTGTTTCTTGGAACAACTAACTTGACTGGTTCATTATCTGCGTTTCCCATAGTGTCGCCATGCCTTCTACTAGTCTTAATGCTTCCATCTAAATTGATACAGGAGTCGCTGGCTCTGTGGAGAGACCAATGGGATTGCGAACCTATCGAGTTAGTATAAAGATTCCTTGTCGATTACCACTACTCTTTCCCGGTTCCTTACTTCCTGGCCCTGTTATCATTTCTTGTAAGCCTGATCCAGCTCAAATTCTCTGTCACGATCTAAGTAACTTGTACCAAATTGCCTTCTCTTTGAGTTTTCTACCAGAACTATTATCGGCAGGTCATGATTCGGATAACTTGTGCTGCGTCTTTTAAGTCCCTTGAAACATGAGGCGACTAGTGGTATCTGTACATATTAATTCATTATGTCTACACAACTTGCCTTTAGCCCAATGTCTCGTGCGTCGACGTCGACGTCGTCGTTATGATGATCCCAACTTTTGTTATTCGGCTCTTTCTGAAGGCTTTCTGATATTATCTGATTCATGTCTCGTGATTTTGACTCGCAAGAGTGACACTGACACACGAGGCGACGATCAATATCTACAGATGGCGTCTCATAAGGCTAAAGAAACTGGTTAAAGATGTAATGAGATCGGTTTATCTCGATGACGAAGTGCTTTGAATTGCCAGGTGTACAAATGGCTCGCTGCTCTTCGAAATATTCAAATAGTGAGCTGTATAGTTTTAAAGATAAGTTAGCTTATATCTTCTTTCCTACTGAGTGACCAGGACTTGGATCTAATGTAGCAATATCTCTCATCTTGTCAATCGATGTAAGGCTTCAGCTCCGGTAACGATAGCTTTTGTCTCAGTGTATAGTTCTGACCCGAGTTCCTTTTCTTGGACATCGTCTTACCCTAATTTGTCTATTTCGGTAAGAGAATGTGTGGACGTTTCTCGGCAATAGATTGCCTCATCTGGAACTTAGTGGCAGCAACTTTATGTGGATGTGTCCTTTGTTGTCGCTAGGCTGCTTTCGGTCTGGCGCTCTGACATGTAAGGAAATGATTAGCATAAAGATTATTAAGAATTGACAACAGACCAGTAGCATGTTCCATAAAACGTTGATGTCTCATATTCATTGGGGAGGTTTTTTTCGTCCTGGTCTCAGTTTGAGCCGGAGCTGTGGGTATTGCGATGAGACAGATCCACGTTCTTTGACCCACGTCTTCGGGATCATGTAACCACTGCTGGCACGAGAGAGTGATTGTTGTGTTTAGCTGGATGACCGGCATTTTAATGATTACAAGCTTCCAAATATTTCTGAAATTCTGTCATTGAGCTCTTTGACCGAAAACGGAAAGAATATGTGCACATTTTTTTATCCGCCGATTACTGCAAAGTTTCCAAAACTATCTGTTATTTTCGGCTTTGCTCCAAGTCACCACTTGAATAAAAAAATACTTGCCGGAAACTAATCGAGTCCCTTCCTTCCTGTAAGCTGATTATGTGGTTGTGTGGGACCAGTTGCCTGGCTTCCTTTTAATTAGGAAATGTGCGCCTTGTTGGTACCCAACTGGCTCCATGTTTCACTAACAGTAGCCACCCACTAATTGAAATCTCCATGGAATTAAGAACGGAAGCTTAATTAAGATACTGTACCCGAAGGCGCTATTTTTCTGCGTACGTGACTTTGTAGGTCTAATTTGGTCTCCGGTCAGCCAATGCGAACGATTGCATCAAATGGAACCGTAGTAACATCTGGAGCACCCTATTATCTCTAACCTTACACAGCATAAAGTTCCCACTAATGTACAATAGGGTCATTCCACGTTGGGCCACGACTTTCTAGTCACTCCATTGTTGATCGCAATTCATATACCAAGCCGAATCATTCTTCAGTTGTCCCAAGCTACCAGCTTTCTTCGATCGGTGTATTTTTTTTGCATAAGCCTGATGCGAATGCCATATATTCTTCAGAATGGACCCACGCCTGCTCCGTTGCCAGGTGAAAAGGGTAACACCGAACCCCCTAAAAGTTTGTCCACCAACACATCGCCTCGCCAGAACGACTTGGCCATGGGCGCAGATTTGAATGGCTACAATGTTATTCCTGTAGCGGTAGAGCCTGATGTGTTTCACTATCTCTATATTCGGCCGCATATCAGCAAAAAAGATCAAGATCCTTCTCGCCCCCAGGACCGAACTCTTTTTGTCGTCAATGTTCCGGCAGATTCAAGCCAAGATAGTCTGCGCAAACTATTCATGAGCTTGGGATCTTTAATTTCAAATATAGATTTTTCTAGCCCAGTTGCCAAATCCTCTGACTGGGTTGCTCATTCTGGTGCTTCAGCTCATGTCGTCTTCCTCGATAAAAAGTCATGTTCCCAGGCCCTTTCTCAACTCAAAAAGATTTCATCACAAACCCTTTCGATCCTGGCACAAGGCAACCCAAAAAAGCTGACCAGTATTGCGCTGAAGTGGGAGGCTGCGCTTGAACCATCACCTCTATCGGGGTCCCAGCGGTACTTGTCATGGATCCAGTCTACGACTCTGATAGACCCAGCCCAGAACGAGAAAGAAACTGATGAGTTCTTGAAAAAATACGATGAACGACAGGAAGAAATAGCTGAGCTGGAACGTCAAAAGGCCAAACAAGTTGACGACGATGGTTTCACTATGGTCACGTCGGCATCGTCAAATGCCAAAGCTCTAGCACAGCAAGTTCAAGTGGAACAGTCCCTGAAGTCGAAGAAGAAGAAGAAGAACAGATCTACTGATTTACAGGATTTCTATAGATTCCAAATCAGAGAACGGAAAAAGACGGAAATGAATGAATTATTGCGGAAGTTCCGGCAGGATCAAGAGAAGATTAATAAGCTCAAGGAGAAGAGGAAACTCAAACCTTTCTAATTGCATGGTCCTTGTCTTTATCTATGTTTCTAAACTGCACCTTTCTGTTGGCTGGTTACGACTGTCGTCGGTTGGGCACCGTCTGGAGTCCTCCCTCTAATAAAGGACACATTGACATTTCTCCCTACTGGTCTATGCTCTCTCATATTGTGCTCCCCTACTCTAACTCGATATTCTATAATC
This sequence comes from Trigonopsis variabilis, assembly GCA_003707065.3. Lineage (NCBI taxonomy): Eukaryota > Fungi > Ascomycota > Trigonopsidomycetes > Trigonopsidales > Trigonopsidaceae > Trigonopsis > Trigonopsis variabilis. Next base: position 1,149,536 of record PPXM03000001.1, on the reverse strand, counting down.
TCTCCAACTCTCATGTACTATTAGTTATCAACGATTCCATAATTAAGTCTTGTACTATTTTACAATATCCGTCCGCTCATCGGCGAAAATGATCATCCATCACATCCAGTTGTCCTCTTCCTTTGGCTTCCATCTTTCCCAGCTTGCTTAGCTTACCATCGAGCTCCACTGATTTCGCATCAACCCACTGCAACCCAGCAAGATGGGAGTTGAGAATTTTAACTATCTGAGAAAGTGGATCCTCGTCATTCATCGACTTGTCGGTAGATTGTTTACTTGACAGGGTAGAAGCTTTGTTAATTTCGTCCACCATTGTCTTGAGATTCCGTCCCATGCCTTCGAGTTGGTCGTCGAGCCGCTCAGCCAACTGATATGCCTTTTCACGCTCCTGGTCAGCTGGCTGCAGCATTCCATCGAGTCCCATGAACCCTCCCAGCATTTCATCTGCTTGCTTCTCGTAGTTCGTCAAAAGGGCATCTAACTCTTCTTGTTGACTTTCCGTGAAGGCAAGAAGCTGGTCAATCTTGGCCTCCATCTGAGCTGCCTGGACGGTCTCTCCAAACAAGATCGAGATCTTCTCTCCATTTTCGATAATGATCTTATCCCACTGGGCGATCGTTTCAGCTTGCTTTTCGAATTGGGTGGAGCATTTAACCAAAGCGGCCGTCCAGTCGCTGATGATATCATCCATTGTTTTGTTTTTAATAGATGGCGGAGCTGCAACTGGCGCAAGGGCCTTTGATTGTGAAGCCCCTTTACCAGCATTGGGAGCCCCTTCATCCTTGCTAGTAAGGGAAGGGCCACTAGGTCCTAGAGAGAAGGGTTTCTTAGAGCTATCTTCCTTCTTTTCTGCAGGGTTCTGGCCGCCAGAGCCAAACAAAGATGCGGTCTTTGCACTTTCATTATTCATCTTTGTCTGTCCAAATGATAAAGTGGCCGGTTTGTCTGAGGCATTTGTGGCGGTTTCTGATAAGCCAGAACCGGAGGGCTTTACACCGGTCTTCTCAGCATCATTTGATGACGGAAAACTAGAGGCAGACTTATCGCTGGTCTTAGCTGCATCGCTTGTAGACCCAAAGCTAAGCGTAGGCTTAGCAGTAGTATCTGAGCCAGCAGAGCCAACAGAGGCAGCAGAGGCAGCAGAGCCAACAGAGGCAGCAGAGGCAGCAGAGCCAGCAGAACCAGCAGAGCCAGAAGAGCCGGAAAACAAAGTTGGCTTTTGAGTGTTCTTTGCAGCATCTGCGGTAGAGCCAAAGCTAAGAGCAGGTTTTGAATCAGTGCTGCCATTACTACTCGTGGTAGTCCAGGACCCAGTTGTCCCAAACCTCAGTGTAGGTTTATCACCAGGCTTATCTTCAGTTGATGAAGCCGGCGGCCCGAAATTAAAACCACGCTTATTGACGTGCTTGTTAGCTTCTGAGTGATCAGAGCTATGATTAGATAGATCGCGTTTGCGGGAGGCATCAAGAGAAGCAGTCAAAGTAAAGGCAGGCTTACCAGATGAAGGATTGGTTGATGCATCAGTGGAAACGGCTTTAGACGGCTCATCAGAAGGCTTTGAGGCAGCCAAGGAGGTCGGTCCACTTTTGTCGGATTTCTTGCCATCATCGGAGTTGGCTGAAGACCCAAAAGAGTAGAAACTTCCTGTGCTACCGGTGCCTGAGGAAGCTCCGCCACCAAAACTAAAAGATGGTTTTGGTGAGGAAGTGTTTCCAAAACTGGGCGCTGTCGACCCAGAAGAGGAAGCTTTGGACCCAAAGGATGGTGCAGCGGAAGAGTCACCAAAAGTAGTGGATTGATTCAGAGAAGATTTCCCCAGCGTACTGCCTTTATTAGCACTCTGGGAAGTGGAAGACGAGGGAAACTCAAAAGCACTTTTATAGTCCGAGCCAGAGCCTGAGCCCGAGCCAGAGCCAGAGCTAGAGCCAAAAGAGAAGAAACTTGTAGTAGAGCCAGTCGACTTTTTGGACGAGTCCGATGTATCAGAGCCACCAGATTTCTTAGAACCTAGGGATTAGATAGTTTTGGGTGATGTATGTACCGCTAGAAGCGCCAGATTGGCCGAAAACAAACCCTGTGGAACCAGCTGCAGTTAGTATTGTAAACGGGCAACAAGAGCTAAGATCCGATAGATATCATTGTAAATCAGTTTTCAAGTGTAAGGGATTGCTCTTTGTTCTTGAGAAACACGTACACATTTAGTCTTTGCTCAAGTTCTTTGTTGCTGTTGTGACGGATCTTGATCGAACCAAAATAGTGAGAGTAGCAGTGGAGTCGTTACTATATTAGTGGGGGAAATAGTGAGCACCCTTGGTAGACTATTCAAGCCGGCTAAATAGCATCGAAGGAGGATGGAAAATCTAGAGTCACATACAAAAATCAAAGGAAAAACAGAAGATTACACTACGCTCAATTAGTCTCATCCTTCCTGCATTCTCTCCATAGGTGCATGGCGTTGTCCATCTGTCACCGTCTCACACGTTGTTCCCGAGGTTGAGATCAGGTTGTCAAGTCAAAATTTTAGGCTCGCTGCTATGAATCGAGTGACGAGGGGCCTTCATACATCGGCAAGGCTTTATAGACGAGTTCAGCCTATTAAGGTAAAGCAGTTAACTGTCCGTCATGAACCTCCGGTGACTCCTACTACAGCCTCGATAAAGACTCCGGATGATCACCCGCTCTGGGGCTTCTTTCGAGACAAGAAGTTCTTGTCAGAAGAAGATGTCCTGCTTAATTCAGGTAATTGAACAATCCAGTGAATGGGAAATGAATAGAGACTGACTGATAGATATACGGGCATGGACTGTACAGGAACTTCGTCGCAAGGGTTTCCAAGATCTTCATGTTCTTTGGTACAAATGCTTGAAAGAAATGAATATTTTACGACGAGAGGGAGCTATTTTGTTTGATTGGTACGGCAGTGGTGGACATGTCTCCAAAGCCCGAACCGAATCCCAGACTCCTTTACGAGGAGCCAAAGACAAGATTTCACTACTACGAAAGACCATGAAAGGCATTCGTCAAGTTTTATTGGAACGTCAGGATGCGTGGTGCGATGCTCAAACGAAGTTTTCTCCCGAGGTTGAATTTCAGCATTTTAGAGAACGTTATTTATCGTTACCAGAAGATTATGACGAATTGTTAGGAGAGGAACTGGATCGATTCTGCATAGCCATCTATGGCCTCTCAGATATAGTCCCCGAAGAACCCACTGCGATCTCATCCTCTCATATTAAGGACGTCGTCCGCAAAGTCGCCGGCCTCAAGATTGAACGATTTGCTCCTCGATTGGGAGACGCTGAACTGTCAATAAAGACGTTTCCACAAGCATTAGCTGTCTTTCATGCTTATCATGACACTCAGGGTATGCAGGAACTTGCCCAACAACTTTCATCGCCAGAATCGAACTCGGAGTCCCCTACGGAAGCAAAAGAATAAATGTAAATATCCAACCGTGTGGCAAGGCATGTTTAAACAATATATTATACTTATCATATCTTTTTTTCTACGAGGACAGAGTTCGTAGCTACGTGCCCGTCCTGTGGATTGCCATCCCGAACGTATCTGTCCTAAGAAGAAAGTATCAGTAGGCAGATTCTAGAACGAATGGATTCAAATGAATGAAATAGTGTCTCGCGATTCTTACATGGTTCTCTGTGAGCACGTTAAATAACAACCTTGCCCACACCTCCGTCACACGAGCGTAGCCTTGGTTAATCTTGCCTGACAACACCGCCATGGATGAGGAATACGACGTCATTGTTTTAGGTGAGAATTGATTAGTTTATTTAAATAAGCATGTTAACACGACTGGTTATTCCCATTCTTTGGGATGATTTGAGTCACTATAGGCACAGGTAATTTGATCTTGATAAGGACAGCCCCTTCTAACTCGATAGGACTTACTGAATGTCTTTTATCGGGAATTCTTTCGGTTGAAGGAAAGAAGGTTCTTCACATTGATCGCCAAGATCATTATGGAGGGTAAATATTAACAAAACGCATCCATATTGACCTTCTTTCTAGGGAGAGCGCTAGTCTCAATCTCACTCAGGTACAACGAGATCAAGTGGACATTTGATTAATCATAGCTTTATAATAAGTTCCGCCCAGGTAATACTCCCGATCCTGCGTTTGGGCGTGATAGAGATTGGAATATCGATCTTATTCCCAAGTTTCTTATGGCCAATGGTGAACTCACCAATATTCTTTACAACACCGGCGTGACTAGATATATCGAGTTCAAGCAAATTTCCGGTAGCTATGTTTACCGCGGAGGTAATATTGCTAAAGTGCCCTCGTCGGAATATGAAGCTGTTCGATCGCCGTTGATGGGTCTATTTGAGAAACGCCGGATGAAGAAGTTTTTCGAGTTTGTTGGAGCTTATCGAGCTGACGATCCTACTACTCATGGAGGATTCGACCTCGATAAGGCGACAATGAGCGATGTCTATTATAAATTTGGTCTTGAGCCTGGCACGCGCGACTTTATCGGACACGCCATGGCCTTATATCTTGACGATGATTATGTGCATAAACCAGCCAGAGAGACCATTGAAAGGATTTTACTGTACTTGTCTTCTATGGCCAGATATGGCAAGTCTCCTTATATCTATCCTCTTTACGGGCTGGGCGAACTACCGCAAGGCTTTGCTCGTCTTTCGGCCATCTATGGTGGCACATACATGTTGGATAAGCCGGTCGATGAGATAATCTATGAGGACGGAAAAGCAGTTGGGATCCGCTCAGGGGAAGAGATTGCCAGAGCCAAGAAAATAATTGGCGACCCTACCTATTTCCCTGATAAAGTTCGAGAAACAGCTCGTGTAATCCGAGCAATGTGTATCTTGGAACATCCTATTCCCAAAACGGACAATTTAGATTCACTCCAGATTGTCATTCCTCAAAACCAAGTGGGTCGCAAGCACGATATCTATGTGGCCATGGTCTCTGCCAACCACAATGTGACCCCCAAGAACTTTTATGTGGCCATTGTATCTACTATCATCGAGACGGACAAGCCACATCTCGAAATCGCTCCTGCTTTGAAGCTCTTGGGTCCGATTAAGGAGCAGTTCATGGGCATTGCCACTTTGTATGAACCTTTGGAGGACGGCACCAAGGATAATGTGTTTATCTCGAAAAGCTACGATGCCACCAGTCATTTCGAGACCACGACAGACGATGTCAAAGATATCTATCGCCGCCTAGAGGGTAAGGACTTGATTATTAAAGAACGGTCAGAGGAAGAAGACACCGGAGCATAGCCGGTTCCTTCCATCTAATTAGATCTTTCCATGAGATCTGTTATTGTGGTGTCTCCTAAACTAAAGTATGTCATTTAATTCAGTACTCGTAGCTGATTATGAATCCTTGTTGAGCTGGCTCGGGACCGATTTTCACGCGCCAAAGGCCGGGTCGCTAGGGCGAATGTAACACACGCACCCGTCCTGCTTGCCGGCTTTGCTTACCCCAGAGAACCCACCTTTTCCTATCCGACTTTCTCCTGATCAACACGCACGTCCCCAGTCATGACAGACTTTGAGCCGCTTTTCGAAATGTCGGAAGACTATGATACATCAATACAAGACCGGTTGAACCTTCAGGACAATCTGATGGATATGCTGGCAATGCATGACGCTTCTCGAAACCACTTGAGAAGGTCTTCGATTGTTCACTCGACTCTGATTGCCCCAAAACCTGTGAGACCGAATACGATTGTGCTGCCGACATTAAAGCTCGCTCTTCCTTCGCGACTCGGTACTCACAGCACTGGGTCACCCAACAGCGGAGAGGTAGATGAAGAAAAAGCTATAGATCCTTTAAAGATTGACTCGGATCCACAAAAACCAACGTCTCTTGAAAGTCCCAAAGCAGAGGGACCAGATGAGCAAATTCTATCTCCAAAGCCTTTTCCGCCTCTGGCATTTAATGTTGTCTCCCCTCTTACTAATAAACTCGATCTCGGAAGTCCTTTGAGTCCGACAGTATCTGGGGATGATTATGAACTGTTGTATTCATCATCACCCTCTAAGGGACGTCTTTCGCGACGTCCATCTATGTCTCAACGCCGAAGATCGACTTTGTCGCTATACGGATCGTCCACTAAAGAAGCCCTAGATGAGTTACTTCGAATTGTCAATTCAAAAACTCCTCGATGTGTTTCGCCAGTGTCAAGAGATAGAACCCCAAGTCTTAATCTCTTGGCTGGACTTGATCAGTCACCCATCTTAAGATCTAGTGCAAGAAACCCCATCGCCTTCAATTCGCGTTTCTACAATAATGACCTTTCCCAAGATTCTAGAGACATTGTGGCTTAATTTTTTTAGCGGCTGGGCCGCTCAAACAGTGGTGTTCTTTTGGTGTTCTGTTTTCGGTTGGGCCGTGGTTAATGATACATTCTATGATTATATACCTTTAAATTGGATTGGTAGATTGATATTCTGAATAGTTGGTATTTCTATCGACGTTTCGTAGGACGGCATGGAGAGTCTCTTTTTGTAGTTTCATGGCGACACTTCTTATACTTGACGGCAGCCAAGTGTAGTTTTATATGACCCTAGAGAAACTTTGCAGGTGACACAATAGACAATTTCTGTGAGTTGTGAAAGTTTTGAAGGCCTGCGATATCGAATCGCTACATCTTGTTGCTACCGACACCTCACCATCATCAAATTATTGAGAGCACCGTCTCATCAATTCAAGTCAGACCGACATGCCACCTCGTCGACGATCGGGTAAGTTAGTAATCAATTAAGCTTCTGTGATTTTTGGAGATTTGTTTGTTTGGCACGCTGCTCTTGCGTTACCGAGGCTTTCTTTTGTCTGCTTTGAATATGGTTCTAACTTCAGCCCGGAAATCAGGCCGCGTGAGTATGCGTGTGAAAGCGCCTGCCGAAGAAGAGGCACAATCCTCCGATGGACAGGAAGATACATCAATGGTTGATGCGAATGACCAGGCAGAGGAGGAAGAGAACGAAGAAAACGAAGAGCAACAAACCGGCGCAGGTGAAGAGGAACACGAAGAGGATGAAAACGACGATGATGATATTCCTCCTCCTCCAGATGATGACGACGACGATGACGATGATGACGAGGACGAAGATGAAGAAGACGAGGAAGAGGAAGAAGGAGGAGAAGCGGGAGCAGGGGAGGAAGAAGAAGAAGCGGGTGATGAGCCCCCTCGACGACGAAGAGGCAGACCTCCTCTTATTCCGAACGACGACGAGAATGAACCTCCTAAGAAACGCGGACGCGGACGACCACCGGGGTCAGGCCACGACGGGACCCCATCAAGGCGAGGGCGAAAGCCAGGATCAAAAAAATCAGGTAGCCGGAGACATACGGCAGCTATACCACTTGATCCCAATGGGAACCCGTACCAGTTAGAACGGGGTGAGCTGATATTGGAAACAGATCCTTTGGGCGAGACCAAAGTGGATGAAAATGGATATTTGGCCGGAGGAAGGGATTATAGATGTCGGACATTTACGATACGAGGACATGGCAAGCAGCTTTTCATGCTATCTACGGAGCCTGCTCGGTGCATGAATTTTCGAGATTCTTATTTATTTTTCCAGAAACATCCGCTGTTACATAAAATTATTCTGGATGAAGAAGAGAAGTTTGATTTGATCGATCGAGATATCATTCCTCATTCTTACAAGGGGCGCGCTATAGGTGTTGTGACCGCAAGATCGGTGTTTCGAGAGTTTGGTGCTAAAATTATAATTGGAGGCAAGCGAGTCATTGACGACTATTACGAGACTCGCGCTAGACAAGAAGGAGCGGTCGAGGGAGAAATTGCTGTACCCGAAGATCGGCTACCGCCGCCAGGGGAGGAATATAATAAGAACCAATATGTGGCCTGGCATGGCGCTAGTGCTGTCTATCACCAGTATTCGGCCACTCCGCCGATCAATCGAGACATTTTCAGAGACCCACTGGTAATCAAAAAGAAACGGGTGATTGTTACGGACGAAAACTGGATGCTTGAACATGCTCAAGCATCTAGCGGATACAACCACACTTTATCGCTTCAGAGGAGAAAGATTTGGGATGATGGGGTCTACGAACCTCACACTGGAATCACTCATTTCCCCGAGGCCAGTCAGCCTAGTCATGCTCGATGGGACTGTCCTCAGGACTCGTCTGACCAAATCAAAACCGAGCCTGGGTCTCAGCCTTCAGTGTCTAAAGCATTAGTGATTGATACCGTCATGGCCATTCCTCCTAGTCTAATCACCGGTCTGAAGGATGTTCCTATGGACATTGTGTCTTGTGTCACCGATACGGCCATCCGACAAGCTATCATCCAGCAGCAGGACCGAGAAAAAGAGTGGGAACGGCGATGGGTTGCTGCAGACACTACGACAAGGTTGAACAAAAAAGATTAAAGTGAAGGTAATTTAGAAGTAGCAACCGGATGTACTCAAGCTATACATGGGTGGCGTAGTAGGGAAAAAAATGAGAGGCCCGATTGCCATTGTACAAAGACACATCTCGATGAGCGAAATAAATGTCAGCGCAGACGCATTGCCTAATTAGGCTGAGATTGGTCGAATATTAGCGGCGTAAGATGGCATCCGTTACAGACGTGCAGCGTTGTCAAGGTGGGGACAAAAAAATTTTCATCGGCCACCGACTTGTCTTAGTCACTCCTCTACGAGGAACTTTCTACCTTTCTACTTTTACTTATAAATTTTGCTTGAGGAACGACCTTTTTACTAAGTAGTCGTTCCTAGCCTTTTCTTTTACTTGTTCTATCTGATAGGGTAGCTGAGTTTGATACGCGACTGCCGCGTCATCTTGCCCTCATCGATTAGATCTTTGAAAAGTCTCCCGGAGGTCTTGATTGACTGTCTGAGAAAAATATCCATTTGTTTTATCACAAAAAAATACTTGTTTTACTTAAATTGGGATTGTCGCATGGAATATCGTGGTGGAAATATCGAAGACCGATATTGAATAACTTTTTCTACTTTGGTTAAGTTAGGACCGTTTGTCCATCCCTTTCCTTATATTCCTAGTCATGCCTTCCTTTGGTGGTTATTATGACTCCTTTTATTCTTTTCAGCCTTGTGGTGAAGAACAGGCCTTATACTCAAACGCTCCCATGGCTCCCTTACAAAACAATCTCTCGCCTTTGAAAATGTCTGCAGCTCCTTATTCGTGGCCACATCCTCCACCCCCCCCTCATTGTCACCTACCTGGCAATCCTTATTCTTTGATGGGCCGACCATTGGGTCCTGTGTCTGATAACATGGAGGCCAATCCGGCTCAGAAAGAATATCAAGCCGACCAGATGGCGTACTTTTTATCGACCATGGTGTCTGGTATTGTCGGTGGAGATGGTGTTCGTCAACCTGCTTTTCGCAAGTTTGTTTCGCAACTTCTCTCTTCAACCTGTCTCTCTGTTCCAACTGTGCTTTTAAGTTTAGTTTACTTATCGAACCGAAGCATTAAGGATAAAGCCTCGTTTGATACTGTCGATGCTTACAGGCTCGTGGTCGTTTCTCTAATGCTCGCCAATAAGTTCCATGACGACAACACATATACCAATAAGTCGTGGAGCATGGTTTCTGGACTCGGTTTGGACGAGCTTACCGGTCTCGAAGTCGAATGGCTTGGCGCAATGTCGTGGGCAATGAACCCTGCTCCTTGTGACATTGATGCTTGGTCGAAATGGCTCGAGTGTTGGTACAACTGGATCGATAATGGAGAATCATTAATTCCTACTAGACCTCCTCCTCCCATGGGTCGTATTGGTTTCAAATCGATGGAGGACTCGAAATACACCCCCGGTCTTTGTTCGGGCGTCTCGTCTGTTTATGAAACGCCGAACGGGATCTTATCCACTCATCCTCCTCTTGCCGTCCCCCCTGGGCTATCTTGTGCTCAAAACCTCGAGCCTTCCCCATATGGTTACTATGGTGAATATCTCACTCCCCAGCGCTTGCCTGGTCCCTACCACGTCGACTATGGACTCCAGGATGCCACTTACCAACCCTTTCCTGCCCACCCTTATCAACAGCAAGTAAATGCTGCTTTGATACACCAGGCATGGATGCAAATCACACAGCAGCAACAACAGCAGCAGCCGGTTCATGGTCTTGTGCCCTGTGACTGTCATCTCTGTGCCCTGAGTCCTTTCAACCCTGGTCCGGGCATGTTTCTCGGACCAGCTGCTCCTGCTTGCTGATTCGTTTCATTCTTTGTATCTTTTTGTTAACTTTTTGCACGATATTTTGCAAGAGCTTTATATGCGCTGGACATGGGTGATTTGGGATATTATTTGTTCGTCAAAAAAGACGTGGAATTCGAACTCTATATATATATGTAATAGATTATAATGATTGGGGTAACACACAGACAGTCGTAGAGTAACCCATCTAGCTACTCACAAAATGAGATGCCTTCTTAGTATGGTAAAGTGATTGTGACATCAGGTAGCTTACAAAAATGCGATATGAAAAGGTCGTGATTTACGTTAGAGAAGTAATCCTTGATTATATTATAAGGTCCCGCACCAGTTTAAATAGAGTCCAGTATTAGAATGGTAGTTTGGTCAAATCCACATTGCCGCCGGAAAGGACAATGCCAACCTTCTTATTTTCAAATAACGCCTTGTTTTTGATGACCACTGCAAAGGCAAGCGCGCTTGAAGGCTCGACGATAATTTTCATCCGCTCCCAAATGAGACGCATTGCGTCTATGATTTCTTGGTCAGATGCAAGGAGGATATCGGTAACATAAGCTCTAATGATTTCTAGCGTATTTTCACTCAAGGTTGTCTTGACTCCATCCGCAATTGTATCAATATAGGGAGCTTTTTCGACTTTACCCGACTTGAACGAGAGAATTGCATCGGCAGCACCTTCGGGCTCGGCACCTATGACTTTTGTAGAAGGAGAGAAATAGTGGGCTGCTAAAGCGATCCCCGACAAGAGGCCTCCACCACCGACCGGAGTGACGATAAAGTCAAGCGTCTGATCGAGATCTTTGACTTGCTGAATCAATTCGAGCCCTGCAGTTGCCTGTCCAGTTATCACAACGTTATCTGCCGACGGGTGAATGAAAATAGCACTATAATCCTTGACGACTTTGGCAGATAAAGCCGCTCTCGCCTCTTGAGTAGGTTCGCTCTCTAAAACAGTAGCTCCGTAGCCTCTGACAGCGGACTTTTTGATCTCATTTGCGGTGCTCGGCATGATCACATAGGCCTTCTTGCCTAACTGTTGGCACGCGCAAGCCACGGCCTGGCCATGATTTCCAGACGATTCTGTCACAATCGGTCGATCAGATGAAGCCGATAGGATGACGGCATTGAATCCACCCCGAGCTTTGAAGGCTCCAATCTTTTGGAAATTCTCGCATTTGAAGAATAGGCTGGTTTCACATAGGGCATCGAGAGCCTTCGAGGTTAGCACAGGAGTCTTATGGATATAAGGTTTAATCCGGGTCTCGCAATCCAGTATATCTTGCTTTGAGATTTCAATTGTCATGCCGTTGAATCAGCGTAGTGGTAGTGAGGTCTACAAAGACATCATGAGTCATCAGCTCTGAGTATGTCAAGCGATACGTCTGGCCCATCAAAGGAGAAGACCAAAGACAATTGCTAACAAGAGAAATAGACGGTCGGGAAATAGCAGAATGATATGGGTTTCACTCCGTGAGGGATCGTCTAGGGCCCTTACGGTTTAGACAGCCAGTATTTCTCTCCTAGGCAATCCTGGAATATCAATTGAGCATGATAATCAAACAGTGAGGGACTTATTAGGTTAGTGCTGCAATCAGCTCAGTCGTACTCTGTCTAAACTACACCAGAGCCTCTTAGTTCGGGGTTGCACCTGTGGTAGAGTCAGTAGCAACACTGCGTCTCCGATGGCCAGTACGGATTTATACAAGAAGCGGGAGTACCTCGCCGTGATAGGAGATGAAGTAAGACTCTAGAGAGCCGAAAGAGCAGGACTAATTCACAGGACTCCGTCACCGGTCTTCTTCTAGCGGGGATAGGAAACATTGACCCCGACACCAAGTCGAAGAACTTTTTCGTGGCCAACGCCCAGACGGAAGCAAGCGAGTTGTCAAAAGCATTTGAGGAGTTCACAGCTGGCCGGGGAGATATAGCAGTCGTGTTGATCAATCAATATCTGGCAGATAAGATCCGACATCAAGTCGATATGTATACGAATGCCTTTCCTGCTGTTCTTGAGATCCCCTCAAAGGACCATCCCTACGACCCTGAAAAGGACAGTGTCTTGCGACGAGTCAGACGGTTGTTTGGTGAATAAATGGAACGAAAAGATGCTGCCCTATGTGAGCCTGGCGTGACACTTGGAGGCAGTTGTCCTTGATGGAAAGCTTATTAGAGAGAATCATTCAATGATTGCTAGTCTACGAGAGTACAAGACGTAATGAATCCTCCTCTACTACCGTACATCCAGAGCGACTAGTCTTGAATTCTGAGCTTCTCGCCAAGTTTGGCCATTAGACCACTAGAGTCAAACGTGACCGTTGCGGTCAAGCAAGTAATGAACGAGTCATCGGCATTGTAGGCTCGGGCAATCACATTATAAGTCCCAGGAGGGATTTCGGCAGGGAGCTCGACTTCTTTGGTGACAGAGATAATTCCAGCAGGGACGGGACACTCCATGTCAGCCTTGCCGAGTTGCTCGCAGAGATCGAATTCATCCTCTATCAACTTAATTAGCCCATATCTCACCTCAACGTCAACATAAGCTCCTTCTGCCACGGGGGCGTCTAATAAACCTTTGGCAGTAAAGGTCAAGGTGCTTCCTGCTACCGGTGGGTTTGGGTCAATTTCCAATAGCCAAATATGAAGAGACCTATCCTCCTCCAAGTCGCACAACTTCACCGGGGACCCACCAGGAATGGTCCCAGGCTCATCTTTGTCCAATACCGCAATCGGCACAGCGTCTTCCGCCAACGCATAAGAAAGCGGGGCCAGCAATAAGCTCGAGCTGGCAACCAAACTGACTAAGAAATTCAATCGCATTAATTCAACAGTGGGGTTGTTATAAAGTGACTGATAAACAACGGCTGCTCAAGGCGTACTTGCGGTCTGCCCTTGGCAACGATAACACCTTGACCGCTTACGGCATCGCAATCGAATGCAAGACCACAGCTGTAGAGGAGCCAAGGACCAAATAAATACTGAACTACATTCTCTCGCTCAACGAATACATGGTGGATCTTAATAACCAGAATTCTTCTGCCTACGGCTTCGCTGATCTCTACAGCATGGCATCAGGGTAACGATGACTCCAGACTGGCAACTATCGCTCGGTCGTTGGTGTTACACGTTTAGTGTCTAAGAAATGCACGCGAGCCAGATTGATCAGTCACAATGCCTGTGATCTGTATATACTCTAGACGTTGTTTCTTCTTCGTTATCGGCTATGAGTCCTATTCTTAAACAAGCTTCGAAGTGGATCATGTCAATCAGAGAATGATCACGATGACTCTGCCTGTATACAGATATGTACTCGAGAAACAAGTATTCTCGAGCAAAGCACATATTAGCCTTCATGAGAAACTAACCTGAAAACTCGCCGCAATCCATATCTCTGATCATAGACCTAGTATATGGCATCCGGACGTCTTTAAAGCAATTCATGATCGTCTTTGTGGTTTCAGAACTGGCCATTAATTAAAAAGTACCATCCACTCTTCCAACCACCATACGAATTATAGTCTATCCAACATAGCATATCCCAGAGCAGCACAAACGACTCATGTCGTACAAGGCCCTGGTGGCCTTGATAGGTTCGATCTGTCTAGTAGACCAAGAGAACAACCCAGGTAAGTCCCAACCACACTGAGCTAGGCAGATCTGGAGTCTGATCCAACCCAAGCTTCAATCATTTTAATCACATGATAAAGTGGTGGGCGTTACTAGCTCTTCTAACCTTTACGCTAGCATCCACAGGTGATAACTTGGTGGTCTTCCAGCAGTGTTGCTTGGCCTGTTGTGATGCCAAATGCCCTCAGGATGGCTCAATAGACTTCACGACTCACCCTTTTCATGGAGATTATCCTCGAAACGAGTACTTAACGAGCCCAATAGCTCGGAAGGCAATTGATAAGTATAACCTGCCTCGGCTTGCAGGGCTTCTTCACTGGGATTGTTTCTCGGAATGCGACTACCGCTGCCAGCATGAGACTACTGCTCTTCGGATAGAACAAGGACATGATGTCGTCCAATTCCATGGAAAATGGCCTTTTGTTCGCCGGTGGGGGATGCAGGAGCCAGCATCGGTTTTGTTTTCATTGGCTAATCTAGTGGCCCACTTGTTTGGTCTACATTTGCTTTGTCAAGAACAAATCGCAACTAACGCCCTCCGTCCGTGGGCTTTGGTTATGTCTTTTATTGGGATTGGAGCCTGGATTGCTTCTACCGTTTTCCACATCAGAGACACTGTTGTCACCGAGCGGCTTGATTACTTCTTCGCTGGAACTTTTGTATTATACGGTCTCGTCTACGCTCTTGTTCGAACTTTTCTTCTCTATACAAAATCTCGCCGTGCAATTGGCCTCTCACTCGTTGCGGTGGCAGCTTTTGCTCTATCTCTACACATTGGTTATTTATCTCTCGTCACATTTTCCTACTCATACAATATGGCAGCTAATGTCGCTGTGGGAATGCTGCAGAATCTTATCTGGGTCTGCACCTCTCTCTACTATGGCCTCTTTTTAAAACTCGATCCTCCCTATGGCGGTAGACTTTGGGCCTGGAAACCCCTAATTTTTGTCATTTGGGTTATTGCTTCGATGTCTCTTGAGCTATTCGACTTTGCGCCAGTCTTTGGAGCTTCTCTCGATGCTCATGCTCTCTGGCATTTGTCTACAGTAGCGCCGACGTGCTTTTTCTATATCTGGATCTACCAAGACCTGCTCAATCAAATGGAACCAAAACCAAAGACCGAGTGAACTCGTTGGAGGGTAAAAAGATAAAAACGATATTATCTATGTATAGTGTAGCATATAGATCTAAGTTGCAACTTTTTTTTGGCATCCATGTCATTCATCATAAACGGTTTTGGAGTTAATAAGGATTCAAGAGTTCCGTCACTTTTAGACCCAACTCGTCCGCTTCGGCCCTAGAACTGGCTTCGGCATAGACTCTGACTGCATTCTCGGTCCCACTCGCTCGGACAAAACTTCGAGCCCGCGTATACTTTTTGACCAAGGCATCAATCTTGTCCTGGAGCCCTGGTGGTGACACCAGTCGTCGCTCAGCGTCAACTGTCTTGAAAGCAGTTCGATCGTTTACCACCACCTGGATTAGACGATTGGGAAGATCCGTATAGATTGATTCCCACTCGCTGGCGCTCCAGTTCTTATGAGACAGGATAGTCAAGACCATCAATAAGTCTGAAATAGCGTCGCCGACAGTTTGGTTGATGACATCCACGAGGGCCAACAACTGGTCGAGAGCAGTCTTTTGGGCTGGCGTCTTAGCCTCGTAAGCTTTTAAAGAAGTTAAGCAATCTTCGGAGAAGAGCACTGTTCCATGCCCGTTGGCTTCAAAATAGACCCCAATGTCGTATCGCTGTGCTGAATGATGGAGGTGCTTAACTCCAGTCGGGGTGCACTCGACAGGAAGATGGAGACTGTTCCGGATATATTCAGTAGAGTTGCCGTTGGCATACGCTGTCTGGACAACGCCAACACTTAGGCCTTCGATGCCGATATCACGAATGAGGTCGGAGATAAACATCGACACAAGCGAGGCGATTCGGTCACCGTCCAAGAGCATGAATTTCTCGTCCTGATCAGAAAAGTAAAAGATTATACGATCAGCATCACCGTCAAAACTGCAATAGAGTTTGAAGGGCTCGAGCACCACGTTCTTAGGAGCCCGCTGTTGAGTCTTCACGTAGTCGGCCCCACAGTGACAGTTGAGACTGGCATAATCATTAGTGGCGCCATTAACGATGGTTATATCGAGAATGGATCGAGCAAGATGAGCCTGCAACTTTTCTAATTGAATGGCGCCCACTCCATTGGCACAGTCAACAGTAATAGAAACCTTTGGCTGACCAAACTGGAGTCTCTTAAATGCCTGGGACAACTTGGTGTGGTATCCTTCTTCCGACGGCTCGCCATAAGAGTTTGGAGAATTCACGGTATTGAGACATCTCACGATATAGTGCAGTTGCGGGGTAGTCAAGACCCCATAGTCTGTGTACACGGCATCCGCAGTATTCAGTCCTTTTTTCAAGTTTTCAACCAGCATTGGTCCCGTTTGACTGTACCGTCAGTTTTAGTAACAACTTTCTCCTACCGAGTATCTCGAGCAAAGGCCACTTTGGGATGAATAGACAAGTCTATCCTCATCGTCTCACATAACTTATCATGTAAGGAAACCAACTCTTCGTCTGAGGATGCGTTAGAAAAACTAGTAGCATAAGTCTCCCATGAAGCCTGAAACGGGGTTAGATCACGACCGAAAAATCAACCAACCTCGAGCATTTCTCCCTAAACAAAAGTTAATCTAGATTCAATAGAGCGTTTGCCCCAACGTACCTCTGGATCGATCAGTTTCACTCCATTATCTTCAGGAGGGTTATGAGAGGCTGTGATCATCACTCCAATGTATTGTCCACCTAAATACTGCGATCTCAGAGCAGCCAGCATTCCCACTCGAAACACTGCTGGAGCTAAGAGCTCTCCTTTCATCCTAAATCCTGCCGTTCCATAGGTGTATCGACTCTTGGGTGACATGAAGGTGGAAAGATGACCCCGGCCAAAGTGGTCAACGTGGCTTTTCTACTTTTCTGACCCGATGGTTACATCCACCTCCGCTAAGAAAGAGAAGGGTTAGATGCAACCGTTCAGGTACCACACATTTTGAGAGTCCTACCGTTGGCAGATCCTTCATATTACTTATTTGGATGCCTGTGTTCTTTTAGTTTTAAACTTCAATGAAGTTCTAATTATGTCATTCCTAAGGACCCATTTATGCTTCCCTTGACCCTCAGTGTGCTTGTAACAGGCCCATTCTATTTGCTCGACGCCATAGGTCACTCTTCCACCTTGTCATTGGCTCACTTTACCTAGCTAACCGCGCAGCTCATTGCGCCACTACTAGTCTAGATTGTTCTTAATGGGCGTCTATGTCTAGCCACCCGTCTCGGTCTGAGATTTCGTCATGATTGATTAGAATAAGCATCGATCGGATTAGGGTGATTAGACCACCGGTTGCTATGCTTTATCGTCATCCCGACTCGTCGATCTTTCTCTGGCTCTTTAATTGCGAATCGCCTTGCCTTGATTGCTAAATTTACGTAGCTAAGATGTAGCGACAGTCTTCTTGCCGGACTAAAAGTTTCTCTAGAATCAAGTGTAGCTATTCCGAGCTTTGTTTTGTTTTAGTCGTTCGGTTGTCGTGGGGTCTCGTCTGCATTAAATGAGTAAGTGTAAAGTTAGTGAGTGCCGCGTACCGAGTGCCGTGTTGGACGTCCTGCTCGAATGAATGAACCACCAGACCAAGGGCAAGATGATATTCCCGATTTGATCGAAGAGGTAACATCATCACCAGAGGAAATCTAATTAAATAGACAAGAGTGCCACTGACTATTATTACAGGATATTTGGGATCGGGCAAATCGTGAGTACATTATTCAGGGAGGAGCTAAGACCTAGGACTTTACTGAACTATGTCTGTCAGCAACGTGAAAAGAAGATTGCCGTGATTCTGAATGAATTTGGAGATTCCTCTGATATAGAGAAAAGTTTGACCGTCAGCGAGGGAGATCAGGTCTATGAAGAATGGCTAGACTTGGGCAATGGCTGCCTCTGTTGTAGTGTTAAAGACAATGGGGTGGCCGCCATTGAATCACTAATGGAAAAGAAAGGAAAATTCGACTATATATTATTGGAAACAACTGGAGTTGCCGATCCTGGTCCTATAGCCACAATGTTCTGGCTAGATGAGGCCCTCAGTTCTTCAATCTACCTTGACGGAGTTATCACGGTTCTGGATGCTCAGAATATCCTTGCCAATCTGAATGACTCGACAATAGACCCTCACGATCCCCAGAAACGTCAGACCTCCACCGCTGCCATCCAGATCGCATGTGCCGACCGGCTGATCATAAATAAATGTGATCTGGTCTCATCGGAGAAATTAGATGAAATCATCGATACGGTCCGTTCTATCAACGCGCTTGCACCAATCACCCAGACCACGTACGGTAAACTTCCTCTCGAGTCAATTTTGGATCTAGAAGCCTACTCGACCGTCTCCGACCTAGCTACTGCTGCTACTACTGGCTGGCATGATCATCGAATTTCAACAATCTCTATTCCTCTCCCCGCCCTAAGTTCTGCTCAATTAACGCAATTGGAATCGTGGCTACAACATATGTTATGGGATAACTCGTCTGTGGAAATCCATCGAGCTAAAGGTCTCTTTCTTCTCACTGATTCAGAGCCAAAAATTCTTCAAGGTGTTGGTGAAACGTATGAAATTGTCGATGCGGCCTCAGCTTCAGGCAAGCCTAAGCTTGTCCTGATTGGGAAGAATCTCGACAGCACTGCGCTTCAAGAAAGCCTCTATTCTAGGGTCTCCATCGATCCAACGACAATTCAATAGTCTCTTACATAATATGCATGGCAAAGTAACGTGTGCTAGGTGCTGGATACTGCAGAATGTCTAGTCATCTAGGTTCTTTCAGAAAAAAGCATTAAGCAACACTTCGTAAACTCGTCAGAAATGCTTCCACTCCTTCTCCATTATAGGGTAGATTTAAATCTCGAGTAATAGCCATTCCCATCTGGCCGCCCTCCATCTGACTCGTCCGTAATACACTGCTTAGAGTTCCTGGTGCCGCATGAAACTGTGGACTTTGGATTACCCGAATTAAGCTCTCACGAGTATGAGGAAGGATCAACTGACCATCTGAGTGACGATCGGACGGTAATAAGTCATACAAACTCCTCAACTCATCATCTGATAACCCGCGGACCAATTGCACCAAATCTTGTATTGAAACAGCATCTAAAATATCAAGAATGGGAAGGCTGTTGCCCTGAGGTTGGTTGCCACCGGAAGGACTAGAGATTAGGTACACGCTTATATAGCATTCACTCACGCATCTTGTGTAGCACTAGTTCCCGATCCAGACGCAGATTCCGATGTGGTATTCTCGACGTTTGATTCTGATACCGATGGTGGCGGATTATTGGAATCACCCATCTCTTCATCATCATCATCATCCTCCTTCTTGCTCTTATTAAAATCGAACGCTGAATTATCCACACTCCACTCTGTCTCTCCATTCAAATATGCCGACACCTGAGCACATCGTTCCCGATCTGCAGTCGTAAACGTATTCACCGCCTCTCCATCATCGACAGGATCCTGGAGCCAAAAGAAATGGCTCTGGCCCGAAGACGAGAACTTCAAAACACATACTCTTCCTGTTGGACAAGAGATAGGTTTCCATTCGGCATCTCCAGGAACTAATAATAGTTCTTCCCGGCTCAATGGCTCGGCAATCTCCTCAACTTGGGTCCGTGGTTCCCAAACAAACGTGGCAAACCCTTCCGATGAGCCAGGCCAGACGGTGATCTGACCTCGATCAGGGCGAGGAATTAAGATATGCGACGACGAATCTAAATGAAGTATCCCAGCTTTGAAAGAAACGGGTTGGCTCGACATTGATGTTGTCAGGTTTCAAGATGGATGGTGAAGTGTTGACGTTGTCTCAGGTATTCGTTACAGCACCTGACCTTGGAAAACTGCCAGCTTCTGCTCATTATAGCTTACTATGGACGGAAACTACAGATAGAATGGGCCTAAAAGCAAGTCGGCTTCATTTTGAAGACGATATCTCAATAAACAGAATATAACGGCTACATTAGATCGGCATAGAATATGACATTTTCGGCACTGGAGAAAGGATGATCTAGGCATAGAATGAGACTGTTTTCGACTTGCGAGCTTGAACTTCGGTAATAGCCTCGACGAAATCTTCGTGCTTGACGACATTCTGTCCGTTTCGGAGGGCAATCATACCGGCTTCAACAGCAACGGCCTTTAGTTGAGCTCCATTGAACTCGTCAGTCGACCGTGCCAATTCCTGCCAATTGATGTTGTTTTCATCGATGGTCATTTTTCTCGAATGGATTTGTAAGATACCAGCTCTAGCCTCTTCGTTTGGTAGCGGGAATTCGATCTTTCGGTCTAATCGACCGCTTCGTAGCAAGGCAGGATCCAATACATCGACTCGATTAGTCGCGGCCAAGACTTTGACTCGGTCATCGCTGCTAAAGCCATCCAACTGGTTAAGAAGCTCCAACATAGTTCGTTGGACTTCTCGATCGCCCGATTTATCAGAATCGAACCGCTTGGTACCAACTGCATCCAATTCATCAATAAAGATGATGGTAGGGGCTTTTTCTTTCGCCAGAGAAAAGGCATCTCGAACCAGTTTGGCACCATCGCCGATGAACATTTGAACGAGCTGAGGAGCAGCAATCTTTAAGAACGTAGCATTTGTCTGAGCAGCACAAGCCCTGGCTAAGAGAGTCTTACCAGTTCCCGGTGGACCATACATAAGAGCACCTAGAAATGTTAACAAGCAATTCTTCCGCGAAAATAAATACCTTTTGGAGGCTTAATACCCAGTTTCTTAAACTTATCGGCTTGCTTCATGGGTAATACTACAGCCTCAACCAACTCTTCGATTTGTTTGTCCAACCCGCCAATATCAGCATATGTCTCTGAGGGTTTATCATCGACCTCCATCGCCTTGACTCGACTATCGTACTCAGCCGGTAATTTGTCTAACACCAAGTATGAATCTTTATTGACACCCACCAAGTCGCCAGGCCTAAGAGTTTCGGGATCCACCAATCCAATCAATGGTAAGAATATAGTCTGCCGAGTAGAGGTCTTCACGACTGCTGATTTTCCGGTCCGAGCAGCATCTAGATCAACATTGGCACCTTCTTCAGTCGCCTCCGCATCCGCCTCAACATCAAGAATCTCAACGATATTGCCAACCAGGTAAGGAAGCTGTTTATTATTCTCAATCTTCTCTTGATTATCTTTGATGCTCTCAAGCATGTTATTTTTCTCGTGAGTCAACCGCTGATATTCACTCTTCATCACTCGAATGTCATTATCTAATAATCGCCGCCGGTTGCGGATCTCACTCGTTGAAGCGTTTAAAATATCATCGTCCAATCCTTCTTCTTTTGTGGGCTCAACCCCTTCCATTGCACTATCATTGTGATGTTCCAATGCCTCTAAGTCTTCTAAAGTAGACATGATGGCAAATAGGTGGACTGGTGTTGCTGTCGCTCTTCTTGGTAACGCTCACTCGAAGGGCAGTCTCGACCAAGAAAGCACACGAGATCAGTCATAGTTCATGCCTACTAGATAGCTTTATTTGTTATACACGCTATAGAACATAAGGTTTATATACATTATCATAACTCATAATTCTTTACCCAAAACAGTGATGAAAGACAGACATAACTCCCCCGAGAATTTTACATATCTAATCGACCTCATTAGCCATAAGCGGCGATATCCTAAGTTTGAACTTTTGGAATCTCTTTCTCTCTTTAACGATTGGATCTTGCATAAGGTAATCTAGCTCTGGGAGAGAATAGACACGGGGCTGGAGCGAGAGCTCAACACCCATAAGAAAAGAGATCCCCAATAAGAGTTTCGCCATATGGACAAATCGATGGATGAATCGAAGTTTAGCAAATATTCGGTCGTTGAGGGTATGTGCCACTTCATTCAATAGACACGGATCGAAACCAGTCTCATACAGATCATCGCCATCATCTTCTTCATCGTCGTCATCCTGAGAAACATGTTTGTATACCAGTGACTTCTTTTCTTCTTGTCGCACCTGCCTTTCTTCTGCTTCACTTTGCCGTTCCAGCGACGCCATCAGACCTCGCTGGTTAAAGAAATTTTCATTCCATTGGGCAACTTTAGTTTGCAAGTTGCTTTCAAAGGTCAGTGATAATCGTTTATTGATCGCTGACTGGACAAAGGAGCCCGACAGCCTTGAAAACCAAGGAGAACAGGCAAGCCACCACTTGAAAAGAGAATTCGTCATTGGAAATGACGTCTCCTGTGATAAATCTCGTATGAAACAGTTCAAGTCTGATATATACACATCACGTTTGAGCAAAGGGTGCACTGGAATTGTTTGAACAGGATATCCTCCACTAAGGAATCGCTCGACGGATAGTAGTTCAATTTCTTCAAACATCGTGGGATTTTGGATACCTTCTTCTTCTATCTCACGTATCCAGCATTCTCGGAAATTATTTTCTCCAGGACAAGGACAACTTATACATTCAAGTAATTTCTTGCTCGGACAGGCGTAGCTCTCACCCTCAAAGAGATCCGGTTGGTTCTTTTCATATTCAAGAACATGTTGAAAGTAGACACTCGTATAACTGGTTGAATCAGTGCTCTCAGAGTAAGTGGGGGGTAAAATATCGCTATCGCCTTCAAAAGATCTATCATACCCTCCGTCTTCCCTCTTCTCAGTCTTGTCGAACTTGTCCGTTAAGGTAATTCGTTTGTTTATAATGTCATGATCTGACATTGTAAGTTCCGCCATTTCTCAGGCTTATCTCTTTTCAAAATGAAGGAGACAAGGGAGGGTTCAAGGATCGGGTGCACGGTAGGCTCTGCTGACGTATCGCTCTGCGGAGCGGACTTTGGGTTCCCAACAACTCCGTCAACTTAATTCCGAAGCCTCTCCTGGTTACGAGCTTGAGTTCTAAAACAAAGACAAAAATTTATCCTGACCGTAATATACATAAATACTCCCATACGCCTTCCGCCAAAAGTAGTCCCAGATAAGACCATTCAGTCTTTCACCTCAGAGGTGGTTGCCAGCGGAGTACCGAACAGATGCTTTAAAGCCTCGTAATTAATCTTTTTTGAAAAAGACTTTTTCTCAAGCATTTCTTTGGCACTATCTGCCGCGGTTTCTGGTAATCCCTCGGTCCTATTATCTCTTTTTGCAGTTTTCCGCCGCCGCCGACTTCGAACCACGCCGCTCTTACCATCTTGCTCCATCTTGAGTCTCTTTGCTTCTTGCTCGATCAAGTACGCCCGATTCATATCCATCCACACCCGTGATTTAATCTCAATCTCATCCTCGTTCAGAACGCAGTCTTCGATCTCGTCGTCATCGACATCCGACAGATTATCCGGATCATCGGCAATCTTGACTCTCTTGATCGCGTATTGTTCATCTGCTCTTTCTCGTTCTGCCTGGCCTGAAACCCTTTGGAAATCCGGATCATCTATAGCTTCATTTATATCCCTCAGTAATTGATCCTGTCGTGCCTCATCATTCAGTAGAGCGGCTTGAACGGCGGCTTCCTCTTCCTCAGTTCGCTTATCTGCCCGCGTCCTTAGAGCCTTGAGCAGCTGTCGCTGTTCTTTGTTGGCCGTCTCATCCATTTCCAAAGCAGCTGCCGTGTTAGCCAGATCGATCAGCCGGTCATTATTCTCTACTGTGTCTGTAGTGTCGTTTTCTTGCTCATTCTCCTCTCCTGACTCAGTTTCTGGGGTCATCGACTCCTTCATCCGATGTTCGCGCAGTCGCTGGCGAATAAACGAAGGCGGATCATGTTCTTCAAGAATACTCGTAGTCCGGAACTCCGAGATACTTAGCTGACCAGCAGGTGTAGATTTGAACTCGTCCAGCCTTCGCTGGATTGTATCTTCAGCCACTTTAGCCACATGGACTATCTCAGTCTTTGATCTCCGGAAGTTATTCATTCGAGCCGCCACCAAAATACACGCGCCTGCAACACCTGCCGGCCGACGTCCTTGATGTATCCAGTCTTTTCCCATCCTTTGAACCAATCTCACAGCATCATCCATGACTTGTTTGACTTTCTGGCCAAACTCTAACTTGGACGCGAAGCGTTGAATATAGATCGAAGGGTCGATGAGAGGTAGTCTGCGGATCTGCAAGGCCTTAACCATGCGGAGATAAGTCGCACCAATGGCAAACACATTCACCTGAAGAGCATCGGCAAAATCTATAAGCATATGAGTTGTCTTATGTTGTCGGCAAGCAACATACAGACATGACGCTACCACATATTGAGACCTTCTTCCCTGAACAAAATTATGGGTTACGGCTAACTGAAACCACCGATAAGCAGTGTCAGAAAGGAATTCCGATAGTCCTAGCATACTCGCGATGTTGATAATCCGTCGTTTTCCATTAGCCAACGTCTGTTCGCGACTTTCAAGCGAACTGTGTCGGCCAAATGGGCCTCCCATTCCACGCGCATGAGCTATAGGTTAGTTGAGTTCCAATAGTTGATAATAAGGACAAGAGTATTTGCACGCGTAAAAACGACAACTGAATATCTATGGATAACCAGCCAAAAAACCCATGTCCCTACCAGCAATATCTTACTTACACTGATCTGCACCAATATAGCTTCCTTGAACGATGGCAGCGCCAGAGGCGGACTCTCCAAAAGTCACTTCAGATACAATCTGGTTCTCTTCCAGAACGACACCACAGTCGGAACAAACAGACACGCTTCGTTCTGGATCGACCACTATATGGTCACTGCCACAATGATAGCATGTTTTCTTAACCATGTTCCTGGTTTAGTCGCTCTTTGGCAGAAAAGATGCAACTTGTAACGATGGATGTCGAGGGCGCGACCGACTGTGGTGGTAGTGTCACTGAGTCTGGGGACTCATGGTTTGTCACTAACGAACGGCCGTCCAGTGCACTATACCCTCCTGGAGCGACTACTGCCTGCCGAGAATAGTAGATACATCCAGGAATTATGCTGGAGTGGTGGCTTTATAAGCTGTTAACACCTATTTGATACGTATTACCAATATTTATCATATATCTTTATTGGGAATTTGGCTGAATAAGATGCACTACTTTACTTCTTAGTTTTCTAGCGACTCTCACACAAAACGCTAATGACCTCGAACTTGTCTCTACGACGGTGCTGTGAAAAGATCTCTGACTGATCCGATCTGTATCATACATAGTGTAAACCTGCCCATCATGATTGCAAAGCAGAAGTATGCCATATTGCATTTCTTCAGCTTCTGAACATCACCTGCTTACGTGTAAAACTTGGAATGTTCGAGATTAGATATTACAAATCAGCCATAGCGATGAAAGGGTGGTACTGTGGCGATTGCGTAGTGAGAGTATTGTGCGTAGCAGGCGTCCTTACACTTTTGGGAGCTCATTGTACGCACTAAAGCCGCTGGTGTAGCATACTTATATAATGGGCCCCAAGCCCCAGGAGTAGGATCCAATGGAAACTGATACTTTAGTGATAAACAATATTCACTGTGAATCATGTGTCCACTCGATCAATGAGATTCTCAAGAAATTGGGCATTGCCCAGAAGGACATACGGCCCTCGATACGTAACAGGCGTGTCCAAGTTGACCATGACTCTGCGATAACGAGGGATAAGATTGCTAAGGCCTTGGCGAAAAACGGATTTGATATAGTCGAACCTATTGAACTGCCCAAGAAAAAATGGTACGCTGAGGCGAACTACTTTTCTAATTGGTACCGTCACCGTCGTCATGAACGGACGTGCGAGAGTTGTCGAGCAGCTAAGAAGAGGAATGGCCTAGAGGATGAAAAAGGACGAGACCAACACGTTGAAGGGCTTGAAAATGTACAGACTGCTGTCGATGAAGAGTATCGAGGGGTGTTTGCCATTGAGGGCATGTCTTGTGCTTCATGCTCAAATACGATTACTGACGCCATTAAAGCTATCCCTGGAGTTATACAGGTTGGTGTTGATTTGATTGGGAAATCGGCTACTGTTTTATTCAATGACAAAGCTCTCGCTGATCAGATTCTTCATACTGTGCAAGATCTTGGTTACGACTGTGATGTCGTTGAAGTTTTGGCTACCGGTGGATCTGAGTCTGTCAGATATAAGGTCGTTGCCCCTATCGGAGGTATGACTTGTGCATCTTGTGTTAATTCTATCAGCGAAGCATTCAAGTCAGCTGATTTTGTTGAGACCTGCGACATTAACTTATTACTGCACTCTGGTACATTCATTATCACAGATCGCGCTCGGGCGAATGAAATCCAGAATATAATCTCCGATTTAGGCTATGACTGTGGTCCTTTAGAGATCTCAGCCGAGCGGTCAGGACTTCTAAAGCATAAGTCTCGAACCGTCCGCTTGCTTATTGAAGGCATGTTTTGCGAGTAAGTATATTTGATAAACTTTATAACTAACTCTAGACACTGTCCTGAAAATATTTTGAATGTATTGAAGACATATGACTCGGCAATTCAAATTGATACCCCGCCCTCCCTTCACTATCCTGTCGTTAAATTTACCTACATTCCTGATCCTCCTACTCTTACTATCCGACATTTCATCCGCGAAATTGAAAACTTCTCGCCCTCTTTTTCTGTTCAGATCGTCCACCCAATGTCTCTGGAAGAAAGGTCGAGGATAACTGCTATCAAAGAGCGCAATAGATTGGCATTGCGCCTTATTCTTGCTATAGCTTCAGCTATCCCAACGTTTATCATCGGCATAGTGGCAATGTCTCTCGTCCCTAAGACCAACTCACTCCGTTCTTACCTTGAAGAACCTATGTGGGTCGGAGAGGTTAGCAGAATGATATGGGCGTTATTTTTCTGTGCAACTCCGGTCTATTTCTTTGCTGCAGACGTCTTTCATAGAAAGGCACTCAAGCAAATTTTTAGTCTGTGGAAACCAAACGTCTCTTGGCGTCGAAGGCTATTTAAATTCGGCTCAATGGACTTGTTGATGTCGTTAGGTACCTCTGTTGCTTATTTCGCAAGCATTGCCCTGTTGGCAATATCTGCAAAGCGTGTCGACCATGGAATGCATATGTCTATAGAAACCACATATTTTGACTCAGTCGTCTTTCTCACTATGTTTCTATTAATCGGGCGTCTGTTGGAAGCTTATTCAAAATCTAAAACGGCCAGTGCTATTCAGTTGTTGAATGATTTGAAACCCCGAACTGCTTTGTTGGTTGATGATCCTGTATCCTCAGACGAATCAAAACTAAATGGAGCTAAAACAACTGAGGTACCAGTCGATATGGTTGATGTGGGAGATTACGTTAACGTTGTTCCAGGAATGTCGCCTCCCCTTGATGGTTACTTAATCGCTGGACATTCCGATTTCGATGAATCGGCACTGACTGGTGAGTCGATGCCAGTATCAAAATCTTTTGGAGATGAATTGTTCGCGGGAACTATCAATGTTGGTAAAGGGACGATATCTATGAAAGTCACAGCGGCCGAAGGACAGTCAATGATTGATAGCATTGTTGATGTTGTACGACAGGGTCAAATGCATCGTGCTCCAGTTGAACAAGTTGCTGATATCATTACTGGATATTTTGTCCCAGTCGTGGTACTTTTAGCGGTAGCTACGTGGATCATATGGCTCGCTCTTGGCGAGACAGGATCGCTGCCTTCTCACTACTTGGATACTGATGTGGGAGGTTGGGTTGTCTGGTCGTTGGAGTTTGCTATCTCCGTCTTTGTCGTCGCCTGTCCCTGCGGTATTGGCCTTGCCGCACCTACGGCAATATTCGTTGGAGCTGGTTTAGCTGCTAAACATGGAATCATTGTCCAAGGAGGAGGGGAAGCCTTTCAGCAAGGATCCGAGCTTGATATCATTGTCTTTGATAAGACGGGAACGCTGACTGAAGGCGGAAATCTTTCTGTTGTGCATGTCAAAGCAGTGGGAGATGAGCAGTCTGCCCATGTCTCACGACAGGCTGCTCGTGATTTGGAACTGAGCTCAGGGCATCCTCTGGCCGCTTCCGTTAGGGCCTATTGCGAGAAGGATGATGACTTGACCGAAGTAGCTCTTGAGGACGTTGAGGAGGTGGCTGGACGAGGACTGAAAGGCAAGTTTAAGAAAGTCCAAGACTTTACAGAAGCGATAATTGGCAATGAAAGTTGGATGACGGATAACAATGCGAAAGGATTGGATCATGATGTCAAGGCATTGATCGACAGTTGGAAAAAGGAAGGTCATTCTGTTGTGTTGTTGGCGTTGAAAGCAAGAAACAAGGATCAATTTGAGATTACTCTATTGTTATCAGTTGCGGATACCATCAGACCCGAGGCAGCCACGGTAGTTAAGGAGCTACGTCGGCAAGGTTTGGAGACATGGATGATAACTGGGGACAACCAAGTGACTGCCAAAGCAGTCGCTGCGAAGGTGGGTATTCCCGAGTCGAACGTTATCGCTGGGGTGCTACCACAGGAAAAAGCGGCGAGAATTCAATGGCTTCAACGGACTAGGAAACATCGAAACAAGGGAATATCGAAATTTCTCGTGTCATCTAAATCAAAAAAGGCTGAAAAAGCGGCTCTTGTTGCTATGGTTGGAGATGGAGTAAATGACGCGCCTTCGTTGACCATTGCTGACATAGGTATTGCAATTGGTTCTGGAAGCGATATCGCTCAATCGTCGGCGTCCTTCGTTCTAGTGAGGTCGGAGTTAACGTCGATTCTCACGTTGATCGAACTATCGCGAGTCGTCTTCAACCGTGTCAAATTTAACTTTCTTTGGGCTGCTATTTACAATTGCATTGGCATCCCTATTGCGGCTGGAGTGATCTATCCTTATAAACATTCCCGGCTAGCTCCAGCATGGGCGAGTATGGCTATGGCGCTGAGTTCGGTTTCGGTTATTGCGAGTTCTCTCTTGCTTAAGGTATACCGTCCGAAGAAAATAAGAGAAGATGTAAGTTAAGATGAGTATTTTACTGGGTTACAGATTCACGACGTAGAAGTTGCTCTTTCTGTATCTTATCTATATTCTAGCATCCTTTTCCTTATCTTTTTCCTTATCCTTGTTCATTTCCCGACTCAACAGTTCTGCCTCCTTTCTCATTTCTTCCATTGGCCTAGGCACTCTGTTACCCTCGAATCTGACATCTGGCCCCGAGAAAGAGTTTGCTTTCCTCTTGCTATCTTGATACAAGATCTTCTTGGCATGGAAGACCTTCTCGTAGTCGGCAGCGTCGCTCTCTAGTAATCTATATATATCATCTGTATGAGGCAGGTCCCCAAATTTACGGGGAATAACGTGGCAATGAACCTTCAGAGTTAATTGCGAGATAAGCGGACGAGACCTTACGTGAGGAACCGACTGCCCAGCAGCAGGGCCGTCTTGGACAGCGATATTTAGACTGTCAGCGCCGTAGACCCGGGATATCATTTTAGATACTTTCTGCACGGTAAGAAAAAGATCAGCCATCTATGTATATTAGTTTCGTAGGCGAGCAAGTGTCTTTACCTCATCCGGGGATAAATCTGATATCCGGGGCGTCACTCTCAAAGGACAGACTAGGACCTAGCATAAGCTGCCATGCTCCTACATCCCTTTGCTTACATGACCAGGTACCAAAGGCATCAAGTTGACTAAAGCAAATGACAGACTTGATTTCTGCATCGGTCAGAACGAACCATCCGAGAGCTCACATAGAAAACCTAGGTTAGAATAAGACAAAATAAGATAATACTTGTGGAGTTACCAAGAACGGACCGAATTTAACCATGCTCGACATTGCCGAGCGCGGTTGTGGTTGATATGGACGGTGTCAAATGTCTCGATGTACCGGTTCCAAGTTCTCAACTCCATTTTCAAGTCTTGAGAAAACGCTCCCCTGGCAGGTCACTTTATCGGTTCTGAAAGCAGACTGTTCTTATCAAAGATCCAAGAGCAGCAAGAATATCTAGTGTGTTTCTGAACATTTTTGGGGATGATAATAGGAGCGCGTTTGATATTTACGTTGCGTTTTTCCGGGTTTACATAGAAACTAAGGGAAACTAGCCAAAGCCCGATGTCACGATCTGTATATTTCCTTGTAATCCGTAGACATCATTCTCGTCATAGGATACCCGTATATCAATGGATGGAAATATGTCTTGGCTCTCTGTAACGGGTTAGATTGAATGTGAAAGCGGCCATCATGCAACCTAGACAACCAGCCACAAGCATGACAATTGACCATAAAACGAACAGACGTCAGCTTCTTCGAACGATGAACGCGTATTACGACATTACACGAAAAACGTAAATATTTCCAGTTTGGTAGATGGTTCCGTAGCTTACCGCCATGGGAGTAGTGGCAAAGCAGGAATGCAAGCCGGTGGGCTTACCCTGACGGTGGTATCTATCAGCTTGTCAGTCATCTCTTTCCTTCATCTATAGAGGAATCGAGCCGGAACTTCTAGTGTGCGATTCATAAATTGACACAAAAATAAAAGAACCCTAAAAGTGAGTTGGTTTCGGCTGCATATCTTGGATTTTTTCCTGGATCTTTTGATTGATTGGGAGGCTTATCGTTGCTTGGTTTTGGAGAGTTGAGGTTTTGCTGATTTGATCAATGTGGTTCAATGATAGAAAACGATGATAAGAAAGTGCAACTAATGATTTTAGAGAGCTAGCATCATCCTGATCTTTTCAGATTGTTTTATATTCTTGGTGATGAGACTTGGTGTACTACCATGATCCCCAATATTGCAGATAAACGTACCCCGGCTATTTCATATCTTCATGTGAGTATAGGACGACTGATGAGTTTTTTTCCTACGATTGGCTGACCTTTCTTTTTAGGCTCAACCAGTGACAGGAACTAGCAATATCACTGCTGATGCCACCAAAGTTGCACCTCACGCTTATCCAATCAATACGGGTTCCGATTCAACTTTTGGTTTTAGAAACAAGCAAGACGATATTAAGTATATCGCTCATAGTCATACAACCAAAGGAAAGCTAATTATAAAAATTATTGAGGCCAGAGATTTGGATTGTCCCAGGGACGCTTCTCCTTACGTGGTGGCTACGTTTGAATCTAGTGAATTGATTTCCTCGGTGCCGGATAATCAGCTTGGCTCGGATCAGCAAATGCAGGGAGTCGAAATGACCCATCCTGATGCTCATACTTCAAGCATAGCCATTCCGTCGAAGTCGCGTCAGTCTTCTACAACTGATCTTTTGGATTTGAAAGCTAAAAATTCAAGAAGTCGACTGCCTTTCTTCCAAAGCAAGCCCGTGGATCCGGTGTGGAACCACGAAGCTGCTTTCGACGTCATTGGCAATAACTCAGAACTTGACGTGACCGTCTATGACTCGAAACATGGCGACTCTATTATTGGCCACGCTCATGTCAAACCTTCATTTGCATCTTCTTTGGTTGACGAATGGGTCAAATTGGAACAAGTCGCTCCTACCCAGCATGGAGGTGGGTATCTCCACCTGCAGATGAGGTACGAATCAAATGTCAAGAAGCAATTCGGTCCTCAAGACTTTGAAATCTTGCGCCTGATTGGAAAAGGCACTTTTGGTCAAGTCTATCAAGTCAGAAAGCGCGACTCCGGCCAAATCTATGCGATGAAAGTCCTCTCCAAAAAGGTCATTGTCCAAAAGAAAGAGGTCGCTCATACTATAGGTGAAAGGAACATTCTTGTTCGCACTGCAACTACTGATTCACCGTTCATCGTGGGCCTGAAATTTTCTTTTCAGACTCCATCGGACCTTTACCTCGTCACTGACTATATGTCGGGAGGAGAGCTCTTTTGGCACTTGCAAAAGGAAGGCCGGTTCTCCGAAGAACGAGCCAAGTTCTATATTGCAGAACTCATCCTGGCTCTGGAACATTTACACCAGCACGGCATTGTATATCGAGACTTGAAGCCGGAAAACATCTTGCTTGATGCCAAAGGACATATTGCGCTTTGTGATTTTGGTCTTTCAAAGGCGAATCTGACATCTAATGCAACGACCAATACGTTCTGTGGAACCACAGAATACTTGGCCCCAGAGGTACTTCTCGATGATCAAGGCTACACTAAAATGGTTGATTTTTGGTCTCTAGGTGTTTTAGTGTTTGAAATGTGTTGTGGCTGGAGTCCCTTCTTCGCCGAAGATACGCAACAGATGTACAAAAACATCGCCTTTGGCAAGGTCAGATTTCCCAAGGATGCCCTGTCCCCCATGGGTAGAAGTTTTGTTAAGGGACTTTTGAACCGGAATCCTGCTCATCGTTTAGGTGCGTTGGATGATGCGCGAGAGCTCAAAGCTCATCCCTTTTTTGCAGATGTCGACTGGGACTCTCTCTTACACAAACGTATTGTCCCTCCTTTCAAGCCTCATCTTTTATCCGAGACTGATACTTCAAATTTTGATCCCGAGTTTACCCAAGCTTCGACGAGTGCTTTTCACCGATCGATGGCTGGATCCGCACCATTATCGCCCACTCAGCAGGCCAACTTTAAAGGGTTCACTTATGTAGATGACTCGGCTATTGAGGACAATTTCCGAAACCTAAGAGGCGGGCTTGATGACACTGTTATCGACACTGATGATGAGGACGAAGTTGAGCCTATTCGTGAGAGTGACGAAGATGAAGAGTTCGACACCGATTACGAGTCTGGGGCTTTTTTCCATGGGCAGAAGTTCGATATCTGAAATCGATGTGGCTTATGGTGGTAATATTTATTGGGTATATGTGTGTTTTGTGTGTTTGGATCCCGTTCTCCTGGGACATTGTGAAGGGATATGTCTTCACCAGGAAAGTAGCATGGGTGGCTTTGGATTGGTCGGACAGATGCCAGGCTGGTTATCTCTATACGGCGTTTCATCAGACAGAGTGTATCATTTGATTTGTGGAAGACAATTTTTGACTTGACTTATTTGATTGGTTATAAGTACCTTAATATCTGTTTATCTATGTTTAAATTGAGATTATCATTTCAAAATTACCTAGTTTTGGTTTCGTGTAATATCGCGCGCAAATCAATGTTAAAATCCAGCAGAGCGAAACAGAAAAGGCGAGTTCAGACAATGGATTGACAGGAAAATGAGGACAATCGGAGCGAACCATCAAGTCAAGTCAGAAGCAGCCTCAGGCCCAGCGTCATTCTCCACCGACGAACACTAATTCTATACAAATCAATTCTTGCACTTTGAGAGATCCTTCGGGTTCGATATATGACAGACTTAAGCGCGTCCATTCTATTCTATTCATAGATGGACGGTTTTACCAGAGATCTACGCTTACTTCTCTCATGAAAGGCATATACAACCTGTGTCGTTTCTCGACGTCGACATTCATCCAGATCGATCGTAAAACTCCATGTGACTCGCAGTATTTTTCCCATTGCTGTCCTTTTCCATGAAATAAGAAACACCTTCTGGTCTCTAGTGACCATAATAGACATGTTCAAACTCAAAGCAGCATATTGTAATATGTACAATATAAACCCCATTTATTATGAAGATCTAATATTTATCATTCGGGAGAAACTATGGAAATACTAGTAACGTTTCGCGTGACTGAGACGCGGCCAGGGCCCCATTCTCTTCTCTTCCTCGCGTACGAACCACATAACGATGGCGGGGTACCTGCTAGAACAACACCACGCGCTCAAGCTTGAAAATTCACGCTAGATTGACAGCTGGACTTTTAATTTTTAGGGGGTCAATTTCGACTCTGAGTAGAAGTTGTCTGACTTACGGAAATGGTTACCCCAGACAGTGACGTCAGAATATGGAATGCCAAATCCGGTGAACAACAATGGCCTCGATGCCTTTTAACTAATGAAACTTTTCTTTATCCTATTTACCCTTTGGATCGAGCGTGGCTTAACAGGCTGAATCGACCGTATTAAAGTTTAACCCGTCAACAACCAGACATACGTGACAGGAAACTAGGACGGGCGCGTTGTTCGAATTAGACCAAGGATGGGAAAAGAAGGAGAAGCAGGACAGAGCTTTGACCAAAAGTTTAGCATCAAGCATAAATTTCGAGATCCTATTTTTGGGATATTTTTCTGGCTTTGCTTCTTTGGCTTTGTAGCCGTCAGCGGTGTTTGCTTGAATGCCTATCAAAAGAATCATGGGTTTGAGGGAGGAAGTATATATGGGAGCAGCAATGATTTTTCACTGAATACCAATACAATCTGCCTGTTTGCATTTGTGATCGTTGTGTCCATGGTATTTTCTTTTCTGTACTACTTACTGGCTCGCGCGTTCACCAAGCAGGTTATCTATATTTATGCCATCAGCCACATTGTTTTGGGATTGGCGTCGTCAATTTATTATATATGCGAAGGGTATTATTCTGCAGGGGTCGTGTTTTTGATCTTTACAGGCTTATATATGTTTGCGTTCTATACGTGGATTCCTAGGATTCCCTTTGCTTGCCTGGTATTCAAGACCATCATTGGCGTTACTGCCAAATATCCTAGCACATTGGTTGTTAGTCTTATTGGTAATATCGTTGCAGGAGCCTTTGGAGCTTGGTTTGCAATGTCGCTCGTGGCTGCCTATATGAAGTTTGATCCATCTCAGGGAAATAATCCTTCCTGCCAAGAAAACGGAGGATGCAGCCATGCTCGACTAATCGGTGTGATCGTCTGGTTGACGTTTGCGGGCTACTACACGTCTGAAGTCATTAAAAATGTTATTCACTGTACCATTTCTGGAGTCTATGGGTCTTGGTATTTCTTCTCCAAGTCCGATCAGGGAATGCCGCGGTTCCCAGCCCTTGGTGCTTTTGCTCGGTCGATGACATGGTCATTTGGGTCCATTAGCTTCGGCAGTCTAATCGTCTCAATCATCCAATGTCTTCGTCAACTCTGTCAAGCCGGTATGAATAATGAACAACAGCAAGGAAACATAGGCGGGATGATCGTCTTTTGGATTTTGCGGTTCGTCATCAACTTCATTGATTGGATGGCCCAATATTTCAACCATTACGCTTATTCTTATATTGCCCTGTTTGGTGACTCTTACCTTCCAGCCGCTAAAGCTACTTGGGGCATTATGAAAGATAGAGGTGTCGACGCTTTGATTAATGACTGTTTGATCGATTCTGTCTTGGCTATGGCTTCAGTCTTTATCGGTTATTTGAGCGCTCTCTTATCCTATCTCTACCTTACTTATACTAAACCGGGTTACAATCAAAACGGTAATTTCACCGTTCCTGTCATTGCCTTTGCCTTCTTGATTGCTACTCAAATATCTGAAATCACAAACTCTACTATTAAAAGCGGCGTTGCTACATTCTTTGTTGCTCTCGCTAAGAACCCCGAGGTCTACTATCAAAGCTATCCCGAGCAGTTTGAGGAGCTACTCAAGGTCTATCCTAAGGTGCGTGAAAAGCTCTTGGTTTAATCCCTTTCTATATCGGTTATAATTATGTATCTTTCGTTTATCAAGCATCGTCTTATGATTCTCATGATCGTAAAACAATGACCGTCAGAGGACATCGCCGTCTCTAGTAGCCATTGGTGTCGCAAACAGAAAGATAATAGTAGATCAGCTCTAGAACTACACATCGTTGAGCCACATTCACTGGCACATCCAGTCCTTCTCCTAATGTTATCAGTCCTTGCAAGCACAGGGGGCGGCTGGTGCCAGGAACGACCGATGTAACGATAGGCGTCTCCTAGCAACGCATCTTTTCATATGTATCTTCTCTGTAAATCTGAGTACGGTCCCCAGTTTACCGGAAACTTGAAATTTTGACACCCACCCTACCTTCTCCAACCAGCTCGTTTTATCGGTATTTTTATTCATTTATCTTTTTCCTTTTTCATAGCGGTGTTTCCGTTACTCTAGGTAAGCTATTATTCGCGGCACTATGAGAGAAGCCGTGAATCTGACCCAGCAACACACGCCACTTGGAAGCAGAGCTTGGTCTGTTAATGACGAGCTAAGTCTTTTTACTCTTCTCATATTTATGAATATTGGTTGATATAACCTTCTGTGGCTTTTAAGATGATGCTGTGAAGCTCTGGATTGTGCTGGGCCGACTATAAGATAAGGCTAACAGATAGTATTTCAGTATAGTTAGAACGGTTACCTTCTCTCAAGCATCAGCTCAGTTGACTTTTATTACAAGCAAAGAAGAGGCACAGTTGCCGCGATATGTCTTAGAAAGTTTCTCAGGGCCTGAACGATGTCGAATGTGGCTATAGATAGTCAAATTCAACAGACCCAGCGAGAAATAAAGGCTGAGCCTCCAAAAGACTCTCTTTCCGGTCAAAAATTGCCTCCTACATTCCCTCCCGAATCATTTAGAGCCCCTCATACTATCACAACTGTGGTTACTTCAGGACCTATCTCCATTAGTAACCTGACGACTCTGGTAAGCCCGACTGCTGAGGAAGACGAGGAAACAAAACAGAGACATGATGTCGTTGTCAAAGAATCTAAAGATGACACCATGACTGAAATAGAGCAACCTCCAAAGGAAGATGACAGTCATGAGCCAGAAGAAGGATCGAAAAGTGATTCACACGACCATGACATTGTACCTTCAGATGCTGGGGTTATCCGGTGTATTTGTCATTATGATCATGATGACGGCTATACTATTCAGTGTGGTACTTGTAACGTCTGGCAGCATCTGGTCTGTATGGGAATCGAAAGCGATAATATCCCTGAAGATTATTACTGTGAGTCTTGCAAGCCAAGAGAACTAGATGTTGAAGCTGCAATTGAAGCTCAGAAAGATTTTCTAGCGTCGAAGAGGCGAACAAGGAAACCTAGACCTCGGCGAGGAAACTCTAACGGGCGAAACGATAGCTCAGAAAACCCTAATCCTGGTAGGGTAGTCCTTACTAAACACACTTCATCTACTACAAAGAGGAAAGGAAATAAGTCCGGAAACAGTACTCCTTTGGATACCGAGGATCACCATGATAGCGACGGAGGAGGAAGTCATGATAGACATGCCGACATCAGCGGTCATTCATGGGAGTTTTATCCTATCAATCATTATGACTTCCTTTCTGAAGCCGCTGTTGAATACGTCCACAGTATTCCTACCGCACACAAAGATGATGATTCGATCACCCACTTATCCTCTCAGAATCTGGCTCATGTCGATATACCCAAGTATCAGATTAAAACCGTCTCCGATCATACTCGGTCGAAATTCACTGGTGTTTCTCGTTACGGTGTCTTTGTTCAATCCCAAATCCCGCGAGATCGCTTCCTCATGGAGTTCTTTGGCGAAGTGGGTTTGAAGAACGACTACATCACAAATCCTATCAATCAATACAAGATCATTCATTGCCCGAAACCTCACGTCATGTTTATTCCTTCATTACCGATCTATATCGACAGCCGCCGACGAGGATCAGACGCTCGGTTTATGCGACGAAGCTGTCGTCCAAACGTCCATGTGAATGTCTGCTTGACTGATCATGATGAAGAGAACGTTAGGTTTATCGCTTTTAGCACTCAGAATATTAGAACAGGGGGTGAATTGACTGTTGGCTGGGAATGGGAGCCCGGCCATCCTGTTTGGAAGCTCATATCTGGATTAGGACTCGAAGATCTTTCTGAGCAAGAGCGAGACGAATTAACGCTGACAGCATCTTACATTCTTCAAATTGCAGATTGTGCATGTGGAGCTGGAAATGACTGCCTTTTGAGTATTATGCGACGTGCTTCTTTATATAGTGGTGCACCTACGAACCCAGCCAAATTCTCCCAAAGAGAAGATTATGAGTCTCGATTACCCCAGTTCTCTTCAAGAGAAGAACGAAAGCTACAAGCTCAGCTTGCTTTGTTCGATAAAGATAAGGCCACAAACAAAAAAAGAAAGCGTTCGTCCGGTTCAAAAGAGCAAAATGTGCTGAACGAGTCACCTCGACGGGAAGAAAGTCCCACCTCCGGACATTATGACCTTATGAACGGGTATACTCTTCGCTCTGAGTCGAGATCTACGACGCCTCAACGTGAGCTATCTACTGGTAAATCACCGCGTTCATCACCAGATCCCAACAATATGGAGCCTACGCCTTTCAAGCATAACTTCATGAGTCGGTATAAAGTCCATAGGGTGAAGTGGCTGACGGCAAATGCTGAAGCCGTGAAAGCGAAACGGTTAGAAAATGAGAAAGTGGCAGCTGCAGAAACTACTAAGAGTCTGCCCAAGAGAGCGGATGATAATACGAGCCCAGTAGGCAAAGAATCCAAAATAACATCACCTTCATTGGAATCGAAGCCCGGCTCTTCATTACCTGATGGAGTGGCTAGTGTTGTCGACCATGCAAGGCCAGCTAAACCGGTCAAGAAACTCAGTTTCGCAGACTACAAGAGGCGTTTATGATTATTAGAGATGAGTGGAAACTTAGTTGTGGGTTTTCTCTGTATATAAGGGGAAAGATGCTGTCCGTTTTGGGCGACGGATAGGTGCTTTGTATAATTAGAATTGAACGGGTTGACTATTTTACATTATTCGAGATCATTGTATTATGCACCATGAAGTCTACACGTAGAGACATCATATCATATCTATCCTACAATTACCATGCATGCTACTTGATAAAACGTGACCCTAATCCAGATCCTCGCCTAGCTCGCACATTCCTGCGCGCATACCATGCGCAGAAGTCCTGTATAGCGATACGCATGCCTCGCAGTTCATAGTTCTCAAGGTCTTTTGTAACCGTGGTCACGAGTTTCATGCGCTCTTCCGATGAAAGCGAGTCCTGAGGCAGACTAGCCACTGCGGATTCAAACCAAAAGAGGAACTCGGGTCGAATGGCGCCAGCTGGACTTGATCCTGCCAGAGCCTGCTTGATAGTTACTTCAGCTAGGGACACGAGGATCCCTGAAGATTCGGATACACTATCTGGGGGGAAAGAGTAAATGAGGCCATTAAAAATGGCTAAGACGAACTGTTGACCACGAGAAAGAGTGGCTTGGACAAGAATAGCGGTTACCTCCGCAGGAACGGGGACGTAGCCGGCCGCGGCATAAGCTGGAGGATTAGAAGGCGGAAAGGAGTAGCCGAGCAAATCGCGGACAAAACGTAAGAGGGCTAGAAGAGGTTCATTTTTAGCAAGCAGAGGGATGAGCGCCAATGAGGCGTCCAAGGTAGGTTCGAGTAGATCAGAAGAGATGAATTGAGAGGGAAGATGCATTGCTATGTCTTGCATGAGGTAATAGAAGTCCTCAATAAGGTCCGCGGCGTTACTAACGGCAGTCTTGTCAGAATCATGATTTCTGCCTATGTTCATTCGGCTCAATATGGTTAAGAAGGTCGAACATTGACGGTGGGTGAATGTCCAAGAAGCCTCGAGAAGCACGGGAGGGGCATCTGGACGACAGAATTCCCTGACACAAGCTCCAGAAACCCAGAGAAAACATCCATAATGGAGACGATCGAAAGAAGCCACAAGAGTCTCTGCAATCGGAACGAGTAGATCCGAAGTCTGCGACTGGAAGGAATATAACAGGTTTTTAAGAAATTTCGATAACCGTTCGGCTACAGGCACCGCAGCGCCAAACACGGTAAGCACTCTAGCAAATATCGGCCAGGCCTGTCGCCAAAAAGACATTGCCGGATATTCTGGAGGTCCTTCTGTTACAGGACGAACGATTTTCACAAAGATGGTCAGAATTTCAATGTCATCCCCTATCTTCTCTGCCAATTGAGGATCAATCTGTTCTGACGGGATGGGCTCTGTGGTCTTTCCAAGATAAGACAGCAGTCGCTCAATGATTGGCGTGCAAAATAAGCTCAAGCTTTGTAAAACTCGATCAACGGGCTGAGCAGCCACTACGTAGGCCATGCCTTCGGATACTTCGTATAACGAGTCGAGGTCTAGAGATGGACTGACAGCTTGATAGAGGGGTAGCAATTGATTGAGCAGTCCCGACAGTTGATTCGAGCAATCCTGGCAGAAATGCATCAGTGCCATAGCAGCGGCGCGTTTAACCTCATCTGAAGCAGTTTCAAATCCGCTCGCTATGTATCTTATCTGGCCTTCAAGGTATTGTGGATGATGGGCGGTCCATTCAGTGTAGCGACCAAGGACTAGAGTAGTAGCGTAACGGATCTTAGGGTGTTCCGGAAGACGGAGAAGCAAATCCATGATAAGAGGCAAGACTTCTTGTTCATCAGGGCTGACTTCTCTCGCCATTGATCTAATGCTGAATAAGGGAGCTTCAATATCCTGCCACGATATCGTTTCCCCTCGAGCTTGGGCAGACAAGGCGTCTCTAATTTTATCGTAAGCTTTGCGTAAAGCTTTTGAAGGTCCAATTACAGCACAACAGTCTTTAAGGATATCTCCCATTTCGTGTCTGAAAGACCTGAATTTGTCCTCTTTTTCCCTATCTCCTCCGAACAGGTCTTCCGAGGGCGAGGACGAGGGTGGATAGTGAAGGTGGCCGATCACCACATCGATTAAAGTAGCATAGATGTCAGCTAGCTCCCGTCTAACTGCCGAAAACCTGTCCAAAACTAGCATTTGCTTTAGGACATACCAAAAGTTAAATGTATATTGCACAACATCTAAATCTCGGTCATTTGCCGTGCATTCAGCTATTGCTTCCACTAATCCTCTGTATTCTTTAGGATACCTGGCTATGTGCATGTGCCAGGCCTCTCCAGCCTCGGAAAATAATCTAGTCAACCCTTCAAAGGCATCTGGGTCATCATGGGCAGTCTCCAAAATCCGTGGACGTAGCTCCAGCAGCTTGGAATAGAGAATAGGAATATGAACAGCGTAGCTTTCGTCGGCATCACTGGTCTCTCGGATAACGGAACAAGCGCAGTCTATCGCAGGAGTAAAGACATCCTCATCCGTACCAAGAGCAGCGAAAATCAAATCCACCAAAGGTGATGATACAACAGCCTGCAGGGGTAACTCGGGAATCCATGAATTCAAACACTCCAGTATGAGCACCCGGCTCACCTGAGCATTAGATAATAGAGTACAGAGTAACGAAAGGACGGACTGGGCATTTGCTGACAATAAAAGTGAGGTTCGATGGGATAGATCATCTGAAGACAGTGTTGTTCGACGAGGATCCGAGCATTCTTCGGGTAATACTTTGAGAAATTCTAATAATGGCTGAGACGATGACACATCCGTGCCAAGAGCATAGACGACATCTCCTACCGGGTTCTCCCAGCTAGTTAGGTTTAGTGCAAGGTTTGCTAATCCAAGGGCCAATTGAATGGAAACAGTCTTGGGACCATTTCGATACTTTAGTAGAAGACCAATGAAGGTGGTATTTAGTTTTGACCGGTCTTGAAGGGGTACCTGATGCAAATCACAGACGGCCTTATAGTTAGAAAGACGGTGTGGGATCAAAAGGGCATCATGACAGACCAATGGGTTCTGAGAACGGAAGACCATATAATGTCATATATTAGACCAGTCAGCACATCACATAAGCTGCAGAAAGCGTATGTAATTTATCCATGCCCGCTAATCTTACTCCAATCCTGTCTAGCCCTGGCACGACTGGGACCTACCTTTGATCGCAGTGTCTGGGCCGCGAAAAATTTGGCCTCCACGGGAAATCCGTCGCCTTCTAATATCGTATAAGCAATGGACCATGCTTCAGACTAAACCATTAGTGGCGATACATCCGAACTCATCGTACGCTATGTTGGAACGAATCAAGCTGTTCTTCCACTTGACTCCTCAATTTCGGATCATGAGAGGTATAAATCACATTTAAAGCCTGTACAATATCATTGGCTTGAACCATTGGGGCGATTGTGATCCAGTTAATGACACCAGTGAAAGGCTTGTCAGAATTTACAAAGAAAGCGTTGTCCTTTCTAAACTTGCGTTGCTACAGAGACAACCTTACAGAAACGACGAATCTCCACTACCAAGCACTGAGAAATCTACTCTCAACGAGTTAGCATAGATAAAAATGTC
Organism: Trigonopsis variabilis; assembly: GCA_003707065.3. NCBI lineage: Eukaryota > Fungi > Ascomycota > Trigonopsidomycetes > Trigonopsidales > Trigonopsidaceae > Trigonopsis > Trigonopsis variabilis. The sequence continues at coordinate 1,107,777 of PPXM03000001.1, read as the reverse complement.
AGGCCGACGTCAACAGAGGGTGGTAAGTTGGGACATTATTAACCAGGGCTGATTGATTTAGATGCTTCCACCCATCAATGTCATCTTCAAGTTGTTTCAGCAACATACTTTAGTGACAATATGGCTATATGAACAAGTCGACCATCGATTAGAAGGAATAATCCGGGGTTTTGATGAGTTTATGAATATTGTGGTCGATGATGCCGTTGAAGTCCGTCAAAAAGACAATCGTCGAAGAAACTTAGGTACGCACGCTCGAAAGATTTTGCATTGTTAACTTTTTAGGCCGCATTCTTCTAAAAGGTGATAATATTACTTTAATTTCAGCCCAGGAGATCTGATCCGAATTCCTCTGAACCGCTTCTGACGTGAATTCCTGGATGAAGCTCGATTATGCCTCCTCTTCACATATCCGCCTACGCGACTTCTACAACTTGGACATACTGTATGGCCATCTTGATCCTCATGTATCACCTGTATATTATAAATTTTTCTTCATTAGACTGTCCCTCTATCTCTAAGTAAGAGCAATGCTCGAAAAAAATCGTGAACTCCCTCGAGACTGCCAATTTGTCTGCTAATGCTGTGACTTGTATACCATATCGTCAATCAACAAAATATCTAATGCCTTGTCATGATGTTCCATTGGAATCTCTTCGACCAGTTGCTCCGATGCTCCTATTCCAACTACTTATCAGATGATTTCTCCCAAAAATTCTTACCTAAAACTGCATCCCTTTTTCCTCGCTCTTTTGTCCATGTTGCATGTTCTTCCAGGTAGTTGTCATAAAACCCTTTGCCTCGACCCAGCCGCGAACAATTAGGTGAGAAGCCCAGCCCCGGTAAGACGATCACATCTAATCCTCCCATCTCGAACGCTAATTGTCAGTTTATCATCTTATGCTCCGCCTTACCATTTGGCCCAATCGTAGGCTCCTTTAATCCGTAAGGTCCTTGGGGCTCGAGATTTTCTACCTCCTCCATACTTTCGACCATGAGCATTTCCAAGCTTATATTTTGGCCTTCATATTGTATCTCCTGAGGACTAGGAATCACCATTGTAGGCAAGAAAAGTCGTTTTCCTAGACCATAAGTATTAATTCTCTCACTCTCCTCACCATCGCGGAAACAATTTCGAATGATTTCATCCGTCTTGATTTCTCCTTGTTCCATATTCATATATACCGCCACATTCTTTGCTGCCTGATACTCTGGAAGTCGTCTCAGGTTGGCCGCGATCCGTCTTGCTAGATCCATAAGCTGTCATCGATTCAGGAGACTCACATTGCTGAATCAGAGACTCATCTGATACATTCTTTAGGCGCTCTGCTATTTCACGTCGGATATACCGCTTAGCAAGCTTAATGGACATGTAAGGTGTATTGATCCAGTTTGCATATCTACGATGCCAACGCAAGCAAACAGGCCCAACTCTTTGAAGATGCTAACATGTGCGAGTGTCACAAAATTAGGTTATTGAAGTCAGTGATCTAACCTACTTCAGTGGTAGATCATTGCTCCTGTCAGCTCAGCTACGGGCTCGATTAGTCGTTTCGTTCCGCTGCTATGGCAATATCTAATATACATTCACATATTGTTCAAACTTGTTGACAAAAAAGCGAGTTCCTTCGAGAACTACATCCCTGCATAGGCTTCCCTGGGCCTCAGCCATTGTCAGTTCTTCTTTTGATACCCCAAGACTCCATCCAAACCGTTCACATGCATCCTCGACAGTTACCCCGATGTCAGTTGTCGCATCTTTGGAAAGCGATTCGATCCAACTAGTCAATTGGTTTATGATAAAGCTATCAGACCTGTATGCTTCCTGAACCACCAGCAATCCACTGGAAAACCTTCGGAGACGAATGGGAAGTTTCAGTGATTCGAATTTCAAACATGCTTTCTTAAGTTCCGTCGGAGACACGAGTGAAATGCCTCTGGCTCGATTATAGATCGCAAACAGGTCAACTAAGGTCACAACTCCGCCCATGCGATCAAAAACACCATTCTGAAGGAACTCTGAGATCTGTCGAGCAAGCTCCGATATATACAGCTCATCGTTACCCTCAGCAGAAATCTCCTTTGTGACAATAGGCGAAGTAAGGCTCATCGACTCATTATACCTCACCAGCATGGCCCGCGCTTCAGGTGCAACTCCTTTAGCAGTGGAGAGTTTCTCGGCAAACTTCTCGGCCAAGGTCATGACCTCTTTTCCTCGAGCCATTAGAGCTTCCAAGTCTTGGAAAGACTCGCCTATCACCATTTCGTTTTTCTTGCGTTCATCTTCACTAAGTTGCTCCAAGCGTCTAATCCCTAAGGATTGCACAGAAGCGTCTTTAGCTAAGTGGGTATATGATTCATCTCTGGACAAATATTGACCAGCTGAGGACAGTTCCGCTGCACTGCTAAGCTCACGCTTCTTCGTAGCCAACAAAGCTTTAACTTTATCATAAAATAACTTATCTCCCCCAGCTCTGAAACTTATCTTTACACAATTAATGTCACTTTCCAAGTTATCCAGTTCTTTTATTGCTAGAGCGGGTGATTCAGGCGTCGTGTCAAGTTTCGGAGGCAAATTAGCAGAGACAAGCTTGGCGCCGCAGATCTCACAGTTTAAAAGAGAGGGATAATTGAGAAAAGTACAACGTGGACAAGGAAATCCATCTTTAGAGGATGGTCTATTAGAAGCAGGAAGAGGTCGAGGATAATGTTTAGGTGCAACTTGCTCTTGAGTATCAAGTGCGGATTGAATCACTTGATGAGTGGCTTTTATTCCACAGGTCAAACACACGGGTAAAGGAGATGACTCGAGAGAGTAATCATTCGGTAAAGGGTTTGAAAAGTAGCAAATTGGGCAAATCCAAGTGGTATCGACATTGAGACGCGGTAGTTCGACGGACTTATTAGTCGATTCGCCTGTCTTCATGTAAAAGGTAACTTTAGGAGAACTTCGAAGAAAACCAGCCTTGATTGATTAGTAAGATCCGTAATTCTTCAAGCATACATAATATTCAATCTTGTCCACTTGGTCTAAACTGATTCCAACCGCATACTTCTTCGAATCATCCACATAACAAACTCGCTGCGATGTCAAATAAACGCGGCCATTTTGGAACCCTGGGACTTTGGAGTTTCTTTTGTTAGCCTTCATCAGCTTTACTTCTCACCCCTGGTAGATTCCGACTGAGTTTGCGACTACTATATCATGTTCGTGGTCTCTTAGAATCGGTCTACCCGCTGTCGAGGTTTCAACAAAGCTCCAGTACATGAACTAGGAGCCTATAATTAACCACGCAAAGATATAGATAAAGAAACCGGGCGCTAATAAAGACGTAAAGATTAGCTTGACTGATCCTGGTTGATGCGGATTATATGCAATTTCTCACTCTAGGTCGACGGGAAAGGAGCAATAAAAGACAGCGGCTCCTATAGTGACGAATAGCCCCTAAACCTACGGAGTTTATTGGAAATCCGCACGATTATCGAGGACCAAGGAGTGAAATCCAAAGTGCTTGCACGGTTGCTCGTAGCGCTACAGACATAACGAGAGCTGGCATATTGATGACGAGGCCGAGTGACTCAAGGTACACCAAGTCACTTTTATCAAGACATGTTCACAGGCTTGGTGGAGGCCATAGGAAGTAAGAATCTGTGAGACTTGTTGCTAAATATCTAGCTATTTCTAAGGTCCAAGGAAGTGATGAAGGGTTAGACCTCTACATTGTCGATGTGGGACCGTGCAAGGACGATGCTCATTTGGGAGACTCTATATCGGTCGGTGGTAAGTTTCTAGGATAGACTTTAATGATCTCTAATTAGGCACGTGCTTGACAATAACTCAATTCATTCCTGATGGCTTTGTAATGGGAGTTGCTCCCGAGACACTTCGACGGACCTGCCTCGGATCGTTGCAAGCAGGAGACCATGTCGATTTAGAAAGAGCGGTGTCGGGAGAGACCCGGATGGGTGGGCATTTTGTTCAAGGGCATGTGGATTCAACGGCCAAGATCGTATCCAAAGTCCCCGATGGCAATGCTATCACGTTTACGTTTGAGTTTCCCCCGGAATATTCACGTTTAATGCTCTACATTGTTGAGAAAGGTTTTATCGCCGTGGATGGAGCATCTCTCACTGTTACTCATGTGGATGATGAGAAGAGGCAATTCAGTATCATGCTAATTGAATATAGCCAGTCCAAACTAGTCTTGCCTGAAAAACAGGTCGGCGATCTTGTCAATGTTGAAGTCGACATGTTGGGTAAATTGGTGGAAAAGCAGATCACTTTCCAAATCGAAAAGCAATTAAGTGGAGGCCTGGACACTCCGTTTTCCAAAACTTTGGCTAAATTGGTTGATCGAGCCATTCAAAATCATTAACTTTTTATAGTACATTCCTTCTTTCGTAGCAGTGACTATGGACACTAACTGTCTAAGCCAGCTTTCATTCCTCCTCTTGGTCATCCCTCTTATGCTTTCGCTTTCCTTTATGTTTCCTGTCCTTTGACTTCATCTCGTTGGCTGCACTGCGAGACGCCTCACCGACTCGCTCGTACAGCAGCATGGCCGCCTCTTTATCAACAGGATATACAGGCATCTTCTTATCTTTACCCATGACATCCTTCTCGATGCGAAGGAACTGCTCCAATGAATACTGAGTGACAATTGAAATCGACTTTCCCGATCGCCCAGCTCGAGCAGTTCGACCCACTCGGTGAACGTATGATTTAGGATCAGTAGGGATATCGTAATTGATTACGCAGTCAACTGAGGGTATATCGAGACCTCTAGCAGCAACATCTGTGGCCACGAGAATCTGTCGCTTTCCCTCTTTGAACTTATGGAGAGCACTTAACCGGGAAGCTTGACTCATTTGACCGTGAAGAGGAATGGATGAGAACCCAAGTTGACGAAGAATTAGAGACAACCTCTGTGTTTCGTTGCATGTTCTAGGAAAGATAATAATAGTCTTGCCGGCCATTTCATTCACCAAGTAGACAAGATAAGTATCGATGTTCTTAAAGGGAACCACGAGGAAATATTGCAATAATGTTGATACAGTCTGATATTTCTCAGATACTGCAACTTTAACGGGATTATTAAGGGAGGCTCTTCGAAGCTTGTCTACCTTAGATGTCATTGTAGCTGAGAATAAGTATGTATGTCGTTCTCTCGGAATGATCTTGAGAAGCTTGTCGATGCTAAGCCCGAAATCCATATCCAGCAACCTATCAGCCTCATCCATGACCAAATACTTCAAGGTTCGCAGATTGAATCCTTTAGTATTCTCTAAATGATCTAACAATCGTCCTGGAGTAGCAACAATGATATGAGGCTTTTGACTCAATGCTATAGCTTGAGACATCATATCCATTCCACCAACGATGACGGCACATTTCACACCAATAGTACTGCCTAGACCCTCAAATTGTTGAGATATCTGATAAGCCAGTTCTCTGGTTGGAGCCATAACGCACGCAAACAGACTAGATGGGTTCTCATATAAATCTTGCAGAATCGGTAAAGCAAATGCCGCAGTTTTTCCGCTTCCTGTTTGAGCCAACCCAATGATATCCCGTCCTTTTAAAGCAACAGGGATAGATTTTGCTTGAATTGGCGTGGGACTGGAAAACTTCATCTCTTTACAGGCTTCACATAAAGGCTCAATAACTCCCTATTATTAGCCATGCTGGTATCTTGGCAAAGATCTTACCAATTCTTCAAATGTCGAAGGTGGCTCTCCGTCGATCTCCTTGTCGTCTTTATCTCCTTGAGGAGCTTCTTCGACATTCAGATCTTCTTCCTCCGATTCACTAGATGATTCATTATGCACGGACTCTCGTCTTTGACGCTTCACTCGGCGGTTTTCAACAGTCACTATCGGCATTGTTGCTCGGTTAAAGAATTTTTTCTAGGTTGGGAGTTTAGCTGGGACAAGCATTACACATAGCCAGATTGGGACAACATCGATTTTACAACCACAGCGATGGTCTCCCGGTTACAATTTCAATCGATCTAGGGACTTTGTTTAAGCATCGCTACATTATCTGTTCATTAATCTCTATTAGATGCAACATCCTCCTCTGTACAGTGCTTAATAATCAACTAGATCAAACATCTCAGCATCCGCCTCACGCAGTCGTCTCATTTTGGAATGTATCTTCTTAGACCCAAAAGGCTTGACGCTGTTGGTATTCGAGTTTATATTGTTATATGATCTCGATTCTGTGAGTGCTGAGGCGTCTCGATGCCCTTTCTCAATTAGCTGTTGATTGCTAGCTGTCAGTTGTTCAATTCGAAGCTCAAATCGTTTAATCGTATCCTTCAATTCGGCATTTTCGGCGGCCAATATCTCATTCTCCTTCTGGTTTTCGTTTAGGGCTTCTGCCAGAAGAGCCAACTTGTCATCGACATGCCGCTGGTTATCATCGTTCATCTGAGCTATAGTATTTCGGTAGTCTACTGTCAATTCTTCCAATCTGTCATCCATTTCTTGGGCGACTTCTAGTCTTACTTCCGCTTCAATTTGGTCAGCTCGATAGGCAGCTTGGATATATAGTTCCTTAAATTTATTAACCGCCTCTTGTAACTCGAGCACCTGGGATTTATATTCATTCTTGTTTTCTTTGTTCGAATTGGTTTTCGTCCTAGACATATTGAAGTCAATCGTCTTGGCTGAAGAAGCGTATTTCATAATCTGAGCGGACGATCTGAAATCGCTAGAGATATCCAACGTGACTATCAAGGCAATTTTTCGTTTTGATGCTAAGCTATTTCCTAGGATAAGCTGATTCAATTTGCTTGATCGGAATAGAGACCAGTTGACTTTTTCACCTGGGCGAGTCTCATTCAGTTTTCTCAAGCTTTGTCCTAGCAGCATTAGCGATTTATTGATTGCACAGCTTTCGACCAGCCTGGAGCCTCTGGTGTTCGTCATTCTATTCCTTTCAGCTCCAGCTAAGTCAACCACGTGCAACTGAGAATAGGTTAACTCTCCATCGCCTTTACTCGCTGAGGGACCAGAACGTTTAAGTTCGATAGTAAATAAGGTATGACCTCGGCTAGAGGTGGCGTTGGCGTCTGTTGAGCTCGTCGTCCTCAGCTTTTTTGCTAAGTCTATTACCGACAAGGCTTCATGTAAGTTCGAACAGTAAACCTTTCGCTGTCCAGAGATGTAGGATATGTTGCTATTTGGATCTATTTTCATTTGAAGAGATTTCCTGGTGTCATCGGAGAAGAGATCTGTGATCTTGTCGTTGTAAATTTCTATAGACGAAAGATAGACACCATAACCTTCTTTTTCCGAATCTTCAAATTGGTCGCAATTAGACTTAGGTCTTTGACACAACAAACAGGCTTCGATAGTAACGGATGATCTCCTTGAGTCATTTCGTCTCATCTGGCTCTCCAGATTACCAAAAGATATCAGTTCGCCAGAAATAGCTCCATATATCTGTTCCAATGCTCTCACCATCAGCCCTTTATCATTGACTGATCCAAAAATGGTATGGCTCTTCCCCGATCCTGTAGCTCCCAGGGTAAAAATCAATCCATCTTGACCATTAAGAAAACCATTCACTATTTCTTGACTGGTTTTCCTGTATACCTTTTCATTTTCTTCTTCAGGCCCAAAGACTCTATCAAATTCGTAGGCTTCTCGTCCCAGTCCTTCTCGAATGCCGTCTCCCGCAATAATCGATATGCTGTGATCCCCTTCAATTTTGACCGAAGATGGTTTAGTCGGATCCCTTTGACAAAGTCTTAGATAAGTTGCTACCCTGCCATGAGGCAGCATCTTCTTGAAACTAGTTCAAAGGACAAGCTCTGGTGAAGATGTTTACAACTTGTTTACTGGTTGCTATATCTAGAAGACCATCGTTACTGGTTCCCAATCCTAAGTTGCGACGACCGTGCCAGAGATGGAAAAGAAAACCTGTCATACAGGCAGATTGCTAGAAATAAACTGGTTAAAAGAAAAACCTAAGCGTCATAGCTTTTTCTGGAATACGTTCGCTTGGATCTGATGCTTGAGAACAGCAGCTTACCCATGTGTGAAAACATTCAAATTCAATGTACAATCAAAGCGAGACAGCTCTCTATAATCCGAGTTCTCTGGCTACTGTAGTTCCCAAATTAATGCTTAGCCGCGAAAATCGCAAGAAAAAGTTCAAGAACGAGTTCACTTCTTGTCCTTACTCAAAGACTCCCAAAAGATCAAAATTGGATACCTATTTGTGATCGAAACTTAAGCCTTCTATCGACAATAGTAGAACGAGCAGTCGCAACAATAAAACTGATCCTTTAGACCAGCGACTGACGTATCACTATTGTAGTACGACATGTAGATAGATGATGAGGATGTTGTCCTTGGCAACTGACTTCCTCACCTCTCGATATATCATGTCCGACAGCAGTAAGACCACGGCTGCAAGCGTCCAGGAGGATAATAAACCATTAGAACCGTCGCGTGACTTAACTGAGAGTAATGAGCCTCCATTGACTACTAAACGATCACGTGAAGATAGGGAGCTCTCGGAGGATGGCCAGATATCACACCTTGAGAAGAAAAGCAAAGGTAACGATATTGACTCGGGAAAATCTAATGGCGCTGCTGAAAAGGAAGTAGAAGCAGAGAGAGAAAAGGAAGAACCAGTGCAATCGAAGACGGTAGAATCGGAAAAGACTGAAGAGGCCAGCAAGAAGGCTCTTAGTGATGCCAGTGAAGTCGTAAAAGCCGATCTACAGGACGACTCTCAAGCGACGGGGCCTTCTGATGAGTCGACAAGAGCAGATGAGAAGATTGACGAGAAAAAGCGGGATAATGATGAGAATGCTGAAAAGCCTAAACACGTCTTTGGCAATTCCTCCTTTGATGCTCGATTAACCCAATCAAAAGTGTCTACAAGTATAGAGCCTCAGGAAAAGCCAAGTGAGAAAGAGTCTTCTGAGAAACCAAAAGCAACACCTGTCTTTGGATCAAATACAACATTCTCAAAAGGTTTTGGTTCGATCTTGCCTACTAGTACTGAGAATTCCGGGAAGGAATCTACAAAGAACGAGGGTGATAACCCAAAGAAGGTTGGTTTCTCCTAGCCCATTGTGATCTAACAATTTGCAGACATTTGGCTTCGGAAGTTATGCTAATCCTTTTAATCAGATCAAGCCCGCTACAGGTGACCACAACCCATGGAAAGAGAATAAAGCAGAGTCAGGAGAGGAAAATCCTTGGAAAGAGAAAAAAGTAGAGGAGGTAGGTGCCGCTGGAAGATCGATCGTATTTTTAACGTCATCAGGAAAAGGAGAAAGGAAGTACAGAGGAATCGCAGAGTCGGAGTGGTAGCCAGCTTCAATTAGAGGAAAATAAAGGTAAGATTAACTTTAACGACTTTAACCGGCTAGTTGTCACCGGAGAAGAGTATGAGCAGTCAGACTTCCATTGTCGGGTCAAACTGTACATCTATGAACTGGATCATCCTGAACTCGGTTGGAAAGAACGTGGGGTGGGTAATGTTCACATAAATTCGCGACGGGACGACGTGGAAGATAAAGATAGTGAAGCATACAAGAGTATTCCCGAGCATCGGCTTGTCATGAGGACCGAAGGTGTATATAAAGTGATTCTGAACGTTCCGATAGTTCCGGGAATTCAAGTCTTTAAAGGAATGAAATCCTCAATGGCGAGTGAGAAATTTATCCGACTGTCATATACTGAAGAAGGCCGGCCGATTCAGTATGCCTTGCGAGCAGGGAACAAGGAAGCTGCTAATGAGCTTTACGATCGTATAACGGCGTTTGTAAATGTCCAGGATGACCGGTGACGGGATGTTGTATTCTAGAATATTTATCCACATCTCTTCTTTATTGGGGCTTTATGTACCCTTGTCCTTTTCGCAGCTAGAAACACATTCAATATATTTTTAATGTACAGAGCTTCTTCATGGGTACTTTAATATACAATGGCATACACCCAGGCTTTCCTTCTGTTGATCAAGTCCGCTGGAATACTAGAGATGATACTGTCTGCCCGACGTGTCCTCCAAATTCAATGATCGGATAATCTATCCTATCTATTTTGGTCAGCCCTGGGATATTAAAGATATCCTCTAGCTCAGACTCCGTAAGATTACAAGAAGTTATCAACAGTTTACCGCCCGGGCTCAAGAGGTCCTTTATTCGCTCTGGATAGAGGTGAGCTCCCGTTTTAGAGTCAGCAATTATCTGCTTATTGAGGGCGATGGCATCCAAAGTTCCTTTGTCGAGGATCAAATCCCACTTCTGTCCACTGGCCCACTTGGAATCTTTCAAGAAATCGGCATGTTTGAAAGAGACCTCAGTATAGTTGAATTGAGGATCAATACCAGATCGCTTCTGAGCAATTTGTTTGGCGAACTCAACAGCCGGCTCTGAATAGTCAATCCCAAGCATTGCAGAATGATTATAGCCATTTTCGACCAAAGAAAACAACAAATGCCCATTTCCTGATCCCAAATCTAGAATGGACAGCTTCGAATCGGTCGGGACCGTATCCAATAAGTATTCAATCATCTTTGACTCGGCTTCTGAATCATCAAACCAGACTTGTCCCTCGTCGTCGCTGTTTTCTTGATGGTTTGTTCGTTCTAACTTGTAGAAAGAGTCCCAACTGAGAAAAATCAGCTAATGCATTTCTACTTCACTTACTAGTCCTGGGTCCCTAACTGCGACTCATTGAGTTCATCTGCCATTTCGGTCGACAAGAGGTCCTGTAGCGCCAGCGCAACTTACTGTCCCGACTTTTCACAGACGAGGACTTGTTCTCTGCATACACATGTCCTTGTTTATCTCTCAGATGCCTAGGGACGGCTCACAGCATACAAGTCACCTGTGCATTAAATATAATATTTTCGTAAAACAGATTTACTTTGTCAAAATCTCCAGACTGGTGCTCTTCCCTCTGATGTCGTTACGATTATCTCATGCAGACTACTCATTTTGCAGCACGCACATCGGATAATCCATCGATATTAATTCAATCGTTTGATGAGACTCCCCTCTCTTACGTTACTGTCGCAATTTACAAGCTCGACAGCAAACGACTGTAATCCCAGCTTAAACAGACTACGACCCTATACAGACTATGATGATGAATATCAATAGTTGGATAATTATTCTTTTCCCGGTTATGCAAAATACTTCTTCTCTACTTACCACTGGAATTAGTATCATCTCGCATCCAATGGTGTTCTTGGAGTACGCGGCGCGGAACAACTAGACTTGTGGGGATGAACTTAACGACTGCTTTCCCATTCACTCTTAACAGCTCAGTCAGCAGAGCTCTTGCTGCCAGAGAGAAGCTCGAGTACACGTGACAACATCATTAGTCATAAGTCTTATGAAGCCTTATTAAATTAATTGAGTTCCGTAACAATCTCTCCATACGCTCTGCTCTGTAGACGATCAATGGGGTAACGGTTGACGGGCAAGGGATAATGACTAGTGGGTTGTCAAGTCTGTTTACACAATCATCCCAACAGTTCCTCCTTTGATTTATTATTATGGTGACCACTCGTTCCTCGGCCAGACAAAAGGCTGCCGAAAGTGTTACTGGGTAGGTATCTCGTACGTATGCGAGTTAACTCTTTTCATAGGAGCAGTCCGGCTGAACCTGAAATCCGAACGCGTCGGAAGTCAACCAAATCGACTTCGACCCGAGCCAATTCGGCAAAAGACTCAGTCAAAGAGCCTAAAGAGGTTGAATATGAATTTGGCGGTCCATTTGGAGTGACATCCATGATGATTGGATTCCCAATTCTCATGTGGTACCTCTATCTCTGTGCGAAGACTTATAATGGACATCTTAGTGTTCCCAGTCTCGGCGAATCTTATGTGGATTTCGCCAAACGTACTGTTCACGAGATGTACGAGGTTAGTTGTAGCCTTGAAGGAAAGAAAGAATGCTAAATATTTAGGCTGCTCCTCCTACTGTCCGTGGATTCAAGATTCTCTGGGCCTTTGGTTTATATGAGTTTCTTCTTGCCGCTTTTCTCCCAGGAATTGTTGTTAAAGGAGAGCCCTTACCTCATTTGGGAGGAAAGCAATTGGACTATCATTGCAATGCTTTATACGCCATCTATGCGACTCTGTTTGGAGCTGCCTTCGTTCAGTATACTGGACTGTTCAATCTTGCTACGGTGATCGATGAATTCGGCCCAATTATGACTGCTGCTATTATTTCTGGCTGGGTCGGATCTTGGTTGCTTTATTTTGGCGTGTACTTATTCGGCACCCCGATGGATCCTACAGGCATACCAGTCTATGACTGTTTTATTGGAACGATTCTGAATCCCAGAATCGGGAAAATAGATATCAAAATGTTCTTCGAGGTGCGGATTCCCTGGTATATCTTGATGCTTCTTGCCATCGGAGGTGCCGTCAAGCAGTATCAAACTTATGGCCAAGTCAATTCGCAGATCATCTTTTGCTGCTTTGCATATTGGCTCTTTGCCAACGCTTGCTCCAAGGGAGAAGAACTCATCGTCAATACCTGGGATATGGCCCACGAGAAGTTTGGATTCATGCTATTGTTCTGGAACGTCGCTGGCGTCCCGTTCACTTACTGCCATAACGTTCTCTACTTGGCTCTCCACGACCCTAAGGAGTACAAAAAGCCAACTGGTTATGTTGTTGCCATTTATGTTCTTTTGTTATTTTCCTATTGGATTTTCGACAGTGCCAACAGCCAAAAGAATCGATTCCGTCAAATGATCAACGGTAAACTAACACCGAGAAAAGCATTTCCTCAGTTGCTTTGGCAAACCATCAAGAATCCTTCATACATTAAATGTAAGAATGGCTCTACCCTTCTTACTGATGGTTGGTTTAAATATGCCCGCAAGATGCACTATACAGCCGATATGTTTCAAGCTTTATCTTGGGCCCTTATCACTGGTTTCGGAAGCCCTCTTCCATACTTTTACCCTCTCTTCTTCTTCCTAATGATCCTTCATCGAACTAACCGTGACATCAATAAATGTCGCAAGAAGTATGGCTCTGATTGGGATGAGTATCTCAGGCAATGTCCTTACTTATTTATTCCCTATGTCTTTTAAACAGACACAATCCTATTACAGCGCTTGCTTCTGTATTAGCCTTTCTGTATATCGAACGATAGAACGAATTTGCCAAGCTGTTCTATCGTAGTATCGAATACAACCTACACATAAAAAATTCCAAAGCCGTAAATTAGCATATGATTCTCTCCCCTCCTACTTTTTACGAGTTCGCGGGCCTTTCCCTATTAGGCTCGCTTTGACAGCATTGTCCGTCAAGCAGGCTTGAAGTCTAGGTAGTAACGAGCCCAGTGCTGGGTCTTCTGGTGGGTGGGTTACTTGGTTGCTCCCACAGTGACGAAAAAATTTCCAAACTCCCAACCTTGACGAGGCTATACATTCACAATGGTAAGCTCATCTGCTAAAGAAATGACTGACTGTTAGCCTCAAAATAATTATATTGAGGAGCATATCAAGAAACATGGCCGAAGATTGGACCATGAGGAGAGAAAGTAAGTGAAAAAAAAGGAGAGGCAGAGGTCAAGAAGAAATGACAGGAAGCTAACAGACTTTATTTTCTTTTCTATTATATATGTTTTGCCTTTTAGCTACCATAAAATGTGAGACTAACTTATAGACGGAAACGAGAGGCAAGAGAAGCCCATCAGATATCCAAAGATGCCCATCGATTGAAGGGCTTCAAGGCCAAGATGTTTGCCAAGAAGAGGTACGCAGAGAAGGTTGAGATGAAAAAGAAGATCAAGCAACACGAAGAAAAGAAAGTCAAGGCTCCTTCTACTCCTGCTGATCCCAATGAGGCCTTACCTGCGTACTTGTTGGATCGTCAAAATACCAACACTGCAAAATCGTTGTCTACAAGTATTAAACAGAAACGGGCTGAGAGGGCAGACCGGTTTGCTGTTCCTCTTCCTAAGGTCCGAGGAATAGCAGAGGATGAGATGTTCAAGGTCGTCAAGACTGGCAAGCGCAAAAATAAGTCATGGAAACGGATGATCACCAAGCATACATTTGTTGGAGAAGGATTCACCAGACGACCGGTGAAATTGGAAAGAATCATTCGCCCTTCCGCTCTTCGGCAGAAAAAGGCCAATGTCACTCATCCCGAATTGGGCGTGACGGTGTCGTTACCTATCCTGGGAGTCAAGAAAAACCCACAGAGTCCCATGTACACTCAGTTGGGAGTTCTCACTCGAGGAACAGTTATTGAGGTGAACGTGTCTGAGTTGGGTATTGTCACTGCAGGTGGTAAGGTGGTGTGGGGAAAATATGCACAAATCACGAATGAACCGGATAGAGATGGTTGTGTGAATGCTGTATTATTGGTCTAATATGATTGGTTATGATTAGGATTATTTTTATATAGCAAAGTCGATTTGAACTGGAATGTTACAATAGCTTTTGAGAAGCCTCTAGAATTCATTCATAGCACATCTTCTATTCTTTCTTTTTTACATCACAAGCATGCGTTTTCATAATCCAGCAGCCTTGAAAGCTTGTTCGAAATCCGCAATTATATCATCAATGTATTCAATGCCAACTGAGACACGGATGAGGTCTTTGCTGACACCAGCAGTGACTTTCTCCTCATCGCTCAACTGCTGATGGGTGGTGAACCAGGGAGCAATGACCAGAGTCTTGACATCACCAACATTAGCCAAGTTAGAAGCCAATTTGAGGTTATCTACAACTTCTGCTGACGCTCGATCACTGTTTGATTTGACGCCAAGAGACAAGACCGCACCAAAGCCATGACCAGCTAAGACTTTCTTGGCGATTTCATGGGAAGGATGGGAAGGAAGACCAGGATAAGACACCCAGGCCACGTTAGGAGATTTCTCGAGCCATTTAGCCAAAGCCAGAGCGTTATCGTTTTCGCGCTGGACACGTAACGACAAGGTCTCAAGACCTTGAATCAATTGCCAGGCAGCTAAAGGAGTAATGCAAGCGCCAAAATCCCGAAGAATCTCAGTTCGGACTCGGGCAGCATAAGCAACGTTGCCAAAGGCCTCAGTGAAGACAAGGCCATGATAACCGTCGGAAGGTTGGGTGAGTCTAGGGAAACGGGCAGCGTTCTTCTTCCAATCGAATCGGCCCGAATCAATAACCAAGCCTCCAAGGGTAGTGCCATGTCCACCAATCCATTTGGTGGCTGAGTGGGTAATAATATCGACTCCATGGTCAAAGGGGCGGGCGGTATAGCCTCCAGCACCAAAGGTGTTGTCCGCAATGACAGGCACACCCTTCTCATGGGCGAGTCTGACGATTTCGTCGAAATCGGGAACGTTGTATCGAGGGTTACCGATAGATTCGATATAGATCGCTTTAGTCTTGTCGTCGATCAAACTGGTCAAAGCCTTTGGATCATCGCCATTGGCAAATCGGACTTGGATGCCAATTCGTGCAAACGCGACTTTGAATTGGTTATAAGTGCCGCCATAAAGAAAAGAGGTCGAGACAAAGTTGTCGCCGGAATCAGCCAGAGCAGCAATCGCAGCAAACTGAGCAGCCTGACCAGACGAAAAAGCAACTGCAGCAGCACCTCCTTCTAAAGCAGCAATTCGCTGCTCCAAAACATCCGTGGTAGGATTGCCGATTCGAGAATAGATATTTCCGGCTTCTAGTTCGAGATTAATAAAATGTCACACTTTTCGATCATTATTTACCCTCTAAACCGAACAATCGGGCACCGTGATCGGACGAATCAAACACAAACGACGTCGATTGGTAGATCGGCACGGCTCGAGCATGAGTGGCCGAGTCAGGCTCCTGACCAGCGTGAACTTGGAGAGTGTCGAAATGGGACATTGCTACAATGGGAAGAGGAAAAGCGGTATTCAACTTTTTATAACTAAATCTCCCTCTCGATTCTGCGCCCTACGGTGGCGTGCTCGATTACCGCTTTGGTCAAGTTTGACGCAGATAAACCAATGTTGAGAATTGGCATATTCTCGGGAAACTTATGTAATGTTACAAGTCGACATCGGGCATCGGAATGTTGTTGGCGACTATAGGAAGATTTGGACATAACAATATTAAAGCACTACTTATTGCGTATTTTTACCTATGTACTTATGCTCGTGGGAGTGTATTCGCTCAGTTCTTCAAAGAACGAGAGAATCCGTTTCAGCCAGAGTGACTGTAACGGTTAGGTCTTTAGTCGACTCTCGGGTAGCCGCTGGAGTAGCGGCTTGAAATAGAAGCCTGAGAAGAAGTGTTTGCGGGGAAAGGCCTTATAGTGATTATTCTTTATCTCATGCTTTCGACGACACGTGCGTTCGCTTCAATGGATCTTAGATGTAGTCTAGAAATAAATTAAAGGTTACATTGGAGATGCATCTCATGTCAACGTGCTCATCACAGCCGTTGAGGAGAACAAAGTCCAAGCCATCACGGAGGCTCGAGAACGGTTTCTAAAAAGACTGGATCAGAAAGCACTCAACTTTTATAGCTGATGGTGTTTATTTCCGGTACGCTTCGTATTACGATACTGGATCTTTCGCCTACCAGCGAGATTCACATTTATGAGGAACAAAAGAACTCTCTTAATCTACTATATAAATATCCGTATGATTCTCCTATTGCAGACTCTCTCTCCAGTCCAGAATTCTCTTGTCTAGGTGTCTTCTAGGTAATTTGGAGTTGGTTCGGCTGACCATGAACAGAAACGTATATACCTACTATATAGGCTTATCTGAACTCATTAATATATCTAACAGGGTATTATCTAGCGAGACATGGTCCAGAAAGCCATCTTTGGTGGTCGGCGAGTATGCGGCAGGCTGAGACACGCAAAGTAAAACAGACTCATATGTACGCTACAAGCCTAACACGCGAAGAATATCTGAGCACGTGCTTTGCTATCTTTAATTCAAGCTCTACTTGTCAGATCTTGCATCACCCGGCAGTGCTTTCATAATGCCCACTGATTTCGATGATCAAGATCGAGATTCGGTATCTGATGGAGTCACTAATGTGCCCGCTAAGAGCGAGAAATCTAAACGACCACCGAGTAAGTTGGAAACGACGCACTGTGGCTAGAAACGGGTCTTTCTTATAAAGAATGATATTTTACTTATTATCTATTGTCATTTCTAAAATTTTTCTATACAGTTTGTTATCAATAGTCTGCTTGCCTTCTGCGTTCTCGGCTGCCTAAGCGACCGAAGGGATGCGTCGGCTATATATGGTTGAGCAATATGGAGGTTATTATATCTAAGATCTCTAAAGGATAGTATTATCCTTATGATGGCCGTCATACCTTCAAATTTCGAACACATACGTGTCTACCTCTCCTCTAGCCTTCAGTCATGACCACGTACTAATTTGCAGATACGGCATTTCGACAGCAGCGGCTAAAAGCCTGGCAGCCTATCTTAACGCCGAAAACTGTATTGCCACTTTTTTTGGGGATGGCCATAATATTCGGACCGTTAGGTGGTGCACTACTCTACGCAAGCAGCGTGGTCCAAGAAATCGCGATCGACTATACAAACTGCAATACTGAAGCCACCGACACGTGGTCAGACATCCCGTCCAAGTATATTGATCAAAGCTTCAAGTCTTCTAGTTCCAGTGCTGCTGGTACAGATGAGGCTCCTCAATGGCGACTGTGGATCAATGAGAGCGCGTCCGCTGGATTCCAAGAGGTCTGCCAAATCCAGTTCAACATTCTCTCCGATTTGAAGCCTCCGGTGTTTTTATATTATCGTCTCAATAAGTTCTATCAGAATCATCGGCGTTATGTCCAGTCTTATAACGAAGAACAACTCAATGGTAAAGCCGTATCTTTGGATGACCTCAATAGCGATGGCAAATGCAAACCGCTAATCCACAATGAAGATAACATTCCCTATTATCCTTGCGGTATCATCGCCAATTCTTATTTCAATGATACGTTTTTGTCACCAGTTCTTCTCGAGTCTTCGGGTTCTAATCAAACCTATAATATGACTGATCAGGATATTGCTTGGCCATCAGATCGAACGCGATACCAAAAGACAAAGTATAATGCCAGTCAAGTCGTGCCGCCTCCCAACTGGGCATTGATGTATCCTGATGGATACACAGATGATAACATGCCTGATATTCATGACTGGGAAGCTCTAATGAACTGGATGAGGACCGCAGGTCTCCCGAAATTCTCCAAATTGGCCTTGCGCAATGATACAGCGACGATGCAAGCTGGTAGATATCAGATCGACGTCGGCTACCGGTTCCCGACCAGCATTTACGATGGAACCAAGGAAATCCTAATCACTACACGATCCGTGATGGGCGGTAAAAATGATTTCCTTGGCATCGCATATCTCGTGGTGTGTGGAATCAGCGGCGCCTTATGTTTTATCTTTCTCTTTCGTCATCTCATCAAGCCTCGCAAGCTCGGTGACCAAAATTATCTCTCGTGGGATGCAGAACCAACGACTAGCAGGACACAGGCATAGGATATATTGTAATTAACGAATTTACAGATTGTGGGCATTGTTACGACGACACACGTCCCTATAAACTCCGTACCTTAGCTGAGAGCTCTATCATATCTCCTTACCGCAGCAGTTAGTGGTCATGCTAGACTGCTCGTGGAAAGGCAGACGCACCAAAAAACGGGAAAGCGAGAGCCACCAGACTTTTACGTTAATAATACATGTAATTAAACCGATAATTCTCGGTATGCTTCTTTAATTCGCAGGAAAAGCAGCTTTAAACTGATGCTGTGTAGGTCGCTAGCAGCCTCAATATTGACCATCAGTCTAACGCTCTACGTAACTTGGAATGCTGGTGACCTCGTTAATATTTTCGGTCCTAAGGTATGAAAATTGCCTGATCCTGGTGATTAGATCTTAGCTGACCAGTGCATGTTCAATGAGCGAGCGCTCCGACCGTTGCTACCAGCCTCTCGCGACTGTAACTCTTCTCGATCCTTCACTTCACCCAACCTTCCTTATTATTGACATGGCCGAAGAAGAGAAGCGCAAAGCCAGCGAAGCTGAAAAGGGAGAGCCCGTCAAGGCCGAAGAACCTCCCAAGAAGCGCCGGTTCGCCAGGCATCCCACTCCTCCTCCTGCAGAAAACGAGGAAGATGAGGAGGACGAGGAGGAGGATGATGATGATGACGATGACGTTGATTACGAATATCTGTCGGAGGAGGAAGAAGAGGATGAATTGCCTGAATTGGATGAAGAGGAGCTCAAGATTCAAGAGAGTGGACGGCGGACGCGAGGACGAGTGATAGACGTGGCCAAGACGGCCAAGGAGAATGACATTAAGCTCGATGACGAAGATGACGAGGATGACCCCGATTACAAGAGTCCAGATGAAGAAGAGGAGAAGAAGAAAGAAGAAGCAAAGGCAAGCAAGTGAATCTAAGAGCAAAAATACAACACGGCAAAAGCAATGAACGTAGAAAAGCGCAAGTGAGAGCTAAAAATACACACTTAGCATCCAAGAAAGCAGGGTCCGTAGCGTCTAACAGCAGTTGTTTGATTTCCGCTTAGTGTCGTCGGGGGCCTGGGAGAAGGAGATTGTGGTTCCCTCTCCAGGACGGGGTCCGGTGTCGACGCCTTGGTCTAATTGTTTAGAAGATACTATGCGGTAGATCTCTGTGAGGATGTTTTGGAACGCGGTTTCGACGTTTGTCGAGTCAAGAGCGGAGGTTTCAATGAAGGACAAGTTATTTTCGGCAGCAAAGGTTTTAGCTTCTTCGGTGGGCACCGCTCGCAGGTGCTTGAGATCACTTTTGTTTCCAACCAGCATGATGACGATGTTGCTATCGGCATGATCACGTAGCTCTTTGAGCCAGCGGGTGACTGATTCATAAGTTTTGGCTTGAGAGATATCATAGACAAGGAGCGCTCCAACCGCTCCTCGATAATAGGCGCTTGTTATGGCTCGATAACGTTCTTGGCCGGCGGTATCCCAAATTTGAGCTTTGATCGTCTTTCCATCGACAAGAATTGACCGGGTCGCAAACTCAACGCCAATTGTCGATTTTGATTCCAGGTTGAATTCATCTCTTGTAAACCGAGACAGCAGATTTGACTTTCCGACACCAGAGTCTCCAATCAAGACCACTAGAGGTTAGTCAAAGTAAAAGCCAAGTGAAGCCAATGAACTTGATCAAGCTAAGCCATAACCGAGAGGTGCTAGAATTAAACGAGGAGGTATCACGACACTAAAAAAGAGAAATGGTGATCGAATGGAAATAAACTCATAAATGTTGAATTATATTAGACGACAAGGATGATTTCTCTCTTGGAGGTCCTTGAGCCTGGGCTCAAAAAAAATCCAAACACTTGAAGAAAGCGATCACACAAAACAGAAAGGATCAGTCAAGCAGATCATCAATGAAATAAGAGGTATGAACTCCACACTCGTCAAGGCTGGCACAAGCAGTCCCAATCTTGCTCACTCCCCCCTCCTTGGCTTGGTCACGGTGAAGAGCGGGCAACGGATAGCTAGGAACAAGTAGACATACCTTTAAATAAAAAATCGTATTCGTCTTGAGACATGATAAGATATAACCCAAGAGGTAGACCGCGGAAGAATTCACAGGTTGCTAAGAATTTAGGCGGTTGAAATGAATCTAAAGAGGTCGTTCAACAAGGAGAGTTGAGTGGTCCATAGATACCGCATAGGCAGAGCGGTTGTAGTTACGGCATAAAGGTCACGGCCGTTGCGAGGATTACGGTACAAACACGTCAACACCTCAATTGCCCATTTAATTTTCCAGCAGGCGCCCCCTTTGAATCGAGCAAACCAAGGTTCGACGACAGGATGTCCGAAATCACAATTGATGACGTCTTATTTCGAAAAAGATCAAGGTTATTACAGTCTTTGCTCAACGACGAATCTCTGTTTAACGGGGCCAAATCGATCTTGGTTATCGTTGGCAAACCAAACGATGAGCGGCCGTTTCAAAAGTCATCAGTCCTGCATACCTGGCTACTTGGATATGAGTTCCCTTCGACTGGAATATTAATTACGCCCAGCAAAGTGGTTTTTATCACCGGGTCTGGCAAGGCAAAGTACTTGACTCCCCTCGAGTCTTCGTCGATTTTGGTTTGGGTGCGGAATAAAGATCAGAGTCATAATAATAAGTTATTCCAAGATTTAATTGATGAGATTAAACAGGCGGGTACTGTGGTTGGTACTTTTCCCAAGGATCAGTTCAAAGGGCCGTTCGTCGACGAATGGCAGCAGATCTTTGACCCGGTCAAATCGGAATTCCAATTAGTCGATGCATCGTTGGGTCTATCGACTGCGGGTGAAATCAAGGATCCTGAAGAGTTGAAGTCATTGAAGGTCGCTTCGAAGGTATCAGCCAAATTCATGGGAGGTTACTTTATGGATGAAATCTTCAAGATCATCGACAATGACACAAAGATATCTCATACCAAGCTATCAGAGCGAATCGAAGACAGAATCGAGGACTCAAAATTTATGACTAAGCTGAACCTTGGACCTGAGGTAGGTGTCGTTTGGGGTCGTGGCTAACTTTCCTAGGTCGATCTCAGCCAGCTGGAATGGTGCTACTCACCAATTATACAATCAGGCGGATCGTACGATCTACGTCCTTCTGCGATGTCTGATAATAAAAATCTCGATGCCGGAGTGATTGTTTCCAGTCTTGGATTGAGATACAAATCCTATTGTTCAAACGTCGGGCGGACGTTCATGGTAGATCCCAATCCTGATCAGGAAAAAGCTTATTCCTTTCTCCTAAAGCTTCAGTCCCATCTTTTCGATACCCTTCATGAAGGGGTGCAGGCCAAAGATGCTTACGAAGAGGCTATCAACTTTATTAAGCAAAATCATCCCGACTATGAATCTCATTTCGTCAAGAATATCGGCTGGGGTATGGGTATTGAGTTCAGAGATAGTAGTCTGTTGTTAAATTCAAAGGATACTCGCGTTCTTAAGGAGGGAATGGTGTTCTGTCTTTATTTAGGGCTCTCGGACTTGAAGTCCAAAAAATCGACTAAACCTTATGCCGTCTTACTAGCCGATACCATCAAAATTACTAAAGAGAAGCCCGAAGTTCTCTCTGATTGCACAAAAGCTCTCAGTGACGTCTGTTACTACTTTGAAGGAGAGGAAGATGAAGATGATGAAGTTCGCGATACTAAAATTGATATTTACGCAGGGAGAAAGACTAGACAACGGGATAAAGCTAACCACGACGCCAAGGATGAAAGTGCTGAACTTCGCCGTCGGGAACATCAAAAAGAATTACTAGCAAGGGTTCAGTCTGAAGGTCTTGCGAAATATCAGTCCGGTAATAAAGCCACCGATGATGAACAGAAACCAGTTGTCAAACGATTTGAATCTTATCTTCGAGAATCTCAACTGCCCTCATCTGTTAAAGACCTCAAGATCCATGTCGACCCTAAAGCTCAAACAATCATTTTGCCGATAGCTGGACGTCCTGTGCCTTTTCATATAAACACTCTCAAAAATGCGAGTAAGAACGAAGAAGATGCCTTTATTTACCTGCGTCTAAATTTCGACACTCCCGGACCAGGTGGAGGAGCTGCCAAACAAGTCGTTCCCACTGAGGAGTCTGGCTCCCAGTTTATCCGTTCTTTGACGTTCCGAAGTCGGGACAAGGATCGAATGAATGATGTTTTTCGACAGATCCAGGACCTGAAGAAGGAGGTCGTCAAAATGGAGAATGAAAAGAAGGAGCTCGCCGACGTGGTGGACCAAGGAAGGCTGATTGAGGTTAAAGGTCAACGTCCCGTCCGATTGGATACCGTCTATGCCCGTCCTGGACCAGATGCTAAACGCGCTCCAGGTTATGTCGAAATCCATCAGAACGGTCTTAGATACCAATCTGTTGGTCGCAATGAGCATTCTATCGACGTTCTTTTTTCGAATATCAAGCACCTTTTCTTCCAGCCATGCGATCATGAACTCATCGCTGCCATCCACGCCCATCTCAAGAATCCAATCATGATTGGCAAACGCAAGACGCGAGACGTCCAGTTTTATCGAGAAGCAGGTGAGGTTAATGATGAAACCGGCAACCGCAAGCGCAAGTACCGCTACGGAGATGAAGACGAGCTCGAGGCCGAGCAGGAAGACCGTCGTCGACGAGCGGCCCTCAACAAGGAATTCAAGGCCTTTGCCGAGAAAATCTCTGATGCCGCCCGAGGAGCTTTTGATGTCGACGTGCCCTTCCGCGAGCTTGGGTTCTACGGTGTCCCATTCAGAGCAAATGTCTTTTGTCAGCCTACGACTGAATGTCTGGTCCAACTGATTGATCCTCCCTTTTTGGTCATCACCCTCAGCGAAGTCGAAATCGTTCATTTCGAGCGTGTCCAATTCGGCCTCAAGAATTTTGACCTTGTCTTTGTCTTCAAGGACTTTTCGAGACCCGTCATGCACATAAACTCTATTGCCATGGAGCAACTCGACAATGTCAAGGACTGGCTGAATGAGATTGATATCCCGTATACCGAAGGCCCCTTGAATCTCAACTGGCCTACAATCATGAAGACAATTACCCAAGACCCCCATGAATTCTTTGAAGGTGGTGGCTGGAGCTTCTTGTCGGTCGAAAGCGATGAGGAACAAAGTGGAGGAGAAGACGATGGCGACAGTGACTACGAGCCCTCGGCCAGTGAAGAAGAAGAGGATGAGGAAGAGTCGGAGTACTCTGAAGTCGCCGAGGAGTCGAGTGAAGGCTCAGGCTCCGAGGAAAGTGAAGATGATGATGAGAGCGATTAGCCTTATGTATTTGGGATATGAACTACGATTTCAACAAATCTAACAGTATAGAGAGGATGTTGCCTCTTGATTTATCCTTATATATGAACACACACGCACACTCACTCACTCAGACACTCCCATTTATCCTTTTCCTCATTCAAAACAATAATTAAGCTGCGTCGGCGACAGGAATCGGTCGACGAAGACGGCTAGCCTGGTTGTTGGCTCTCACGATAGGTATCTGATTTGAATCAGAAACGATAGTAGTATCTTTGCGCTCTCGTTGAGCCTGCTTCCATATTTCAACCTCAGAACCGCCACGAATGACACCTACCCGCATAGTCGCAAGAAGATTGTGAGCAGCGTTTGAATGGTCGTAGACACCGCCGTTGAAGTTGGCAGTAGCATCCTTGCCGATTCCAGAGTTGATAAGAGCTCTTCCACCAGGGTGATCGTCAATGAAATCAGTCACGTCATGGACGACACCGGCAACGACAACAAGGGCCCGTTTCTTCGATTGCTCGACAAAGTCATCGTACTCCAAAATGGGCAGTTGTTCTAGAGGAACACCCCAGTTAAGCTGCGCACGCCACTGATCGAGTTTCTTTTGCTTTTGTTGAACAAGGCCTTGTTGGATGGCGTTGGACGAGAAAGTCTTGAGATCATAAGCGAGACCGAGGAATTTGCAAGTGCGAATGAGCCACTTTGTAGGATCATACTGATACCAGCGGATAGCATTTCGATAATCCGAAGGGAATTCGTGGTGGAAGTTGTGGTAGCCTTCGCCAAAGGTGACGACAGCAGTGAGAACGTGGTCTCGAGGGGAACGACGATCGTCAAAAGGCTGCTCACCAATGTAATGAGCCAAAGAGTTGACACAAAAAGTGGCATTGTGGATGCAGAGAACTCGAATGATTCCGGCATAGACCAGACCGCCCATCCAGTCGCCCCAACCCAAGCCACAAACAAGCATGGGGAAGATGAATCCCATAACGAGGAGGACAAGAATGTAATGACGTTGTTGCCATCGGACGATAGGATCCGCAGTAAGATCGCTGATGTCGGTTCGTCCCTTGAGTTTGGGGTTGCTCTTGAGCACCATCCATCCGAGATGGGCATACCAAAGACCTCGTCGAACATTATAGGGATCCTTGTCCGTATCAGTGAAGCGGTGATGAGTTCGATGTCCATTACACCACCACCGAATCGATCCCTCGACAGCAGCGCCACCAGCCAAAGCAAGGATAAACCGTAAAGGCCATCGGGCCGAGTAAGCGCGGTGAGCCCATAGACGGTGATAACCGGCGGTGATGCCGATTCCGCTGACGCAGTAGTAGAAGAAAGCAAAAATCAAAGTTTTTCGCTGGAGAGCCACAAATGGGGCCATGATCAGACCGATTGTCGGAATGATGACGACCAAAGTGGTATTTAGCCAATTAATATGGCGATACCAGTTAGCGAGAGTAAACGACTCTTCGCTTATATGCTTGGAAGCATTCTGGGACGACGAGCTCGATGCCATTTTGATCGTAAGGCGAGACGGTGCCGGCCGGTTCTTTTAAAGGAGGGCAACCCAACCAGGCTGTTGGGGGGACTGCGCCCGCCGCCGAGCATGCGGCGCACCCAGCATGTGTAGCAAGTTTACTTATTTCCGCGTTTAGCAACCAAGTGACCATTAATTAGGGTAACCCTATGCGCGCGTTAGGTATAGCAGTCGACTGATTTGCACTGTTGGCTGCGTAGAAAGTCCGACTACAAGAGATGAGTGACAAGAAAGAAACGAGCCAGCAAACAGGAGGCTAGATGATCGAGAAAGACAACAAGACTAAAAATAAAAATAGCAAGATCGTCATCAAACCGACTCATCTCAGCCGGTCGACCGACTAATGTTGGGAAGGGCAAATAATGTCTGCCGATGGTCTGACGATGAGTTGGCGTTACAACGGTGACGGACGACCCTGAGGGGAATCTTGTGATTCGAAAATGTCTCAAGATTTCTGCAGATCCTGGGCAGTGATTGGCTGCCAATAGATGTTGTCAGACAATTGCCATAGAACAAGAAGTTGTAGATATCAAACACTTGATGTAGATGGAAGATTCCAGCTCTGGCCAGGACGAGGACTGTTATCCCCGACGAACGGGCTTCGTATTGGGAAAAACGATGTCAGGAGACGCACGAGGCTACGACACCACTATGTGTGTACACACATGTCCTATTCATAACTGCTGGTGATGTTATGGAATACTCGAGTGATGAGTTTAGCGGGCGCGCAATCGCGAGGGCCAGTAATGATTGGAGATAAATCATGTGAGGGAAATATCAACGGGCTGCATCGACCTTACATCATTCTATTTTCCCGTAGAATGTCGTAGAAGCAAGCCGTAAGGTTTATTAATCGTCTACATCATTCGATTGGAGGGTTTGTTGCGTAGAGCGACCGTAGAAACTGGAGGCGTAGAGACGGCGGCCTGCTGATGGAGCTGGACGCTGTCCACCGTCAAGTCAGCCTGGCTTATCTGCTTTGTAAGAACAAGCATGGACTTTGTCTTGGACTTGAGTCGTGCCGATTCGTCATTGAGTCTGACTCTATTGTTTTTCTCCTGTCCTTCTCTTTATACTCGATGTTTAGCCTTACTAAATGATAACGAGCTCGTCGACATGTCTGACCACGACTACAAGGTCCAGGGCCACTGGGTGTCCTTATCTCAGTGGTACTGTTCCTGTCCAGAGTACAGTCTAAACCAAGCATCTCTATGGAACAATTCCAGTTTTCCCACCGAGTTTTATTCCAAGTTATCGGCTCCGTTTTGTGTCCACCTTGCTGCGTGCCTGCTGGCGTCGTTGTCCTCCACTACAACCTCCTCCACCAAGCCATCCCATCCACCAGAATTTATCGACCTGGCTGTCGACCGCTCCCACTAACAAAAATGGGCTCAAACCCGTGTGAAGGTCTCCCTCCTAGTCCCGAGATCTTTCGATTCAGGCCTCCTGTAAGTAGCGTGGTCGTGTGGCTGGGGTGCTGAAGACCTCTGTTGGTCTCGTGGACCGTTTCTGGCTTGCATTCATCTTGGTCTCGGCTCATGTCGTCTGTTACTGGTGTTTTGGGTTGCCATTTATTAGAGCTTCTTATTGAAATTGATCTGCTCTTGGATTCGCCGCTAGTGCTCTGCATGAGTCAAGACTGGTTTGAAAAAAATTCATGCCAGCCATATCACCTCGTTCTTCTGCTGCCTCACGCCGGCGTCTGTGTATCATATCGTCTAACAATAGCTTCCTTGGTTATCAGATCCTTCTTCACCTTTCCCGAAACGAAGATCAAGAAAAGTTCGTCCCAGACCCACCGCTCCCATTTCGCTCGCTCCATCTTCTCCCTCGACATGCTTCGATGACCAAACAATAGAATCTTCCTCTTCAGCCTCATCGCCTCCCGAAAAGGACGTCCAGTCGGCTTTGCCTCCAAAAAGTTCATGGGCTGCTCGAGCCGGCACCCAGTCGAACGTTCATCCCTCTCGTACTTCAAAGTCTCTTGGAGACGTCGTCGCATCATTTGAATACTCGAAATCCTCCAAACTCCCGGTTGTCGTCCCTCGAGGGCTTTTTAATGCTGGCAACCTCTGCTTTATGAACTCCATCCTCCAAGCCCTTGTATTTTGTGTGCCCTTCAATCGTCTGCTTACGATGACTGGAGCGCAAGTCGCTCACCGTTTTGACTCTGACACTCCTCTTCTAGACGCCATGATCCTCCTCATCCATGAATTCCGCCCTCCTTCGGCTCCTATACCCGAATCCCCCAGCACATTTGGTTCTCCGTTTACTCCTGATGTTTTCTACGATGCCATACGTCGCCTCAGTCAGTTCGACTCCATGCGAAGCGGTCATCAGGAAGATGCAGAGGAGTTCCTTGGGTTCCTGCTCGATGGCTTGCACCAGGAGTTCTACACCTCACTCTCAAACATGAAAAACGCTGGAATGGTTTCAGACGAACTGCATGTCGAGCCACCTGGGGAAAGTGACGGCTGGGTGGAAGTCCAAAAGAACCACAAGACTGCCATAACTAGAGCCACCAACGTTGCCATTTCACCCATTACGAAAATATTTGGAGGCCAGTTTCGTTCAGTGCTTAACGTCAAAGGTAAAAAATCGTCCGTCATTGTCGAGCCGTTCCAGCATGTCCAGCTGGACATCTCAGGCCCTTCGATTGACACCATTGCCCAAGCTTTAGAGAATTTGGCTAAACCTGAGAATCTCTCGTGGGAGGAGCAGGGCAAAATGGTTCATGCTACTAAACAGACCGCTATAAACGAACTTCCACCTGTCCTTGTCCTCCACCTGAAACGGTTCCAGTTGACGACGCGACAGGGAGCAGTGGTGGTTGAAAAAGTGACCAAAGACATTCAGATAGACCGTGAGCTCGAGATTCCCCAGTCTTGTCTGTCGCCAGGCTTACAGAGCGAGAAAGATCACCGGTATCGTCTCTTTGCTGTGGTCTACCATCACGGGCCTTCAGTCGAAGGCGGGCACTATACAGTGAATGTTTTGCATCAAGGAACAGGAAAATGGATCAACATCGACGACATCAGCCTAAAATACATCCGTCCCGACCAAGTGTCCGACGGACCTGGGCTGGCTGAGTTCCAGACCGTCTACGGCCATACTCGAGGGTCCAGCATGCACTCGTTGTCGACGGGAGGCGGCTTGGGACAACGGGACCGGACGGCATATCTGCTATTTTTTGAACGTGTATGATTCTCTATCGATAGAAGCTAGAAGTGGAAATGTATTTGCTCGTGTATTTTTCTCCAACCACCGCTGATGTCACTAATTAGACCTTATCCACCATGCCACTGCCGTGTCCTCACGTGACGGGCGTTACCCATCGGTGTCATAATCACCTCCCCTTGGTGGAATCCATCAAACGGGCATTAGGAGAAGAGAATCTTGGATCAGCTGCTGAGCAGCATGAGTGCGAATGATACGCAAGGAGACAAACCGGATAAAATAACGATTGCAGCCAGCGACGACAGAAAGGCGGCCCAGGATGACAAGGAGCCAGCGATACCAGGAGGGGAGGGGAATTTCGACGAAATGCTTGGACACTTGATAAGAATATATGAAGAATCGGGCTTGAAGAGCTACATTGACTCTAACCTGCCGTCTGTATTGGGAATAGGAGTAGGCCTGTTGGTCATAACGCTCCTATTTGGATGGATAGGAATTGGCTTGATCTTGGGACTGATCATAGGAGCGGGCGGGGTTATTTTTATGGTTGTGTCAGATCCGTCTTGGCTAGATCGGAATCCGATTTTCGACCGCCCTCCAAACGAGCTTTCTTACCCTCGACACCGACGGTCGTTGAGTGAGCTGATTAAAAGGCGGACAGTGTCTTCGACAGCGCTGTCGTTGCGCCCGTCGATGCTGGGGGTCTTTGAAAAAATGAGTACATATATCATTGACTACTACATTCTGTACTGGTATGCGCCCATGATCGGCCAGGATACTCAACATGCTGCTAGTCATCTGTTTGCCCGTCAGTGTCGGGCAAGCCTGGAAGATTTGTACATTTCGGTCACTTCGAGGCTTCAATCGAAGGGAGGACCCAATTTCACGATTCAGCTCACCAAGGCCACTTCTTACACTTTGGTCAGATTCTTTGAAGACATTCGAACAGGGACGTTATATGCTACGCCGTCGTATTTTGCAGCTAGCTCCAACTCGGCTTCTAATGTCGATGCCGTCCCTGGCGAACCGGTGGATCCACTGCTCAAGTCCAACCCCGTGGCGGGAGCGATCAAGACGTATCTAGCTAATAATCCTGGGAGTGATTTAGCTGCGATGATGGATCGGGATAGCCAGCAAGAGAAACTCAACAAGGCTGCCGAATTGTTCGTTGCTACGTTTATCGATAAGGAGTTATCGTCCATTCTTGGTATTCGAGCCTTTTTGGTGGATCTGTTTGCTTATTCGGTGTTTGGTGCAATGGTGGATCAGTTCAGCGAAGCCACATTTCTCAACTCTTGGATTATTTATCTACTGGAGCGCAAGTCTGAACTCGATAAAGATATCGGGGTATCGGACGACGTGTCCAACCAGATCATTCAAGAGAGTCGTGCGCTGGAAACGGGAGAGTTGGACGATAACCGTCAGCGCCCTGTGTCTGAGAATATCGAACAGCCACAAGACAAAGCTGCAAAGGCATCGTTTGAGCAATCTTCGACCGAGAAATCGGGACAGTCTTCAACTATAGGGGAACATGAGCAGCCTCGCTCTTCATCCGATGTTTTCACGTCTCCCAAGGCTCCTTCAGGCGAGCCTGACGTGCATGGTTTAACTAAGGAATCCTCTAGTGATGTCAATCAAACTTTGACCAATGAGGATGCTCTGGAAGCCGAGGCTGAGTCAGAGCTGTCGGAAGGTAAAGTAAACTTGCTTGATGCCGAGATCACCGTGTCGTCGTTGGGCCAGCCAGCCGCCATTGGCCCTATCCGTAAAGGCGGCATCAGTCGGCAGCATGAATTCATGATCACTGTCGAGCCTCAGCATAGTGCCATCCCTGGATGGATGACGATCCAGACTTATGGCGAGTTTCAGGCTCTCCACCAGATTCTACTCAAACTGGCCCATATTTCTGGCACAGAGACTCAGCTTCCTGCGGACCTGATCCCAGATAAAAAAGGCCTTAGCGGGGACGAGGCCGCGGGAGACTTGGAGCAATACCTCCTGCGAGTCGTGTCAATCCCAGCCCTCTGTGAATCTGAGGCCCTTCATCGTTTTTTTGACAAGCGCGATATGGCATCTATTCGCAATCCCAAAAACCCCTTGGCGCTAAAAGGGGACAACCTTTTAGATCCCCAGTTGGCTCTCCGTGACGTGTCCGAGAAGCTGAGCCAGTTTCGCGGGAACATTCTCAATAACATCAACAAGACTCTGAAGCGATCACAGTCGATCCAAAGTGCAGGAAGCTCGGGGAGCAGTCCTGCCAAAAAACGCCAGTCTTCGGTGTTTGAGGGAGATGCTAGTGAGCTTTCTTTGAAGCAAACGCAATCGACTTCGCATATGAGTTCTTTGAGTCGAGGTGATGACAAAACTACAGAGGCTTTGGACACAGGTAGCAGTCGCCCGAGCATAGATACTCCAGAGAAAAGGAGCGGGTCGTCAAACGAGATTGACAAGACTTTACAGATGCATCTGCCTCCCCGTCCTTCCGAGATTGATGAGATTTACCCTACAAAGTTGACTCAGCCCATGCCCCAGCCGGAAACGATGGCTCCTGGTCAACGGCCTGACAGTCTGGAGCGAACGATATCGAATCGCTCCGGGTATGGTGACCAATCGTTTAGTCGCGACGATGTCATTCAGATTGTAAACTATCTGTTTGTTGTCTTTGACCGTCTCTTTGCGGTGTCGCGCGTCTCTTCGCTTCGGCGGTCGTTGGTTGGCGTTGTGAAGACCGTGTTGACCAAAAGCACCGGCCAGAATGGATATTTGCAACTGATCGCCGGGATGCTCGACCAGGAGCTGACCAATAAGCTGTACGACCAGGATGAATTGGCGACTCGCCTCGAGAAAATGCTCGACGCCTATATAAACGGGACCAACGATGGTGGAGAGAGCGTTAGCATGGAAGAAGCCCGAAGGTTGTTTGTGACTAGCGCATTACCGGATATTCTAGTCAAGATTGCCGGAGCAGCTGCCAGTGAAGCTGCCATGGCCACTCTGTTTGATCTGTTGCAGGATAAGGTACTGGCAAAAGCATTGATGACATCGCTGGTGGTAGATATGGTGTGGGTCGTGTGTCAAGATTAGCGGTGAGCATAATACAAGGGATGGTTGTGTGTATCTCGTATGGCTTGGATTTATTCAATGTTGTATAAGTTTTTCAATTCTTTTGTACAAACCAGGCAAGGAGCCCGGCAACGTATAGCGTAATTTACCAAAATCAGAGACGACCCAACTTTTGAGGGCACCTCAGCACACTCTGTCAGCACACAAGACCGAGTAAAGAATGGCCAGATAGTTCCATCTGTTCGTGGCTGAAGACGAGAAGACGCTTTGCCTTTCCTTGCGGGGCCACGTCTGGGAGGGCACTCACTTTGCAACCAAGGGGAATGGAGCCTGGGGAAAGGCCCTCACCGCCATCGTCAGAGGCAGAAGATAGGGAAGCAGAAGAAAGGAGTAGACAGCCAAGAAGGAGTGATTTGAGCGGTGGAGGAATGAGGCCAGGAGAAGCAGACGAGAGCTACGAGCTAGGAGAGATGGAGCATACGAAATCCGACCTCACGACTGGCAGCAGAACGAGCGAGGGCGGGGGAGAGTCTGACGTGGACATGGAGGATATGCTTGGAACCCCGCAGCCCAAAGAAGAAGGGCAAGAAGAAGGGCAATGGGGAGTCGACGAGGGGATCGAAGGACAAGGAGGACCAATTGAGGACGAGACGACGGCCATGCGGGTTGAAACAAAGGCAGTGAGCGTTATAAAGCAGCTATGCGGATGCTGTCCTATGGTAGATCGGGTGAATGACCGAAATCTGTCGTATTTTGGGTTCAAGGTGATGCCTTTGCTGGCCGCTTCGCTGCTTGGATACGTTAGCTGGTCGTATTGTTATATATTTTGCGGGACGTTTCTGATCTCTCATCATTACACAGGAGCAGGAGTATCGTTTATATGCTGCTACTGCACCTTCTTGTTGATCCTGTTTGTTTGTTATGTGCGGATCGTCATCCAAGGCCCAGGGCTCGTCAAGCGGACGATAGACATCGATCCCGAAAAAGTGCCAAGAATAATGAAGCCGTACTCTGAAGAGGAAGGGCAGGAGGGGGGAAATGAAGACTGTCGAGTGTTTATTTGCGAGAGCGATGGATATGGACGATGGTGCTCAGTCTGCCAAATGATCAAGCCCGACCGCGCGCACCATTCGTCTGAGATCGGAAAGTGCGTTGCCAAGATGGACCACTACTGTCCGTGGCTGGGGAAAATCATTGGCTTTTCGAACTATAACTTTTTTATTCAGTTTATGTTTTGGGCAGGGGTCTTGTGCTGGCTCGTCTTAATTTCGGTCTCGTGTTATATTATTCCTTATCGACAGTCCCACCGCCATCCGTTCAACGGGCACTACGTTGCCGACATCGTCATTTCCGGGTTCTGGGGCATCCTGCTCACTGCATTCTGGTCAAGGCACGTCTACTTCATCCTCCACAACACCACGACGATCGAGCACATCCAGCGACTGCGGACCAAGCTCCTCAACATCGAAATGGAAGACGGCTCACGAATCGTCATCGAAGCGCCCATCGACACCTACCTGTGGGACGTTGGCTCCTGGCACAACTGGAGCACTGTCATGGGCAAGACTCCTCTCCAGTGGGCTCTTCCCCTGACAAGATCATACGGTAGCGGGGTCACTTTTCCCTACAACCCAAAAATAATATCCCAGCTGAAAAATGAGTTTAGAACTGGCGTCGCAGGCAGGCCCATCTGGTAACAACTGCCACTGCAGCCAGCCCGAGCAGACTGCACCCAAAAGAGTTTACCCTGTTCTATGGCGTTCATGGATTGGTTTTTATTGACATCGAGTATATCTACGTAAGCTTTCCCCTCGTAGCCTGCCAGCTCGTGACCGGTCTCGATAAGGTCGACGCTTACGTCGCTGGGCTGGTGTACACTCGCGACTCGCTCTAGGCCGCATCGAGCGCTACGTATCAGCTCCGCCACTGCCAGCCAGCCTTCCAGCTACCATTCGCAATGAACGCTCTAAAGCTCCAGGTATGACTTGCACGATGCAATTGTGGTTCTGACCGGCAGCGCAAATTCCCAGATTTGCCACAAGAGGACATCCTCGGTCTCATTAACGAGTTCAAGTAAGTGCCAGTCCGAGCACCATCACGTCTGTTTGGAGGAGCCAGCAACGATTGGGTTCTATTTAGGATCTTGTGCTCTTTATGCCGGCGCCAGCCGTGATATGCGATGGCTCGTGTCGGCTGTGGTCGAGTGGGTGTGCATTGATTGCTTGTCTTGGTCTTCGCCAGCTCAGACGACTCGAAGAAGCGAGGCTAACCGCAGTAAAATCGACGTTGATGAAAAAGGATACGTGGACAAGCCGACGATTATCCAGGCCGTGCAACATTCGGGAGAAAATGCATCATATAACCAGATCCGAGAGACGCTAAAGCAGTGTAACCTGGATGCCTCAGGCCGGGTTGAATTGGAGGACTATGTGGAATTAATATCCAAACTACGTCAGCACGATGCAAAAGATATCGATGTCAAGACCACCAAAGACGGCTTAGTTCTTGGCGGGTCATCGTCGGGAGTGACCCATAGCATAAATAACGAGGAGCTCAAGATCTTCACATCTCATATAAACGATGCTCTAGCAGGAGATCCTGACGTGGGAAGCCGACTACCCATTCCTACCGACACTTTGCAGTTATTCGATGAATGCCGAGATGGATTAATTCTATCGAAATTAATTAACGACTCGGTTGCTGACACGGTTGACGAGCGAGTGCTCAACAAGCCGACAAAGTCCAGACCGCTGAACAATTTCCAAATGACTGAAAACGCAAACATCGTGCTGAACTCTGCCAAGGCCATTGGGTGTGTTGTCATCAACGTCCACACCGAGGACATCATCGACGGCAAGGAGCATTTGATTTTGGGTCTGATCTGGCAGATCATCCGCCGAGGACTCTTGTCCAAGATCGACATCAAGCTCCATCCCGAGTTGTACCGATTGCTTGAAGACGACGAGACCCTGGAGCAGTTCTTGCGTCTGCCTCCCGAGCAGATCCTGCTTCGTTGGTTCAATTACCATCTGGCCGCTGCCAACTGGCACCGCCGGGTCAATAACTTCTCTCAGGACGTGGCTGATGGCGAGAATTACACCATTCTGCTGAGCCAGATCAAGCCTGACGTCTGCACCCGAGCGCCTCTCCAAACCAAGGATCTTCTTCAGCGCGCTGAACAGATTCTGCAAATGGCTGATAAGATCGACTGCCGCAAATACTTGACGCCCGGTGCTATGGTGGCTGGCAATCCCAAGTTGAATCTGGCCTTTACCGCCAACCTGTTCAACACCTGGCCCAGTCTGGAACCCATCGAGGAGGGCGAAAAGATCGAGGTGGAAGACTTTGACGCCGAAGGCGAGCGCGAGGCCCGAGTGTTCACGCTCTGGCTCAACAGTCTCGAGGTCAATCCCACCGTTGTCTCTTTCTTTGAAGACCTCAAAGACGGCACGATTCTGTTGCAAGCGTTCGACAAGGTCATTCCTGGCTCGGTCAACTGGCGCTATGTGGCCAAGAGACCCGAGAGCGGCGAGGAGCTGTCTCGCTTCAAGGCTCTGGCCAATACAAACTATGTGGTTGATCTTGGCAACGAAGCAAAGTTCTCTCTTGTCGGTATTCAGGGTGCTGACATTACCGATGGAGACCGCACCCTTGTTCTTGGGCTGACTTGGCAACTGATGCGTCTCAACATCCTGTCGACGCTCAAGTCCTTGTCCAAGAACGGCCGCGAACCGTCCAACAGCGACATCCTGAACTGGGCCGTCGAAACTGCCCGAAAAGGCGGCAAACAGGCCCAGATCCGGAGTTTCAAGGACTCGTCCTTGTCGTCTGGCGTATTTCTTTTGGACGTTCTTAATGGTCTTAAGCCTGGCTATGTCGACTATGACTTAGTGCTGCCAGGCAAGACGCCCGAGGAGGCCTACTCGAACGCCAAACTCGCCATTTCGATTGCCCGTAAGATAGGCGCGTTGATCTGGCTTGTGCCCGAAGATATCTGCGAGGTCCGCAGCCGGTTGATTCTGACGTTTGTGGTCAGTCTGATGCATCTGCAGTATGCAGGACAAGTGTAAGGCTAGAGATTTTATTTATAAATGTACTATATCAAAACACGCAGTCTGTTCCACCTCTTGTGGCTGGCTCTACCGTCGGCGGACCTTAAAGTCCCTGTAGCGATGACGATAAGCCCCAGTTTTGTTCATCATTGTCCTGGCAGCAGATTAGTCATGTCCAAGATTCGGATTGCCATCGATGTAAGTGCCAGAGGAGAACGTTCCAAGTCGAATTGAGCTAAGAACAGCGCGGAGGAACGTTTACGGACTGCATTGGATCGCTGGATGGGCATCCTGACGTGGTGGTCAAGCTGCTGAGCGAGGATCCAGGCAACTATCCTGATGCGCCTCGAGAGGCCATTCGACGGGTTCTGGAACATTACGAAAGGAAGAGCATTCCGCGGAGCCAGGCCCTGGACACGACGTTTATTGCATCCATCCGCATGGGGACGACCGTGGCTACTAATGCGCTGCTGGAACGAAAAGGAGAAAAGTGCGCCTTTGTGACCACCAAGGGGTTTGGAGACTTGCTTGAAATAGGAAACCAGAGCCGACCCGATATATTTGCGTTGAATATAGTGCGCCCTGCGGTGCTCTACTCTGCCGTGGTCGAGGTCGACGAGCGAGTCACCTTGGAGGACTATACGGAACACCCCCAACAGTACCGGACCCCTGGAACAAGTCTGGGAGACGAGCTGGTTCGAGGAGTCTCGGGAGAGGTGGTACGGATACTGAAGAGGCCCAACGAAGAAGATATTCGGGCTGAGCTGGCGAAGATCTACAACCAGGGGATCAGGTCCCTGGCTGTGTGTCTTTGTCATGCTTACACGTTTCCTCAGCACGAGCAAATAGTTGCCAAACTTGCCCAAGAAATTGGATTCGAGCATATCTCGTTGTCAAGTGAGCTGATGCCCATGATCAAGATGGTTCCACGAGCCACGTCTGCTTGTGCCGATGCGTATTTGACCCCGGCCATCCAGCGCTATATATCCACCTTTGCTCAGGGCTTCCAAGGTGGACTGG
The DNA here is from genome assembly GCA_003707065.3 of Trigonopsis variabilis. Lineage (NCBI taxonomy): Eukaryota > Fungi > Ascomycota > Trigonopsidomycetes > Trigonopsidales > Trigonopsidaceae > Trigonopsis > Trigonopsis variabilis. Next base: position 1,071,170 of record PPXM03000001.1, on the reverse strand, counting down.
ATGCGCTCAAAGGATCCCCCACAGGAGAATCAGGAAAACCCTGTCGATGCGAGTTTATGCAGTCTGACGGCGGACTTGTCGATGTGGGATCTTTTAGCGGACTACGAGCCATTCTGAGCGGACCTGCTGGAGGTGTAGTTGGATACGCCAGAACGGCCTATGACGACACGACCAAGATCCCTGTAATTGGGTTTGACATGGGTGGAACGTCAACCGACGTGTCTCGATACGGCGGGCGCCTGGAACATGTGTTTGAGAGCACCACCGCTGGCGTTACGATCCAAGCTCCTCAATTGGATATCAATACTATTGCTGCTGGAGGCGGATCAAGGCTGTTTTGGAAGAACGGGCTGTTCGTCGTAGGGCCAGAATCGGCTGGCGCCCATCCTGGTCCCGCTTGTTATAGAAAGGGAGGCCCTTTGACGGTCACTGACGCTAATCTTGTCCTGGGCCGTCTTTTGCCAGAGTTCTTCCCCAAGATCTTTGGACCAAATGAAGATGAACCGTTGGACGAAGAGGCTTCTCGAAGCGGATTCGCTGAGCTCTCGAAAACGATGGCCAAGGACACTGGTCGCCAGCTCAGCCCCGAGGAGATCGCGTACGGGTTTATCCAAGTTGCAAACGAAGCAATGGCCCGTCCCATAAGATCCTTGACCGAGGCTAAAGGATACGACACGCACTCTCACAGGCTGGCTACGTTTGGAGGCGCTGGTGGACAGCATGCAGTTGCATTGGCAAAAAGCCTTGGAATCCGGCAGATCGTTATGCACAAGTACTCGTCTGTGCTCAGTGCGTATGGAATGGCTCTTGCCGACGTGGTCACGGAAAAACAAGAGCCCTGTAGTGACATCTGGGGCAAGGCTTCGGCTGCTCACCTGGCTGAACGACTCCAGGCTCTGCGAGCCAAGAGCCGGGATGTCTTGGAAGCTCAGGGGTTCAGAGATGATCAGATTGGGTACGAAAACATTTTAAATATGCGGTACCAGGGTACGGAGGCGGGAATCATGGTGGTTGAGCCACCTGATGGAGACTACGAGCGCGCCTTTGTTGAGCAGCATGAGACTGAATATGGATTCGTGCTCACTGATCGGTCGATCCTAGTTGATGACGTTCGCGTTCGCGCCGTTGGACGAAGCTCTGAGAGCCCTGGACCCAGCGTCGACCAGCAGATGGCCACTGTCAAGAGAGTTGCTGCCACTGGCACGCCCAGGACAAAGAAAGTCTATTTTGGCGAATGGAGGGAGAGTCCAGTTTGGGAGCTGGGCAAACTGCCCGTTGGATCCACCATCGAGGGGCCAGCTGTGTTGGCAGACGGCACGCAGACTCTAGTGATTGAACCAGGCTGGACAGCCATTATCCTGGAGACGAGTGTAATCATTGAGGAGCTGCAAGGCGGCAAACCAAGTTCTGGGCTTGCTAGTGCTGGGTCAAACCTTGATCCCGTCTTGCTGTCGATCTTTGGCCACAGATTCATGGCGATTGCTGAGCAGATGGGCCGAGCTTTACAAAAGACATCTGTCTCCACCAATGTGAAGGAGCGATTGGACTTTTCGTGCGCCCTGTTTGATGCTGAAGGGGGCTTGGTGGCGAATGCGCCCCATCTACCGGTTCATCTGGGGAGTATGTCCACCGCTGTGAGACTGCAAGCGAGTCTATGGAAGGGAAAGCTTGCTCCAGGCGATGTGCTGGTGTCTAATCATCCCCAGTATGGAGGAACGCATCTTCCTGATATCACCGTGATTACTCCTGCGTTCCATGACGGAGAGATTGTCTTCTACGTGGCTGCGCGAGCTCACCATGCTGATATAGGCTCCATCACGGCTGGATCGATGCCGGCGTTCTCGCGAGTGTTGTACGAAGAGGGAGCAGCCATAGCGAGCGAGAAGCTGGTGTCGCAAGGAGTGTTCAATGAAAGTCGAATGAAGGAATTACTGGTTGACGAGCCAGCCAAGTATCCAGGCAGCTCTGGGTCGCGGTGTCTGCGGGACAACATTTCAGACCTCAAGGCGCAGGTTGCTGCCAACCAAAAAGGCATCCGGTTGATTGAGTCGCTGATTGATGAGTACGGACTAGACACAGTCCAGGCTTACATGAAAGGGATCCAGGCCAATGCAGACATCAGCGTCAGGAACCTGCTTCGACGGGTCAGCAAAGAGCGGGGAGACCACTTGGAAGCGACCGACTACATGGACGATGGAAGCAAGATCCACCTTGAAATTGCCATCAACTCCACCGATGGCACCGCCAGCTTTGACTTTACAGGCACGACCGCCCAGGTCTACGGAAACACAAACGCCCCCGAGGCTGTGACCTACTCTGCCATCATCTATGTTCTTCGTGCGCTCATTAACGAGAGCATCCCGCTCAACCAGGGGTGTCTGAAGCCAATTAGCGTCAACATTCCCAAGGGCAGTCTCCTGTCGCCGTCGGCAGAGGCAGCGGTGGTTGGCGGCAACGTGCTCACCAGCCAGCGAGTCACCGACGTGCTCTTGAGGGCGTTCCATGCCTGCGCAGCGTCCCAGGGATGCTGTAACAACCTGACGTTTGGAATAGGCGGGCGAAACAGTGACGGCAGCCAGGTCGCGGGATGGGGCTACTACGAGACGATTGCTGGCGGCAGTGGAGCGGTAAGGCTTGGCTAGAGAACCACGACTAACTCGCAGGGGCCAGGGTGGAACGGCACTTCAGGGGTGCACACCCATATGACCAACACGAGGATCACCGACCCAGAGATCTTTGAGCGCCGTTACCCCGTCATTCTACGCCAGTTCGGACTGCGCCCAGGGTCTGGAGGAGCAGGCGAGTTCCACGGCGGGCAGGGCGTGATCCGAGCGATCGAGTTCCGCGAGCAGGTCCAGCTCTCGATCCTCAGCGAGCGACGAGCGCTGGCGCCGTGGGGGCTCAATGGCGGCCAGCCAGCCGAGCGCGGAATCAACGAGTGGATCCGGGCCGACGGGCGAGTGGTAAACATTGGAGGCAAGAATACCGTTGTGGTGGAGACAGGCGAGGTAGTTGTTGTTTCCACTCCCGGCGGAGGAGGATGGGGCCACCCATGAATGTACATAAGTTTTAGTCATCTAGTGGTGGTGCTAAAAATAACTAGACCTGCCGCATTGGGCACCACTCGTCCAATCAGGCTGGATCTTCCCAGTCTGGAAACGCCTCGAAGAAGCCTCCCCAATTGGGAACGGCCAGAAGGAGACATGCCGCGGAAGCCCACCAATAGGAGCGAGCCTATACCAAAGCCAGGGAGGTGGAAACAAACAAGCGATAAACAATCACACAAACAAAGCCTTCAAGATAGCGAGCCAGTCTACAGTAAAAGTATATTGAAAAAATCTATTAGTACAGACAGAGGGGGAATCCAAATGTTACAAAAAAAAAGCCTATAAATTATGCTGCACTATACAAAATCGATGCCCAAGAAAGATACATGAGTTGATTTAGAGCAAGTAGGCAGCAATGGCGGCAACACCGGCCAAAGCACCAGAGGCAACACCAGCCTTGCCAGCGGCACCAGTGAAGGTGGACGAGGCAACGGCAGACTTGGTGCCAGCGGGGGTCTCGACAAGAGAGGTGGTACCAGACTTCTCAACAAGGGTGCAGGGGCACTCGGTGATGGTGAGGGTGGTGGCCGAGGTGACGGTGTAGGTCTTGTTGTTGACGGCAAAGGTGGTCTCCTCAGGGCAGTAGGTGGTGAAGACAGACACAACCTTGGTGACAACAGTCTCGTTAGAGACGGCAGCAGAAGCAGAACCGGCAAGGGCAAGGGCAGTAGCAGCAACAGAGAATTTCATTTTTCCAGAAAATAAACGAGTGTGTAGGTCGAAGTAATTGACTTGTGGGACAGGGGGTCGGCCGCGAGCTTAAATAGTTTTTCGGTCCCTCCTCCTCGGTGCGGTCGAAAGTGAACACTACTGGCCCGAGGGATCCGTAGGAATGCTGCCCGCCTTTCCTTTTTGGCCCTTTGCTCCTACCTGTCAAAACTTATCCCACTCGATTGCCTCATCCGGCGGCGCTGGCCAAAGTGCCCGCCGATGGCTTTCGTTTACGTGGATCAGGATAGGGAGCAAGGCATCCTGGGACTTCCCGATTCATCATCCCTTCATCATCAGCTCACCAATTTGGAAACATCATAGTTGTGCAGCGGGTTCTCAGCCGCAGGTTATGGTTTAGTTGCAAGAATTGTATTTTTAGCGTGGGCGGTGGAAGGCATTGTTCCATTTCCAAGGATCTTTGGCGCGTCCGGTGTGTCGTGTGATTGCTTGCCCATCCTCCTCACCTGATTGTGAACGAGCTGCCCTAAACAATTGCACCTTGTGCTTCTTTCTGCTTTCTGCGTGGGCGCTTTGGTGGTGCTTATCTTGACGTTGCTAGTCTAATCCGTTGGCTCCTAGTTGTCAACAAGTAAACACTGGACTGCTATAATTAGTTGCCCTTCTCTGCACCCTTTGGGCGACGTCACACCTATTATTAACAACCTTTGCTCCCCATAGCCTTGAGTTGCCCCTTGGATCCAACTCGACGTTGCACTCGTATCCCCTCGCTGCGCGATTTAACAAAGCTGACGCAAAGACTACGGCAGCCTCCGCAGTTTCAGCCCCGGCCAATAATTCCTCGTACTCTATTAATTTTAATATCACGGCCATACTGGATGTCTACTCTCGGGAACAGTCGTCCCGGCTGCCCAGTCACATGTGTGATGAGACCTTTGCTAGATCTTTCTTTGTTATGTTCAATCTCAAGGTGACTGAGACCGACTGAATTCCTCTTTTTTTCCTCTTTTGTTGTCCTGCCTTTGTTTGTTTTCACCCTAGGCGGGGTCAACAAAACTTGGCCTTGTTATCTGTCCCCTTTTCGAGTCATCCTGGCCACCCACCTAATATTTGCTCCATCTCGACCGATAAGTGAAAGCCTTGTTTGGTGTCGGCTCTCCATTAGGCTCCATGCTCAAACCTGTTGCCTTTCTCCATCTCAACCGTGCTCTCTCCAGTCTTGCCCTCGTTCTCTTTGCTCCACCTCTCTTTCGAGTGCTTGTCCCTAGTGCCAAAGAAAGACCGACTAAAAGTTTCCGCCAGTCATTCTTTGGCTCACCTTAGCGCTTGAAATGGTGCCTCCCACCTGGGCCGTAATCTAGGCGACCGTATCTCTTTCTATTTTCGATCAGTCTACACTGTTGCGCTCCATTAGAAACTTTGAGACAAAATAACAATCGCCCTCATTCATGACTGCTACTACGGCCATTTTTGGCCATGCAAACAAGCCTTGCCTGTCTATACGTCTCTGTAGATCTTTATGAATTGCCATAATGCTCGGCCCCTGTCTCGAGCTCGAGTGGTGTTTCTGCTCGCTGGCTCCCATCAGGACCGTGTCGACCTTGGCTGCGCTAGGGCCAGCCTTGACGCTCAGACCGCCACTGATCTCCTGCACGGTAGAGTGTCTTGGCATGCGGCGTGCGGCTGCGCTACGGTCCCTTTGGCTTGAGCTTAATGTCTAATCGCCCGTAGCGCTGTGGAAATAACGCGACTGATTTACACGTCGGTTGATCTACGCGACTCAAGCGATGTTATCACAATGGTAGCTTTTTACAACGCGACAAGACCATCTGCATTCTTGTCTTCCGTTTCCAGCAGACGTTTTGTCATCAGACACATTCGATCACAGACGCGCCGCCAGATCAACGTCTCGAGGCGCTTTATGGAGCGGGGAATCTGGTGGCAAGGTCAATGACTTGCTGACGGATCTTGTCGACCTCCTCGTCGCTCTTGACGGCCTTGGTAAAGTCGCTGTTGCCCTTGATGTGCTTGTACTTTTTGGCAATCTCGACCGCCTGTTTGATATACCCTGCAACCTGGTCAAATTCTTGTTCACCAAACCCGCGGGTGGTCATGGCTGGCGTGCCGATGCGAAGACCGCCGGGGTAGAGAGCCGAGGTGTCGTTCATGACCGTGTTCTTATTGGCTGCGATGTTCATCAGATCAAGGATTCCCTCCACCTGGGCGCCGTTGATCTGGTGAGGGTTGAGGTCGATCAAGAGCAGATGGTTGTCTGTGCCTCCAGACACTAGCCGGAGACCGTGCTGCTGGAGGCTGGTCGCAAACGACGCTGCGTTGGTGACAACGTCCTTCTGGTACTGCTTGAATTCAGGCGTCAAGGCCTGTCCCAGCGCAACGGCAAGCGCGGTGATTGTATGGTTGTGAGGCCCGCCCTGGTGGCCGGGGAAGACCGAGAAGTTGATCTTCTCCTCGAGGTCGTAGTGGATCTCCTTTCCTTTGGGAGTCACTCGCCGCAGCCCCTTGCGATAAAAGATCATGGCCCCTCGAGGGCCTCGTAGAGACTTGTGGGTCGTTGTCGTGACGATGTCCGAGTGCTCAAACGGAGAAGGATGGACGCCAGCAGCAACCAAGCCTGCAATGTGGGCCATATCCGACAACAGATAGGCATTGACGCTCTTGGCGATCTTTGCAAACCGCTCGTAGTCGATAAACCTCGAGTATGCGCTGGCGCCAGCGACAATCACCCCGGGACGGAACAGCTTGGCGTTGTCTGCCAGTTTATCGTAGTCAATCAGCTCCGTTTCGGGATGGAGCTGGTATGGCATGGTGGTAAAGTACTTTGAAATATACGAGATCTTCTTGCTCGGGGTCTGGTAGCCATGCGACAAGTGACCTCCGTGAGGCAGATCAAGCCCCATCAGTCGACCTCCCACTGGCAGGACCGCAGAGTAAGCATAGAGATTCGCCGGTGCTCCGCTGAGAGGCTGCACATTGACTCCCCATTTTTCAGGATCGAGCCCGAAAACCTCGAGTGCTCGCTCCTGGCACAGCAGCTCAGCCTTGTCGATGACGGTGTTACCGCCATAGTAACGACGGCCAGGATATCCTTCAGAGTACTTGTTTTGCATCTCCGATCCAAGGGCATCCATTACAGCCCTCGAGGTGAAGTTCTCGGATGGAATCAGCGTCACTGATTCGGCCTGTCGCTTCTTTTCCTGCGAAATGATATCCGCTACCTTGGGGTCCTTGACCGACAGATGGTCGGAAATGAGCTAGATTAGATCTCTTGTGTTCAATCGATGTTCTTACCGATCGTTGTGACGACGTGAGGATCGTTCGAACTCCTCTGTGGGCCTGGCGGCCGGCCCTGCGAAAGATGACTGACATTTTCAAGTTGTTGGGAGTTGGCGTTGCAGCGTCGTTTTGCCCTGGAACGTCTTGTTCTCTCCACGGAGGATAATGCCCGGAAAGCTCTTACCCTTTGTAGATCACATCGCGGGGGATAATCTCCGGCCTCTTGGTGCGTACTTGTCTTTTGGCATGTCATGTCAGCTAGGAAGCGTAGACAGTTAGTGGACGGTGTGGTCTAGCTGGATTGTTGGCTGTGCACTGTCATCAAGCTTCAGGAACGTTTAATAATACTTGTTTTTATTTTGCTTATGTGTATATATCGCCCTTTAATTTGACTGGCTTTGGTAGTAAAACTTGGAATTTTTTTTTACGGTCGACGAGTGTACTGTTCGTTGGGATTTAGGTAGTTACGAAACCACGCAGGAGCTTTACACGACGGGCAGATGCACACAAAGTAGAATAAAGATGTAAAGCAGCAGTACACACCCTCGTATTGGGGTCATGGAAATACCTGGAGGCCACAGAGGCTGGAGTGAGTCTGATAGCGATGGAGGTCTAGAGTGAGATTCGATCAAGTCACGCAGAGAGGCAGGTCGAGCAGTCAGGGCAGTTCGAGCAGTCAGGGCAGTTCGAGCAGTCAGGGCAGTTCGAGCAGTCTAGGCAGCTCAGAGCCAGACCAGGCAACAGTGATCAATGGCCGAATTACGCTGTTTCTACTTAACACGAGCATTGGACGTGGCAACTCGATGACATTCCAGGAGACCGCGGGCAATGCCGTTCGTCGATGAGACGGATGATCACGTTATACCCGCAAATGTCTACCATACGTTGATCGGATGACACATGAATCTACACCAAGATAAATCATAAGACGAGAGGAGATCATAAAACGGCAGAGATAACAGTCACTAAGCCGTAGCTTGCAGCGCACTAGAGACCCAAACATGAGCTGGAGTTTGCTAGGCGCCCGTTCCTTGTTATGTCTAATATGACAGGTGTACATAGGCCCAAAATGACAGTGAGCTTAGTAACGAGACAAAGAACGAAAGAATATCTTGGAAATAATTTTACTAGCTCGCCATTTACCCATCATGTCCACTACAGAAAGACTTCAATCGCAAGTGACGGCAATCGACACTGTACAGACAAGCATGGCGTTGTGCCAGATGCAACGCAGGCGATGTCAAGTGCACCTGCCCTGACTGACATCTGCGTGCCAACTTGTTCCTTGAGCTTACGTCTCGCTCAGGCCACTACTGAACAACTTCAAGCGCCATGTGGCCAATTAAACAAACCTCTTGATCCACTTCTTAGCTGCATAGCCATAACCACCAAGCGCTCAGAGCCAGGCACTCTCTGTAGTCAAGCGTAACTCTGGTTGACCCCACACTTGGAAGACTGCGGCTGTGGATCTTGAGTCTGAACGGACACAATGACAAGGACCATTTGCATAGACCACCTCTATGTCTTTCCGGTAAAGTCTCTCCCAGGAATAAGATGCGACCAAGTGACCGTATCAGACACGGGCATTCTCTACGACCGCATGTTCATGTTTGGAACGCTCGAGCCTGGCCGTCAAGTGACGATCAAAGGGCCCGAAGGCGAACACGAGGAAACTGTGGATGTGTTTTTTTATACCCAGCGGGAGTTCCCTGCCCTGGCGTTAACAAAGCCATCGATGGACATCCCATCGAACACGATTACGATCCATTATCCAGTCCTTGGACCGGCCCAGAAAGGAAACGGTGCCCACCCTGATGCCGGAGAAGTCCTGGAACAAGACGGGGGGTCGTTTTCGATCCCGCTCGTGCCGCAGGCTGGGCTTCTGTCCTCGGCGCCGGTAGTGCGGGCGAGAATATGGAACTCGGTAGTTGAAGCTTACAACCTTGCCCACCTTGTGCCTCGCCACTTTCTGACTAGTCTCGGTCTGCCAGATAATACGGTTCTCCTCTACCCCAAGCAACTCCGGCAGGTGACGCGGATGACTCCTCCTTCGGAGGTGGGAGGAATCGTGCCAGTGACTGGGTTTACTGATTACTTTCCCGTCAGTCTCATGGCCATGGAGTCCTTGCAGGACGTGCGGGACCACGTCAAGGAGCAAATTGCAGATCTGCAGCCAAGCCGGTTCCGATCAAACATCCTCATTTCCGGCATCGACCAGCCGTACGCTGAAGAGACATGGAAGCGCTTTACTACAGTCCGCAACGGCAAAGATGTGGGCGAAATGTACGTTGCGTCTAGAAACGTGCGGTGTCCAGTTCCAACCGTGGATCCCCAGACGGGCAAGTTCCACCCCCTGCACGAGCCGTACCGGACCATGCAAAAGTTCCGGCGCGTCGATCCAGGGGCCAAGTTCCAGCCTTGCTTTGCAATGAACCTGGTCAACATTGGAACGGGATGGACTCTTGAGGTGGGAGACACGATCCGCGTCACCGAGACGGGCGAACATTTCTATATAAAGATATAATGGGTAGGCGTTCAAGATATAATGGGCAGGTTTTCACTAGTGCGTACTACAACACATGCCGTCCAAGACACACAGGCTATCATGACATTCAAATACTCCCAAATAACAATACACGTCCCGCTATCGTACACTCTATGTTTCCACTTTCACCTTGGTATCCTCTTCTTCCTTGCGCTCGTCGTTTATTAAATCGAGCACAGAGACCCGCGAATGAGGCTGGCGAGCGAGCGGCCGCTCTCCTCCTTGCCCCGAGTCCACCGGCCCCGCCAGCCCACTCAACGCCGCCAGCTGCATCGGCGGCGGCAGGGTGTTTCCTGGACTCGAGGCCCCTCGCAGAGACAGGTTCCTCATCTCCCGCATCGACGGCAGCTGGAGACCATGGAGGGCGTCGATCTCGCGCGGATGGAGCCGCGGCGAGTGGGCAGGAGTGTGGAGAGGCGTATAATCCGGCGACGGGGACAGTTCGACGGGAAGAGGAGGAGAGGGAGAGTTGGGAGCAGTCGACAAGGGCGAGTTTGGCCTCGATCGCTTGATGTGCCGGTCTTCCTGCCCCCGCTCGCGCGAGTGAGATCGGGAGATCGGCTGCGATCTGGCGCCAGACGTCGGATACCGTCCTGCCATGGGCGACCCGTTGAGCGCAGTCAGCGGAGTCAATCCGGGTAATCGTGGTCGCCTGTGTTCGTGGTGCACGGAGCCGAGATGGAACTGGGGGTTATAGGGTGACGTAGCAGACAGAGCATTCAGCGAAGGAGACGAGCGGGAGAAATGTAAAGATCCATCTCGGTCGACGTTCGCGTGCTCGTGGATTTCAGCGTCGCGAGCCGACAGCGCCGCCAGGCCGTCGAGTGACGTTGAAGACAGACTTGTCTGGAGAGGCCGGTCTCGTTCTCGCTCGCGCTCGAGCTCCCGCGACGCTGCGGTGGCCAGCAGGTTCATATCAGCATGGGACGGTCGCGGCAGATCAGGAAAAGCCAGCCCTGAAGGGAAGACCAGGCCTGACGGCGGGGGAGAATGGGGACGCGAAGAGGGAGCCGATTTGGCTCCTGCGCCCAGAGGACGCCTCTTTCGGCCGCGCGCAGTGTCTGCAGTTGGATCAAACGTGAACGTGGCGCCGACGTTGTGCGGGTTGACTGCCGGGGCCTTGGACCGTCTCGAGGTCGGGTTGGAATGGATTCGAGAATGGCGGGTGAGCTCGTCCGAGCGCGAAAAGCGCTTGGAACATCCCGGAAACGTGCACGCATGGGGCTTCTCGCCCGTGTGGGTCCGGATGTGGCGAGTCTGGTGCTCGAGTCGATGGAAGGCCTTGTCGCACATGGGGCACTTGTAAGGCCGGGGCATATCGGCAGAAACCGCCGAAGTCGTCGACGAGGGCGTCGCCGAAGCTGGAGATCCCATCGGACGGGTAGAAGTAGACCGGCTCGTGTCAGACGCCATGGTAAAAGGAAAACGGATGGAGGAGGCGTTCGTTGCCAAGCGACAAGGCGGGGTGAACGACCGGGGTCAAAAGCTGGGGTATCCGGAGCTTACTGCTCCACAGCCTGGGGCGCGGGGAAGTTATTTTTCCGGCCTGCCTCTGGCGTGGTTCTACGGCAGCAAGGCACGCGCATGGTTTGGTGCTCTACGGGCTGTTTCCGGAACGCTGGCCGCCTGGTACAATGTGTTTGGGGAAATTTTCGTTGCGGTGGTGGGTCCTCTGAGCCGTCGTCCCCCCACTACGACGGGCACTCATCTGACACCGGCCCCGGTACGTGGGCCAGGACCATCTTTGCCGACTTGGTTGGGTAGCGGGTGTGGATAGTTTGGCACCTGTAGTCCGGGACGCCGTAGAGGGGCGTTTGTGGCGAATGGAAATGGATCTGGGCAGCGGCCTGACAAGTGATCGGCGGGGGAGGACCGCGAGGCTGATGAGGGCCGAGCGTACGATAACGAGTCCAAACTACCTTAAATTATCCAATAACAAACAACAACTAACCAATCCAGCTCATAACTTCTCGTCGCCGTTCAACTCCATGTCGTCTTTATGGCTCGGGATCTCCTCGATCTCGCCGCCAACGACCTCCTCGCCCTCGACCTCGATCTCGTCCGGCTCGTCGGGAATGAACAGGTTCAGGAGCGTGCCGAGCAGAGCACAGACGGCGAAGCCAGTCTCCATGACCAGCGTGATGGCGTTGAGGAAGCCACGGAGACCGCCGTTGTTGCCCTCGTAGGTGAAGACGTAGCTGAACCATGACGGCACCAGGATGGCGCCAAAGCCAATGCCGGCCGAGCAGGTCAGGACGAAGCGGTTGCGGCGCGTAAACGGCACGGTCGAGATGATGCGAAGACCGGACGCAGCCACGGAGGAGAAGAGGAAGGTCGTCATGCCGCCAAGGACAGGAGCGGGAATAGATACAATGGCGCCGGCGAACTTGGCGAAAATACCCATGATCAAGAGGAAAAAGCAGCACCAGTACCCAGCATATCGGTTCGCGCACTTGGTCAGAGCAATGACACCGTTGTTTTGAGCAAACGTCGACAGGGGAGGAAGCGTGAAGAGCCCGGCAATGATTCCGTTCAACCCATCGGCCAAAACGCCGCCCTGGATCCGGCTGTCAAACACAGGACCCTCGACCTCGAGGCGCGACACATCGCACGACGCGGTGATGTCGCCAATCGCCTCAAGAGCCAGCACAAGATACACGGCCAGACAAGGCAGGACCAGCGGGCCGTACACGGTGAGCTTGAAGGTGTGCACCCAGAGGAAGTTCACGGCCGGAGCGGCCTTGACGTCGTCAGGAGAGAAGTACCCGCAGGCAGCAGCGACAATGCAGCCGACCAAGAGACCCATGACGACCGAGCACGACTTCATGATGGGCGCACCCCAGCGCTCGCACAAGATAATGGTGAGAAAGACCAGGAAGCCGAGCCCGATGAATTTGGCAGAGCCCCAAGGCGCAGCTTGCGGGCCTCCAGGGCTGGGACAGTCGTACGTGGTGCTCTCCATGCACAGACCCGAGCCACCGGCCCAGTCTGCAAACGCAGACGAGATGAGCGAGACGCCAATGAGAAGAACGGTGGGTCCAGTCACCATAGGAGGGAAGATTCGCTGGAGCATCTTTGGTGGAACAAACGAGAGGGCCACTTCAAACAGGCCGCACACGCAGGTCGTTCCAATCAGAGCACCGTATCCATCGGGACAGGGGAGCTTGGTTCCATCCGCGGCCGTGGGGCACATGCCGTCCTTGTACATTTGCTCAAACGCACCAGTGGCGACCGAAATGGTTGTGAAGGACGTGCCCACGACCGAAATCAGGCCCGTGCCAATGTAGTAAGGCGTCTTGTAGACGTGGAACCGGGTGATTTGCACCAGCGACAGAATGCCACACGAGATAAGCGACGCCGACACCAGATACTCTTGTAACTGCGAGTCCAGATTCACGCCGCCTGCGCCCGCCAGAATCAGCGGAGGCGTGATGATACCCGCCAACATGGACAATGTATGCTGAAAGCCCAAAAGACAGGCCAGTAAAATAGGAATATTGTCGTTCAGCCCAAAGAACGGCGTAGCCTGGGTGTCAATACCTGTACCAAAAAGCCGATCCAGCCACTTACCTTGCGCTCGCGCTGAAGAAACGGAATGGTGGGAGTGAATAAAAATGCATAGTCATATGTTCCAATCCAAGCGTCCTTGGTACATAGATATCGGGCTCGAGACTTGACCGTCTCGCCAATGGTTTTCTTGGGCGTATAGGCCAAGTCTCCTGGCGTATCCAGAGCTTCGGGCTCAAGGTCTCTGACTGACATTGTTGCTTGTTTTCGTGTTTTTCCCGATCTTGCTTCCCTGCAGTCGTCTGGCCGTCTTATATATAATGGATGGACGTTCCGTATCAATGCGGCGTAGATATTGATTCGATGGCGTCCATGCCTGAAAGGGCAAACCCGTCGCTAAGCAAGGGCCAAGGGGGACCATAACTTCGCCTATTTTCGTAAATCGCGGGCGTTTCCGCAGGCAAGGACCTCGTCTGGGCTAATTTAACCTCGTTTCCTTGTGTTTATTAGATCTGTTTAGATCCACCGGGCCTTTTCCTCCTCTATCCATTGTTCGTCGAGAGATCAAAATTTGCACCGGATGACTCAAGGGCATTAGTGTCCGCCCGGACATGACCGATGAATGATAGCAATCTCAAGCTTGGCCCATCCGCTTATCTGACTAGGGCCACTTCTCGGTGAAAGGCGACGGTGGTTCGAGCTTAGGATCCAAAAACTCGGCTGAAATTTTTTTTGCCAGTCATCCATCCCTCCCCACAGCCAATCCTTCACCGGCCCACCGCCCTCCATCGTAATTGGCTCTGTTTTAACGTCATGCTAGATAAGAAGAGGGCCTTTACTGTGCATTCTTCTCCAGCCTTCGCTGGGACCACCTATCGAGGACCGGCGGTGAAGAATCTCTATCAGTTGCCTTTTCGCGTCTGTTTCTCCAGCCATTCACATGGCTCTTGCCTCGCTGGCCTCGACTAGGCTGCGTTCCTTATCGTTCCAGTTTGCAGTCGGTCCCGGACTGCAGGCCCAATGGGGTAACTCCCAACCGATCAGTATTGACATGGCCTTGCTGCACATCGTTCCCCAGCTCCAAGGAAAAGCCGTCATTTCCTGATGGTCATGTCCGAGTTGCCTATTTCCTTGCATCTGCGGTCATGTCCGTCTGATTCTCATCTAGTTTTACTCGCACTGTAGTCCTGTCCACCGCGGTGGCGCTCCTGGCCGAGGGTGCCCTGTTGGAGCATGCCATCTCCTTCTCATGCGAGGCCTTATTGGTCAATTGGTATCAGACATGCTTATCTTTAGATTGACCACGCCCCAATTGCATGTCCAACCGCGGGCAGAGTATCACAGTGTAGTCTAAACCCCCGCGGTCAATGCCTCCCGAGCGCTATCGGGGCCTGTCACGGACTGGTTTGGAGCAAAAGTCGACCATGACTGCGGTATCATTGACGTGGGAGTCGCGCGTTATCGACGGCCCGGCTTGAAGCGCAGCGCAGCGTTCGGACTTGACCGAGTGAAACGCAACCGTTGACGATGAGAGTGATAAACGGTCCAGAGAGAAGGGATATTATGCAGATCACGGTGACCAATGCAGCTGGTTTCATGGTTTTCGCATACGACATACAGGGATATGATTCACGAGTCACGGGCCATATGCCCGTAAACTTTGCACAAAGGGATGGCCAAGAGTCATAAATGCAGCTCAAAGGAGTCATTCGGCACAATATTTAGGACCGGTTTGAATAAATCCAAATGCGTAGAACCAGGAGGTTCCTATTATGGTATTTCCGCAGAAGACTCGGGCATAGCCGAAGATCGCAAAAGCCCGAGTCTGGGCCAATCGATCAAGTAGACAATAGGCAAGAGACTTGTAGATAAAGTCCACTCGTGCCTAAATATCGATCAATCGACCAGCTCTTCCAGGCATGTCTAGCCAGGTATGCTGGATGGACTTGCTCTCAAAACACGAGGTATAATACAAAGTATGGCGTCCAATAGCACTAATAATTATAAGGAAGCCCACAGCAGGGTCGAATATAGAGCTGAATGCCACAAGTTAACAAGGACGGTCCAACTGGACGAAGTGAAAGCAGATTCAAAACCGCTCGAGAATACCAAGAAAACAAGATATCACAGATATACAGTGGGCTTGTAATGGTCATAATAGTCGAGGAAAGGCGGAGATCGACAAGACACAGACGCACCAAGCAGATAGAAAGAATATCAAAGAAATGCTATTCTCAAGAGAAGGAGGACTTGTGGTGCAGGCATGAAGCTGGAAGGAGATGCAAGCATAGCTGAAAGTCCGCCTATTGCTTGTTAAGATACATTTCCATGGAACTAAGGCAGAACACGAAGATCATACCAAACGGATCCAAACAAAACCGACACAACTCGACAGGGCCGCGAGATGAGCCAATTCACTAAAGAGCGCCGTAAAATTGTTAAGGGCAAGTTGTCGAGAGAGCAGATATCAAAATACCCGCTAGAACTGCCACCTCGGGCGAGACAGATAATACGTCCCAGCGTACCAACTAGCCATTGCCAAAACACGAGGAAAAGCGATTATAGACGATCTGATAAACTTCTTGGTCTGAATTAGCTGATATCCATCAAGGCATATCGCAGGAGAGAAGCTGACGGCAAGGCTTCAATTGCAAGAGCAAGGCCAAAGTAACTCCGCAGAGCGCGCTTCAGAGGCGCTTCATGCCGCCTAAAATAATGAAACAAGCATGGTAGTGCCAGCCAGCTGGCTTGAAATGGCTATTCTCCCTTTCCCTCCTTTCACCGGGTCTTTTGTGCTGGATTCATTTGGACCGATAATGAACGCAAAAGAGTCTATAGAAACAAGGCACGAGGCAAGACGCTTGCAATAGTTAGAGAGCCTGAGAACTCTCGTCTGTCTATGTCTGAGAGATCTATACGGAGATAAGACCGAAACAAGGCAAGATGAGCAAAGAGAGCAACGGATATAAGGCGCCCTCGTTTCTAGGAATCAAACCACCAAGAGGCTTGACTTTGGGTCTATAGCATATCTGCTTGCTCTCAATATCTCGGCTGCAATCTTTGCCAGCAGTCATTACGACCAAGCGGTGCTGAGCATGCGATATGGCCTTATCAGGCCCAGCCAGGCTTGAGACTACCATGCGTTCTGTAGATCCTGAACTTAATATAATCAAGCATGAGCATCTCTACGTGAGGTGCAGAGGCGAGCGCATACTGAGCTGCACTTATTCCCGCTTGGTTTGTCCTGTTTGGCAGCGCGCATCAAGAAGCCTTCTCACCTTCATTACGATAGAGCGACACAAATACATGCCATCTTGTTGAATTACAAACGTGTTGCTACAAAGACCATCTATGCTTTCTCGTTTACTGAACTATCGTACATTGCCTGAAGGCATAAAGAGCCAGGTGACCAGCATCAAAGAAAGAGGGACAAACATAAAGTAGCCTATGATTTCAGGTCCAAAATGCTCAGCCAGGAACCCCGTCAGATACGGAAAAAGGGCCGCTCCTGAGCCGCCCAAGGCTGTCGAGAACCCGATTCCCGCTGCTGAAGAGTTGGCCGGCAGGACGCGGCTAGCAATGACCATGGCGGTAGGAAAGAGCGGTCCGTAGAAGAATCCAAGAAGGGAGACAGCCAGACCGGCCACCCAGATCGTCTTGGTGAAGACAAAAATGGCCAGCAGGAAGAGGCTGATAATTATGTATAACGCGGCGTTTTTCTTCTCTCCCATGCCTCTGCCAGTCACAAACCCCAGGATCAGTCGACCGGCCGTCAAGCCAATCCAATACCCCGACACTACATTTGTCATTGCGCGTTCTTCGCCGCCCAGGACATCGACCATGTAGGACAGCGTCCAGCCGCCGAGACTGACCTCAGAGCCAATGTAACAAAAGAGATAGGCAGCCATTCGCCAGACCACTTTATTTTTAAGAGCTTCACGCGTGGCTGAAGAGGCTTCAGAGCCCACACTGTCCACATCGATGTTCATGTCCTTTCTATATTTCGCCCCGTTATCTTCCCTGAAGGCAATGCCAACGATAACAGCCACGACGACGATGATTATCGACAGCACTCGATAGTAGTAGTACCAGGGATACCCTGCTGCGCTCAACGCATTGACGATCCACGGCGCAAGCACGCCCCCCAGCCCAAAGGAAGCATGCAAGATGCCCATAATCTCATTGGCACTGTACAGCTTGCCGCACCAGATGTTGTATGTGGCGTCAGTCGATCCTCCGCCAAACCCAGTCAGCGGATAGACAAGCACCATGACGGCCCAGGGAGGAGCAGACGAGGCCACCAGATACGAAAACAGGATGCACGCCAACGCGGTCAGAGTCACGCCCCTGATCCCCATACGCAGAAACAGGAACGAGCACGCCAACGACGACAGAATGTATCCAATGATGGGACTGAGAAAGGCCTGCGACACAGTCGAGTATCCTATATCGTAGTACCGTTCCAGGCTCGGCACCAGCGCGCCAATTGACGCATCGTTCAGCCCAACAAGCAGAAACGAAGACACCCCAGCGGCCACTCGCCATAGATTTCCTCTGGGTCTGTTCCAGTCCTGCTGCTTGACATACTCTTCGCCAATGTCAAACTGTTCCACAGGCCTGTTTGCCCCAAATCTCTCGTCCGATCCCCGAGTTTCGACGCTGGGCCGCGGGTCAGACTCAAACGATAGCCTGGGCTCGTACGACCGCCGAGACTCAAGCGAACCTCTCACAGGCTGATATCTCATGGGGTCGCCCGGTATATCGAACCCCAGCGAGTCGGCTTCCCGATCTAATTCCCGTAGACCTGCCATATCTGTCGTTCCACCACCGTCGTCTTGCGTCACAGTGCTTTGTCGGGTAACAGCACCGTAGCAGCTAAAGATTACGGCGACAGCTGAGCCAGACACTTGTGCGGGGCTCTAATGACGTTATAGTGAGACTTTACGGTGGCAATTTACGGCCAGTTGTATGTACGCTGCTCGCATGGAGTAGACTGGCTATTTGTACGGAGTCAGTCTACTGTCCCCTCGTTAAGGCCGCTGATGAGAGAGTGCCCGAATAGGCATCATTCCCGTCTACGTTACCAGTTGTATCCACAAGTAGTATATACACAATGGTAGGGACAGATGCCATTAAGCTCATAAACAACAGGTTGGGACAGATGGCCATCTAGCCACCAACGTGTATGGATGAGCTTAACGGCTATCTGGCCATCTTAAGCTCGTCAGCTAATCGAGTCAAGTAGAATGCCCGCACTTCTTCAGGGAGGCCTTCAAATCCCTTGGCCACTCGATCAATGGCCAGCCGCCCTTCTTCGTACGGCCGTAGGTCCTTGTTTCCGTATACGTCTCTTCCAGGAGAGTAGTATTTGGGATCCAGGTCCCTCCAGAAAACATTGATCGAGATGGAGACATCGAGCGGCACCGTGGCGTGGATCCAGCAGGCAGGAATAAAGAGCGCATCGCCCGGATTCATGATCATCTCTAGAGGATGCGTTCCACTGGGGGACGATTCGAATATATTGGTGATGACGCTCGAAGACGTCCCTTCCTTGAACCCAAGCAGACCGACGTCCGACGGCGGATAGAGCCGTACTCGTTTCGACCCGCGAATCTGGACAAGAATGTTGGCAGTAACATCGTAATGGAGCCACATCCCAACGTTGGGACTGCTTATGCGCAGCGGAGAGGAGAACTGGTTGCACAAAACGGGCAAAAACGGCTCAGGGAGACTAAAGTCCTCAGCAAGAGACGGATAATCTTCGTAGAAAGTCGCTGGCTTCGCCTTGGGCTTGTCTTTAGACACCGATCGCAGATACACCTTTGCGTTAGGCTGGCCAAACACAGTGTCGATAAACTCTCCAAACCCAACTTCCTTGTAGTCAAAGTTCTTGGTCTGAAAGTTCATGTTGGCGTCGTAGGCCTGATGGATCACAACCTTGCGTTCAGGCCCCACCTGAGCCTTTAGATACTCGGGGCTCCATCGACTGACGCAGGGGCCGATATTGAGACGTCGAAACGCAGTTGGCCACTGACGACCATAGATCTCGTTCCACTGATCAGCCGTACTGATACACGCTTCCGCAATAGATGCTGGTTCTAGATCATGCTGAAACGCTATAGCTTCTCGCGGAGCCTCCTGATAGATGATAGGTCGCGTTTGCCACCCTTCAAGAGACCCAGCTGTGTTCTCGGATTGGGATACAAGAGAAGGAAGAAAACCAAACGCAACATCGTTCCAGTATGACCCAAAGGAGAAGCAGACAGCTCCGCCTCCCACAATGGCAAAGCCAGACGATACAGGGACCAATGCAAAGGAGCACAACAAAGGCATTCGTCCATGCAAATCAGGTTGGATGAAGTTTATTTGCCCGCTACTTATCGTCAGCTTCATCAGGGTTCGACTATTGCTCAACAAAGCAGTGTCTAGGATGCCTCCAGCTACCAAGATCTGGTCGTCTCCGAGAACCACAGCCTGGGCACCAAACCGTGCCATCCATGGGCTCTCCAAATGGCCTAGTCGAGTAATATCAACCGTATTGTCCACCAAATGCCACTTCCACACACAAGTGTTAAAGCTATAATCGGGTAGTAACCCGCCAAAAAGGATGCCTTGGTCCTTTTTAGTCTGGACCATAGTAGCCGACAGCAGACATGCTATTGTGGAGCTGCAGTTCACTGTATTCCATTTACCATTCCTCCACAAGAGCCAAGTCTCTGTCTGCGGAGCGCCACCAAAGACAAGAACAGAGTCTCCCAGCGACACTGCGCAGTGCCTAAATCGTGGCTCTGGCAGAGCCTCGGTTGGCTGCCAGACGCCATTGCGGAATAGAAAACAGTCTTTTAAAGGCTTGTTTGGCGTCGAGCGCCCGCCAACCAATAAGACACTCGAGTCATCAAGAGCTGTAGTCGTATGCCCCACCCGTTCGCCAATACTGGTTAGACGCCTAAGAGAAGGAACGACGACCTCATCCAGAGTCTCGTGATCAGAATTAAAGGTCAGCAAGGGCTCAAACACTCTTTTGGTCCCGGTTAGCCCGCCACAGGAAAGAAATTTGTATCCAGTCAAAGGCGCCGCAGCAAGCATACGTCTGTGCAGCTTTGGATTCGACAGAGTCGACAGTAGCACAACCTCTTCTGATAGAGGGCCTCCAGGCGGCTGTTTCTGAGACGAGGGAAACTGGGGGCAAGAAGTCGAGGACGCGGTCAAGATGACATAGTGCTGGAGAAAAAGAAATAGCTCTTCCCATTCATCGAATGGCTCTATGGATGAGACGTAGCCTTTCTCCTCCAGAGAAACGTAGCTGTCCCAGTAATGTTTGAGATCCAGTGCATGGCAATGCGCCCAGCCGCGGCTGAGGAATCTCTCGGTCTGTTGATCCACAGTTGGGTATCTCAATAGACACTTCAGGGGCGTCCCGATATTTTTGAAATGCTGGATCATCGTCTGAGTGAACGGATGGTCTTCGCCTGCAGGAGTTATCTGTTCCAGCAACGTGAAGCGGCAGTCAGGGTAGAACCGACTGGCCATATAAACGACACGGTCAGCGTCTGAAACTTTCATGTACGCAATCGAGACTTCGGCGATGAAATGGACAATGTGGTCTTGCAAACCCAGAGGCTCCAGGAGCTTCTCAAGCTGATCGAAATTCTTGAGATCGCAACCCACGGCATAGTAATGATCAGAAGACAGCATTATCCCCTTCTGCCCGGGCTTACTGATATTGATGTTACTCAGCACCTCATTCAAGTGGGCAGTGGATCTGATGATCTCGACTTTCTGCTCAATTAGACTGGGATAGTCAACGTCTATGAAAATGGTATTCTTCACCCGTCGCGAGAGGTATCTAAAAGGAGTAGGGTCGCTGCGAGTAAGTTAAGAGAAATAATATACATACTAGCCACAGCCAAGGTTTATAATGACCTTGACTCGCGTAGGATCGTTCTCAAGGCTCTAAAAGTCAATACGAGGCCGAAATAAAGATCAAATACCCGCTCAATGCACGATTCTATAGCATGCATGCGAATCCAGTACCCTCGATTGATTATAGGAGTCCTCCTGATCGGTTTCTTGACAAACGAACGAAACCACTCTTCTCCCGATCGGTACAATCGCTCCACCGACCGCTTCGAGACAATTGAAGAAGAGTTTGTAAGCTGGATCGACACGTCTCTTTTAGTTTGGGTCCCGTTTATATCCAAGGCAGTTCGAGATCCATTTTTTGGGTCTGCATCTTGGGTCGTTTGATCTCTCGTCGTGCGAGCGCTCAGCTGCCTTTCACCAGTGTCTTTGTCGCTCATTGCAAGCTCATGTAAGATGTAATGTAGACAGCGTCCCTGTCTTGTTTGATCTCCAGGACGGATGAGCCCACGATACTTGTCCTTACTAACTCTTAGGATGGGGCCCTTTCTAAACTGGCCGCCGCTAATTCATCGCTGCGCAGGTGAGACGTGGCAACCATATATACATCCAGCGGCCATGGCCGCTTTACGATATGATTCGATAAATTTCGTATCATTTAACCAAGATTACACGTGTTTTTCAATTGGAACGCGTGCGGGATATAGGATATACAACTGCGATCCCTTTGGGAAATGTTATAGCCAAAGTAAGTCCCGCCGGTATAGATGACATGACTGACCATCCAGACGAAGGCGGAATCGGTATATAAAAGACTTTGTCTGTCTGATTAACATAAGCCATTGTCGAGATGCTGTTTTCGACCTCTCTCATCGCTCTAGTGGGAATGGGCGACCAGCCAACGCTGTCGCCGAGACGGCTCCATATCATCAACACCAAGGTATGGCATTAAAAACATGACCGTTAACTGTTTCAGCGCCAGACTACCATATGTGAATTGACCTTTCCTACGACGGTGCTGGCTGTTAAAATGAACCGGAAGCGCTTGGTGGTGGTGCTGGAGGAGCAGATTTATATTTATGATATCACCACGATGAGGCTCCTGCATTCCATCGAAACAAGCCCCAATCCCAACGGTAAGAGTTTGACAATCCAAGGCTGACTCGTCTATAGCAATCTGCGCTCTCTCGTCTTCTCCTGATCACTGCTACATTGCTTATCCCTCCCCTACTCCATCTCCTCCGTCTTCGTTAGCTCCGCCTTCACATGTTCCCAGGCACGGTCCTGTGAGCACCAGTAAAAATGGAGATATCCTTCTATTTGACGTCCTTGCATTACAGACGGTCAATGTCATCGAGGCCCACAAATCCCCGCTGGCCACGGCCGCTTTAAACTCAGAGGGCACTCTTTTGGCGACTGCGTCCGAGAAAGGCACTGTTATTAGAGTATTTTCGGTCCCGGGGGCAGCTCGATTATTCCACTTCCGTCGAGGAACCTACCCCGCCCAAATCTACTCTCTATCCTTCGACCTGGGCTCTCGTTTCCTCTGCGTCTCTTCAGCGACTGAAACAATTCACATATTCCGGCTCACCAGCCCCGAAAACCGGCTCAAAGAGCTCGAACTGTCTCGACAGCGAAAAAGCACCGACAGCACCCGCTCGCCAGCGTCGTCGACACTATCAGCCGACTACGAGACGGACGCCCAGGTGGAAATGAGGCGCCACAATAGTCCAACGGTAGCGTACGTGTCCTTGGCTGAGCTTGGTTTGATGACTAATTTCTAGTAGTTTTGTGCGACGCTCATCTCGTTCAATTGGCAAAAACATCGCAGGAGCGGTGGGCTCCTACCTGCCGGCGTCTGTAAGCGAGATGTGGGAGCCCCAGCGAGACTTTGTCTCGGTCAAAATCCCGTCTTCTCCCGGGGTCAAGACCGCCGTGGCGCTCAATCCTCGCCAGAACCAGCTCTACGTCGTCACCGCCGAAGGGTACTTTTATCTCTTCCAGGTCGACCTGGAGTCTGGCGGCGAGTGCACTCTTGTCAAGCAATATTCGTACGTCTCCCTGCCTTTCGCTTCTAACTCTAGTCTTCTCAACGGTGATGATTCTCGGACCTAAACGGCCGTCTTTTTTGTATGTTATAGCTCCAATGTCTTAGAGGTTAGAGACCATAGTCGCCATCGACTTGTAGCCCTGTATGATCCCTTTGAACGCGTTGTTTTGTTCGGGACGTCATTAATGCCCAAATCTGGCATTTCTCGTCGTCGTCGCCCGGCAACGCGCCCACCTGTCGAGCGAGAGCGCGAAGGAGAGCAGACTGGAGATGCTAGAGAACGTTCCAGATAAGTATAAAGGCTTCGTCTATGCTGCCTTGTCTGGAACATGTGCTGTGAGTGCTCAATGGTGCTGGTGCTAACTGGGCAGGCCTTCAATGGACTGTTTTCGAAACTGATCACGGACGAAAAGACAGGAGAGTTCAGTACATGGCTTGCAGGACACCTGCATGTGTCGGCGTCCAAAGTGTTTGAGATCATTATCCGGATCTGCTGTTTCGGTATCAATATGGGTTTCAATGCTCTGGTGAGTGCAGGGGATCGGCGGCGGGCTTACCTTGCTAGATGTGGTTCTTCTTCACTGCTTCGTTGGCGCTCTCTACGGCCTCGTCGAACGTATCGATCATTGACACTACGACTAATTATATTGTCACGGCGACGCTGGGGTTCCTGACCTTCTCAGAGACCCCTAACCTGCGGTGGGCAGGAGGCATGATTCTGCTTTTACTGGGCAACGTGGTCCTGATCCACTCTGAAGTCACAAACAAGTCGCTGGAACAAGAAAGTGAAGGTCAAACGGATGATCAAATCCTCGACCAGTTGGAGGCTTCCACTATCGATCAGGACCATTACGACCTCAATGACGACATTCTAGACGACTTGTCCGATATCAGTGACGCCGAGTCCCATCATGAACACAGAAATCGCTGATCACCTTGGGTCCTTCTATTTGGACCCTGCGAGGTCAGCAAGCAATGGCGGCTGAACCAGGCCTACGACATAGAATGATAGAACTGGCATATAATAAATGATGACTATGTTACGTTACAATACACCCACTAACACGTTCGTTCGAATCTTCGTAATCTATGCAGCCATAGCCGTCTAATAACTGCGGCCAAACATGCACCACAGCTTGGCATCCTGCCCGCAGCCAGCGCATTTCGTCACTCCGGGGACAATCTCTGCTGGCTGTTCAAATGGGATGCACAGGCTTTTGGCGCCCATCGACGGGGCGCGCTCGTCTACAGGAGTGTCGTCTCCATCCGGCTTTCTGGCAGACCGGTCTTTTATGTCATCTTCGCACTCTTCGCGGTCGCAGAATGGAATCTGGATAAGGTTCTTTTCGTTGAGCTTGGTGACAAACTCGTCCCAGCTCGTCGTCCTCACAACGTGCTCGCGGAACACCTTGTCGGCTCGCTCGTAGAGCTCGGTTTGGATGCGCTCCAAAATAAGCGGAATGTCTTTCTCAAGGTCGCCTAGGCTAATGGCAAACTTCTCTCCAGAGTGTCGGGCGACGGCGGTGACTTGGTTCTTCTTGAGGTCGTTGGGACCAAGCTCCAAACGAAGAGGAACACCTCTGAGCTCCCACTCGTTAAACTTCCAGCCTGGAGAATAGTTATCTCGGACATCAGCAATAGAGCGAACAAAGCCGTTGAGAGGGCCAGCCAAGGCAGTCTTGTTGAGGCGAGCCTCGACGTCGAGACAACCGTCAACGATGGCCTTCTTGTCTTGCTCTGAGGTTCGAATGGAAATGCCACACGAGACAATGACCACCTGGTTCTCGGCCACGCGCGGGGGGATCACAAGTCCCTTGTTGTCGGAATGCACCATCACCATGACACCAATGACCCGAGTCGAGAGACCCCATGAGTTTTGAAAGACATTGATCTTTGGCCGATCGCCCCCAGCAGGATCTTCGACCTGGATGCCAAACATCTTGGAGAAATTCTGGCCCAAGTGATGAGACGTAGCGCCCTGGATACCCCGGCCAGTGGTAGGGATGAAGCCTTCACACGTTGTGGTAAAGTCGCCGCCAGCGAACTTTTCCTTTTCAGTCTTGCGGCCTTTGATGACGGGAACGGCAAGCAGCTCTTCATAGACGGCGGCGTAAAAGTCAAGGATCTGAAGGACCTCCTCGACGGCGCCTTCGCGGGTAAGGTGAGCAGTATGGCCTTCTTGCCAGAGGAACTCTCGAGTACGAAGGAAAGGTTGAGGGTTCTTGAATTCCCAGCGGACGACTGAGTTCCACTGGTTGAGGCGAAGAGGCAGATCGCGATAGGATCGGATCCACTTAGCATAATAAGGGTACATGACTGTTTCAGATGTAGGACGGATGGCGATGGGCTCTTCTAACTCGCTCGAGCCAGCTTTAGTCACCCAGGCGACCTCGGGAGCAAACCCTTCAATGTGGTCCTTTTCGCGCTCAAGCACGCGCGACGACACAAACATGGGGAAGTAGGCGTTTTTGACGCCAATGCCCTTGATTTTGGCATTGAAGAAATCCTGAATGTGTTCCCAGACCGAGTAAGAGGCTGGGCGCATGATGTAACAGCCAGAGACATCGTAATAATCAAGCATTTCGCCCTTGACAAGGACCTGCTGGTACCAGCTGGGAAAGTCGAGTTCTTTGGCACTCGTAATACCAATCAAAGCAGCACCCTCGATCTTGGCAGACTCCTTTTCGACTTTGGGAGCAGCAGGTTTACTGGAAGGAGCAGCAGCAGCCTGCTTAGTAGGGGCTTGGGAAAAGTCGACTTGGACATATTCAACGCCAGATTTACCGAGCAAGTCGACGATCTCAGAGCCCGACAAGAAAACCGTCTTGTCGATTTCGCCAGAGGGATGGACTGCGACTCTCGGAGCGTCGAGAATAGCCGAATCAAGCACGACCTTCAGCTTGGGAGCGTTTTCTGGAGAAATCGATAGGATCGAGACCGCAGTAGGCTCGACACCAAGGATCTCTTTGACAAGATCCGGCGATGCCAGACGAGGATCCTTAGCACCGACTGCAGAAGACCATACGGACGAGGGAGTAGAAGTCGAATCAAGAGCAAAGACAAGAACGGGGACGGGTTGTTGAGATTTGGGCGTTTTGGGTTTAAAGATCAAGGTCTTTGATAAGACATAGTCATAGGGGAGGTCTAATGCTTTGAGGGTTTCATGCCATTGAGGGCCAGCCGAAGCTTCGGGGTGAGAAATAACCTCAGACAGCGATAAAGAGGAAAGATCCGGAGGAGACATAAGAAGACGGGGTCAGTTAATAAAATTTGTCTTGTCTTGGTTTTGGTTATCAAGAGCGAGTCAAGTGACTACAAATCAGCCTGGGAATAGACGCCGACGCGACTGCTGAGACAGTGAGCTTAAACGTCCAAATTCGTCTAGAGAACGTTTAAAGAGATGACTATACTGTATAGTAACTGTGGACCTGATAATATTCTACGGATCAAGCGAATCTGACGGCCTTAGCTGGGATTGCTGGCCAGAACGGTAACGCTGCTGGCTGTGACGATGGGTTGTCAAGGAACATTCTACTCTGATTTCTTCTGGTCACTTCAGCCTGAATGTCTCAATTATTTTCCACCCCTCGATCTGATACTCTGTGTAAGTAATAGGGAGGAGAATGCAAATCTAACTCGTCAAGTTTTGAACGGAGAACGGATCAGTGGCAATGACATTAGAGACCAGAATGGTTAGTAGGGAGGAGACGACAAGGCTAACAGACTAGTGTTAGCGGCATCTGCGATTGCGAATGTGGTGAAATCATCGCTGGGTCCAGTTGGATTAGATAAGATGCTTGTTGACGACATTGGAGTAAGTTGGCAAGAGAGTCAGATTGCTAACGATCTCAGGATGTCACGGTGACAAACGATGGAGCCACTATCCTGAGTCTTTTAGACGTCGAGCATCCGGCCGGGAAAATACTGGTGGAGCTGGCTCAGCAGCAGGATCGGGAGGTAGGAGACGGTACGACCTCAGTTGTGATTCTAGCGGCTGAACTGCTGCGACGAGCGAATGATTTGGTGAAGAATCACATCCATCCTACGACCATAATCACTGGATATCGGCTTGCATTGAAAGAGGCCATCAAGTTTTTAACGGAAGTGCAAAGCATAAAGATCGAAGCCCTGGGCAAAGATGCTTTGACTAACATCGCCAAGACTTCAATGTCGTCCAAAATCATTGGCCCTGACTCTGATTTCTTTGGATCGATGGTGGTGGATGCCATTCTAGCAGTCAAATCCGTCAACTCTCGCGGCGAGACCAAATATCCCATCAAAGCAATCAATATCCTCAAGTGCCATGGAAAATCGTCGAGAGAATCAATACTCGTCAAAGGTTACGCTCTCAACTGCACTATAGCTTCGCAGGCCATGAAGACCCGGATCAAGAACGCCAGAATTGCCTGTTTGGATATGAATCTCCAGAAAGTGCGGATGGCGTTGGGCGTCCATGTCACGATTGACGACCCCGACCAGCTCGAAGCTATTCGAAGACGGGAAAATGAAATTGTTTTGGAGAGAATTAACAAGATTATCGCGTCTGGCGCCAATGTCGTCCTTACCACCAAGGGTATCGACGACCTCTGCCTCAAAGCGTTTGTGGAAGCTGGGGTTATGGCCGTTCGCCGTTGTAAACGAGAAGATCTCCGACGGATCGCCAGAGCAACCGGCGCCACGTTTGTGAGCAGCATGTCCAACTTGGAAGGAGAAGAAGTCTTTGATAGCAGTTACTTGGGCCAGGCCGAAGAGGTCGCTCAAGAGCGCTTCTCCGAAGACGAGTGTATCCTAATCAAAGGCACCAAGACATTCTCGTCCTCCTCCATCATTCTCCGGGGACCCAATGAGTACCAGCTCGACGAGATGCACCGATCTATCCACGATTCTTTGTCCGTCGTCAAACGTACCCTTGAGAGCGGGGCTGTTGTCCCAGGCGGTGGAGCGGTTGAAAGTGCATTGTCCGTCTTCCTTGATAACTTTGCCACTTCGCTTGGATCACGGGAGCAACTGGCAGTGGCCGCCTTTGCCAACGCTCTCCTTGTTATCCCCAAGACTCTTGCCAATAACGCTGCAAAGGATGCCTCCGAGTTGATCGCCAAATTGCGAGCTTACCACGCAGCCTCTCAAGCAGCAGCTCCCACTGATACCAAACGACGTGAATACAAAAATTACGGACTAAATCTCTTGACAGGAAAAGTCGTGAATGAGGTCGACGCTGGTGTTCTTGAGCCATTAGTAAGTAAGGTCAAGTCTCTTAAGAGCGCGTTGGAGGCCTGCGTTGCTATTCTCAGGATCGACACCATGATCAAGGTCGACCCTGAACCTCCTGCCGAAGACCCTCATGCCCATTAGATACGTGTAAGAAGGATAAAATATAGGCGAGATGGAAACGAAGTATTCCTCGTAGGCTGCTATGTAGGCCATGAAGTGATTCTGTATTTGATACTCGTTTGAACCCACACGAAATGGTCCCCTGACAGAGACTGCCAAGATATAAAAGACGCCTTATTGCAAGCTTCGGTACGCAACGTTCACGATGGACTACGACATTGAAGAGACTGATATTTCAATGGCCACGACAGTGTGTGCTGAAAATGAGATGGACTACCAAATGATTACCGATGATCGATATCCTAGATTCTTGGAAAAGAAAGTGAAATATAGTCCAGATATGACGCCCAGGATGATTGATCTAACTACTCTTATGCAATTAAGAGGAAAAGAAGCACTTTTCTCCACTTTCTGGAGAGCGGATTTTATGGAGCTTCCAGAAGTTCTATTTCTCAACGAAGAGCAAGAAAGAGAAATGATAAAGATATCCAACGGAATACGATGGGAGACTTTGGGGATATCACTAGGAGCAGAGGTTCTCCCTGCTCCGACGAGAATGTTGATCTCGTCAGTGAGAAGAGATGGCCGACTCTACCAGTTCAGAGGAGTTCAAGCATTCAAAAAGCTAATTCGCCTAGGCGTCGAAATACGCGATCAGCATGAGTGGGGAGAGCAGGAGCCCCAGAGACTAGCTCGTCGCGCAATAAACGCGTTTATACATTGGATAGAACAAGACAGTGTATTCAAAACAAGTGAGACAAGGTATGTGTACTCAAACTGACAACCAGCGGTGAGAGACTTTGTGGTTGTATGTGATGGAGTTGATAAGAAACAAGGCATGATGAGAAATGCGATGCAGGACCGAATGACAAGAAAAGGATATGGCAAAACAGGAAGAGATTATGCAGTATATGGTATAGTCATTTCTGGACCAATAATACACTTAGTTGTCATGGGACTGAAATTTTCCACCAATCCGTTAAGGACAATCGCGTCGTTGAATTTCCTGGGTATTGTTAGCATGTTGCCACCATCTAATAACTAGATGCTCCTAACGATGCTTGGAATGCCATTTCGCTTGCAATACATTTATGTATGGCAAGAGAAGAAGCTATTTGTGAAGGACTCAGAATGATACCACGCAGCACTTTAATGGTCTTGATGAGATCCCAGCAATTCCTAGCCCATAAAGAAAATAACCCTAAAGGTTAACGAGAGCTATTAGAATAATAGAGTTGACGAGAAAGAAGGTATTAAAATAATAGAGACAAGCTAATATAAAAAGAGCATTTAATAATAGTTAAAGTATAGTGGGGGTAAAGATCGACCAGCAGCGTAAATGATGACATGAAAATAAGGATAAAATAACAAGATTTAGCTGTATAAACCAAGTGTTGACAGCGTCGAGAAGAAAAGCGTCGCTGTAAGCGTGCCGAACTGTCGTTGTCAAGAGGAAGGCATCCTGTTGCGTCTTCAGCGACCACGGGATTCCTCTCTGTACCATCAAGTTCGAACAATGGGTTACGCGCTAGGAGGAACACTTGCTCTAACGGCTGCTGTTGTGGGCTCTTGTAAGTGATAAGCTGTGCCTGGGCGTTTGGTCGTGGGAATTGGGCGAATACTACTGTGGGAAGTCACAAGTGGCTCTTGTTCCAATATGTCAAAGATGGTCCCATTTCTTTGGAAGAAAGACTTGCCAATTCCAAGGAGATTGATGACTAACAGCAAGATATGCTCCTGACCGGTTCAGGAGAGAGTTTCAATGTCGGCGAGTTTTTGACGACTACTTCGCCTTATCTTTGGGCTAATCTCGGTATTGCATCATGTATTGGGTTTAGTGTAGTTGGAGCTGCCTGGTAAGTTTAGCTAATACGGCTGCTGACTATTTAGGGGCATTTTCATCACCGGATCTTCCATTATTGGTGCAGGTGTCAAGGCTCCCCGAATTCGAACGAAAAATTTGATTAGGTACATTTCTTCATGCATCGATTACTGACTTGGCAGTATTATTTTTTGTGAAGTTGTGGCTATCTACGGCGTCATCATGTATGCCTACTTTGTAGCGACCATCTCAGCTAATACTAGGTCGATTGTGTTCTCCGCGAAATTGAATAATGTAACGGGACCAGCACTATACACCAAGGATAATCTCTATACGGGATATGCCTTATTCTGGGCAGGGCTGACGGTTGGATTGGCAAATCTCGTCTGTGGTATAGCAGTTGGCATCACCGGCTCAAACGCGGCAATCGCTGATGCCGCAAATCCTTCCTTGTTTGTCAAGATCCTTGTCATTGAGATCTTTGGCTCCGTATTGGGTCTTTTCGGTATGGATCTCCCGTTTCCTCTTATTAACCTTCTAGGTCTTATCGTCGGTCTCTTAATGGCTGGAAAGGCATACGACTTTCAGTAAATCACCCTTCAACTCCCAATCCATGCCGCTCTCAGGCGTCTCCCCGTCCACTGGCCCTTCCTGGGCTTTCTCTTGGTCAAGTGAAGAGTTCTGGGTATTGCGTTCCTCATGTTCTCTTCCTTCTCGTTGAACAAATGCATCAATAGAAAGTGAACTCGTAGCTTTTATCTTATTTGATTTTCCCGACAGATATTCCATTTCCGGGCGCTGTCTCCCATGAAAACCAACGCGACCGATAATATTTCAGCGCCAGGTCAATCCCATAAAGACAACTCAATCGTTGCCACTTTTCTGTACGTATTTCTGAAAGAATCTCCGCTGCGATCAGCAGCCAGACTGTCTAGGCTGCCGGACGAGATTTACCCGGACGAGCTCCGCAAGCGACCAGACCCTACTTTGCGCAGTATAGTCTGTCGCAAAGGGCTGCTGGGAGTTTAGTAACGGTCCCAGGAAGAAAATTTCCAGAACCAGGGACTTTTCTAGGATGGGGCGAAAAAGCTC
This sequence comes from Trigonopsis variabilis, assembly GCA_003707065.3. Classification (NCBI taxonomy): domain Eukaryota; kingdom Fungi; phylum Ascomycota; class Trigonopsidomycetes; order Trigonopsidales; family Trigonopsidaceae; genus Trigonopsis; species Trigonopsis variabilis. The sequence continues at coordinate 1,039,893 of PPXM03000001.1, read as the reverse complement.
AGATAAAAAGCGCAAGGCGGATCAGAAGGAGCCCAAAGACGAAAATCATGAGTCGAAGAAGGTCCATTTCCTTGATTCTGAAGGGGAGTCAGATCGTGACGAAGAGCAACCGGTTCTCAAAGTGAATAAAGAGTATGCTCGACGCTACCAATATAATAAAGAGCGCGAAGAAAAACAACGATTGGAAGAAAAATATGGAAAAGATAGTGAGGATTCGTCGAGCTCTGACGGAGAGGAGGAGGACGAAGTGGCAGAACTGGTTACTGAGGATGTTGATGCTCAGATCAATGAAGTACTGAGTGCAATCAAATCAGGAGATAAACGACTGTTTGATGAGTCATACAAGTTTTTCGATGATCCTGAGAAAGCTGCCGAGAAGTTACAGACTACACCCAAGGATAAGCCCATGTATCTAAAGGATTACCATCGAGAAATGCTTCTTGCTGGAGGGCCAGAAGAAGAACAAGACGAAGAGCCTCTAACATACGTCGAAGAACAGAAACGTCACCGAGACGATCTTATTCGAAACATCCACGAGGCAGCCGAACAGGACATTAAGGGAGATGAAGATGAGGAGTTTACGCTAAAAAAGAAAGAGAAACAACGACAGGTTAAACCAAAGAAGTTGCCAGCAGCAGAAGAGCCTGAATTTCTCGACACGTTTCTGTCTACAAAAGCATGGATACCTGCTGATAACGAGGCAGCCTATCCGGCGCTCGAATCAGACGAGGAAGATTTTGATGAAAGAGCTGAACGGTTTGAGCATGCCTACAATTTCAGATTCGAAGACCCGTCTATCGAAGGTCAGGTGATGGGGTATGCTCGAACTTCAGAGACCGCCCGACGGGACGAGGCCACGTCGAGACAACGGCGGCGAGAAGAAGAGCGACGACGAAAAGAACAACAAGAGGAAGAGAAAAAGAAGGAGAAGTCTAGGCTGAAGAAACTAAAGGTGAACGAAATGATGAGGAAGCTGCATGATCTGCGAGAAGCGTTGGGTGTCGACGAAGACACTCCCGTCGATTTCGACGAGAAAGATCTTGAAGGGGACTTTAACGAGGCCGAATGGGAAGAGAAGATGAACAAGATGTTTGGCGACGAATTCTACTCTAAACAAGCTACTAAACCCAAGTTCGACGACGACCTGGATCTTGAGAGTGACGAAGGTATCCAGGAGCACAAGCTAAGCAGGAAAAAGGCCAAGCAGTCCAAGGCCGAGCAAAAGAAGAAGGATCGCCAAAAGATCGAGGAAATGGTCGAGAAGAAGATCGAGGTTGACGAGGCCGATACAAAGGTGAGTGCTAGTCCTGGGCGTACGGATTCTAACGACAGGGGTGGAAGTTCAAGTATAGAGAGGTTGAGCCGGAAAGCTTCGGTCTCAACACCGAGGATATCTTGTTGGCCGACGACAAGCTGCTGAACGAGTACGTCGGTCTCAAAAAGCTCGCTCCATACCGACCCAGAGACAAAGTCCAAAAGGACAAAAAGAAGTTTGCTAAAAAGAGACGGCTAAAGGAATGGAGGAAGATGGTCTTGAAAGCCCAAGAAGAAGCAAACCAAAGCTAATTAAGCTTAGATTGTAATGTAATGTATCAGCAAAGTGATTGTAACGCGGCGTGAATCCGGATTAATAGACTGTAGCGCCAATTGAGCTGGTTCGAGAGGCCAAAAGCCCATGCCAATCCGGTCGTCCGATAAACCACAATATAAAAAACAATCCCATTTCTTAATCGAAATCGCTTCAACCCATCTATCCACCTTTTCGTGACGCCTTTGGGGCCCCTCCAGTCCACTCTGTCTCGACTTTGGCTGCTTTGAACGATAAAAATCGCGCGGCTGACTCGGAAAGGGGGTGACAGAAAAGATAACCCCCGCTTGCTCGAACCCGATCGAGCCGAAGATCAGACAATGACCAGAGCCATAGGATCTCATAAGTTGCGTAGCTAGCAGAGTAATTTTACGGTAGTACTTCGCTGCTGTTGAAGGACCAACATCGTTTCATGCAAGGGGTGCCAGACGCGTCAGTTTTCCTGTTTCGCGTTGCGGCACCGACGGGGACAAGTCGGAAAGGTGCCGTGGTTTACTCGGGTTGGTACAGGATTTACACGGCACCGTTGGTTCAAATAAAAATTTTCAAACCGCACCCTTTCTTTCTCTTCCCTACGCTTGGTAAGCACTAAGAAAAAATGTCTGCTCCTGCTGCTACTCCTGCTCCCAAGAAGGCTCAGAAGGTATGTTTTATGATGAAAGAAAGAGTTATTGAATTGATTTCTATCAATGGCTAAATTTTCGTCTTCCCCCTTGCTTTTCGTCGGACCTTCGGATAGGTCGGTCGAAGGAATTCGAGAGAAGATCGAGGATAGTGCGATTCAATGACGGTTTCTTGTTTCAAATGCGTTTTCCAAGATGTATGCTAACGTTTTAGAACTTCTTCATTGATTTCATGAGTAAGTCGAAGCCGAGGTCGATCGAGGTGGAAGAGAGGTGATCCTCTGCATCCACTCGCCAGACTCGCTCCAGGTGAACCAAATGCTAACTAGTCTAGTGGGTGGTATCTCTGCCGCTGTCTCCAAGACTGCTGCTGCCCCCATCGAGCGTGTCAAGCTCCTTATCCAGAACCAGGTACGTGATTCGTCGGTGTGGTGGTGACTTTTCTGTTGCCACGGCAACCAGCCAGAGCCAAGCTAACCGGTCTAGGACGAGATGATCAAGCAAGGACGTCTTGATGCCCGATACAAGGGTATCGGTGACTGTTTCAAGCGCACTGCTGCTTCCGAGGGTGTTGCTTCCCTGTGGAGAGGTAACACTGCCAACGTCATTCGATATTTCCCTACCCAGGCCCTTAACTTTGCCTTCAAGGACAAGATCAAGGCCGTCTTCAATGTCCCCAAGACTGCTCCTTACTGGAAGCAATTCAGCGCCAACATTGCCTCTGGTGGTGCTGCCGGTGCTGCTTCTCTTTTGTTTGTCTACTCTCTTGACTACGCCCGTACTCGTCTTGCCAACGACGCCAAGTCTGCCAAGAAGGGCGGTGAGCGTCAATTCAACGGTTTGGTCGATGTCTACAAGAAGACCCTTGCTTCCGATGGTATCGCTGGTCTCTACCGAGGTTTCGGTCCTTCGGTTGTTGGTATCGTTGTCTACCGTGGTTTGTACTTTGGTCTCTACGACTCGCTCAAGCCCATCATCCTCGTCGGTCCTCTCGAGGGCAACTTCCTTGCTGCCTTCCTTTTGGGCTGGACCGTCACCACCGCCGCTGGTATCGCTTCCTATCCTCTCGATACCGTCCGTCGTCGTATGATGATGACCTCCGGAACCGGTGTCAACTACAAGTCCTCTCTCGATGCTTTCAACCAAATCGTCAAGGCTGAAGGTGCTGCCTCCCTCTTCCGTGGTGCTGGTGCCAACATTCTCCGTGGTATCGCTGGTGCCGGTGTCATCTCTCTTTACGACCAGCTCCAGATGCTCTTGTTCGGCAAGGCCTTCCATTAAACATCTCTTGTCTCTAAATATCTGTAAAAATCTTAGACGGAGATTTGGACCGATAGTTATGGGGTGTCTAATTGTGTTAGAGAAAGCTTTTACCTCTCGGGGTACTAGTTTTGCTTCTGATATTTGTTTCTCAATGAGATCTCATATCGTTTACCTGAGCCGTAGCCTTTCTACACCATCGTCTGCCTCATCGACTAACCGTATTTATTCTTCGGGTGGAAGACTTTTCACGCTTTTCGCCCGGTGACGTATGCCGCCGTGCTCGAAGCTAATTTGCATGTGAGAGATTGCCGGTCATCGGCTCGACATAAGACAGATCAGCAATCCAGTGACTCAACTAAACCGGCTTGTCTGGACGGGGGTAATCCTACGGCTGTAAAGAGCCATTTTTGTAGTGAGAATTTGCCCAGAAAGGTAGACAAGCTTTGCTTACGGTAGCTTACGTGGCTCATGTCCCAACCGTGGTGTATCTCTGTCAAGTTCCTTTTTCACTAAATCCGGTTCCCGAACCGAGACACAGGGCTCGTCCACCACTACGTATCAGGCTCCTATTCGAATTTGCTGCAAAGACTGTCGGTGAATCCTGGTTTCCCACCCCTGAAAGACCGGTTCGTGGTATGACATGGGCGAACGGCGGATGAAGGCTAACGCGATTAGATAAAGAGGGGAGAAGACGCAACCACGAGAGAACAACGGAGGTGCGGATGAGAAAATGTCGAGTGCACATGAGACACATGCTCGAGGATCTGGCTATGGGTATTCGGCGTCGCCCTTGAATGACAGCGGCCATACTGATTCTGGGGAAACAAATCAGCATCGTCGACAGCGGATTTCTCATGCGTGCGACTGGTGTCGGAAGAAGAAAATCAGATGCGATGGAAAGCGACCGTCGTGTACAAACTGTGTGAATTCGCGGACGGTTTGCGTATACACGGTCACCGAGAGAAAACGGGCAGTACCCAAAACAGCCAAATATGTGGAAGGCTTAGAACGAAAACTGGACAAACTAGAAAAATACATCAGGTCGTTGAATGCCAAAGGGCAGGACGATCTCGTCGATAGCATCCTCAGGGATACTGATGCTGCGGATGACTTCAAAAGAAAGGTGTTGAATAGTGACTTGGATGGGCTGATGTCAAGACTGAACTTTGAGGGAGAAGATGGTGTCCGAACGGGAGTCTCAAACAGTCCGTTTGGAGACACGCCGACCTCTTCGGGAGGTCTGGCTAGTGATGACGATTTCGAACAAAGCGGACGACAAGGAAGCACCATCTATGATGAGCTCTCGACCTTGATGAGATATACGGGCGATGGTCCCAAAAGAGACGAGTTGTCTACCCTATTCTTTGGGAATAGCTCGTTTCTTTCCATTCTGTCAGAACGAGGGCTGAACTGGATCACCGAACGAACAGGCGACTCCATCTTTGCTGATAAGCTGCGAGGGCTTGCTATAGAGTCCATTCCTTCGGACCAGATCGTCGACTTGATCTCAGGCTCTCCTAACCGGCCGTTACCCAGCGCTGACATAATTAAGGCCTGTGCCACCTTGACGTTTGATCTCGTCTCGGGCGGGCCTCCTCTTTTCGACGTCAGCCGTGTCTGCGACGTGGTCTCGAGAGTCATTGAACGCGCTGAAAGAGACGCAGAAACGGAGGACGTGGCCGAGTACATGCTCACCTGTGCCATTCTGGCTATCGGGTTCAGGATGATTGGCACGCTTAAAAAGCTATCTCAGCCCGAAAGTGAAGAGCCAGGCAACGTTTCAGGCGGCTCACGGACTGAGTTGCCTTCACTCAGAAAAGTGATCGGCGCTCAGCTCTCTCAAAGCTGTATCGAAGAATTGGAAGTGATGACTGTCGAGCAGTGCGATGCCTTGTCGTTTGCCTTCTTCCAGAATGCCACGAATTACCTTACTTTGGCGTTCTTTTCAAGTCTGAGACTGGACTGTCTTCAGGCTTTACTGATTATGTGCTTTTATGTCCAAGGCAATGGCTTGTCCTTCTTGGCATATTCTCTGTCTGTCATTGCCTTTCGAGTAGCGTATCGACTGGGCATCCATACGAATGCCGATATCCAGGGGTTTTCTAGACGCCAGCTCCTAGAGCGACGGAACGTCTGGTGGTTCCTGGTCATCTTGGATACCTCGCTCTGCACTCGCAATGGATATCCTCCTCTTGTGAACTTGGATTTTGTTTCCTGTCCTCTTCCCGATAAGGACGAGCTGGTCGAGGTTGCCTTTACCGATGGGATGGATCCAGAGTCGCATGAAGCGGCCTCAATTGTGTTTGTTTGCCTGGTTCGGTTGTGTCTGATTGCTCAAAAGGCCTACAGCACGCTTTATACAGTCTCGGCTAATAAGTTGAGTGACGACAAGCTCCTCGATATTATCTATCAGCTCGATCGCGAGCTGCTCGAATGGCGAGACAGTGTGCCGCTGCCGTTTAGACCCGATCATCGACTTCAAGCGTCCGAGCGTCACTTGTTATTTAAATTGGTTCATTTAAATTGTTTTTATTACGATACCCTCTCTCTCATTCATCGGACATCGCTCCACCACCGCTCGTGGAAGCGCAAGACAAGCAAACCACGGACTGCACAGCTGCTGGCGTCGTCTGATCTTTGTGTCCAGGCTGCCCGATCCACGATTCTTATTGTGAATATGGTGGATAAACGGGACTCTGTCTTATGCTGTATGATTGTCCTCAGTCCCTTGTCTGCGTTTACCACTCTCTTCTCAAACTGTCTCCAAAACCCCCAGAATGTCTCGGCCAACTATGATTTGGAGCTAATGCAGTCCTTTATCGATTTCATCACCCCTACTGTCAACTCGCTGATCATCTGGCCGACATTCATGAAGATACTGATGTTATTGCTCGATATAGCCAAATACGTGGTTGGAAAACGACAGAACGCCGTGCATCCGTCAGTTACGGCTCAGGAAGTAGTACGACACGCATACTCGTCAGCGACTTATGCCAGTCGAGCGGTCAGTCCCTCCTCCAACAAGGCTGAGATCTTTCGCATACTGTCGGGAATGGGGCCCAAGGAGAGCCAGTCTCCCGAACCCCGTCCGTTACTGGCGGTCGATCAAATAATTGGCGGCAATGGACGGTTTAATGAAAGCTTTCTTCAACGCCAAGCTACTGCACCCGAATCTGGCTGTGAATCTCCCGCAATGTTCAGCAAAATCGTTCCTGCAGACCCTAATTTCTGGCCTTTCTACTCACCTAACGCTCCCGGTGTGATTTATCCTTCAAATGGGCCTCAGTCAATGCAGTCTTCCACTCTGCCAGGCCTAACTGTGGATCCTTTGGCCGGGCTAAACCTTGCCGATCCCACCCAGCCGAAATCAAAGATTAATATGATGAGTCCTATTGGAGGAATAGACCAATTGGACGCGTATGGCCAAGTCGCTTCTGTAGGAGAGCTGAACGACATGACCACGATGCAAGCGATGAATGCAATAGATAGCATGACCCGCTTGGGGGATATGAATAGCGGCGAACGCTACACGGATGATGATGACTCTCTACTCGATGACCAAAGCGTGATCCAGCAGCAACTGGCTGACTTTGAGAAGCCGTTTCTGCCCATGGGAATGTGGAACTTGTAATTGGATATAGGCGCGCTCCACGTTCGATCATATGTATATATTAAATTACTTGGAATTGCTGCAAGCAGCCGGATCAGACGTGAAACCGCTGTAGATAAACCACCCGCGGAGCAATTGGCGCTTCTTCCACGTGATCGGAGTTACCTAAAGTGACTGCGGTCGGTCAGAAAGTGTCAATTCTCGAGAAATTCCCGATATGCAGAGGTCCAGCGCGTTTAGCGCGGAGCCTATGATAATATATTTCAGAATAGAATGGTTCAAAGTCGATTTTGACCGAGAACAATAGGGTTTCTTGCAGATCTAATGTAGGGGCAGGAGCAAGGCTAAGGTGGGCATGTCATGGCAACGGTTGCGTCACGTACCCGGGCCTGGCTGCCTTGCTTACTGTCTTCCTCTCTGTAAGAGTCTTGCGCTACCAATTTCGGGTCCAACGTCCGTTCTTTTTATTGTAAGTTTCTTGGTGGCGGTGTGATCTAGAGTTTCCATCGAGGATCGATCGTCGGGGCTAGCCAGAATCGGTTGATCGTGCATTGACTAGGCGGTGGCGAAGGGTGGACTAATTGCTCATGAACAAGCTCATAGACTAAATTAAATTGCCTTCTTGTTTGCTTTTGTTTGATTCGAGTCCTTGAAATACATGGCGGCCTGTTCTATTTGAGACATGGTTATAGCTCCGACGAATAAGAGAGATTCACTGATCGAGATGGATAGAGACACGTTCTAACTAATAGACGGGTGCTAAGTTTTCCTGGGGCCTAATTTGGTGAATAAATGTCAATGCTAGTACGCACCCAATTGCCGGGACTAAGGACACTTATTGGTCGAAACTCTAGAACGTTGACCAATCGCCTAGGGTCTTTACTTTATAAAAATGAGTATTCTCGTTTGATTCGTTCAACGCCCCTTGTGGTTGGATCGAGGTTCCAGAACCGGTCATTCCATTCGAATTTAGTTAGATTTGATAAAAAGAAAGACGACGATGAGGTGTACGGGATGGATTTCGATGAGATCATGAGGAAACGAGGACACAGTCCCCCCAAGAAGGAAGAGAAATCTAAAGAGGAGGAGCCATCGTGGAAGTCGCGCGGTGAAGAGCCAGCTTACAAGCGGCCGGAGCCAAAGAAAGAGCAGAGCGAAGGTCAGCAGCCTCAGTTTAGTTTTTTCTCTTCAGGAAACAAAGCCAATGATGGATCGGGCGCAAAACCTCCTCCGAAAGGACCGGATTTATGGTTTAATGTGGCCTTGCTTTGCACGCTGCTCTACTTCTTGCTCTCCATGATGGACAACACTGGCCCAGAAATCACTTTCCAAGAGTTTGAATCGAAATACCTTGAGAAGGGCCTAGTCAAGAACCTGGTGGTGATCAACAAACGGATAGTTCGAGCCGAACTCAGTCCCGAAGTTCACGTGCCTGGAAGTGGAAATATCGTCTCTTTTTCAATAGGCTCTGTGGACTCGTTTGAACGGCGACTGGATGAAGCTCAGCAAGCTCTCGGTATCCCTCAATCTCAGCGAATCCCGGTTGCATACGTTGAAAAGGGTGGTTTCCTTAATTTGGCCTTGTCTTTTGCTCCTACCATCTTCCTCATTGGATTCTTCTACTACCTCTCTCGCAGAGCTGGCGGTGCCATGGGCGGAGGAAACTCAATCTTTAACGTCGGCCGTTCCAAGGCCAAGCTTTTCAACCAGGACACGGATGTCAAAGTTCGTTTCAAGGATGTCGCAGGCGCCGATGAAGCCAAACAAGAGATCATGGAGTTTGTCGAGTTTTTGCGAAACCCAAGCAAGTTTGAGCGATTAGGAGCAAAAATCCCCCACGGCGCTATCTTGTCTGGTCCGCCTGGTACCGGTAAGACCCTTTTAGCTAAAGCTACTGCCGGTGAAGCTGGTGTTCCTTTCCTTTCTGTCTCCGGTTCCGAATTCGTGGAAATGTTTGTTGGTGTTGGTGCCAGTCGAGTTCGAGACTTGTTCAAGACCGCCAGAAAGATGGCTCCCAGTATTATCTTTGTCGATGAAATAGATGCCATTGGACGTGAACGTGGACGAGGGCCAGCTATGGGAGGCCACGATGAGCGGGAGGCGACTTTGAATCAATTGCTAGTTGAAATGGATGGATTCGATACGAATACCCACGTTGTTGTTTTGGCTGGTACTAATCGTCCCAATGTTCTTGACAAGGCTTTGATGCGACCTGGTCGATTTGACAGACATATCAACATTGATCTCCCCGACGTTGAGGGAAGAAAGGCTATTTTCCTGGTTTATTTGAAGCGAGTCAAGACGAAGGAGGACATTCAGGATCTTGCAGGACGATTGGCAGCTCTCACCCCTGGATTTTCTGGTGCAGACATTGCAAATTGTGTCAACGAGGGCGCTTTGATTGCCGCTCGCCGCGTTGCCGACAATATTGAGATTCGAGATTTTGAACAAGCGATCGAGCGTGTTATTGCTGGTCTGGAAAGAAAGAGCAAAGTTTTGAATCCCGAAGAGAAGAAGACTGTTGCCTATCATGAAGCTGGCCATGCAATCTGTGGTTGGTATCTCAAATATGCCGACCCTCTTCTCAAGGTGTCGATCATTCCTCGTGGCCAGGGATTGGGTTACGCCCAGTATCTCCCCCCAGATGTGAATTTAATGAGCTACAACCAGCTCATGGACCAGATGGCCATGACTTTGGGAGGTCGAGTGTCTGAGGAATTGCACTTTGAGTCTGTGACAAGCGGTGGAAGTGATGACTTCAAAAAAGTGACCCGAATGGCCACCGCGATGGTTGCGAACTTTGGAATGTCGGAGAAAGTTGGGTGGGTGAATTTCCAGCAAGATCAAGAATCGTTTAACAAGCCGTTTTCGGAGGAGACTGCTCGAGTCATTGACGAGGAGGTTCGACGGATCGTTGCATCTGCCCATGACCGATGCAAGAAGCTCTTGACCGAAAAGATTGCTGATGTTGACAAAGTTGCAAAAGAACTTTTGGCAAAGGAGGTGATTAGCCGCGAGGACATGATCCGTTTACTGGGACCCCGGCCGTTCCCTGAGCGTAACGATGCCTTTGACAAGTATCTGTTGGGCAAAGACGACAAGAAGGGAACTGAGCCACCGGCCAGTAAGGATACCGGTGCTCCAGCGGCGGCCTAGACGGTTTAGTGTACATACGCGGCGCGAGCCAACATACAAGGACTGTAAATACAAAGAGTCAATTACGGTGGCTAGAGCAAGGTTAGCTATATAGTAGGAAGTGATATGTGCGATAGATAGATACAGGGCATCGTAAAACGTTATTTGTCTGATGGATTGAGGGCGTCCTTGAGAGACACCTGGCCAGTTCCACGGGCGAGCGGTTTAGGCTGAGACGGAGCAGGCCTCCAGCCGATCATGTAGATTATACGAAACGTCGCAGGGACGCTTCCATCTGGGTCTCCGTGGAGGGCCTTGTAGATCTCGTTGGCGGCGATGAGGACGTCTCTAGATAGGTTTCCGGCCGGCATGCCGACCAGGGCATTCGACTGACCCGTATACTGGAGATCGCGCAGCAAGGCAAACATGTCTGGATAGGTCACAATGATATCGTCGACATCAATGGTTGTCAGGCTGAATTTAGCCTTGCCCAGCAAGGAGCCAATGTCCTTGACGTCAGCCAAAGGAGACAGGCGAGGAGCGACCCCACCCCGGCGCTCCATCTCAGCCAATTGCAAGCTTGTTCTCAACTCGAAAAGACTGTCTCCTCCAATCATGCTTGCCATGAACATTCCGTCTGGCTTCAGCGCTCGCTGGATCGACTGCAAGACTCGCGGAAGATCATTGATCCACTGGAGACTAAGATTGCTCAATATGCAATTGTACTCTCGATCGACCGTATGAATGAAGTCCTCTTCGTCAGCATGCACGCGGCGAATGTTGAGGATCTTGTCAAAGTCCACTGGGGGATTGTTTGCAGACTGATCCCGATGTAACTGGTGTGAAGAAAGATCCAGCATCGTGATCTCTCCTAGTCGCGATCGGATCAGCTCGTCATCGTCATTATCGCGCTTACAACACAGCGCTCGCTCCAGCGACCCTGATCCACTGCCAAAGTCGAGAACTTTGGGGAACTTTCGAGTAACAAACTGTGATATTAGAGTAGGCTATCGTTCCAGACTCACAACTAGCCGGTCTACTAGCCGAGACGCAACTTCATCTTCCAAGTAGTCGACCTGACGGCTCTGCTCGATATTGCTTCCAGCCCGATCCCGTCTTGTCTGGCGGATGCTGCGATCAAAGACTTCAAACGGGCTAGTCGAGCAGCGGATACAAGATGAAGAGAAAAACCTGTGACTAGATACAACTCGTTGGGGGAGTCTTTTCATCATGACCGACGTTGCATAGGTTCCACCAGGGAGTTTAGTACGGGAGGTGACGTCTCTAGGGATGGGCCCTTACTACGGAGGACAGCGCTGACTGCAGTCCCACTAGAGGTCCAACAACTGCGGTTACTGATGTTATTGGATGCTAAATGTTTTTCGTTTCACTTTCCGCATAAGTATACATAAAGGTACCAGAAGCTGTCAAGCTCTCCTCGTAGGCATGAGATACTACTGAGCTGTGCAAGCGCCAGATAACGCTCAGTATCATGCCATATCACTATCACATACAGTTCCTTGAGATTAAGGATTCGACATCATAAGGTTTTGCAACGCGGTGACTTTCAGAGATAGTACTAAGATTATGCATGCGACTACCAGCGTCTGCGCTTTGGGTAATGCCCAAGCGTTGACTCGTTGCGGTCGCTTCGTCAGACCGTAGACAAGAGATAAGGTAAAGGTTTCTGATGTGTGGTCCAGATTGCCTATACATTATCTCACCCCAAAATATCCATTATATCCTCCTTTGGTTCGTGGTCATCTTTGGCCTGGACTCTTTGTCGTTTAAAACGACGTTTCGAGGTCTGAGTATTGACCTCGATTCCGAGTTCACGCTCAAGATCCAGAAGAATCTCATCGAGTTCGTTCTGCTGGGACGGAGGCAGATGGCGCTTGCTGACACTTTCAAGACTCGGGAAGGAGCCGAGCTTTTCTTGAGGGTGGAGGATCTTTTGTTGCAAGGCGTGGTTTATCCGTGCAATTAATGGATTGACAATTCTTGCTGGAATGATTTGCTCGTCGGGATTGGAGGGAAAAGTTAGGCAATCAACATATCGATCAAGGGCATTGGCAGTCTTGTCGGAAAGGTCGAGGTTAGACAGGAGAGAAGGAAAAACATAGCGATAGACATCTTCGTCGAATGGTAACCGGCATTCGACCAGAGCTTCAAAATCATAATCAACAAAAGGAGCCAAAGCCACCACTGAGGGTGCTTGGCCAAGCTTGAGTACGAGTCGGGCCAGAGCCAGGGTGCTTGTTTCGTACAAGGCGTGGACCAGACTAGATAAAGCTAGAGCGTCTTGATTAGATGCTCCTTTCTTAGGTACGATATAATTCGATTCATCCATCAGATACCATCGAGGAAAGGATAGAGCTGGAACAAAGCCGATGATCTCAAATGCAGGGGGGTTGGTTATCTCAATCACCTGCATATCTTCTTGTGACATTGGCACCAAGGTCTTGCCATATCTGTATCCAGTTTCAAGGTCTTGATGAGCAACTTCCACCGTACGCTCAGAATCTTCAGGGTCAGGTATAACGTAGCTCCGAGGCCGTTCAACGAGCGTCAGATTATTATGGACGCGGTAAGCGTCCAGGGGATCGGTATTATTTTGAGGATCATTGGCTGTAGCCAAGGATCGGTATACCATAGTTCCACTTATAGGTTTAGCGCGTCGAAGGCAAGGGAAACGCTCAACCTCAATGGATAACTGTGCCATATGATGGCCATCTTCATCACTATCATTGATCTGAGTCCCCTTTCCTAGGGTCAGGCGTCCTTGAAAAGATCGAACGGATCGCACCTGTTTGATAGTATCCCAATCTAGCGTCTTCAAAGCTTTGGATAGATCAATTCGTAATCCTTTACCGTTGAGATGAAGAATGAACTTATCCCAATGATCGAGGTTCGCTGTTTGGACAGATCCAGGCTCAGACTCAGTATCCACGTGAATCAATTGGAAGACAATATCTTCTTGAGCCATCTTAGAAGCCACTGAATCATAGTCGTCAAAACTTATGTTGGTTTTAGAGTTGGTGATGACCACAACAGTCTTGACATATTTAAGCTTTCGACAATGAAGCTCAATCATGTTGACAGCCAGGATAACAGCAGAGAATACTAATGTTAACCAAACAAGCCAGAGATATACGTACGGTCACCATGGCTGGTCTCAGAGTTTGATAGAATCAAGTCATGCTCTAGTTTTCTCAAGTGAGGAGCAAGAAATCTTTGCTGTCAGCCAAAAAGCCACAAAGTAATCTCACTGTTGAAGGGGAAATATCTGCTTAATGTGTCCGTATTCAGACGTTTCATCTAAATGATGCTTGGTTTCTATTCCATTAGCAAAGTGTCCCAGCGTTCCTCACCTTCGGTTCCAACAGCTAATACGGCCTGTAGAGCGGTCTTTCTTCCGCTCGCAATCTATTAATTTAGTCAATAACCAGATGCCCTAACGTACCTTGGCAAAACACGTAGGAAAAAGCCACTTTAATCCATGATCTAGATCTGTGCCTTCTGAGTCCTTGCAACCCATCTCAGGATTCAAATCCACTATATACACGGTAGCCTGAAGTTGGTAAAGATCTCTTTCCATGTAGTATACCTCTTTATCGCTCATTGGTGATCAGGACCGACAAGCGTAGCGCGACAAGGTTCTAGCGAGTATGCAAGCGCACTTTGAGAGCACTACGAGGCCAATTGATTGGGCTCAATTGTATGACGCAGCTTGAAGCCCTCAAGAGTAATGATATGCTGCTCAATAGAGAGGGGTCAGAGTGCAGAGCGTCAGTTGTTACTGATGCTATTATCCCACATGAGACAAGGTGCCCTTAAAATGGGAGCTGAGCGACCGTTGAGAGACTAAGCCGTAGCCATGTCCTTTTACCACAGGAGAAGCTTGCTTTTAATTAAATGTAGCTCAAGTACTGTGTTATACTATAATCAAATGGATACAATCGATTGCTTGGGTCTGCTATTAACTTCATCTTCAAAGAATCTGAAAGAAGCACCGCTGAATAAAACTAAATATACATCTGTTACTACTCCGCCTTTTTGGATCTCTTCTTCTTTGCCTTGAGAGTGACTGCGACCTTTTCCTTTTCGGGTTCATCGATATCCATTTCTTCATCGATTTCCATCTCACCGACTTCCATCTCGTCCTCTTGCGATTGGGCAGCCAGCCTAGCCATTTCAGCCTCGTATTCTCGTAATAGCTCGGGATTCTCTTCGACCAATTTCCTGTCTTGTATCTTCCTCCGTAACTTATTATCCTTCATTCTATTCTTATAGAAGGCCCGCTCTCGCTTCTGTCGGATGTCTTCGACTCTCTTCATGGCTCGCAAAGTAGTGGCCACCAATTCTCGGTTATACCGAACAGGAACGTTCCTTCTAGCAGCGAATGCTAAGGTCGAGTCAACAACCATTTCTTTCCCAGCAGCCTTTCTAAATGCTTTGGTCCATTTAACCTGGCATGTGTCAGTATTCAACTCTTTGCACTTTCCTTCTTACCTTTCTTGGGTTTCTCTTCATCTTGAAGTTCTTGTGACATTTCGACCGACTATTCCATTAGAAAACTGACTTTATATCACGGCACACTCACCAGAATCTAAACTCTTTGGCATCGTTTCTCACAAACATAATCCCATGACCGGGCTAGGAATATTAGTTTAAACCCACAGCTATAACCTACATAGACCGGCGCCGAACAAAAATGACAGTTATACACCCTCATTTTTCAGTTCCTGGATATATAACCAGCTGTCTAACCGAAATTCTCGTTTGGACTTGACTCTCAAAAAAAATTTCCTTCACAGTTGGGAGTTCCAGGTGGGGGTAGGGTAACCGATACAGCACCGCGTTCCTGTCCCGCCTGGCCAAACCGGTTGGAGATGACCACCTGTTAGTAAAGCTAATATTTATGTTTTCCCAGCCCTGGTAGCTTCTTCTCTATTTGACTACTTGGTGTGACCTGTTTAACTTGCTTGCTAAAAGGTACGCCGTGAGACGATTCCCGATCGTGGCTGTTGTTTTATTGACATCTTAGGCTCACTGTCGCTACTGATTTCAAGTCCTCAAACGCCCCTGTTCAGGATCGATATTAATTGATATCTGCCTTGCCGGTATAAACGTGTCGATTTGGGCAACTATAACGCTCCCTTACTTGAAGTTCGCTATTAACGGGTCGGATTGTTTACTCGTTTTTAGGGATCGGCATCTTTGGATAAACTTATGTTACTGGGCTGATCTATCCCATCTTCTGGCTTGATTTTCTTCATGGTTTCACCTTCAGATGAAATTTCTCAACAGTCCCTGCCATCGGTTCGATCTAGGATAGAACGACTCAACATCGAGAATGGGGAGCCTCCTCATTCGGCCCCTGAGCTATATTCAAGTTCAACCAACCATAAACTAGAAAAAACCATAACTCCTCCTCCAAGGACTGTTCTTTCACAAGGTTCGGCCACTTCCAAGACCCCTTCTCAATCCTCTCCTTTTGGCCAGTTTTCTTCAAGTCCGATAAATCAAACCAAATCTCCGACTTTGACTGCCGAAGGAAAACCTATCGTGCCTAAAAAGCCACCTCAAGTCCTCGCAAAGCCAAAGTTTCTTCAATCGCCTGTTTCAAGCTCTGACTCCTCCAGAGAGCCCTCTTTATCTGCTAATCTGTCAAAATCAGTGAATGAGTCCAACGCACCAGACCTTGAAAAGAATGCTTCAAGCCATAAGACAAACATTAATCCTCCTACGTTTTCTCAACAGGCAACACCGGTCCCGTTAGCTAAACCTGTCGTTGAAACTCCCTCGTTATCTCGATCTGTCCCGTCTAAACCTTATAAAGTCGACACTAATATCGTTAACCCGTCTCTGGCACCCCCTCCTCCCCCTAGTTTATCTTCTTCTATTCCGTCTCGGCCCTACCGTGAAGAATTGAGAAACCTGGAGGACCTTCCTAACCTTTCTTCACCTCCAAAGCCAGTCTTGGGCAAACTGGATGAATCCTCGACTTTTATACCACCACCTCCTCCCAGACAAACTAGGACACCGTCCCCAATTCGTCCTGCTCGGAAGATCGTATCTACAACTCCTGGCTCGTCAGACATAAGATCTATTGAAAGCCCGCCTCAATTACCCTCTAGAAAATCTAATCTTGGCGAGCAATTCTCGCCCCCTTCATCCCATTCAATCCACTCTGACTATGTTTCTGTTTCTGTCTCCGACTTTCCACCACCACCTCCTCGTCCCCCTCTACGCTCGAAAACCTTGTCGAAAACTCCAACTCTTCGTTCAAAAGGTACTGAAGATGTTAGTGAAATTCGACCTAATCTTCCTCCCCGTCCCGACGATATGACAACCCGACCCCTTAAAAATGCCCCTTTTAGCTCCAGCTTACCAGATCTATCGATCCCAAGTCGATATCCTGACAAGCCGACGACTTCGGATCCAAACGATTCCTCAGACGATGGGTTTGATGAGAAGTGTTTCCGGGAAGTCCCAGACGAGCGAGCAAAAGGTGTCGAATATGTAGATCTATCCGATACAAATCGAAGGTCTCCAATCTTGGGCGACAAAATCAACGAGCTTCACTGCAAAGGTGAGGTTCGAGTATTAGCCTTGATGGGAAACTACCTATTCACAGGTGGCCAAAATACCAAATTATGGGACTTGGTGACCGGCCAGCCCATATGGAGCTGGTCCAATCACGAGAACCGAGTCACTGCTGCTGCATTTACTCCTTGCGAGGACTACGGGAGCAAGATATGGATGGGAATGAAAGACGGACAGCTCCTGGAGGTGGATATTGCCAAGGGGAAAGTTTGTAATAAACGCAGTTCGGCACATTCTTCAACAGTTTCTTACATTTTTACCTTTTTGGATGAACATGAAGTCTGGACAATCGATGTCAATGGGAGGTTACAGGTGTGGACCTTGGACGAAATGACAGGCTGGCCGCATTTAAATTCGAAACCGATCTCTTTCCGCGTTCCTTCGCCTTATGAGGCCATAGTATTAGTCAATCGGACTCTGTGGGTTGCCAAAGGCAAAGATATCGTGGTGTTGAGCCCCAAAGCCGATGGCAATTGTGCGCGACAGAATGTGAGCGTGACAAATGTACCAATAGGCGCGATCACATGCGGAACCACTCTGGCGGAGGATCAGAAATACGTTTTCTTTGGCCATTCTGACGGAAATATCACCTGCTACTCGACCACTGAGCTCCGGTGTCTGCACACTGTCCAGGCCTCCATGTATCAACTAACGGCAATCTTGGGGGTTGATGAATATCTATGGGCATCATTCAAGACCGGTATGATTTATATTTATGATGTAACGACGAACCCATGGAAGGTAATCAAGGACTGGAAGGCTCATCCAACCGGTATTGCCGCTGGGGGACTTTTCCGCGAGGTTACTGATCATGCTGGTCGAAAGAGCAACAAAAGACGGCGAGTGCGAGCGATATCATTAGGATCGGACTTCAAATTAAGATTATGGGACGGGTCCTTGAAATCTGATTGGATTGAACGGGCCATGAAACAGCATTTGGAAGATTTTTGCGATTTTTCAAGACTGCGAGTGGCCATTTTGACTTGGAACAGTGGAGCATCTAAGCCTACTGATATCAAGAAACAACATTTTGATGAATTTCTGCCCGTCGACACCAGTGAAAGACGAGTAGATATCATTGTGTTTGGGTTCCAGGAACTAGTCGATCTCGATAACAAGAAGCTGACGGCCAAGTCAATGTTCAGGAAGAACAAAAAAGCCAAGGATATATCGCAGTTGCAATCGCAGACCATGTCTCGCCAATATCGCGAGTGGCAGGAATTCCTTCGCCACGAGGTCGAGTCTTTGGGCCCATACGAGCTAGCATATTCTGACAACATGATGGGTCTTTTTACTTGTGTATTTATTCGGTCTTCGTTGATGCCACGAGTGCGAGCCATTGAAGGCAATATTGTCAAAACTGGGCTAGGAGGACTCCACGGTAACAAGGGAGCGCTTGTTGTCCGGTTTCTGATTGATGACACTTCAATGTGCTTTGTAAACTGCCATTTGGCTGCCGGACAGAGCCATGTCATCCAGCGCAACAACGACATCGCTGCCATTATGGACGCGTCTGTGTTTTCGACTGACGCGTTGGCTGATAAGCATGGGCGGCTGAATTCTAATAAATATTTCGTCAATGGAGGGGATGGATCTATGATCCTTGATTATGAGGTCTGCTTTCTCAACGGTGACCTCAATTACAGAATCAATCTTCCTCGGCAGACGGCGGTTCAGTATATTAGACGCAACCAACTCAAAGAGCTGTTGGAGCACGATCAGCTCTTTCTCCAGTGGAAGCGCAATCCTGGTCTTCGGCTGCGCGCCTTTACCGAGCCCAAGATCGAGTTCATGCCGACGTACAAGTTTGATGTTGGGAGCGATGATTATGACACAAGTGAAAAGAGACGTGTACCAGCGTGGTGCGACCGGATATTTTATAGAGGATCCGGAGGGGGTATCACGAATATTGCTTATAAGCGGGTCGATCAAGTCAAAGTCTCTGACCATCGACCCGTGGTGGGACTATACGAATGCCTGGTCAAGACCGTCAATGACACAGAGAGGAGACAAGTTCTGGATCTCGTCGAGACGGATTGGCAGGAGAAAGAGTGAGGCCAGGTGGACTATTAGGCATGAGATGGAATTTAAACTGTACAATTAAAGATGAGGAACAGCGGGCACTCCTGATAGATTTATGCTTGCCGTGATGCGCTCCGTCAAAATCGAAATACA
The DNA here is from genome assembly GCA_003707065.3 of Trigonopsis variabilis. Lineage (NCBI taxonomy): Eukaryota > Fungi > Ascomycota > Trigonopsidomycetes > Trigonopsidales > Trigonopsidaceae > Trigonopsis > Trigonopsis variabilis. The sequence goes on along the minus strand of PPXM03000001.1, from coordinate 1,020,890 downwards.
AGTCTATTTATCGTTTGTATGAGGTTGGGCAGCCGCGTCTGCGCGAGCGTGGAGGGCGTGGAGAGCGTTTACAGCCTCCTTCCTGCTTGCGCGAGCCTCGGGAATGCCTTGCGTATCGATTTCATCCAATTCAAACAGCCGGCGTAGAATCAACTCCGAAACAACCAGGTGTTGCTTGGCTATCTTTTTTGGCAACTCATCTGCGGGAATCTCAGGGTGGTCTGAGGCATAGTGCTCAAGAGCGACTACTTTGGGCTCGAGCTCCTTTAAGCTCAGCGACAGCACGGCAGAGATCTTGTCCAGCGGCGATTGCGGCGGCTTTGGCTTTTCTTCTTTCCTTGGCTGCTCTGACGGCCGTGTCTTTGACTTTCCATGGTCCTTGGACGGGGTCGATGGGGAAGTGGGACGAGGCTGCTTTGCGACCTGGGGAGCAACGGGCTTGGACTTTGGCGAGGTCGAGGAGGGGTGTCTAGAATGGGACGGGGAAACGTTGGATCGAGAAGGGCTTTTTGCGTGTCTAGCTTGGTGTCCTGAAACGACCAGGACCTTTGCTCGCGGCGAGACTCCCAAGTCTCTGAGAGGAGCCCTGTCCGAGGCAATCAGCTTCTTGCCGTTACAGACCAACGTCAGTTTCTCGGGAGGGAAGACCGTAGGAGGGTATTTAGAGTTGAGAGACTTTGAAATGACCAGTCGCAGTTGGCCCAACGTAGCGCCAGACGAGATCGATCCATGGGGTCCGACCGAGACGTCAAAGCTGTCTTTACCGTACCGAACGGAGATCGAGTCGGGAGGCTTGGGACCAGAAAAGAAACCCATTGCAGCGACGATGACTGCAGCGGTACTAAGAGAGACCCAGGGATGGTCGAGGACTGGATCAAGAAAAGGACGAAGCTGGTGGATCAAAGGAGAGCAATAATCTATCAGCGGCGCAAGGTGATCTAGTAAGGGGGAAAGGTATTCGAGAAAAGAAGACAAATAGTCGGCGGCCGTCTCGGGATGATGGCCGACTGGAGGAGGAATCAAAGACGTCACTGTGGGCGGTATATATCGAGTCTCGTTGCAAGGGGAAAGGCTGTCGTTACCGGGATACTCGGGGACGCCCACAACGGCACTGGGTGATTTGATGAAATAGAAAGGGAGCCCTAACAACGTGGTGACCGTCGGAATAGAAAGGCCACAGACAGGCGTGATACGAATAGAATGCAAGGAGGTAATAGAATGACTCTGACAATATAAAGTTATCCAAAAATATGAAGTTACATATCAATAATGTTAGCTCAAACTGGGGAGCCAAGACGAGATCTTGATCCTACAAAAGTGCCGTCATAAGACGATCCAGTAAAGCAGGCTTGATTCGACTGCCCAGCATGGACTGCTTGCCTTTTGGTTCGAGGATGTGTCTTGGAGAAACATAGAGAGCTACATGAATTCCATGCCTCTAGTTCAGCATGACTCTTGCGCCAGGATCATCATATTGATGCGATGCTGGTTGATTGACTGGTGCGATGCTGTTTGACGATACTGGCGATCGCTACTATCGGCTGGTTCCATGGTAGAAAGGGTCACTATCGCAGAAGCGATGCGGCTGCCACCCCTGGTAGCGTTGTCCTTACTAATAAGCCCTACTAATCGCCCTTAGTCATCGTTCCCAGAAGCGACCGACCTTCTTACTGTACTTTTCCCTCAATGGAGTTTACGAGAAAGTTTGGAAAGGAGGCATTGAACTATTTCGCCGGCTCTCCTTTAAATCGGGTCTCCTTTTTACGGGAAGATTCTTCCTTCCTCACCGCTGCTCTCTGTCATGAGTCGACCCGATTTTTGGCGTTTATGAATTTTAACCCAGCCGTCATCCCGGCCGGTGAAGACGCCAACCTGTTTTATCTGTCTTATTCCGAAGTAAAAGACTATATCGGCTCGCCGACTTTTGCTCATGATGACCACAGTCTCAGCCAGTACGACCTCAACGATCCTCCTCCCGATTTGGTTTTTTTGGGATTAAACACCAACGAATCTGGCATTACTTATAGATCTTACCAAGGCCGACCCTATTTCGCCCTCAGTTTCTCCCATCCTGCAACGCCAACCATTCAATCCCGGGGTAAGGCAATCCTGGATCAATTGAGTGAAAAGAATGTCATTTTTGCTCCCGCCAGACAGGGCCAGCACTACCCTCTGAACCGCACTGAGGCTGCAATCTTCGCCCAAGGCCGATCCTTTCTCGATTGGAACAATCGAAACCGATTCTGTCCGGGATGTGGCCAGAAGACGGTTTCAGTCAATGGAGGAACCAAAAAACTCTGCCCGCCTTTAGGCCATGACCCAGCCTGTCCTACAAAAGCAGCTGTTTCTAATGTCACCTTCCCTCGAACCGATCCCGTTATGATTGTGGCAGTTGTCAACTCCGATGGTGACAAGGTCCTTTTGGCCCACGGCAAACGATTTCCCCACATGAAAATGTACTCGTGTCTTGCCGGGTTTGTTGAACCTGCCGAAAGCGTCGAGGAAGCGGTTCGTCGAGAGGTCTGGGAGGAATCGGGAATCGATGTCGACCGGGTGATTGTCCATTCGACCCAGCCGTGGCCCTATCCGTCTAGTCTCATGATGGGGTGTATTGCTATAGCTGTGCCTGGAGCCAAAATTGACCTTGGAAATGACCCTGAACTCCTCGACGCGCGCTGGTTCTCGCTTGCTGAAGTCGCCAAGGTGGTCCAGAACCAGGAAGACGGCAAACTGGAGGAAACCCCAGACAACCCCGATTGGTTTATCCCTCCCGAGCAAGCAATCGCTCACACCTTGATCAAGGCCGTTGCATGTGATCATTACCACTTACTATAGTTACCTCTCAGTGGAGTGTATTATATATCAGACAGGTTATCGTCTCACACTACACCGCAATGTTTTAACCGTAGCCACATTATATTCTACATAGGAGACAAGTCCACATATAACTCCACTTATTCCCGTTCCTTCTGAGCCGTCTCTGCAGCCTTCCTCTCCTTTCTCCGTCGCTTCGACTCTAGCTCATGCCATTCTCCATCGAGACCGTCCAAACAAGGCTTTTCAGGCAGAGGGTCCTCTGTTGTGAAAAAAGGGTGAACCAGTGCTTCCTTACAGGACGGCCGCTTCAGAGGGTCTAGAGATAAGAGCCTAGCAGCAAGATCCAGCCCCTGTTGAGACATTTTGGCCTTGAATAATTCTATAAATCGACAAGGCCAAGCCTTCACCTTGACAAGATCATACCATGGTAGTCGCGTGACCTCGGGCCAAGACTCGACCGTCGGAGTGCCCATAATAGCATAAATGGCATTTAGCTGAGTGATCTCATTATCACCTTGAAAAATGGCTTTCCTTGTAAAGAATTCTACCATAAGACATCCAATACCCCAAACGTCTACCCCAGGACCATAGGCTGTCTCACCCAAGAGCAGCTCTGGGGGCCGGTACCAGAGAGTGATGACACGATTGGTGTAGTCAACGTTTGTCCGATGCTTGTCAAAGACGCGGGCGAGTCCAAAATCCGCCAGTTTCAAGACCCCTGACTTACTGATAAGTATATTAGATGCCTTGATGTCGCGGTGGAGAATACCACGATGGTGAATATAAGCTAATCCCTCAATCATTTGCCGAAGCAGATCCTTTGTCTGAGCCAAAGGAAGGCGGAATGTAGGATGAGTTAATAAGCCAGTCAGATCATGGTCAAGATAGTCAAACACAATCAGTACTGAACCCTTTTCTACCATCATTTCCCTCAACTCCACCACGTTCCTATGACGAAGAGACTGAAGTAACTTGATTTCTCGTAATGCTGTGATAGGAAACCCATCCCGTTCACCCTCCATACGAATTCGCTTCAAGGCCACATACTCTTTTGAGATCCGATTGAGTGCCTTATAGACCTTACCATATGTTCCTTCTCCAACCTGGGATATACGATCATAAAGTGATCGAGTATTCGGCAAGCGTGATTTTCTCAAATCAGTGACGGTCTCCTTATCCTCTGCCTTTGAGGGAGATTGCCTCTCATGCTTCACCACTTCCGTTGGCAAGGGCGTTTCATTGACCTTGTCATTGCGTATGTCAAACCGACTTTTCTTTGTCATGGAGATTTTAAACTTTATCCCACTGGGCCGCTTGTCTTGGTTTAGCCGTCTCTTTTCCGTTGCCGATATCAGATCAGGACTCTTGTCAGAAAACTGAGGGCGTGGTAAGTCATCCCCTTGCCGCTTGGAGTCCTGCACATATTTGACTGGCCTCTCAGTCCTCTCAGTCCTCTCAGTTCTCTCAGCCCTCTCAACTCTTTCAACTCTTTCAACTCTCTCAGTCGGACTCCGCTCTCTCTCTCGTACTCGAGAAGACGGTTCATAGTCATTATAATGATCTCTTGTCTCTTCGTTTCGATCATAATTATCGTAGCTTTCTTCTTCCTGCCTTTCATGCAGATCGCCATCTTCTCGTTCTCTCACTCTTTGTCTTCGAGGTTCTAAATGACGGTCATAAACTGGGGACAGAGGATGATCGTCACTATATTTAGGAGGACGATTAAACTTCCTTTTCCTTGAATCAAACCGGTTTGACCCTTGTGAAGAATAATTCTGGTGATATCCGCTATGACCGCTAGGAGTAGACTCGTAATCATCCTGACGGTGAGATCTTGGGTAAGAGTATTGAGGCCTTGAATATCCTCCCGCTTTGCTAGAACTGGGATAAATCGGATATCGAGTGTCATTCCGACCGTGGCTTGGAGGCGTAGGATAATCTATCTCTCGATCTGGGTTGTTTGTCCGTGCATTCTGAGGGCCATGGTATGATCGATCTTTCGTTAGCAATCCTTCTTCGAAAAGATAGAGCCATGGACAGTAACATGAAGTCCAGAGAATAGACATACCTGATGATTGGCCCTGTCGAGGACGTCTATAGCCACCGTAGTCATTCCTCCCTTTGTAATATTTTCCCATGAGGAAGATTTCCGAAACTAAGTGGAGCTAGATCTCGAAAACAAAGCACCGAGAGCGATTTAGAGTCGCTTGCCGTGAGCGTTATTGACCAAACCACCTAGTTGTCAGGATGAAGCAGGGTAACTAAAACTCTGCGCCTTCTTCTCCTGCCAGAGGCGCCACTGGCCGCCGACGCCAGCAAAGCAGATTTACGTCTACAAAGTCTACTTTTAATGGAGGCCAGATGGGACTCTGACTGGAGAATGAAGGTGCAAAGTTCAGAGGGTACCTGGCCAAAAGAGAGGTCCGATGGACATGAAGAACATCACGTAGTAATGCACACTTGCATGCCAGAAAATAAAAGACTTCAAGGAGTCTCGATCCCACATGAAAAGGCAAACGAGCTATCCCATAGTTTGAAGAGGATATGGGCATATCCTGGTGAGAGTAGATTAAGACGCAGGATCATGGCTATCTCAAAAGCGACGGGCTTATCAAGGTATCCCGCGAACAGAACAGCTTTACTTCTCGGAATTGTCCACAGAAAGTCTGAATTTTCAGGGATGAAAACAAAACATCAAGGAGGCTAAACCAACAGATACTATCCATCGCCACACGGGATTATAGCCATTTTTATGGCCACCATCGCTAGAATAATAATGCGCCTAAGAAAGCATCATGATGTACATCAAATGCTGCCAAAGAAATTCGGCAACAAACGGTCAAGAACGAATCTGACAACTGGTGGCAAAGACTACAGCCATATCAACCTTGGATAGAGAGGAGCAAAAGCCAGAGATTGTTAGACAATATTAGAGGAACCGGCTTTTAGTCGGCCATGTCAGGAAACCGCTGTACTATTCAAAAAAGTAGTCAAAGAAAGTAATGCTAAGATGATAAGAATAAAAGGGGGGAGCAAGTGAAACTCAATGTGGTCGGTGACAACGAGTGAGCCTGGCGGAATCATACATGGGATATCACAAAATGAATTGCCTAGCGAAAAAATTCTTTTTTACTCGACTTACGCTATTTTCTATATCGCTTTCTACATATTATTGTTGGCATCGTCATAATGCTTTGATGGTCATGACTCTACTGTGATATCAGATACGGAAATAGATAAACGGAGGTGTCTGTAAAGAACCAGTAGCACCATTATGTGTATTCCCATAAATCCCTATGTACAGAATGTAAGTTAAGAGTTAAGAGTAAAGTAGAGTTTATATATATATGTATTTAAATTGAAATGATCTTTCGGAAGCGGAGAGTGATCTCAGTAATTCCTATCTATCTAAAGGCTCCAAATTTAATTCTAAAGATGAATGGTCCTAACACGCGAGCTATGAAACACCGTAGCCAAGCTTTGATCCACGTCGACCAGGAAAATGAAGAAGGACCAAAATTGGGGTCTATCACTTTAGTTGTTCTAAGGATATTAGTAACTGAGACAAAAAAGAGCGAAATACCTTTTATAAAGAGTCGGATCTATAACATTAGTTGATATATAAGTAAGAAACTTACAGTCAGTCAATACTCCCGAGACTCCTAGGTTTGTAACCCATCTAAAACGATTAGGAGGAGTTTAGTAGCAGTGTACATACTTCATTATCTCAGGATCATTAACAGTCCATACAAAAAGCTTTTTATTCTTGTGATGGAGCGCATCGACCAACATTCGTCCCGGCCAATCAAGGAGACCATAGGCGTACAAGTTCACACCAACGAGATGAGGGGTATCTAATAACTTGACTGCAGTCAATGGGTTTATTCCAATGAAGACCAGTGGGAACTCAGGAAGGTACTTTTGTAACTCCTAAGAAGTCAGAAACTGTATGAGCGGAAGGTACCTTAAGAAACTTGATCTAGAAAGGTTAGAACAAAGCCAATAGAGAAATTATTTATTTACCAAAGAGAACCCTATCACAAGGTGTTGAGCAAACCATTCTCTAGGCCTAGCTTTACACTGACCGATTTCCTGGGCAATGAATTTGGCAACTTCCAGACGAGCCAATGGCTTAATATCGACCATTACCCATCGATCAGTCATGTCTCTTTGTCCAATAAACTGTAATAGGTCTGCAAAGGTCGGTAATTTTTCATGAGGTGGGTCGACATGAACTAATTTATCTAAACAGCCGTGATAATTACTTTCAGAAATTTTATAATTTTCACCGTAGCATCTTGCTGTCGTGGGATCCTGTCGATCTGTTAAAGTCGTTCAACTCCAAAACTCATACGTGGCAGACAATGACGACGTCATCCGCTGATAATTGAACATCTGCAGAGTTAGATTAGCAACATCTATAAACGTACCGCACTCAAAGCCTTGACACCCTCGTTCGAGAGCATCATTGAATGCCGCAATAGTGTTTTCAGGATATGTTTCTTGAGATCTGTCATTAGCCTGAATGTCCTGCTTTAACCTACCCTCGATGGGCAATAGTCATGGGAAGTCCCGAGACATTTTCTGTCCAGTTAGTATCTTAGCGATTGCCCCTGAGAACCAACTTTCAAGGACCTGCATTGTCTATTCCGATACCGAGGAGGACGTAATTAAGAAAGTATACTAATTTCTGACACACTCGATCCGAGCTTAAAGAATGTATCGTTGTTACGCAACTCATCTCTGGATCGTTACCTGATCTGGGTGCATCACCAGTTCGAAGCAACGCCAAAGATATAGACCTTCTTGTACTTTATATTCCCTGATATTTCGGTTATGGGAGCATCCGATTCCAAGTTGAATTTCAAAAAGGGGATTCTGAATCTATGCGAGAATCGGTTTATCTCTTTGGATGATCCCTTGTGGGCACAGGTAAGAGGCAATCCCAATGGTGTCTAACTTGTTTCAGTTTTGGACGTTACCCGAATCCTCTCAAGATATTTTTTCCTTGTTTGGATCACATGATATCCGTCGCACATTATCAAATGCCCCTGAGAACATCCATAGTCTGCTTGCGGTGTTGATTGGCCAAGTGATCAAATGCCGCCAGGATCCAAAATTCCCGAATGAAACTTCTCCTGCTAAAGACATTCTGAATTGTATTCGAATTATTACTAGGTTATTACCATACTTGTACGAAAATTCTGAAGAATGCGCCTGGCTAGATGATTTTCTCTGGACGGTGGACGGGCCTAAAGCTTTTATTGAAAACGTTGGCTCGAATCAATCAATTGATGGCACATCGTCAATTATTAGCGATGGAAAACTGATTGGAGAAAATCTTATTGACAGTGTCTGTGATTTATTGTTCCTACCTAATTTCTGTCTTCCTCCGCGATGCAGTGACGAAGAAGGAGGCGAAGCAGGAAATACTTCTCCGAATGGTATTATATCATATGATATATGGGAAACGGGAATAGGATCCAAGACTCCCGTTGGATCTACGAAAGAGCTGGATTTAAATAAGATCGATCTTTTGCGATTCCTGTTAACTCTACATTCAAAGGCGATGTACGTCTCTACAAGTCAACTTCCAGGTGAAGGTATCCAGTCTTTAACCTACATGGTTACGAATCCCAATCGCAGGGCTGTTTTGGGGCTACTTTGCTCTATCATCAATATTGCTATTAAGCATAGTGCTAGTTGGCTGGCATCCTATAACTCGATTGCCATTTTTAGCAATCGCCAGATTCTCACAGTCTATTCTCTCAATCTCCTTATCACCCTTCTCGTGTACCCTTTACCTAACCATGGCTCCTACGTTCCCCAATGGTATATTAATGAAAAATCAACCAATAAAGAAATTGTTCTTCGAAATAACTATCGTTATTATCTTGGAAAACTTCATCGATCTAAAGACCTTCAATTTATCGTTGACGGGATCTTCAAAGTTCTTAATCGCCCGATCCAGTCTTCTACTTCTTATATGAAAGCTTCAAGCGAGAAACCTGAAAAAGTCATTGAACTTTTGGTCTTGTTTTGGGAAATCCTGCAATGCAACAAACGGCTATTTCCTTACTTGGTCAAAGCGGGAAGAGGACAAGAGACCTTTATTTTCTTGACATTCTATTCTATCATAAGCCTTGAGTACAACTCTAAACGCGGCTTAATGGCTCTTTGTGTTTACATCTGCCAGTATCTCTCAATGTACCCAGAGGCTGCGATGGTTTTTAATCAACGTCTTGATAACCCCAATTCTTTGCCTTTTGCAATCAAGCTCGATACCTCTTCTTATAACATTGGTGAGTTCCTTATCCGGCATATTAGCCAACGGCATCTCCAAAAACATATAGATATCTCTCTCTATCCTTCCGTCATGGCTATTCTTTACAACGTATGTGAGGTCACTCGCAATATCACTCTTGGCGGAGCTAGAATTCTGGTTAAAATGTGTATATCTATGATGAACCCAAGCTTTCTTTTCTTGAATGAGATGAATCATTTTCTCCTCGAGGTCACCCTCAAATCTATCAATAGTCTTCTCGAGCGGAATTTTCAGGACAATGCAAGCTTGGCATATGCGATATATGAGAAGCGTGAGTTTTTCTTCAAGCTGAGAGATCTCATGCATAATAAAGATCTAGATTTTGCAGATTACTCGGGCAAGGGCAAGGAACCGATGTCATCGCCTAATCCTGACATTAAACCAGGGCTCGAACGGTCAAAGGACGGATCCAACCCATTGGCGGAAGAGGGTCTGACTCTCGACGTTCACCGTATATCTGATAGCTCCCGTAATTTTTCTGCATCGGAAGAGTGGGTCGATCAGTGGCTACCTAACCTGCCGATCGAGACCTGTCTGAAGATTATTGAAATGTTGGAAGAACAGAAGAGTACCATCCCTCTGCCGAAAATTGTGAGTGGCTCAGCTTCAAGCAGCACCACTTCTCTGCCGTCATCTACTGTCGAAGCGAATGAAGCCATCAGCAAAATCCGCCTTTTACAGTTTGGGGCCTCTTCTAAGACCCAACAATCATCTCCTGTTAACGCGGCTGAGGAGGCGATCTCTCCCGACACGGAAGTACCTGAACAAGTCCAGGACGGGAAAGAAAATGACACAATGCCTTTTGAATGGACGACTTTATCTTTGGGATGGTATGAGAGTCTAGTGTGGAGTGTCATTTTCGAGTCAGAGATGTTGCCTTCCAACAATGGACAAGCGCTTGGAGTTTGGGACTCGACAAATACCAAACTTTTCCGGGTTCAGACAGGGACCAATGAGATTAGTTTCTTACGTCCTCGTGGGGCTATTGATGCTGTCGGATCCTCAATAATTGAAGGTCTAAAAAGATTAAAAATTAGTGACCCGGATCGAGAGCCGGATAGGAGCGAACAAGTGTGATGCCTCGAAGATATCAATTCTACAAGAAGAGAACCAAACAAAAAATCCATTATATGCCCCGAAGTCTAAACGTGTCTATCACATATATATCTATCTAAGAGAGTTCTTTGAGGGGGAGAGAAGGGTGTCTGCTGGCACGAAAGGCCATGATCGAGTAAGTTATATATTGAATGGCGATGATGCAGTCCAGAGACATTTGAAGAAGACCGCAGATGAGGAACTGTGGCTGAATATTTTCGGTCTTAAGGAAGAAGATGATTTTTGAGAAGTCACCGCCTAACCAACTCAATAGGAGGGATACTCGGAACCCTTTGACTGAACCTCGGCGAGCGTTTGTTATTATTTGAGGTAAAGGTAGAATAGCTTCAATTCCAAGAGCCTGAGTTGATTAGAAAAAAACACCGATTAACCTACCATAAACCCGAGTAAATCCCCATAGAATGTGTAGTTTCTTAGAACTATGTCCAAAACGAGAAGGGTGAGACCAAAAAACAATAAAAACTGGATTTAGTGAAACGGTTAGACAACAGTGCCTACCTTTCTGTAACGTCGGATATCCCTCCATTGCCAGAAACTAAAAGGTCTTGAGCTAGGCTCAGATCCAGGCCCGTATTGACGGTAGCGGACGGCCAAATCCAACAAGACGAGCTGGACCATGACCATAGTGATGGCTTGTAGCAAGAGACCAATATCGAAAGGCTTATTTATCCAGAAGACAATGCGCAATATACTAGAAAAGAGCATAATAGCACATAAATCCAAGGAAAACCCTGCCGAAGATTTATCTTTGTAAATGGCAAAGACGCTGTCACCCCATGAAGCTATGGGAGAAACGGATAAGAATGCCCATGCACAGTAGCGGACGGGTATCCCAAATAGATATCCCAAAGCATCAGGACTGGCGGCCTGAGACATCTAGAAGGACGGTTGACAGACAAAGGAGAGGTGTTTTCTTGCCTTCTAAGTATAGAATCGTTGGGTGGTAACTCTAGGCAACCGAGGATTCTGATAGACTGGGCTGTCACATGTGACAGTTGATCTACAGATAGACACACGGAATGGGCCAAGAATACAAGCCCTTCAGCCAGATGGTAGATGTTGAAAAAAGTAGTATGGGCTCGGCTTACTAGGATATGATTGGGGTTGATTATTTATCTATTCGTTGCCGTCATGATCTCGGAGTATACAACTTTATGTCGATTTACTTACCTAAGCTGTCATTACGGTTGGGACGAGACAAACAGGGCAGGGCAGTGAACAGCGGGAGGGAACGAAAAATTTAGTAAGGAGCCCTCACCAATTCGTATTCAATCCGCTACAGTAAGGAAGCCCAAGACCACAACGAGTTAGCATGGAAGAAACAGAGATTCAAGAAGATCTGGTTAACTCTAAAGGACAAAGGTTCCCAAGGTGTCATTTTTTATTACCTAACAAGCGGTTTCGACAATGTAAGATGCAAAGAAAAGAGTCGCGGCCCTATTGCGCTCAACATATGGATAAGCTTAGTGAAAAAATGGATCGTATTCCGTGTCCTCTGGATCCAAGACACAGCGTCAAGGCTAAAGATATCCACCAGCATTTACTAAAGTGTCCAAAGCGAAGACAAATGGACTATACCTTGAGTCAACCTTGGTTTCATGAAAACATCAACGTGCAATCAAGTGCTACCTGTGCTCGAGAAACGATATCAGAATCAGACTACCTACAGGTTATAGAGAAATTAAGGGATCTGGACGCAAGTTTGAAATTTGCTTACGAAACTAGCATTAAGAGTCACTCTGCCCTCTACGAGAGATTGAATGAAGTCGACAATAAAAAGCATGCTCTGCAACAAAGCTCGCTGATTGGTAATCTTGACCACTATAAATGTCTACAGAATAATAACATATTCCTTGAACTGGGTTCTGGTCGAGCAGAATTGAGTCGATACCTTAATAATAGCTTGGGTGATTCTGAGTCTAATTTTTTTCTTCTGATTGATAGAGATGGCATGAGACTTAAACTGGACCAAAAGATCGTAAATGATTCGGTTAGTAAAGGCTCAAAGCCGCCAGAGGTTCGAAGAATTAAAGCCGACATCAAAGATATATGCCTTTCAAAAGCAATATCATCCTCTTTTCCCAACTGTCGAGCTAGATCAGTCATAGCATATTCAAAGCATCTATGTGGTGCAGCTACTGATCTATCCCTGTCTATGTTGATCAACTATCTTGAAAGCAGCGATACAATTCCCTTAAGTAATGTTTTCATAGCTCTCTGCTGTCGACATAGGTGTGATTATTCTAGTTATCTACCAGAGGCCTCTCAATGGCTTACATCTATCGGATTAAATGGACCCAAGACATTCTCGATCCTTAGTAAAATGACATCCTGGGCTGTGTGCGGACAAAGGCCGGGAAAAGAGAATTATGAGAACGCTTTTGGTCTGACAGCCAGTGAACGGCAGCACTGGGGGGACTTAGCTAGAAAAGTCCTTGACCAGGGCCGCCTAGTCGCGTTACGGAAACATGGATTTCAAGCGGATATTGTGACTTATATTGATCCAGAAATTACTCTAGAAAACCGCCTTCTTATTGCTCGTCCCGCAAAACAATTATCCTTAACCCTATGATACATACCAAGTCTATGATTTGAGAAGAACTTCGAGATCGACCGTTTCACGCCAATATGAGCCCCATCGTCGGATCGCTAAAGGGCATAAGAGACACGCAGCATTAATAGCTGCCAGCATAGTCATTAGCCATTGAATGTGCATGCCATTCAACAAAGGTGAAGAAATAAAACAGGCAATAGCAGCCAGAATGCATCTGATGAAATTATTAACAGCCACAGCTGAACTGCCTCGGCCAGGCAGAGCATCGACCAAGTATGTGGTGCTATTGCCAAACACAATCTGAGTACTGAGACCAAACAGGAATGTCCCAATCAGAGGAAGGACCCAGTGATGTTTGTACCAAGCTAGCCAGCCGAAAAGCAATAAAGAGATTGGTAAAAGTATTGCTCCTGTAAAGACATTTTCTGCAATTCGACTTTCAGCGACCAAAATCCCATCAGTCTTGCTTGCTTCTCGACGAATGATATAATCACTCCATCGTCCCCCTATGATTGCTGAGATAAAATATCCAATCGAATTCGGGATATACATTAGACCTATAAGGGTAGCTTTCATGCTATAAGGCGGGTCTGAATAGACGTATTCGATGGCGATATTTACAAAGTAGAGACTCATGAAGCATAACGATGCCTGAATAACACAGAGCGCAACAGGAGGATAACGAAGGAAGATGAAAGCACGGGTTGGCCGGACAAGATAGACAGAAGTGAGACGGAGAGTCTTGTGAAGACGTCGTTCGCCCGGAATTGTATCTGTCTTGGTTGGTTTTCCGGTTTCTGGAAGGAAAAAGACGACCATAAATAACAATGCTCCACCAATAATGACAAGAAACCACTGCGTTGCTCTCCAACCCCACTTGCTGGTCAGCGCACCACTAATAATTGGTGCAATGAGAGGTCCACAAAGTGGACCAAGATAAAAGTAACCCATAAACGTGCCCCGTTCTTTTGTCTCAAACACGTCCCCGATCGTGCCGGCTCCGACTGACTGGACTGCGGCTGCTGCTCCGCCATAGAGCAGACGAAAGACAATAAAGGCAGAAATATTTGTGGCTAAGGCCCCTCCAATACCAAATGCGACGAATATAATAAATGAAACGATGTATACTATTCGTCGTCCTTGTCGTTCACTCAAAGCGCTCCACCACATGGGGAAGAAGCCAAGAGAGAGCATGTAAACGCCGACAGATACGGTGACCATTGCATCAGTGGTATCAAGATCTGACTCGATTGATGAAAGTGCCGGAAATAATACACCAGAGCCCATAGGGCCCACCATTCCGGCCAGGGCTACACAGAGGACGATAAGGTACTTTATAGGTCGTCTGTACTGCAGCGGATCTTCCAGTTCGGGAACAAGACATACCTGGCCAAAAAACCCTCGTGACTTGGATCGTGGAATCGAGCGAGTAGTGCTCGAAGGGGCCAAGATCAGTCTAGAAGTCCATGGTTCCATCGCCGACCCAACCTGGGTCAACTGTCCTTCTTCCTTCCCCTCACGGTTTAATTTACCTGCCGAAAAAAAACGGTCTTGCACATTCTCATCGCTGGACTTCCTAGACATTTCTATGTCGCTATTATCTTGACCCACCAGCCATCTTTCGTCGTAGTCATCCAAAGCATTCGCGCTAGCTTCACCCGCACCAGTGACGGCCGTAACAAATGCTGTTTCCTCTGCTTGAGGAGAATAGATTCTTGACCCGACAGGTGATAATCCATTTAAGGACCGGTTTGTTCGAGTCGGCCAAAGTTCGTCGCTCTTGCTTGCGACTTTTTCGGTCTTAGACATGATCTTCAGCCATGGAAACACTTCTCTGCGTTATAACTGCTCTCCTGAAGCCTTTTTAACCGAGATTATCTCACAATAGTTTGCAATCTTAAGGTTGGTATGAGTTTCCCCGACGTCCATCTACTTGATTACCGGGTATCAAAGGCAGAACTGACCATCAGGTTAAGAACAGCGATATCGGGAAAGATTAGATCTATGAATACGGCAACGACAGAGAAGGGCTTGCTTGCACATTAGAAGCTTGCGCTATATACATTTAAATCATGTCTACAGAACAATATAGAAAAGGTTGACCGCCATCGTTCGTTGCTGATGCTCAGGAGGTCGTGTGGCCCTTGCAAATGTAACGCTTTCCCCCTCCTTTTCTAATTGTTAGCGGGCCGTTTCTGCAATAAGGTCGATTCGGTAGCACGCGAGATTTTAGGAATGCGTAATAGTGAAATAAGTCACCCGCAATGGCAATCGATGCCATCACTGTATGAGGGTCGAGAACAACCATTATTCTCTGGCACAGGTATGCGGAGGAAATTTTGGTTATCAAAGTAGCAAAGTACGTACAAGTAATCCTATTATAGAGAGCCGAATGGGAGGGCTTTTGTACTTAAAGTTGCGTTGTCATTACCTAATACTGATTATTTTAACTTCATGGGGACACTGGCTCAGGAATTCAAGTTAGTGTTCCATGCGAATGAGGGGCCGGTAGGAATACCAGATCAAAATAACCATGATCCATAGACAAGCCACCACAATCTGGCTGGTGGTTTCATTTGAAGGCCAGACATCCCAAGCGCCTTCTTGGATAATCCAAAACACAGATTGAACGGCCGGTGGTAGGTTGCTTTTATAAAGAAGGAAAGGATTGGTCCAGGCCATCCAAGAGTAGAACTGGAAGTGGAGAGATCTTGCGCAGGCCATTCCAATCAGATTAGAAGTTGCCAAGATTATAAGGATAGCCTCAGGGTCGAGAGGAAGGAGAGGAGTGGTCCGTTTAAAGGGCAAGAGGAGAGTTTGCTTGAGGGAAAGAGACGAGAAGTTCCATCGAGTAGTAAGAAAGAGAGCAAGGAGTGAAAGATGGAGGACAAGAAGAGACTGCGCGAATTCTGGAGAGAGAAAGACGTCCTTAGAGATAAACTTCCAATTGACCGTCTCACGATATAGAAATTGTCGAGAAAACTCAAAGGCACGAGACACGTAAGCAGAAGAGTTGTCCAAGAAGGGAGTAGCAAAAATTATCTGGACCTCAGCCAGAAAATAGATTAACAGTGCCAACTTTTTCCAAGTTACCTGTTGCCAAAGAATGGCAAAGATTCCTGGAAGATATAGCAACGAGTTCATCTTGATCCCGACGGCCACACTAATCCACATTATTCCCATGCTCCAAAGCATATTCTGAAAAAAGGCAATTGACAATAACGTCGCTAGAACGTTGAAGCAGTCGTTGAACATGCGCAATAGGTAGATGCTATGCAGCCGCTTGGAAAGAATCAAAGGAAACAAGGCGTAAGGAGGAGCCTAAACGGTTAATCAGGAGCCTAAAAGACCTGCATACCCTGGCTTTGTTATATATGTACATAGTAACAGCCAAACTGCTGAGATAAACCCCCGCAAAGATATACTGGGCGAGGCGGATATTCTGGCCATGATTTGTCAAATGATATAGAATTCGAAAAACGGCAACATGCCCACCCGGATATCTGTAGTTAGAAATACCATCTATAGACATGATAACTTACACCAAAGGTCCTGTTTCTCCCGAGATTTTCTTAGACGGTTAGCTGATCTTCTGTGTCGTCGATCTCACGGTGTAATCGCGCTCTCCGCTCTCGAATATCTCGATTTGCTCCATATAGGATGCCCAGTCGATCTCAGTGTCTAGAAAAGTCAGCGCGAAGTCTCAATTGACTTCATACAAGGGATTGCGTGGATGATCCCAAAGCAGAAAAGGACATCTATAGAAAACAAAACACATCCACAGATAACTGTATATCTTGGATCTAGAAGAGCCTGATAAATATTCCTGGCTCTGTCTAGAATAGCCCTCATATCTTTTCAAGAGAGTTGCGTGGTAGCGTCGTGTACGTGAGAAGGAGATAGCTAATACCTCGCTGGATAAGGCTTCATACCCAGATATCCTCAAGAAGTCTTAAGGGTATGTAATACACCCACAGACATACCTCGGATAATGAATAACATTCTGGCCTATTTTCAATGGTCTTACACTTGAAAGACGAATGAGAGTTTGAGGTCAAAGAGCAAGCATGCCTACATATTATAAAGCCGAGACAAATAATACAGATATACACAAAAATCAAACAATTTAACAAAAGTCCGTCAGAGGTTATGTTTCACCGTTCCTTCGCGAGTTACATGCCACAATCTTGATCTTGTCGGCGTTCACCACATCATTATTATCCATCCTGAATTGAGCGTTCTTTACAATGAAAATCCAAACTTCATCGCAAAACCGATAAGTATGTAAATGACCCTAAAAATTAGTCTTGCATGTAAAGCCAAACCGGCTCTGGTAAGCATGCCGGGAACGCTGATCACCAAGGACAAAGAGAAATAGAAAATAATACTTCGATATGACAGAATGGGAAAGGTATAAAATAAAAAGTGTATCTATGCAAGATAAGAACGATTATGACCAGCGCAGACGGCAAGGAAACCGATTCACAAACACTCACTTTGAACGTCAAGCGAGACCGGACTTTCTCAGACAAGATATCGGCCACAGCACGGTCAAACTATTTGTAAGTCTCACTCATAGATGATTCATACATTTTCGAGGATTTTTCGGGCAAGCTGTGGGGGGATCTTGGCATCCCTTGGAGTTAGACTGTTCACCTGTTAATCATACTTGATTAGCTCGTCCAGGGCATCAGCGAGAGCCGTACCAATGCTATACGTTAGACATCCCAGTTACCGCATTCAATTACCTGCTACTCCTATATAATTCATAATATGGGAGTTGATTACTCATGGAGCTTGCCAGGTTCAGTGGGGCGGATGACAACCAGAGATGGGAGGGCTAGCCAGCAATAAGCTGCGATCCAGCCAACGCTACAAGATGGCTGCATTATATGATTCAATTTAAGTCTACAGTTGATAAATATGTATTTTATTTCATCATTAGGTCATGGCTGGAGATGTAAACTGATTCGAGAGAAAGGTCTGAAGGCGTAGCCCTGAAGGCACACCTAGACACGATGAGATGAACAATAACCTAGTGCATGTTATAACTAGGTAAGAGGAAGTAATTAGACCTGAGCCTCAGAAAGACAAGAAATAAAAAATGCCCCAGAACAGGCAAGCATCATTTGACCATGGCTAGCATTTTTGTTATTGCATCTTTGCAAGCCTTTTCGTTATAAGTAGAAGCTGCTTTACCAATTGCAAGCATTTCTTGAATGCAATCTGCTAAAGCGTCCATGTCCATCCTAGATTTCGCCAGCCACTTGACGAACTTCTTTGCTCGAGCCTTATCATTCGGAGTGACCACGACAGCCATATAAATGCAAGTGATAGTAATCATATGAGGAGGGTAAAGTAAAGGGAGATCTGTGACATAAGAAACGTTTATAAAAGACCAAGTGGACTCCAATTCGGGGACAGTCAGGCCCAAGGCACCTGGAGACAGCTCTAGAACCTTGAGTAGTTGATTGAGTGATCGATAAGGATGGTGAATAATGAGATAACTGTCGAGTTCCTCGATTAAGTAAAACTCACACTCTGCCAGCCGCGAAGCATCTTGAGCCAAGACCTCAGGCCATAGCGACCTGGCTTCTGATAAGACAGTCCGAATATGTAGTGGGCACTCTTCCGTCTTACATGCCAGATATACGCACGTCGCGGCCATGAGGTAGGGATTAGTTTCACGAATACTAGCCTTAACATAGAAGCGACTGAGGTAAACGTAAGCCGTCGCTAATGCCTGCTGTCTGACAGAAAGATGAGCTCCTAAACTTTGAATCACTGGATCTTAGTGGCTCATGGCGATCACAAGTTGACATACAGTTGAATAAAAAGATTCGGACATGCCTCCTATCCCCCAAATCAATATTGATAGTCTCAATACCAGCCTTTTGAATCCTTTCCTCTGTTATAGCCCGGCTTTCCTCAAGCTGACTCCGTGAGAATTGCCAATGGAGCCTCTGGGATGAAGTCCAGTAGTTCGCCGCCTAACTGTCAGTAAACCCATCAAGCAATCATATGATCCACGGCACCCCTTCATTTAACACAATTGCAGTCTCTTAGACTCTAAAATCTCTTGACGGTTTTACTTACCATCGGCTAGTTGGCGTCCTTGAGCAGAGGGCTCGAGATGAACGGTGATACAACAACTCGACAACCAGTCGATGGCTCTCGCTCTCCTTCGGCAAGACTTATAATTAGGACAGAAAGCTCTTTGGAGATGGTGGATTCCTCTCAGAGACATCCAGATGGAACCCATCATATGAAAGAAGAGCGGATCCGGCGGCTGTTTGATATTCTCGACTCAAAACATACCGGTCATCTCGATGTCGACGGTCTAAAACAGGGGTTTTCCAGGCTAGACAGCTGTAAGTATAGATTATATTGTTTAATATTGTTTTTCCGCCGCAGCGTTTTCTTTTGTTTGCTTTGGTTGTCGATCTGTCATGCGCTGTGGTCTGGTTCTGGCTCGCTTTCCATCACTTCTATACGTGTTCAGAGTAATTTTCTAGTCTCAGCGATCTTTTTATTTCTATTTTATTTCATTTCTATCGCCAATGATCGATTTCGCTATGATAGGTTTTGGTGCATCTATACGTTTTAACTGAATTTGATCTTTTATGCCTTGCAGCCATAGTTCATATCCCAAGTGATTGTGCAGACATGGGCAGCGTTCTCACCTGTCTCACTATTACGTTCAATATCATTGGTCTCAGTATTAACTTCAGCGTTACAATATGCGGATGCTCTTCTGCTACGCCTGATAAATGTTGTGGATGAAAATAAAGATGGAGTTGTGGATGTAAGTATGATTTGGAAGCTATTGGATCTAATTTTAGTATCGTGAGTTCAGGCACTTTGTGCGCAGCACCGAGGATCAGTTGTACATGCTCTTTAGGGAAATCGATACCACTCATAAAGGATATTTAAGTAGGGATGATATTCGAAATGAACTGGGGTCGTCGGGAATCGAGATTCCGGAAGCAAAACTAGATCAATTTTTCGAATCCATCGATAGGAATGAAGACGGTGTCATTTCCTTCGATGAATGGCGAGATTATATGCTATTCTTTCCCGAATGTTCTTCTCTCAAGGATGCCTATATCTATTTCGATGATAGCCTGCAGTTATCATCTGATGGTGACATGCTTGTTTCGGACGACTTGATGCACGGTATAGGTTATTTCCTATGCGGAGGTCTGGCTGGAGCAATATCTCGAACAACGACTGCTCCTTTAGATAGAATTAAGGTCGCTTTAATTGCTAGTACTAGTCCTCGACCTGCGAGTGCTAAGGTCCATCCTCGAAGCCAGTTGCTCGAGGTTGTTTCTGGTATTTGGAAAAAAGGTGGAATTAGAAGCTTTTTTGTTGGAAACTTGTTGAATATTGTCAAGGTGATGCCTGAATCGGCCATCAAATTTGGAACGTTTGAAGCAACTAAACGGACAATGGCCGAGTTGCTAAATGTGGATGTTTCTGAGATCCCGCGAGCCTGCACGTTCTGCGCAGGAGGAGTCGGAGGAGCTGTTGCTCAATTCGCAGTATACCCAATAGACACTTTGAAATTGTGAGTCAAGCAAATTGTATCGCAGCTAATAACAGTCGGGTCCAATGTGAAGCAGGTTTCAGCAAACTAAGGGGCAATGCATTGTTACGGGACACAATGAAAAAGATGTGGCTCAATGGAGGGTTGGCCTCATTCTATCGGGGAATCTATCTTGGCGTGGGCGGCATTTTCCCGTTTGCTGCCATGGACCTTGGGACATTCGAACTAATCAAGCGGGCCGTGGTGACTGCTAAAGCTCATAAGCTCCATTGTGACGAATCAGATATTAGGTTAAGCAGCATTTCCGTTTTGACTATCGGAGCCTTTAGCGGAAGCGTTGGTGCAACGATGGTCTATCCCATCAATTTGCTCCGGACGCGACTACAGGCTCAAGGCACAGCATCCCATCCATATACATACACGGGGCTCTCTGATGTCTATCGACAAACCTTAGCCCGGGAAGGATACAAAGGGCTTTACCGTGGCCTGGTACCCAATCTTGCCAAAGTAGCGCCGGCAGTTAGCATAAGGTAAGCTTCGATGAGAGGATGAGCTAATTTCCAGTTACCTGGTCTATGAGAACTCAAAGATTCTGCTGGGGCTGGAATGAAGAGTGGAGATTAAGTGATTATCATCAAACGCCTCGTCATCATCTGTGGAGTTTTTTTGGTTAGTTTTTGGAACAAGATCTTGTTATTAGATAGGCTATGTACATTGATATTAATCATCGCTCGAATTGACCGTCTCTAGCCAACAGTCGATATCAAGTGGAGACGCATGTATTTTTCGAATCGGACGTAGCAAGGCTTTTCGCTCGTTGACTTTGTCCTCAGCTGCAATCCAGTCCTTCTCTCTCATATCACTATTCTCCTCAGCTTTTAGCTCCATCGCCAGAGTGAACGTCCACTGATCGCCTGCAGGAGAAAGAGCCCCTACGACTCCATTCAGCTGCACAAGATAAGCTTTAAATTGGGCTTCAGCATCGGCTAGATCGAGATGAGGCCGACTGATGCTAATAAGTTAGTATTGAGAATATCCAGCGCAGCTAACGTACGGAAGCTCCCAGTTCTCAGGGGAAGTTGTAGGGAAAGAAGACAGATCAAAGACGTATCTTTCCTTTGGGTCGTTATTTTCATCAAGCAGTACCAGTCCCAAAGTTGAAACAGATCCTTTTTTCATTTCCGCACCAACTGCCACCACCGCATTCTCTATCCATTCACATACAGCCTTGTGCCTGCACTGAGGCACAGCCATATTGTACTCTCGTGCCATGAAGAAAGCTTCCTTTGGGTACAATTGTCGACCGTGCAATATTGAATGGAACGCTATGACCAGAAATTGAGAGAATACTCTACATAGGTCATCATAAGTCGCCATAGTGGATCATCGTTATTAGAGTGTGGAGAGCTCGACCGCGCTACTGAGCTGGTCTTACATGCAACAACGCGTCTTGCTTTCGGTCCATCCTGCTTACTACGCACCACGGCTCTGAGAAGAGAGAGATCTTCTGTATTGTAAGCTATTTTGTATCTACTTCTTATTTGCTTGTCAAGGCGTTCCATCTTGTCAGAAACTTGGCAGCTTCTAGAACGTAAGATTGTCCCTTCCTTTTGTGTTCCCGCGTCGATTCTATCCACTCAATTCCTTCCTATCTTTGCGCTTTCTACCTTCTCCACCGTGATAATTCACTACTTCAGAAACTTTGTTGAAGATGTGATACAGGCCCGACGGTAGCCGGAAAATGAACTGATGGGAAAAGAACCGCGTCATTCCAACAAGGGTCTGACATCATGGCCAGTCTAGAACGGACCTATTAGCGAAAAAATGAGACTGATTGAGGATTACTTGGAATATACTCTTCTCTCGATAGTAAAGTAAGAGCTCATAATTATCAGATCAACCGGATCTACCGTGGTCTTCGTTTCTGTAGCGCTCCTCACACGTTTAATTACCAAACAGTGCTAATAGCGCTGCGTCTAGGAGTGAACGACGTCAATTTAAGGTGACAGACACCCACATATACTCGCCGCTTTAAGTAGTCCATAACTGACCTGTCACTCTCGCAAAGATCCTGGAAACATGTCATCCTTATTGGATATTCTCACGGATACCTTATCGCCCGACAAAGAAACGCGTGAAAATGGAGAGCAGAGATTGGTTGAATTATTTGATCTCCAACCTGGAAATACCTGTCGTTCTCTAGTTGATCTGGCCTGCTCCATCCAGAGTGAAGGGTCTTTTAGACAGCTCGCCTTATTGGTGTTGAAACGGTTATTGCCTCGGGGGTGGAGTATGGAGTTTGATGAATATAATAATGTCAACATTCCAGATGATGCGAAAGATTACGTGCGCAATAATTTGATTGGACTATTGGCTGATCCGAGCCGGAAAATTCGATCTGCTGCATCTTACACGATCAGCAAGATTGCGGTGGTTGATTTCCCTGACCAGTGGCCTCAATTATTCAATCAATTGTTTGATTTATTGGTCAATCATAAAGGGGTAGCCGAGGAAGGCGCGTTACGGGTCATCCGAGACCTTTTGGATGAAGCCTTGACCGAAGACGAGTTCTTTAATGTCTGTGGAACGGTAATGATAGTACTATATGATACCGCTATCGACCCTTCAAGAGGGTTGCTCTCTAGAGCGTCTGTTTTTGAGACAGTTACTTCTGCTGTCCAATTTTTTGATGTGGTGGATAGGAATCAGGACAAAGTTGACCAGTTTGCCTCGTCAGTGGTTTCAGGCTGGGTTAATGTGCTGATCGATACTTTTAACTTGTCTTATGGTGATATCGACTGCCAAGCGACCACCGTCAAGCACAAGGCATGCGGATTAGTGCGCGCGTTGATTGATATTTTTCCTAAAAAGACTTCTCAGTTTCTTGAGCCATTGTTCTTTGCGTGCTATAATGACCTCCAGAGAGCTCTCCCAATTCACGTCAATGTCAACGTCCTTGGAGAGGAATCGGAATCACCTGATGTATCAGATGAAGATGTCAGCTCCATCCAAGATGTCGTCCTAGGCCATTTGAATCTCTTGGACAGCTTCTTCATGAAAAAGCAGGTCTGCCAGTTTTTCTTGTCCTCAAAAGGTGAGAATGACCCTATAGATCATCTGCTACAGCTGCTGACCTCGGCATCTCTAATCACAACCGAAACTGAAGAACAATGGGATGACGATTTTAATAGCTTTATTTCAGAAGAGATCGAGCTTTCGACTCAATTTACTCCTCGTGTGGCATGCAGTGACATACTTGCCAACCTTTCATCCCCTACCGCTCATCTAGGGCCTTCCTTGCTTGAAAAGTCCTGTGCTTCTCTATCGCTCAAGCTATCTTCCGACTGGAAACGTTTTGAAGCGACCTTATTCATCATTCAGACTCTGCTAGGTGGTGAACTCGACTTCAAAGCTGTTCCTGTGACCACTCTCGGTAATACCCTTAACCTGATCTCTCATGTCTTTCAAAGTCAACTACCTTCGATCATTTGGTCTAGGTCTCTGCTCTGTGCTGCTAAAATATTCTCATGTCCGCTAGGACAAAATGTTAAAAATCTAGCGCTACCATTGTTTGAACGCATGCTGAGCTCAATCAGGGTAGATGAAGATCCAATGTTACTACATATCACTGTTGTATTCATGTGTTTACCGGGGTTTAAGCGAGTCCTTGACCCATCATCTCTGAAATCTCACCAGCAAAACTTACTCGTCCTGCTGTTCCTTGTATCCACCAAGGTTAGCAATGACTCAGTATCTGCTATACTCGATTCGGTTGAGTCATTGGCGGCGTTAGACTACTCTAATGCTTTCAATCCAGAAAACCATCTGGTCGAGTCACTCTTTAATCTCCTGCTCAAGGATCCTGCTGACGTTGATGCTTCGTCCACCATCATTGACCTCTTTGAGACTTTTTTGACTGAGTCTGAGGGCAGCTATAAGGACCTTTACGTTGTTAGTCTCCCTCTTCTGCTAAGATATCTAGATTTTGGACTACAAAATCTTGACGAATATTCATCTTTGACTGCTACTCTTATCAGTATCACTGCTCTCTTTGTCATTAACGGCCCTGCTGTTTCAAAAGACTTCTTGGACGCCATTCTCCCTAAAATCTGTGGTACAATCTTAAACCTACAAGATGACGAGGTTATCCAGGTAGCTACGTCCTGCCTGGCCAACATTGTCGACCGAAATTATGACACTATAGTGCATTGGACTGACCCTCACTCTAATAAATCAGGTCTTCAGCTTTCTCTCGAAGCTGCACATGTCTTACTATCCAAAGATTCGTTATCTGATTCAGCCTTGATTTATGCTGGGAACCTCCTTTCCAGTTTCTTTGACCATCTTGATAGTAATATCCTTGCAATTCTCCCTCAAGTTCTCGAGGCTGTGGTCCGGCGTTTGTCTAAAGCTGAGAAGCCGATGCTTGTCCAGAATCTCATAAATATATTCGTTAAATTGATCCTCAAGTCTCATAATCCCGTCGAACTAGTGAACCTTCTCAGTGCAATGGACATTGGCGGACACTCAGGTTTGGAGATCGTCGTGACAAAGTGGCTCGACAATTTCAGCGTCGTCAATGGATTCCATGAGATAGTAGCCAAGTAAGGAACTCTCTTTTTGTCATCTACTGACCTGTCTAGTGCTGATGCTTTAAAAATTCTATATTTGCTTAATGATCCCCGCGTTTCCCAAATCATGGTCAAAGGTGATCTTATAGTGGATAAAAATGAGATGAACGTCATCATGACCAGGGCTCGATCTAAGCATTGTAAGTTCCATTGTAAACTCCAAACTAACCAAAGCCAATACCCGATACAGCTTAGTTCCGGCTCCAGTCAAGATTGTGAAGTTACTCATTAAGGAGCTTGAGTCCCAGTCTGTCGCTGCTCAGGGCTCCGTTCGTCGTGGGCTACGAGGGGCCAGACAAGACTTGCAAGAAGACGAAGAAGATGACGGCGAGTGGGAGGATCTCGAATCTGATGATGAAGACCAACGGGCCAACTACTACAACGGTAAGGGCATCCAACCTGTCCAGCGCTAAAATCTAGACTTACAAGAAATCTATGACGCTTTTAAAGGCGGATCTGGGGGTGGCATGGCGAATTATGAAGAGTCCGAGCAGTTTATTGTGAGTCTTGTACGGGTGAACAAGCTAATCACAGCAACGAATTAGGGGATTCTTGCAGCAGATTTCGGGGCTTGGGTTTGAGGATATCTACAAGCAATTGAATGAGCAAGAGCAAGCGTTATTGCGGAAGACAATGATCAGTGGCAACTAAAGGTCCATGTTAAAAGATTTTTGGAACGTCTCTCGTCTCGCCGTCGATCCAGTTGACGATGCTTACAGCGCGCGGCCGAGGAATGCCGGACGAGTCGTAGAGCACAACGCTGACGAGGTCGGAAACTTTATGAATATCCTTGTCCGGCTCGAGTTCGTTTGCAGTGATCCACACCGCCATCCCTAGTGAATCCACCAGGGTCATGAAGAATCCGATGATGGGAATACTTTCCATGGCAATAAAGAGAAAGCCAAAGCTAAGGTTAGCCGCAGACGAAGCAGTCAAGATACGCACATGGCGAAGGTACTGTGGACAGAAGCCAGGTATCTTTGCTCGTCGGAATAGGTCAACCCGAGGATTCTAAAGTAATACTTGCAGTATTTAACGGTATAGTCATGAGGAGAGATGGACGCAGCTATAAATGGCCCGGCCACTGGTATCATCCGTAGACAGAAGCGAAGAAAGCGGCTATAAAAGGCCATAGGGCTTTTCGAAAGCATGGTCGCAACCTCCACCGACGTTGGCCAGACAAACTTGAAGCCAGACTTGACCAGCTTGCCATTCCCAGACCGCTCGATGGCCCGGTTGATAACAAGAGGATGGCCCAGACGTCGGTAAGCCTTGCTGGCGACTTGTGTGGGTAACATTAACGCTGTCCACGTAAAAGGTATCAGGATCAGCGGGCTCAACGGAAAGAGTATGACAGATAATAGAGAGACCATTATGAAAAGAGGAACAAAAGCAAACCCAACGAGAACAAGAAATATAATGAACCCAAGGGAAATCAGCCCATAACGTGTCCAGAGCTCCGAGGAGCAATACAGGTTCAGCCCGCCAATAGCGCCTAGTGATAAACCTAGGAAGGCTTCATTCAGACATTCTGTGAGAATATAAAGACCAGACTTCTTGTATGCCATGACAAGTACGCGAATATGCAGGATGTTACAAATAGTTCTGCGATGTGAACTGCAAATAGGCCTGCAAACGTTGTCGAGAGGTACAGTAAACAACGGTAGACCAGTGCACCAAGAACAACAGGTAGTAAGGCGAAGTGTATGCATGCCTTGCTACAAGGTCCTAAGATCCCGATCGACGACTGTAAAGGTTTCGTAAGATAGCTGCAACAAGAAAAAATAGAAAAACTAAGGATCATGGAATGCTGCTCAATTCAACAGTGCCCTTGTTCTGTCATGTTGGTCATACTTAACTTGCATAGTCGCGTACGAGAGCAGCACATTCGGTTGTGAGGAGAAATTGCCGGTAAAGGCACCAGAATACAAGTGCTCAAAAGTTAGTAAGAAATGGATTCTTCAGTGATTACAAAATGGATTCGACTTAGTAGGGATACGGTTCTTTCGGCGCAGACCGTTACTGCTGTAGCTTTGTTCTGTCAGAGGCGCTACATCATGTGACGGCCTTGGTCATTGTCCAAGTGATCATGTCCTTAGTTGGTAAGACTTGTTTAATAACAGGAGCATCCTCAGGAATTGGACTAGCAATTGCTAGGGAATTTGCTCGGCAAGGCGCCTCGTGCGTTCTTGTCGCCCGAGACAAGGGCAGACTAGAAGCTGCCGTCCAGTCTCTAGACCGGCAGGGTGGTCAGTCCCATTCCTTTCATAGCGTTGATATCTCAAAGCTGAATGGCCCATACTCCGGATTGGCGGTAGGTTAGAGAGACGAACGTGCTAATGTGAGAAATTGGCTCCGCTTCATACGTTGGTCAACTGTGCGGGTGAGTAAGAAGAGTGTTCATGTGCTTAACTTAGGCCTCTCTCAACAAAGCTTGTTTATTAAGACCAAACCAGAAGAGGTCCGCCAACTCCTACAAGTGAATCTCGAAGGCGCTGTCTACATGTGCCAGACTTTTGCGCGGCAGCTGATGAGAAACGAAGGTAACATCATCAATGTTTCATCTATTTTGGCTTTTGTAGGTCTTCCAGGATCGGCAATATACTCTGCAGCAAAAGCAGGGTTGATTGGGCTTTCCAAATCACTGGCGGTAGAGTATCAAGCCTATGGAGTCAGAGTCAACGCCTTGTGCCCAGGACTAATAGAAACTAAAATGTCCAAAGGTAAGAATTCGTTTTTTGGTGTTCTAAAGTCTAGTCATATCTCCTCAGGTGAAAGAAGCGCTCGTGTCTAGGATCCCCTTGCGTCGCTTTGGAACTCCAGAAGAAGTCGCCAATGCAGCGCTTTTCTTGGCCACCAATACTTATTGCAACGGTACCAGTTTGATTCTAGACGGTGGACTGAGCGCAAATTAAGTCCACGCGACGACACCATTGGCATTGGCAAGACACGAATACAAGTCAGGCATCTACTGTCTCTAATCAATTGTAATGGGGGCATCGTCATCCTCAATGGCAATGACATCCTTTTCAGACTCGACTCTTTTTGGTGGAGGCCCATCATTTTCCGATGATGCCTTGCGTTTGCCGAGCTTGACATCGTCGTCCTGCCATTCTCTCGGAGGCAGAGTCTCAGGTCGACGTGGAATGTCGACAGAGGCCACCTTAATTTTTTCCTCGGTTTGATTAGGAGATACCAAAAGCTCCAAATTGACCCGTGGCTCTTCGTCATTCTCGTCAACAATGGTGATGAATGTCCCTGGTTGGACTCCAAGCGACTGCAAGGTCGAATCAAGTTTATCTTCAAAGTCTAGGTCATACAGAAGCTTATCGGTCAGAACGCTCAGGTCTTCCTCGTAGCCAAAATCGTTCCGGACTTGGTCAACTAGGTCCCGGAGGGTAGTGGAAGCAACGTCCATTTCCACCACAGTTCGGGCTACCCCAGAAATTGCACAGGCTGGATTTGGAGGATGGAGCTTCTCGATACTGAAAACACGGTCAGTGGTGCTCGATATGAAAACATTCCGTGCCTGGTCGAGCTTTCCAGACAGGACTTTGATGGCCTGGAGGACGCAAACACCGGCAATAATGGCATTAGTCGTCGCTATAGCCGGAATGATGTTTCCAGCCATTCGCTTAATTTCAAACTTGGATTGCCAGTCGATATGAAACTCGTACGCACGCAGACAAGCAGCTGCAACCACAAAGTCAAGAGTATCTTCATCGTCTTTATCAAAGTCGAGTACTGCAGTAGGATCTGCCTTTTGTAACTCGATCAACCGTTCCTTTAAGCGGTTGGCACTATCGACAAACACCACAAAGCATTCCTCTAAGGACCATTTCTTCATGCTTTGAGTAGAAATATCAGTGCTGACTTCACCAGATTGGTTCAAAAGGGTATCATAATCAAGAGTCACTGGCTTTGGGCGAGTTTTCCACATTGTCTCCATCGACAAGAGTCTCTGGATATCAACATTAAAGACTTTCTGAAAAACGAGCCTAGTGAAGTCATCCAAGGCCATATTCTCCCGAATATGGTTCAACTCGACCCTTTCTGTTTTCAGTTTGCTCAGCTCCTCTTTGTTTTCTCCATCCAGTGGGACCTCTTCCTCCTCGATTCCAAACACTTGCGAGAACAAATAATTCTTGGCCCATACAATACAATGGATCAACTGACTAGGCGTGCTCCGTATGGTGCAAACGGGAAAACTTTTGGGTACCGCTTTCGGGTTGCAATCATAACACTCAGTCAAGCCGGCCACAATGACTTGAACTTGACCATTGAATCCGGTTGTTCCACTCTCAATTAAAGGAACATTGGCAGTTATACACATGCGATTGACGTATCTCCGTGCATCAAGGTTGTCCAGACCGTTGAAGACGAGATCAAACTGTTTGAACCAGTGAACATCGAACTTTGAGTCTTTTATATCACTGTGATAGGCATGAAGTTCCACGTCTGGGTTAAAATTATGAGCAACTTTTTTTGCGACCTGTTCGTTAGTCTAGCTTACTCGCCTTCCTTACCAGAGCTTTAGGCTGTTTGATATGTTCTTGCCCAAATAGAAACTGTCGATTGAGATTGCTTAAATCAATCGTGTCCAGATCCACCTTCAGTCAGATTGACATATATCAAACACTGCCTTACAATTTGAACTTGTTTGAACCCCATCATCACCAAGTCTTTCAGCAACTCGCATCCAATGCCGCCTGCTCCAACCATTAGAACCGTCGCCTCCAATAAGTATCATTCCCGAAGCCCACATACCTCTTTAACATGATTATAATCAGCTCCTAGAGCTCTTTTCGCATAATCATACCGACTCATGCCCTAATGTATATGTTGATGAAATGATGAGTTACTGTAACGCTGACCCTCGCTCTGGGCAGTTCTCATTTTTCACTCACGCTTCCTTAGTAGATTGCCAGTCTAGTAAATTCAGAAATATTACACCTTTGGAACACCTTCTACGTATTACATAAAGGAGGAGCCTGACTTAAACCTCATTTTGTATGGCTACGAGTCCAAGTGTCAGTGCGGACATGAGTGAATGACCACTCTGATGCGCAAAAGCCTTGATCCAGGGATTAGGAAGGCGACTAAGAAGAAAACATGACTCGATTCCGCTCAAAGCGTTTCTCTCAAGCACTTTTTGAGGTTTGCGAAGGACAAGTGAATCGAGAACAACTAGAACAAGATCTCTCTTGGGCCCTCTCCCAATTTGTAGCCAGACGAGCCCGATATAGAGCTGATAACATCTCTAATAAAGCTATAAGAGCCAAACGCGGTCAGAGAGAGACATGTCAAGAAGGACCTTCAATGTAACAATAGCCAACTCCCAAAGGGATTACCCGGTTCACCTCGAGCTGGGAGTTTTCCCGGCAAAAAAAAAAGACACTTTCAAGAAAACAAGTCGTTGGCGTCTGTTATTAGTTTTTCAAAAGGAGAGGACGAGGTGTATTATATACCCTGGCATATTCCGTGATAACTGATCCCGATTTTACCGAATTCAGAGGATGCCCACGAGGACTGACTGGGACTTATTAGGAGTCCGGTCCTCGGCCAAATTTATTGCTGACAATTCTCAGGATGTCGCTATTTCGTTACCAGAGTGTGAAATTGCTGCTTTGACCGTGAGTGTTCAAGAGAAGGCGGAGCTGAGGGGCAGATCGACGAGGCCATGAGGGCTAAAGGTTATGATACGAGTTCTTGGATAACTCAGCCCTTACATCCCAAGGATCAAAACGTACAGACACTGGACTGGATTTTTGCTGTGGATCTTTTGAATTTTAGCTTCTGGTCCGAGGCAGACCTCTTAGACACGGGGCAGAGCAACACTCAGCGGTATGCAGTCGAATGGAAGAAGGAAAAGTGGACTGGGTACAGGAGTCTCCTTGCTGCCATAAACAGGGCTCTTGAAGAAGGTATGTGATTTTTCCCTCTAGTCTAATCATCTTGGTATTCCCATAACCAGCCCGAGATTCTGGATAAGCGAGAACTTTACGGATAATTTGATGTCTCACATATTTCGAAGCTGTACGCGAGAACAGATACCTTTACTGGAAGAACGGTGTGCATGCTTGAGGGAAGCAGGTCAAATTCTCTGCCAGGTATATTAAGATCTTGCGTACTGCTAATAAAAGAAATATAACGGGACTTTTCTGAGTCTTCTCCAACAGGCTGATCATTCGGCTGTGGCTCTTGTGGACACGGTCGTCCGGGAAATTCCGTCATTCAGGGACGAGTCTGAATTCCTGGGAAGAAAAGGTAACATATTTGGGAGCCTTCCCGTATTAACAGTAGTGAAATTCTATAAGAGAGCTCAGATTCTTGTTTCAGGTATGTTTGTCTGTGCCGCTATTGTTCTAATGACAGAAATATGGGCTGCTTTTCAAGGGCAAGGATATGGTCGATTTGTTGACATTGATCAATTAACAATGTTTGCAGACTATCGTGTTCCACAAATGCTATATGAGTTGGGATGTCTCAAATACTCTCCGTCTCTGTCTGAGAAGCTACGTGCTCATCAGCTCTTCCCTCACGGCTCGAGGGAAGAAATTGAACTCCGAGGATGCAGTATATGGTGTGTGGAGGAGATTCGGACCCAAATCCTCAAGTCCGACCCCCAGTCCCATATTAACTCCGTCTTAATTGACTTCTACCTTTGGGATACAGCCAAAGAAATCCAAGCCCGTCGAGCACTCAAGGGAGAAACTCTGAAGATTGCTTGTCACCGCACTAGAAGCATCTTTTACTAGATTACACCCATTAGGAAACGGTGCTGCAGCACTATTCTTTATAAAGTCAAGGAAGAGCTATGCGGATAGAATATAATGATACACAAAAGTTAGATTGCTTTAAATACTGTATACTACATCTCTTCATTGATTTATCCAGAGGAGGTAGAACACCTCGATACTTGAATTTACACAAAACTTTACAAAAACACCCACAATCATAGCCTCCCCAAATCCAATTCCCAGTACCCATGACTTGTTATATAATTTTCAATATATGAATAATGGTGACATGGATGTCAACAATTCTCCCATTCTAGCCAGTTTGCAGAGTATTTCGGTTCACTCCGTCCTTCCTTACTTTCAAGAATAAGCTTCACTACCTGTGGAGGATCCAATCCCATGACTTTAGCTCTATTCCACCGTTCTAATCGGGTCATCCCAGAAACAGGTCCATACTCTGGTGAGAGATCAAAATTCAGGAGCACCTTTTCAGCAGTATTGTAGCTTTCTTGATGTATAGGACTGGTCATCTTTTCCTGGAGGATTTTTGCAAACGTGTCTTTAAATATCTTGGCTTCGGGATCTAATGACGGATAACTGTCCTCGGGCTCATCTTTAGGCACCTGTTTTTTGATGACTCTCTTCTTTGGTTCATCGACCACTTTCTTGGCTTTGGCAGCTGCAGAAGCATTCTGACCCTTTCTAACCTTGAAATTGTCGGTCAGTCTTGCCTGGCCATTCTTCGCTTTGGCTTTTCCCATACTAAGTTATTGAAGATGTGATTGAGAGAGTAGACAGCCCCCGTTGCCTTCACTCGGTAACACGCATTACACCCTCGTTACAATCACCACTTTTCGACCCATCTCGAGACGAATTTTCGACGGACATCATGAGCGACGAATTCCGACGTAAACGTCGAAGAGGTTGGTGAAGTTGAATTCTGGACTGACGAGAAAATAGACGATGATTATGGTCCAAGACGAAACGTGCGGCCTGATAGTCGCACTATGATCCGACGCAGTCTAATTTCACTGGGCGAACGAGTAAGCTGATTTGAAAGGAATTCTGTCTAATATTATAGACACAAGGCACCCATGCTGATGAAATTAAGCATGTTGGGTCTCAATTGGCGCATGAAGCTAATGATGACCGGGCCCTTCATACCATCTTCTCGACGACCCTGGGAATAATCATCGAGCAGCCCCTGAAAATGCCGTTTGTGGCTTCAGCGGTTCTTTATGGAGCTTCACTGAGTCCTAAACTCGCTGAATCATTTATTACTTTTGCTACAACTAAAGTTCAGCAACTATTGGATGATGGACGGTTGAACCAGTTCAAGTTGGCTCTCCGATTTGTCTTACTTCTTCAACCTCTTTTTGAATCTGACGCTTCACCGCTGTTGGAAACTATTTTATCTACAATCTTAGACTCACAGGGAGGACAGAACATCTTGACTCCTGTCAATCGAGAACTGCTCTATATCTTGCTGATTTCTTTGCCTTATTTGATCATAGGAGATATATCCTCGACCTCAAAAGAGGAAGCTGCTTCCTTGTTATACCAAGCGACAAACTTGGTTGCTGATGATTCTTCGTCAGGATCACTAGCTTCTCATTTCCCTGCCTTTGCCGGCGAGGCAGCCTATCCTCAACTAGACGTTCTAGAAGCATTGGCTAATGCCATCAAAACTGCATCCGAGTCGGATTGGTCCGCCATCGAAATTATCCCAAGACCGGGAACAGAGTGGGAGATTGATTATTCAACTATCGCCAAGTTCCCTCTTCCCCAAGTCTCTTTCGCAAATCTCTCTAATGCTAAACTTTGCCGTGGCGAGCGTCACACTTATTTCAGAGCTTTGACTAATACCCCGGTCGAAAGTATACCAGGTCCTGAGAAACTAGAAGCCCATATCATCCGTGACTTGGCAGATGATGTACTTTTCCACCTCGACTTTAATCGCCAAGAGGTGGCTCGACTATTAACTTCACTGGATCTCCTCCTTGCTCCTGGCTACTTTGCCCCGCCTGCTTCCACTATTGAGACCCTTCAGCGGGAAGCTGAAGCCGGTCAGCCAACCTGGAAAATTGAAGATGTTGTCATCGAAGCTGTGTTTGCTCAACTCTTTTGTCTACCTGATCCCATTTTGATGCCTGTTTATTACCATTCAGTCCTCATCGAATGCTGTAATATGGCCCCTACTGCTATTGCTCCTGTCTTTGGTCGCTTCATGACTTGGATCCATGACTTATTGGAAGCTGCTGATATTGAACTTTTGTTCCGGCTCGTCGATTGGTTCGCGCAACATCTCAGTAACTTTGCCTATATTTGGAAATGGCATGCTTGGACAGATGATCTCGCCTTACCTGAACTCCATCCTCGACTCGCTTTTGTACGTAACGTTATTGCAAAAGAACTCCGCCTCAGTTTCTTCCAACGAATTGAAGACACCATCCCTGACGACTTTTCTCTCCTACTGAAAGAACCTCCTGAGACTCCCTTTTGTGTTTACGACCCTTCCAACGAAGGA
Organism: Trigonopsis variabilis; assembly: GCA_003707065.3. Classification (NCBI taxonomy): domain Eukaryota; kingdom Fungi; phylum Ascomycota; class Trigonopsidomycetes; order Trigonopsidales; family Trigonopsidaceae; genus Trigonopsis; species Trigonopsis variabilis. The sequence continues at coordinate 986,631 of PPXM03000001.1, read as the reverse complement.
TCTTTAGCAACCACGGCCTCGGAAATAATTGCCGCTTATCGTCGAGGAGATTCATCCGAAGACTTTGGCAAGGTAATTGATGAGGCATCAAGCACGATAGGATCATTGATTGCTGATGGAGCTCTAGCTGATCAGCCTGTTGACTGGTACATCCGTGACATGATGATGCAGTTAGTCTGTTTTCTTGGCGCTCGATCTCTCTCACATGCGGATAATTGGCTCGAACGAACTCGAGAGACTCTTCGCGAGCATATTGGTGAATCTGCCGAAACTCAATATGATGCTGTCAAGAGTATTTTCACCTTTTGGAAAGATTCACTGGCCATCGGTGCCCAGATTGTTGTCAAAATGTTTAACCACAATGTCTTATCCGCTTCTCCAATCATCGATTTCATCGTTTTGGACAATGATCATCTTTCATCGGAAATTCAAACCCCAAAGGCATCTCGCTTGGCAGACATGGCCTTTTATGAGCTTTTCATCCAGCTACTGAGTAAACTTGATACGCGGGTGAAGCAACTTAATAGTGTTTCTGACCAAGGAATGACGACAGAGCAACAGGCAGTCCTCAGAGAGAACAAAGACAAGTTGTCCAAGGAGCAAACAACGGTGAATTTGAGATTGGTGAGTCTGTTTGATGCTGGAATCGAGGATGAATCAGACGAATGGGTGTCTTGGTGGTGCAAGAGCTATCTTCGAATGACCCTTCGTCGTTTCCGTAAAGAGTATAAGTTAATGGAGGCTGATCTTGGGGCTCTGGACCTGTCAGCGACATCGCGAGATTTGATTGATGAAATGATAGCTTATAAGTAGATGGAAGCTAGAAAAAGTATATTAGTGGACTTTGATTTTTAGATGGAGCTGCTGATGGCGCATGATGTATGAGATGAACAAATTCCCACCTTTAATAGTCTAATTGAATGTACAAAAGGAAAAAAGGACCCAAGTAACACCTGGTGAAGAATGGTCATCGGACTTGTCTCCGACGAAGACCATCATGCTCATGGGTATCAAAATCAGTAGTAGCATGACCACTATGCATTCTTTGATCAGATGGTTCAGGCATGAGGACATCATTAGCGAGAAAGAAGGAGCCTACAGGATGACGAGGAGGCAGGTCGGATTCAGACTGGGAGACAGAGCGATCATCGAGGTTCTCACTTAGCGGTCGGAAATTGGGGGTTTCGTGAGTAGATGCGGACGTTGACGGCGGCGAAGTGGACGATGGCGGGACCTCGGTAGAGTTGGGGGGATTCGAAGGAGGATAAGTTGACTGTCGTGTATTTTTGCTTCGCGGCCAGACAGAAGGGATGGCGATTTGTTGGAATCTTGGAGCGACACAGCGTTCATTAAACCATTTTCGGATCCGAGTCTGGATGACTTGAGCGATTTTGGGGACGTTTTGTAAGCGAGAGCGAGCTCCGAGAAGCGATTGGATGGAGAGCTCGAGATCGTAGTCTGGAGCAAATGAGAAGGTGAATGCAGTTTCTCGAGAGTGGTGAGATTCAGGATTAGTAGACGATGGATCAGTGGATGGTCGAAATGAAATCGAGAGACGGCCTCTAAACCGAGCAAGGGAGACCACCAAAGATACAGGCAAAACCGCCATCATCGGCAAAGGCCAGTTGAGCAACAACTTTGTCTCAATGCCTAGAGTGATAGAGTCCTGTAATATGACCTCCATCTCTGCTTCCAATGGACCGTTCTCTGGTCTTCGTATCCTACAATTTCGAAACTGAGGATACGCATTGCCAACGTTGATTCGAGTGATATTGACCCGATCAATGAAGTCTGGAATACTAGAACCGTTAAAAATGGTGTCTAATGTTCTAATAATGTTATCATTGCTCAAGGCTTCCTCTCGTATCTGGGCAATCGTCTGAGCAAAGAGCACATTGAACCAGTCTAACGATTCCTCTGGATGGCTTGATACATCATAGTGGACATTTTCTAGTATAGACTCTGTGCTTGGTTGTAAAGCTTGGGCTGGATTTGTCGATCCACCAAATGTCCTCAAAATCTGGTTCAATTGAGACAATGAGGTCGATAAGAAAGTCGGCTGCGCCTGTGTACCTAGCGAAGTCTCAGAAGATGGATCTGCAAACAGAAAAAAGCGGACCATTAGGATCATTATAATAATGATTGTGAACTCCCCAAGTAAGAACCCATGAAGAAAAGATCTAGAATGAGTTAATATAATGAGCTTTTTCGCTTTATCTCTTACAAGCGAGGCCCTTCACATGGAGGACAACTTGATGTCGTTAAGGATCCATGATCCATCCTTCACCGTTGCCGTTCTTGTTCAGTTGCCTTAGTTGCTGCGATGTGCTTGTGAGAAAGCGGATGGAGACAGCACACTTCGTTGCCATGAATTATCTTCTCTCCATCTATGTGGGGTCCGCACAGTATTTATTATCGAACTCTAAGTAGTCAAACTGAGCCGTTCTGGAGACGATCAGGACAAAAACCTTAGTAGTTTTTGAGAAACACTGTATGTTTCAAATTCTGCCTACGTCTCTGCTCTAGCGCCGCAGTATTAGCACAATATCTTAACTGGTCGTTTGTTCAGATCTCTGTTCTCGCACGTTATAACGTGGCAGGGAAATGCAATTCCGTAAGAGTCATGCAATTAAAGAGAAAAGTCTTGTCAAAACGACGTACCTAACAATAAACCATGGCTTCTGTCTTCAATCGCTGTCTTTTAATCCCCGAAACCATCCCGGTAGCAGGAGAAACCGATACGCTATCCCAGTCACTTTAACCTAACGGCGACCTTTTTTTACTTTTGATATCGCCAGATTTCTCATGGCAAATGTCTTATCAGGTTTGGACCCTGTGACACGGTCGCATGTTTGTGAGACCTTAGCTGGTCTTGGGGCCGGATCATTGGCGACGGCCACCGTCCATCCTCTTGATCTTGTCAAAGTTCGCCTCCAGGCTTCCCCTGTCAAGACAGGGCTTATCACCGAGATAAAAAATCTATATAAGACTCATGGTATCGCTGGATTTTACCGAGGACTTGTTGTCAATATGTTTGGAAACGCTGTGAGCTGGGGGGCCTATTTCTTGGCCTATGACATGACCAAGCATCTCTACGTACGGGCGAAATACTCTTCTACTGATCCTTTGTTCTATAGAGGACGACTGGCTCCCCATGACTACCTCGTCACGGCGGCCCTGGCTGGAGTTGCCACTACGACACTAACCAATCCGATCTGGGTAGTAAAAACTAGAGTTATGTCCTCGTTTGGTAATGGAGCTTGGGCAGTCTTCAAAAATATAATTGCAAGTGAAGGGTTTTCTGGGTTATACCGAGGTTTGGGGGCCAGCATGTTTGGAGTTGCTCAAGCTGGCGTGCAATTCACAGTCTACGAACGCCTAAAAGATTGGTACGGACGGGAAGAACAAATTCCGGTATCTACTTATATCGTCTACTCCGCGCTTAGCAAAATTGCTGCAAGCATGACTCTCTATCCCTATCAAGTAGTGCGCACCCGAATCCAGACTTACCAGGGACCGTACCGAGGATGGCAACGCGCGTGGTCGGTTGTGTCTGACATATATAAGATTGGACCGCGGGCGTTTTATTATGGACTTGTCCCTGGAATCATCAGAGTCCTTCCCAGTACGTGCATGACCTTTGTCGTGTACGAAAAAATCCGCCATCTTCTCGGATAGCAACCACATGTACCATAGGCTCGTTACTAGATATACAATCCGTAAAACTTTCTCCGAAAAGTTTGCTTCTCAAGCCAGCTGGCCAATAGTGTACATCGCTCTTCCACACCTCGTCGTTTTATTTGCCCACCGTTGTATAGCGCCAGATCCGAGCCTTGAAGTCTCCAGAGCCAGTAGCAAACAGCTCTCCTTTCGGACTGGGAGCAACTGAGATAACCGAATTCTTGTGCCCTTGTAACATCAACTGCGCTTGTCCAGAGTAAGGATCCCAGAACTGCACACCCCGGTCCTTTGAACCAGACAGTATCCACCGTCCATCAGGGGTGAAAGCAACAGAGAGAATGAAATCTTTATGACCTGTGAATGTTCTCACACACTTACCACCCTCAGTCCGAACTGGAAGACCTCTTGGGGACTGCAACTCCCATAGCTTAAGAGTCTTATCGAGCGATCCCGAGACCAGATCGAGACCATTAGGAGCAAATGAGACAGAATAGACAGAATTGGTATGACCATTAGGCTTATCAAGTCGTTCGACTAGTGAACCAGTAGCAGCCTCCCAAATTCGAACCGAGTAGTCTAAACTTCCAGCTGCCACAAATCGGCCATCAGGGGAGATAGCAACAGTCGTCACACCATCTTCAATGCTCAAGGTCAAGACGCATTGTCCAGTCTCCATATCCCACATTCTCACCGTTCGGTCTCCGGAGCCTGAGGCTATATGCCGGCCATTATGAGAGAAGTCCAAAGAATAGATATCCTGCTCGTGACCTGTGAACAGATGTCGTATAGTCCTGCTTTTGATATCCCAGACACGAATCTGTTTATCTTCAGCTCCTGTAGCAAGATATTTTGAATTAGGTGAGAAGCAGACCGACCGAACGTATAAGTCACCTTCCTGTTTAACGTTCTCATCCTGTAATAAACACACCCTCTGACCTGTCTGGACGTCAAATATTTGGGCGGATCTATTGCATCCAGTGGCCACAAATTTCCCGTCGGCACTGAAGCGCACACAACAGACTACGCTTGAGTGCTCCAGAGTATGGACGAGATCGACATCCAAAACTTTAGCAACTTTATCGTTATAAATGACAGACCAGTCATTTTGTTTTTTCTTGAATTCATTGTTTACGCGGTCGATTTCAGCATCAGCAAGACCTCCTTGGGCAGCTGCAGGTTGAGTCACAGCGGGAGACCTTGCTTGAGACGTTTGACGATTTCGACGTTTTGCAACAGGAGAGGTAGCATTAGCTGAAGCCGGAGGAACATTGGCTGGTTGATTTGTGGCTGGTGGAGCCGATGAGACTGTCCCATTATAGCCATTTCCATTTGGATATTCACTGCCATAAACAGGTTGAGGAGGTTGTTGTTGTTGTTGCTGCTGCTGCTGCTGCTGCTGTTGTTGTTGTTGAGGGGGGGGTAAAGGTTGAGCTTGAGAGGAGGGCAGACCAGGTTGTAATGGGGGTTCCTGAGATTCACCTAGAGGCGCCAAAGAAGGAGCATCTTGACCAGATAAGATATTGCCAAAAGCTCCGCCAGAGGAATGTGTTAAAGAAGGAGGTGCAGGATGTCCGTGACGATGGACTCCCATGACATGGCTTTGGAGATGAGGCATATTTTGCTGTGAAACCAGTTGTGATCTTTGTTGCTCAAGTTCCATCTTCAGCCGTTGAATTTCTTCCTCATACCTACTTTGTTAGCATGAAGATTTCTCGAATGAGCTACCTCTCCTTCATTTTACGGTGCGCCAACTCCAGGTCATAAACACTCTGACGGATTTGCTGGACCTCAGTCGTCTGTTCTTGACCTGCACAATCAGTATTCGTCCTATCCAACAAAAGTCACCAACATTTCTGCTCAAAGTCACTTTTATGTCTAATCGAGGCATCGTTCGCGACAGAATCAAACTCTTGCTTTATAGCGTCGAGAAGCTCGACCAGCCGGGACTGTGAAGACCCACTCTGAGGTAATATGGATGACCGGGGCTGAGTCGTCGAAGCCTGTGGAAACGACATCACTGGATTGTATCAAGTTTTGATCCGATTACTGGGACAGCCACGGAAGGCTGGATGGAGACGTATCAAAATATGATAACGAGCAGTGAAAAGGGAGGTGGCTACCGAGCACCACCCGCTTCTCGGTGCGGCGGTCATTCTGGCACCCCTCAAACCACTGATTGGCTGCCAGGTGCGGCGCACCACGGACGCCAGATTGTGCCAAACTTCCTGACCATCGGTGCAAATTAGACTCGCTCAGTTTTTGTCCTTAGTTTGGCTGTAACTCGATCACCACTACAATCTACCTCATCACCCCCACCACGTACAACTCAAATTAATTTATCCGTGCAAAGCTACAATTTCCAAAACGTGTCACGGAAAATCTTTTATCTCCAAGAAGGCTCTGCTGGTGTCTAGAGCATCGCTCTTTCGTAAACGTTGCGTATCCTTTATAAAAAGACGAGCTTTAGTGCTGCAGTTGCTACCCCACTATCTCAAAGCCTCTCGGGGTCAGAGTCGCCCTTCAAGCAATAACGTCGGAGATAGAACGTACATCGATATAATCCCGAGCTTCTGACTAAACAGTATTTGGTCTTTGTGATCGTATTGCTCTTTCTATCCGAGATCTACCGATTCCATGGCAGCAAGGCTCGAGCCGCACACCCTCGTCAGGGCAGGAAGCAGATATCAATGAGCAGCAAGTAGTCACGTGCACTCACGTGCATGAGCCTGGACACTAGTGATCACACTCCTCCCGACGGTCATCCAGAGCGGGTCAGTCGGTAAGTCGGTTGAGGATAAAAGGAATGTGGCCGGGTAGTATTCAAGAGTCTTTTGTAAACAGAAACTTCCAATCTTCAACTTCTTCGGCTAGCTGTCGCGTTTTATCGCGACATATCTCGTAAGCCTGGATCCCTAGCGCTAATCTCATTGGAGGCACCTGTTCAGAGTTAAAGTCAGAATAATGGCCTATTCTCCAGACAACCTCGCCAATCTTGGACGCCAGCGATGTTCTCTCGCGTTTCGACCACCATAACAGCCGTTGCGCGTATTCGCCAGGAGTGCCCTGGTAGACAGGTCCTATCTGCTTGAACGTAAAGTGTGGAGGTTGACCGGGTTCGTCATCCCTTGTCCCGCCAGTTTGAATGATTGTCGAGTAGATCTTGTCATTTTGCAGTTCAAAAGCAATCGATTCAGCAAAGCCCTCAACCGCCCATTTGGACGCACTGTACGATGCCGCGCCTGGCGTTCCTGCCGACCCAGACAAGGACGTGAAAACGATGATATTCCCACCCTTGAGCTCAAACTGATCAGTCGTACCGGGCTTTAAGGTCGGACATCGTAAGATAGGCAGGACAGCCTTGACCACATTGAAAAACCCAAAAAAATTGGTTTCCATCTGAGTCCGTATCTCGGCTTCATCCTGCTCCTCGAACGGAGCAATTATTCCTACTCCAGTGCAAGAAGCTACCACATTAATCTTTCGAATCGGAAACGATAACCCGTCAGGGTATTCTCGATAGCCTGATTTTCGCCATTGTTCGAATAAGTATTTGTTGGTTTCTTTTTCATCTGGTTTGTTTTCGGGCCCTTCATCTTGCTCGCTTCGTTCATAGTATTTTCGGTTGATCTCCCACATGAAATAATCGATACAGTCTCTCAACGACGTAGGGACTCGAATATCGCAATTCCTGGTGAAAATTCTAGATGTAGTATCATCGTTTTCACAAGGAAGGATGATTCCTTCCGCTTCTATATTCAAACTCGTGGCACAAACAATGTCTCCCTCAGCGAGGGCTCGTCGACACAGGTGCCTACCATAAAGTCCTGTAGCGCCAATGATCTTGAGTTAGCATGTTATTCGATCCCAAGTTCATTATCTTACCAGCCATACAAGTTGTTGGTGTTTCACGGATTTCTTCTCATAGCCGAGATCTTGGCTCTGGGAAGAAAGATTAGATGATTCAGTCCTTTCAATCGAGCTCGATGGGCCTTTCAATTGGTCAAGCTGTTGATTCAGAGGAAAGACTTAAGTCAGTATAAAGCCATCACAACTCTTACTTTGATCGTTTTCCTGTAGAGGGGTTAACACCACCCGAGAAACTCGGTTTTGCATCGATCTTACTCCTCGTCTTGAAGAGTGGAGATGGTTGCAATCTAGAACCGATACCGAAGACACGCCGATTGACAGCTCAGAGTTCACTTCCATCCCGATACGTCTGCCCATTCTACGGTATCACTCTTTTATTATTGTCAAGGTTTGTTTAGTACACGGCTTTCTACATAGTAACACCCGAACATCCAAATGAAACAGGAAAGCTTCGCACTGGAATTCATCTACACAACTTGTGATGACTTCTCAATGAGCTTCGATGGATTCGACGTATTTTAGTCGATACTCGTTCTGATCTTGGGGCCGATCCAAGGCAATCCATTTGGGCTCATCTTTAAATAAGCGAAGAGCTTTGACGTAGTCAGTTTGAGATGGAGTAAATCGATGGTAAATCCCAGCAGGAAGTATCAGTAAATCTCCCGGGAATAGCCTGGTTCGAATCCAGCGGTCATCTTTATCCCGGACATCAAAGAAACCATCGCCTTCGATTATATATCGAATCTCTTCATCTTCATGTAGATGCTCCTTGTAGAAAATGGCCAGTTTTTGGGAGTATACTTCATCTGAACCCTGTCCAATAGTCTCTCTTGAGACAGTTATCTGATCTCGATTTTTATAATCTCGTTGTTTTGCTATTTCGTTCACTTTATCCATTGCACCGGGACCTGAAAATGAATAAGCTAAAACTCCAATCTCTGCCAGTCTCTCTGGAGGGACTGGAATGCCTGAATCATGATCCAATCGTTGATCTTCCTCTATATTATCGTGATAATACACCTTCATTTCTTGAGTTACCAATGACAAAAGACCTCGAGTCCCGTGGTCGACGGTTAGAATAAATGATGCTCAGTCACGTGTTTGGGCGTGCGTCGTGCTAATCAAGCCGGCCGTAATCATCAGCCAAGTGTAACGCTGCCGATATCGTAACGGTGGCCTAATAATCACTGGCATCGGGCAGAATCCGGGACGTCGACCTAACATGACGAACGAATCTGGAGCTAATGTCATTGCTGATGCTCTATCTCAACTGGACGTTAAAGTCGTGTTTGGGATTGTCGGAATTCCTGTTATTGAGGTTCGTTTAGCGTTTCTCTGTCTGTATTAACCTCAGGTTGCCGAGGCACTGATTGCCAAAGGAATCAGGTTTTTATCTTTTCGAAACGAGCAAGCCGCCTCTTATGCTGCTTCTGCTTATGGATATCTTACTGGTCGACCTGGTGTCTGCCTAGTTGTCGGCGGTCCTGGCGTGGTTCATGCTTTAGCTGGGGTAAGTAGTGCTCAGTGGTGCTAATGATTATTAACTCCTCTTAAGGTGGAGAACTCCCTTGTCAATCGATTTCCAATGTTGCTCTTAGCGGGCTCTTCAGAGTCCCATCATACCACCCGTGGTGCTTTTCAAGAGCTCGATCAAGTGTCCTACGTTAAACCGTCAACCAAATTCGCAGCACGTCCTGTCGCTGTTGAACAAGTACCGTCATTGATTGAAAAGGCTTATCGAAAGGCGTATTATGGTCGTCCCGGCCCCACCTACGTTGATCTTCCGGCCGATATAATTCAAGGCAGGGCGGAGAATACCAGTATCTCGATTTTACAGACTCCGTGTTCTGCGCCTCGTACAGCCGGAGACCCCGTTAGAATACGAGAGGCTGCAGCATTACTTCAAAATGCAAAATCACCTCTTATTATCATAGGCAAAGGTGCTGCATATGCTAGAGCAGAGTACAGTTTGCGAGAATTGATAGGCAACACTCACCTTCGGTTTTTGCCCACTCCAATGGGTAAAGGAGTAGTTCCTGATTCTTGGCCGCAGAACTTTGCTGCTGCTCGGTCTGCAGTCCTGCGTTCTGCTGACGTCATTCTCTTAGTCGGTGCTCGTCTCAATTGGATTCTTCATTACGGTGACGCGCCGAAATTCAGTCCAAATGTGAAAATTATCCAAATTGACATCTCCCCGGAAGATCTTGGTGATAATACTGGGGATGCATCGCTGGCTATCTGGGGTGATATCAACCTCGTCATTCCCCAAATTACAAGTCTACTGGCAGGCTGGAAAGCACAGCCTGACTCGAATCTTGACAGTATTCGCAACAAACATTTGACTGCTGCATCCAATGCCGTGAAAACGGTCGGTACTCCGTTAAAGTATATGGGCGCGTATAAAATCATTCGAGATGTTCTTGCCAGAAGCACCCTTGACGTTATTTACGTCTCTGAGGGGGCCAACACGATGGACAAGGCCAGATCAGCTTTTGATATAGAAAATGCACGTCAACGACTTGATGCAGGGACAAATGCTACAATGGGCGTTGGCCTGGGGTATGCGCTGGCAGCTAAAGTTGTCTCCCCTAGCAGTCTCGTGGTGGCCATCGAAGGTGACTCAGCCTTTGGATTCAGTGCCATGGAGATTGAGACTGCTGTCAGGCAGCGGCTTCCCTTATTAGTCATAGTCATGAACAACGGGGGAGTCTATCATGGTGTTGAGCCTGAGAAATACAAATCCTCAGGCCCCCTACCATCGACTGCCTTGAGTTTCGAGACACGGTATGATAAGCTAGCTATAAGCTTGGGAGCTCAGGGTTATATCGCTCGTACACCTCAGGAGCTTGAGGCGGCTGTCTCAAAAGCTGTTAAAACGAGTGACCAGGTCTCTGTACTGAATGTGATTATTGATCCTGGAGCAAAGACTAAACTGGTAAGTAAAATACATAAGATGTGTAGTGGATCTGACAATATAGGAATTTGGCTGGCTCGCGAGTGCGAAATCGAAACCCCAGGCTAAAAGTAAGCTGTAAAGAGAAGATCTATGATGAATTGATGTTTTATTTGACTGTATTTACACAAAATTAGCATGGCTATCCCTAGATGTCGATAGTAGTACTCGTCAACTCACGCGCGATGCTTAACGTGGGGTCAGACGTATCGAAAGGAGGGGTTACCCGGCCTGCAACCGAGAACTTAGCCTAGCGACAAAGGAAAAATCTAAAAAGGATAATACTAATAAAAGCTCGATCTCGTGTTGAGGCCAAACTGGGTCTGTTTTCACTCACTGTGTCTCGCTGGATATAGATCTTTTCTCTAAGAGCACTCACCATTGTCGTTAACTCGCTCGAGACGGGCAATCGAAATCAACGAAAGTGGTCTAATGATCTGCTCTAGGCTTCGAGCGACAGTCAGATCGGATTGTCGAAGAATATATCTCCGTCGTTATGGCAGTAAGCGAAGTATATCGAACGATGTGAGGATATCGGGGAGTACGAATTCTTGTGAGGCTCGAACGTCAACAAAAGGAAAGAATGTTCATTTAAATAGTCGGCCGTTATTATCAATCCGACTATCTTCAACGAATGCGGTCGCTAAGGAGACGAATGAGATGAATGAGGCAAATGAGCCACGCCCGGAGGAGGACAAAGTAGAGTCTTCAAGTGCAGGATCTGAGAGTACGGTAGGAAAAGATGATAATGGAGATTCGATAGATCTTGAAGTAACAAAGAATGATATAAAAATGACCGAAATGTCAGCCGCTGATATATCTCGATTTGATTCATATGCATTTTATAAAGCGCTGAGCACGATAGGGCTGACCGATAAACAAATAATCCTTATTATGAGATCTATCCGAGGATTATTATTGACTAGATTACAACAGAGTAAAGAAGGATTCGTGTCTGATTTAGTTCTCTCCAACGAGAATTACCTTTTCCAGGCAGCTTGTTCGGAGCTGCAAACCGAAGTCAGAGCCATGAGATCAGGATCAGGAGCAGAAATGCAGTCTCAGCTCGTAGTGCTCCAACGAGCGGTCGAGATATTGACCCAGCAGATGAGGGAGGAACTGGATGTCCTTCAATCTCGAGTGAAGATGGACCTCGACGCAAGAAAGAATGCGACCCGACAGTCTCAGCGGGCCATGCAATTGGCAATTCAAGAGCTTAATAATAAAATCACAATTCACTTGATTTCGGATTTACGATCAGAAATTGAATACTTACGATGGCAAACGACTCGTCGAGGGCTGCTTGCAATTTCGGTCATCATGCTTTCCCTTTTCACAGCCCATACCTACCGACAGTCTATAATCAAGGAGAATGAAGAACGGGAGAAGGAAGAGCGAGAGCAAGAAAAAAGAATAAAGGATACTGCAGCAGCAGCTCATGCCCAGAATAATAAAGAGAACACTGCTGATGACTCCTCTTCTCAAGTTCCTCCTACAGTAATTCAACCTGTCCTGATTCCCGTTACACCTGCGGAAGCAGCAGAAGATGCTGGAAACGAAAAACAGGCGAAAACACCAGCAAATCTTTCCTTTATATCGAAAGTGGACAAAAGTTCTACGGATGAGAAGGAGTAGCGATGAGGTTCTTGTCTTATGAGAAAAAATTTTTGTACCAAATATTGTATATATATATAATGATAACCAGGATTTTTTGTTAGCTAAAGCTTATGTTTGATACGTCCTTCGATCAACTGCGTGTTAGTTTCTCATACAAGAGTGAATAAAGCACTCACGTCACTAAAGCGGTCAAAGGGAACACCTGAGACAAAACGCTCGACACCAACATTCGTTTCTCGCACAAGAAGAGCCTCAAGAGCAGGTTTATAAAGAGATTTGATTTGATCTTTCATAAGAAACAGGCTTTCACGCACAAGACCGCTAAATCGATCCCTCACGATTTCGTGGACTTTATTAACAAAATCATCTCCCTTTTTACCTGGAATGACGTCAGTTAATAAGTCTCCGAGGTCTTTTGGATACAATCGTCGAGACATAAGAAGGGCTTCGTTCGCCTTTGAATATCCAATCCGAAGAGGAAGCAAAAAGCTTTCGGTCAGCAAGGCACAGCATTTGCACTTACGTCGCACCAGCTTCACCCACTAGCCCGAAATTAGCAAATGGGAATTGAAGAAAGGCGGATTCAGTAGAATATACAAAGTCGCAATAAAGAACAAGAGAAGCTGAGACACCTAAAGCGGGACCATTCAGGGCAGCCACTAAAATCTTTGGAAAGTTTAAAAGGGCAGCTGAAATTGCATAGTTACTGGATAAGATATCGCGAGTCATTGCAACTTTGGGATGACCTCCAGGAGTATCTAAAGCCTTCGGTCGGCCCGCTATAACACTCGTATCGATCCCCCTGGGTTTTAGTGTTAAAGCTGTGCTTGATCACGTACGTTGACCAAAAATTCCCCTTCCCAGCAAGAATGACAATATCAAGCGAATCATCCGCAGCTATCTCATCTAGTAGATCGATCAACTGGGCGTAACATTCAGGTGTCAATGCATTCGCCTTTGGACGATTAAAAGACACAATGACGATATTACCGCGCTTCTCGACGATGAAAAAAGTATACCTGAGGTTAGAATAAGAAATCTATACCATCTTACTTCGACATGATAGTCAGAGATCCTGATCAAAGGAAGGGTTCTTTTTGTGGGGAAGCTGAGCAGGAATACCGTTACAGCTTAGATAAGATTCTGCAGGAAAAGAGGTGTTCCTCAATACCAGCAAATGGAAAAATGGATGATAAATGACGCTTCTTGAGTCAGCAAGCGAGTATATCAATGTGAATTGGCAAGGCTCCTATGCAGCTCTTCAGAGCGCTTCGATTCATCGTCTTGAGAATTAAGACAGACACAAAGTCACATGGGAGCCGGGAAACTCCCAACGTCGCGTTTGCGGTCAAATCCATGTGATCCCATAAGTGGGAAATTATATGGATCAAAATGATTAGACGATTTATATAACCGCTTGTATCAAGGAGGAAGTAATATGCACCTACAACAGTGAACTTCTTGTGAAGCGTTTGTCCCTGTTCAGATCACACGCAGTGCGTGGCGGGCGGTCCCATTATCGCTCGCTACATTGACTAAGATGCGAGTAGGTTTGTGTTAGACTCTTGCTGCAATAGATATAGTCATATAAATATAACATAAGGTTTTATTTAGGAGCGTCTATTGTTGCGATCTAATCTATGATGTAGCTCAGGTCTGAATCAGGTAGTACATATTACGGCTATGTTAACGAATACTCCATCAAAGGTCCACTCGAGACACATTACATATATTCATCAAGTTACAGCGGCTAAATTAAGACTGCATTTAACGTGACCAGTGGTATGTCGCGTTTAATTGATGAAAACAAGAGAAAGACGAGCAGTGCCTCCTCTGGTATGCAGTTAGCTATACACAACATCTATAATCGTCCTTCCCCGATGATCTGTCACCGTGTTATCTCTTATCAGACCTCGCGTGATGTCTGCCGCGTTGCTATCACGGTAATATGCCTAAAGCTTGAGACCAGTCAATCTTAATCTTAACTTTTACCGTGTACCTGTCTTGATAGCCACTCAGTAAGGGGCACAATCAACCTCGTAATCACATTCCCGATATGTAAATTTAGGCATGTGAGGCTAGCAAGATGGAAGAGAGGCTTATCGAATAGAAATTACGTATCGATTAGTTGAGTAATCTGCCCGCCAAGTAGGTCATATATGTTATGCGAGAGCTAAACATATCACCCGTTTCGGTGCCTTATCCACTAAGAAATCATTCCATGCATGACGTCTGCAATTCCTGACTTGACTCGAACCAAACGAATGACCCACGAGAACAATTATAACGGTTATCCCATGCCTTCTTGATTAAGAAGACGTCTCTATAGAAAAGAGCCCCGTTTTATTCCTTCAACACTTAACTACACCTGACAATTTACTCGTGCGCCGGTGATAGAACAATTTTTATAAGTCTCCATCGTCAAGTCTTAAGCGTACGGCTCATTCCTGTGACAAGTCGAGTTAGTTCGACTATTAAGACACAAGAAAAAGATGGGGCTGTTCTGCGTATTTTAGTTCTAAGGTCGATAGAAGTAAATGTACATCTAAAAACGCCAGAATTCTATTCTAAGCAATGCTTTTAGCGTGTTCGTTCGGGAATGGGAGTCTCGTATTGGCGTACATATATTGACACCTCGTTCAAAAAAGGAAGATCGGACATTCTTCCATCAGTCACTTTCGGTCCTCCTTCCCCTTCCAGCCTCGAGAACAGAGAATTACATCATCACGTGAGTGCCCGTCGCGCGTCTCACGTGACAGAAAAAGGACGTGTCTGCTCATACCGTGAGTGCGGACATTCTCCCTCCTCAACGCTCACTATCTATTTTCGACGGCTCTTTTGGCCGCATATCTTGCCCGGAATTCATTAATTTCTACTTCTCTTCAATTCACTCGCGGTTTCCTTCTTTAAGTCACCTCTGGCTACGTTTCGCCTCCCTCTACCCGGAGACGCGTTTCTACCTTCGTTTTCTCCAGTCTCTCTTTAATTGGGTCTAATGTTTCAGCGATCGTCTTCAGACGCTCCTCTATCGCCTAGTAAATCCAGGTCTTCCGTCTTGTCCTCCCTCAACAGCAACCTGGTCAAGTCCTTGACCTCCGTCCATCTTCCGCCTCCTCCATCTTCGCATGTCGACATTTCGGTGCCCACATCGCCTATTAAGAAAGCTTATATTCCTTCTTCCTCTGTGATAAATGCTGCTGATCAACAGTTAATGGGCCAAGGGCTGCATATGATGGCAAACAAAGAAAATCGACCTCCAGAGGGGTTTTCACAGCCCAAACGACTTTTGTCAAGATTCTTACCTCATAGTATGGATAATAATGATGAAGATGATGCATTTTTGGATCCTGAGAAGATTGAAATCTTTGATGACGGCTCCAAACCAGCTTATTCTTATGCCACCCTGATTGGTATGGCTATCCTCAGAGCTCCCAGCAAAAGACTGACACTGGCTCAGATTTATAAATGGATATATGAATCATTCTCCTATTACCAGACTTGCGACGCAGGATGGCAGAATTCCATTCGTCATAATTTGAGTCTCAATAAGGCCTTTATCAAGCAAGAACGACCTAAAGATGACCCTGGAAAAGGAAATTATTGGGTTATTGAGCCTGGATATGAAACTCAGTTCATCAGAGCTTTCAAACAGGCACGATCAAAGGCCAACGCAGCCACAGTTTCTCAATCTAGTCAAAATAATGGTGGAACGCCAGTCTCGCAGAATAATACACTAAAGAGATCAGTTTCCGCAAAGAATGCCAGGGCTCTAAATGCTAAAAATACTCCTCAAGTTACAAGATCGCGTTCTTTCCCGGTCTCTAACGTGGCCCATGGATCGCCCCATCTCCAGCCTCAAAATGTCCGCCCGAGAAAAATACAGCGGATGAAGAGTTCATCATCTACAATTGATGAAGACAGCGAAAGAGAGCTCTCGGCTGACGACGATCTTCCCTCCGTTCCGCAGCAGCGTCGGCGGATATCTTTTAATTTGCTTGAACAGCCCCGAAGGGCAAACAGTCATTCCAACGCTCATGGCATTACCGACAACGTACAGGAGACTCCAAAGGTAAACAAGAAACGGAAAGCGAACGAAGATGAGAATGAGAATATGATCCATATCATCTCACCCAACGCGAAGCGACTTAATACAACTCCCAAAGTGGACGGTGATTTGAGCAGCAATTATTCGCCAAACAGATGGTTTTATGATCTCAGTACTCCCAATATGACGCTTGGTTCTTCGTCTTCGCCTTCGCACATTCTTCGCACTCCATTCACTCCAGCCATGATGAGCAAGGATGGGGAAGCCTTTAGCAAATCGATATCACCCACAACATCACTGAAAAACCATCGGAACTTTATCCGGATGCTGACGTCGCCAGCTGATGAATCAATGGTTGCCAAGTTTCTTAAATATGACGAGCTTGAGGACGATCCTATTTCCCGAGCTTGTTTTGGGTCTCCAAATAAACGCGAGGCTTATCGTCGGCAAACACTAGTGACAGAGAATCTGTTTGATTCAATGAATTCAAATGACAATATCACTGACGTGTTTGGAGTGGACATCTGTCAAGTGATGCGTCGAGCAGTAGCCTTGACTAGTCATCACCAAGACCGCACGTATGTTACCGATGTCACGGCCAATGCTCCTGATTTACCTCCCCCAGTCCCGGGACACGACCCTAGCGACTTTATGTTCTAAGGGCTGACCACGAAGGCTACTCTTTTCTTTGTGTTCTCTCTATCTTTTCACTTTCTTCTATCTTTCTTTGGTACAAGATCATTATTTTCGGTGCTTAATGTTTGAAACGAGTCCTTTCCAAGGATTAGGTAATGTATTTCTATTGGGATTATATCTGGATTATTATTTCTGTCTTTAAGAAGACTCTGCATTGTGTTTTTTCTCTTGAACTCCTAGGTTTTGTTGGTTAGGATCTACAGCGACAAGTGTACTTTTTAAACTTTTTAACTTTTCCTTGTTCAACATATCGTACCATTAATCTGTGCTTGCGCAACCTCTACACCCACATGTCACGCACTGAGTGTCAGCATGTTTCGTCATCTTGGCCTTTGGGACACGGCAGATACAAGTCGTATTGAAGTTTGTTTCCTAAAGTCAATATATCGTCAGTCTCCCAACATACCGAAGCTTGGATGCAGCGAAGACAGCATAGCTTTTCATAGCCCTGCTTTTTCCATTTCGCAATGAGCTGAGCATCTGCATAGTTTTGTTTGAGGAGCCAGTTGTAGAGCTCCGTGGAGATGGCTTCTTTGTTGTAGTAAAGGTCGTAGATATAGCGAGATCCTGATATTAGATGGTCAAATAGAGTTACTCACGTTGATGATTTATTCTATAAATGGGCCAAAGGCTCTCGTTCGGTCGTTTTCCTTCCATATCTTCATTCTCCGCTAGGATGTTAGTTTAAAGCACAGAGAGACCACAAACCATCCTTTAATTTATTCTGAAACTGTAATAGTGTCTCCTCGATTTTATCAAATCCGGCCGGTGGCTTTTTTGTCCGAGATGTTCGGATTCGAGGCATGACAAGAGGTTGTTACCTTCGCGGTCGTTGGGAGCAAAGATGAGTCGGTAGAAGGCAAAGACTACAGATTCTATTGTTCCATAGATACTACAAACGAGACAGAACAATAGATCATGGATGATAGTTATGTAATAATGCAGCGAGATAAATTTGGGAAAAAGAGAAACTGTCCAGCTATAGACTACTGGCTGAACATCGATTAGGATGACAGTTAGAGATGGGGGACGAGAAAAAAGAATACTATACAATAGAAAACTCCAACGATGAACAGTCATACTATCCTCGATCTGTCAGATCTTACTCTTCTGTGTGGTCTAGCAAGCACATCTGACCTGAATAGGATAGACCTTCAAGAAAAAGACGTGCGAAGGATATAGGAAGGATATCAGTTGAAAATGAGATAGAGTGCCTTAGAAGAAGAATTCCCATCTACTATCCTAAGCAATGATGACCAAAACCAATAAGACGACGAGAACAATAATCAAGAGGCCTATAAAACAACTTGAAGCACGTTCTCTATTCTTTACAAGGATCCATTGAATTCGCTTCATTCCTCGATTGAGTTTAGACTGAGAGACATCAATGTGTTGCTCAAGATCATCGATCAATTCCGTTTGATCCTCCAACTCCAATCCAATCGTCTGGGCTTGCTCCCGAAGGTTCCCTACTGTCCTGAAAACACTATCTAGTTGCTCATCCTGTTGCTGAAGGATCAAATGCTGTTGTTCTTGTTCCCATTGACCGTAAGAATCTGAGGCTGGTTGCGCGCTCGCTTGATCAGGTTCTTGAAAAGGGTTTTCGGAAGAAAGAGGGCCTTGGTTTAAATGGTTTGACTCAGTCGATTTTAAGCTCAGTAGCTCATTCGATAAATTCTCAAATCTATTTTGAATTCTTTGTACAACCTGTCGTCTCTCTTCAACAGCAGCGGAATCAAGACCAAACCGCTCAGGATTCTGCAGAGAAACCCGAACCGCATGCTGCAAATCTTCCACGCTAAGCTCAATATCGCCAATACTAGAGTTTAGTTCGAGCAAGGTCGATTCTAATTCGGGAGCGACCTGGGCGCCTGCTTGTAAAGACCGCTGGATCCGTCTATAAGACTCTATCAGGCTTTCAGCATAGTTTAACTGGTTTTCAACTTCCTGTTGAACATCCGTGAAAGGATCTAAAGCCGAGGTCATTGACGGTGCCCTTTTCGGTGCGTCGCTGTAACGATGATTGTTGAGGCCACAGAATCAAGACTATTCCCCCACGTGAGCGCCCCGGTCCACCGTTCCCAATCCTCCTTCACATCTCAGCAAAAAAAAACCTTTTGATCTTTGTCAGGGCACTGATCCAAGGCCTTGGTTATCATGTAAGTTGCAGATATGTATTGCTCGCTTCTGCGGGTGATATATAGGAGCTCCGCTTCACGAGGCGATCTTTCTACTCTAAAGCCCTCTCATCTTATTAGTGGGTCGATTACCTGCATGATCTCAGATATATTTTCCTACTTTATCGTTACTTTATCGTCTTGAAACAGGATCTCTTGATTTTTCATGGTTTGTGGAGACAATACAGCCAGAAACCGTCGTACTTCTTTCTCTGTCTTGAAATATGCCCTCATCTAGTCATAGTCAGTCTATACGGAGCTAATAGATTCTAGGAAATTTGGTAAATATCTAGCAAAAAGGCAGTTGGATATTCCTGAATATGCCCATTATTTCATCAACTACAAGGCTCTCAAGAAGCTAATTAAACGACTAGCCGAAGGACAATCATATGGAGATGCGTATGAAACCCTGCAGGCCAATAAGGCTACATTTTTCTTTAGGCTGGAACGAGAACTAGAGAAAGTCAATACCTTCTATCTGGAGAAAGAAGCAGAATTAAAGAACCGACTGGCAACCTTAATAGAGAAGAAGAAAAATCTATTTTCTAGAGTTCGTGCTAATGGCATCAACAAAAGTTCTGCTTCCTATGTATCATTGTTGGAAGGTCTTCGACTGTTTCGTCGAGATCTCGATAAATTGGAACAGTTTGTCCAATTGAATGCTATAGGCTTCTCTAAAGTACTGAAAAAGTGGGATAAGCGTTCAAAATCTCATACGAAGGAGCTCTATTTATCTAGGGCAGTCGATGTCCAGCCTGTCTTTCATCGCGAGGATATTTCACGAATGTCCGACTTGGTTTCTGCGGCGATCCTTGAAGTTGAAGCTTGGGCTGATGGAGAAAATATCAAGTATGGAGGGGACGACGACTCAGCTATTCCGCCTAGTGCTTCTATCCGTCCTCTAAATGAAGATTCATTTACTGGTGATATTCAGAATTCCCTCGACACCAACTTTTTGGCTGTGGTCAAATCAGAACGCCCTGAGGTCCTGCAAGAATGGTTACATGACATCCAACAAACCGACAAGGCAAATGAAAGGATTTCGGCTGTTTTCCTTCAAGCGATTCCTACTCAGGCGCCTGACTGGGCATTACTGGCTCTCTTTGAGTCTGGAATGGTCAATATTAAACTCACCGATGATATTACTGGCCGTACAGTTCTTCATGAAGCTGCTATTGCCGGGCGACGAGAGCTTGTCATTTTGGCGTTATCTCATGGAGTCAACGTTCTCAACAAAGATATCTATGGACGAATGGCTCTTCATTATGCGGCCATGAATGGATTTTGTGATATTATCAGCCTTCTCCTTGATGCCGGATCCCCCATCAATTCCGTTGACCAGGACAATTTCTCCGCTTTGATCTTTGCTGTTTCTCAGAATCATGTTGCCTGTGTTAAAACATTGATTGACCGAAACGCTCGAATAGAGCCGTCATCGGAGCAAGATTACATTCCTCTTAATATGGCTTGCTACAACGGATTATATGAAGTTTCTCAGCTGTTGCTAGAACAAGGGGCTTCGTTTATCCCTGATGCTGAAGGTTTGTATCCTCAACATTTGGCTGCAAGAGCAGGCGAAGCGAGAATTATTGGCTTGCTCCATAAATACAATGCTGACATGAATGTAATTGACACAATGGCAAGTTGGTCTCCGTTATTTCATGCGGCCAGTGAAGGTCATTTTTCTACTGTTCAGGCTTTGTTGGGAGTGGGAGCTAAGGTAGATATTTTAGATGAAAAAGGGCTATCAGCCTTGTATTATGCAGCATGGGAAGGGCATATCAATTGCTTGAAGCTATTAGCAGACGCTGCTTCTAAGCTCGAAGAAACCAGCCTGCCAGCTCGGCGGTCCTCCTCTCCTCCCACTGACACTTCAGTATTGTTGGGAACTAGTTTCCATTATGATCATAGCGCAACTTCCGATATGGAAAATATGACCGGATCTTTCACTTGCTTGAAGACCGGTGCTGATGATGACCTGGACCCCGATGGCATCCCTGATTTGGCATTACCACCTCCTATCCTTCCATTGAGACGATACGGTCATAATTTTCTGGATGAGAACATCAGTGTTCAAGTATTCCTCTACCAATATGAGGACCGTCGTATCAGAGACGATGCATCGACAAAAGATACAGACAGATCCAAGGCGAAATCGAGAGGCAAGGCCAATAACCGGCACACTGCTTCCACTGATGCCTACACCAGTGACACGTTTGCTCAAGGAAATGAGCGTCAGCCCATCAAAGTATATTCCGATGGTAATCTTCCTGCTGTCAAGTTAGTGGTGACTGCTCAGACGGCAGATGCACAAGCTATTCAGGAATCGCGGAATTGGATTGTACCTCGGACTGTCCAGTTACCATTGTCTGATGACGATCAGATTCTTCCCTTCCGCGTTCCTTCTCTTGATAACTTCTTGGTTACTTTTGAAGTATATCCGACATTTGGGTCACGAGTGATTGCAAAGACTGTTGCCTTACCATTACTATTTGACGAGGGATCTGGCAAGCCAAAGTTTACTCAATCGAGAGACGGTAAGACAATCACTTTACCCCTTTTTGATCTCCGACTCCAGTCTATTGGTGAATTGACCTTTTCTTATCAGATCATTCGTCCGTTCCAATGGATCGACAAGAGCGGTATCCCTTCTAGTGTCGGACCTCCTTATGATATCTCTACCTTCCATATCTATTGGAAATCCACGTCTCAATATGACTATAAGCCATCGTTAAGTCAAAAAGCATCTCATATTAGCGAGACGGCTTCGTTTATTACTGCTTCCAGTTTGTCAGGGACTTATATCCGCTTGCCCATTCAACTGACAAAGGACAGAGTCCCAGTCGTCTTTCCCGAATGGTTCATATCCACTCCATTGTCATTATCGGGAGATGAACAGTTCAAGCTCAGCATTCGAACGTTAACATTTGAGCAATTCAAAACCATTGGCAGTCGCAAGCGGGCTCAATTCTTCGAGTTCGATAATATACATATGAAAGGAAGGGAAACGGATGCCCATGGAATCTTGTCTTACTCATACCTTTCACTGCAAGAGGCTCTTGGTTCCAAGATCCTCAATCCAGAGGAAAGTTCAACCGGAGTTGATCTAAACATTCTCTACCCCACTGCTGTTGAAGAGGCAGTTTTGGACTTGGGTGGGCAGCCTTTAGAATATAACGATTTTGTGGATTCGTTATTGAATGTGATCTTTGATCATATGTATGAGATGAAAAAGAAGAATCCGAGCGCGACGAATGGCAAGGACGTCACAGTCGACCCATCGTCTCAAATGGATATCGACGAATACCTCCATGGTGAAGACTCTAGTGAGGGCAACTTGTCCATCATTCTATCTTCATGCAATCCTACGTTATGTTCCGTGTTGAACTGGAAACAGCCTAATTTCCCCGTTTTCTTCTGTTCGTATGTATCAAGGCTGTCCGACTCACTTGTTTACGGCTCCGAGGAAACCAGC
The DNA here is from genome assembly GCA_003707065.3 of Trigonopsis variabilis. Classification (NCBI taxonomy): domain Eukaryota; kingdom Fungi; phylum Ascomycota; class Trigonopsidomycetes; order Trigonopsidales; family Trigonopsidaceae; genus Trigonopsis; species Trigonopsis variabilis. The sequence goes on along the minus strand of PPXM03000001.1, from coordinate 964,120 downwards.
GGTAAGATCCTTCATCGCACCGCTCATGGCTTGCGGGCTCCTTTTGTTGAGGACTGGAGATGTTGCTCGATGAAAGAAGCCGCTAATTTCGCCGTTAAGAACAATATATTTGGCATAATCTGGGATTTCCAGCTACTTAAGTTGATTCCTGCTTTGGTTGATAGTGTCCGGGCAAAAGGTCTAATGCTTGTCGGACAACACGAAACGCGACCTGGAATACAGTGCGGACCACTAGAAGGTACCGATGCTAGCCGGGATGATCAAGTCCTACGCTTTCCTCCTTCAAACGAGATTTAGTTGCTCGATGGTCTGAATTCTCTGGGTTGATCTTTGAATGGAGTCGCTCTATTAAATATCATAAAAGTGACGATTGATTGGGAATGATCGTTGTTAGAACTGGTGGGTTGGTCAAGGGAAACGAGAAAATGTTAAGTCCGTTAGAATAGACGGTAATGTGTGATCATTGTAAAGTAGAATAATGAAATCCTTATGCATACATGAGCAGCTTGTTGTTAAGCGTGATCGAACATCTGATTCGAAAAGATCTTTGACTGCGATGTATTGTATGTTGTATCGAAGAGATGAAGCGGGGCGCCTAGGGTTTGCCTAGGTGGACGGCCTTGTAGCGGTACAACAAACATTGGTACGCAAAACTGCAAGACCTATAACTTGGATTCTCTATAGCTTGAAGCGCTATCAATCGGGCCTTAGTCAAACAACAAGCTACTTCTCATCGTGCAAACAAAGCGAAGCAGCAGTCTCGCGCTCCTATCGAACTCTCGAAAGCCCTATATAGTGGTGTGCAAAGTTTTGAATCTCGCTATTCCGAACATCACGGATGAAGAACACAAGTGCATCCTTGATGTTCGGAGCACCTTACGAGTGTATTTATTAAAACTCAACGGCTGCCATGTACTCACACTTTCTGCCGGGATACTATAAACGAGCATTTATTGAGCCTAAACAGATACTGAATCAAACGCCATCTACCTCAGTGTTGCTATATATGACACTGCCGCTCGCGAGGCAACTCATGTCCCACGTGCAGGAGCACAGGAGCACGTGGGACATGAGCTTGATGCCATTGTATGCAAGAGAGGTAAAATATCTGAAGTCCACTTGGCTTGACCCGTATAAAGTGAAGCTTGGGTTGACCAAAACCGCCAATAGCTTCAACAGCCTCGAAGGAACTTGGTGACCTCCTTGTACTAGAAACAGGTTGCCTGGATCTAGCAGCTCTTATCTAGAAGTGGGGCGTGAAAACAATCAAGGTGGGGTATACCTCCTTGTTCTATGACTGTCTTAAGAGTGTGAGCACATGGCAGCTCATGTGTTTTATAAACACGTCCGTACAGGGAGCAAGGGGTTCCTGCGAACAAAGAAGTCGTTTTCTTTGAGCTTCAACTTTTCGTAGGGCATAACGGGTCACAAAACTCTGGACTCTACCATATAAGGCTTTTGAGAGTTCGATTGGGGTACGTACCTCTTGTTTTGCTTTGTTTGCGCGAAGCTCATTCACCTGCTTCACTAACGCCCGATCGATAGCACTCTAAGCTAGGTCCAAGTTAGAAGCCTTCAGGTACCCCTTAAGCATGCTGTGGATTCCTTCAAACTGGGAAGTAGTCACAACACCAAAGTGGCGGTTTTGGTCAACGCAAGCCTTCACAAGCTTCTCTTTGTACGGGTTAAGCCAAGTGGACTTTAGATATTTAACCTCTCTCGCATAGACAGGAAGACAGCGCTCATCAAGCCCCTGTAAACGCCGCCTAAAAGTGGCCTGGTCCGCTGAATAAATATGCGAATGCCAATGGCTGGCCGAAGAAAGCTCTCCATTTTTCCTCGTGACTAGATTGGATTGATCTGGACTGGGTTTGGAGGAGACAAATGTTGGCCTGCATTTTGTCAAAACAGCTTTGTTTGCATTCCAATCAGAGCAGAGAAACGGCATCAGGAAAGCACATCTTCACTGCATCTATGCATGCGACCGCACAGCCAGTGAGCACAACAAAGGGTGCCTTGATTTGGGTAGTCTCATAGAGCAATCTCACGCGCTATCTGTGTCAACTGTGTACCCAAAGCTTAAAGAAAGCCAGTCATAAGGGAATCGTAAGTGTTAAAAACTTTCTACACCATACACTATCCAACAAATCGTATCTAGCTATTGCAGAGTGTTACTAATTAAGTTCAAGTCAAAACTCTTTTAACATACTATTTATACACATTCATACACATATTGCGAATAAACCGCAAGAAATCAACCGTCCAACCTAAGGACATCTTTTAAAAAACGACACCAACATCTTCGTATTGTTTTGTATCATGCTATCTGTCTCGGTCCTTGATCGGAGTTAAACAAGGCCAGCCTCAGTTTGCTCGTTTTCATTATAAACTCCAATATCAGCCGTCTAAAGGCTCGGTCCAAGTCGTAGGCACAACTTCACCCGCCTTCTCGGTCTATGAGAAAAATAACCTTAAAAGAGGTTGTTCACAAGGGAAAGGTAGTCAACAGGAAAGATTTTATGACCGATACGACCCTCTGATCTCAAGCAGACTCCGCCATAAAAAAATTCAACATTCGTGAGTGTCCAAAACCAGGTGACACTTTAAGCAGAGCTGACACATTATCATGAAATTACTTATGAAGCTCACTTGTAAACGAATCTTCATCCTTGACAATACCTCTTGCTGCTGCTCCTAAGGCGTCCAATTCAGTTGCAGCACCAATATTGCGGTTGTCCGTCTTGATAAAGGATTCCCTATCATCCTTCATTTGTTTATATCGGCGGTCAGGGTTCTTTGAGAACATGACCCACAGACAGGAGATAATGATCATTAACAAAAGAACCAAGGAGAAGATTGCATTCAGGATAAAGTAGATCACGCCCATAACACCGCTGACACTCTCAGGTTGGGTCATAAGTCCACAGAAGAACAGGAAAAGACAAGCATCAATCGTATTAATGACCTGGATGGCGATAGCAACCCCATTAGTGCTCTTGTCGAGGAACGGTTTCTTGACGCAGATAATAATGAACCAGGCAAGCTCTATCAAGAAGAAAGCTAAGCCTTGGGTCTTACCCGATTGCTGAGCAAAGGCAATGAAGCAGGACTTGACAAAATGGTAGACCAAAAAGGGAATGACAAAATAGTAGCATTCCGCCCGGAAAGGTGAATAGAGAAAGCCCCACCTGTTGAGAGCGTGAGGATCAGAAAACAGGATAAAGCCAGGGCTACCGTGAAGACCAATAGATCGCCGGGCTAGAGAGACGACCTTGAAGGAGCCCCAACAAAGAAGGCCAGTCGTCATAAGAAGTAGACAAATAGCAATGACGATACAGGCAGGAGAATCTCGCTCGTACAATTGCCAGAGACAGAAAAGAGAGACCTGGGGATAGGCAAGGAGAACCATCCGATACATTGTACCTTTCATAATGTTGACCCAGTTCGTGCGATAGTCGGCAAACCGATCCTGGCGAATCGCCCGTCCAGCAAGAAAATCAAGAGAGAACTTAGCTATGGCCATCACTATGCAAACGCACAGACTGAAGAAGACAAACATGACAATTACTGTCAAGAAAAGGGAAGTGATTTCGATTCGTGCATAATAAGCGACCCTTTCAATGCCTTTCAAAACGAATCCGGTCGTCTTTACCGACTCGGAGACCGTATAACGTTTCATCAGCGAGCCCGCAACATCAAGAGCTCGCTTCACCTTTCTCTCGACCAGAATGGAAAGGGATGAGACCGTCAAGAGCGAAGAGGGTGTTCCACCGGTTGCTCGAACATACCATCGGAAGATACTTTGCATGAAGTGGACCCTAATGATTCCAAGAGCCCAAGCAAAGTTCTGGCCCCAAGCAGCAACGATCGGTCGCAAAGGCTCAGTCGCTTGGAGATTGATGATGGCCATAGTTTGAAAATAGCCATACAAGGCGAGACTATTGACTGCAATATGGGAAGCAGCAGTTGAGTATCCTCGAGCGCCGACAATAGAAGAAGTCAACATGCCAAGTCCAGAAATCACGGCAGTGGCCCAGCCGACACCGGCCTGGTACACAGTCTTGCCATTGCTGAGATTGGCCTGAACACACGCGACTTGAGTCGTATTGTAGATTTTAACAATAATCTGAGCATCGAGATCAGGGATAGTGTAAGCGATTCCTGGGAGCCTATCCAATGAACTCTTTGCACTGCTGATATCACTAGTACTGGTGATAGAAAATGTACCCGGAGTGATAGGACACAGTTGGCTCAACTTAAGAGAGCATGGATCCAATGTTTCCGTCAAGATCTTGATGCCGTAGGCATAGGCAGTGACTTGAGCGGTGATATATCCTTCCAAATTCGAAATGGCAGTAACGTCATAAGTAAGTGAATAGTTTCCAGGATAATAAACGACCCGGAATAGCGAAGAAGAAAACTGAGAGTTTTCCATACAGGTCGTCAACGAGTTGGATGTAAAACTTCTCACATCCGCGAGCGACTCGACCAATAAGGTGAATAAAATCGCAAGGAAGGAGCCACAATTAAATGCTCTCATCTTCAAAGACCAGTCTCAACGAAAGAAAAGGTTTTTACGGTCTGTAGAGTTAGCCGACTATCCGTTGTAACGGGTAATGAAAACCATCATCCGAAAATCATTTTAATCGCGAAGATGGAGGATCCGAAAGCATACAAAAAGAGATATCAACCCTCCATTATAATATGAACAAGTCTGAAAACTCAAACGCGCTGAGACAGAGGAAAATAGAGAGAAATAAAAATATTAACCTACCTTACTAAAAATAGACTTGAGCACTCAGCGCCAGTCAATCAGCGGAAAGCCTTATAATAAAAGAAGTCTACCGAATATTTATCGAAAACGAGTAGAAACAATCGAACGTTAACTCTAGTGCGCGTGAAAGAAAAAGAGGGAGGATGTAAAGAGTAAGGCCGCACAGTGCCCCTTTGGGGCTGTCCGTTGCGTAGCCCATCCAATTTGGCTTGCGGGGTCCAGACAACCAATCCATACGGTACAAGAGAGCACTGATGAGTGTAGTTTTTCCCTGGTCTGACCATCTCTATTTCGTATACGTTTTATTGAATAGTGACTTTACATTACATCGATTTTGGTCCCGAAACGTCTCGTTTTTTGTGTTAACAATCTTATCTGTTTACGACAGATCAGCTCAAGAAGCAGATTCTCGGACTCTAATAGATATTTCTGGACTTGTTGATTGTTTGAAGATTCTATAGAAGTGTTACTTGTAGTGGAGGAGCTTTATATACACTTCGAATACGCTTCGAGACCGTCTGCCCTCTTTAAGACATGTTCACTTTAGAGCTCGATTGTTATAGTTATTGAGCGGAACTTTTTTTTCCAGCCCAATACATACGAGTCCATGTAAGAGATTGCAAGAGACCTTGACTTCGTCTGCTTTCTACTAGAGCGTGAAGACACATACAGAGAAATCCAAGAGTTCTTTATAGTTGCCTTTGTATCATACCAGTACACTCAGATTCATAGACGACCCATTTATCACGTGAAAATATTTAAATCATCTCAGCAGATCTATCTTCGCTAAAGGATATACAAGACGTTCAAGACACTAGCCAGCAACTTCTTTCTTTCCTATGAATAATCAAGCGTTCACTTCAAAATCACACACTCTATTGTATTTCAGCTTTAATTTTAGCGATTTTTTAGGGCTATAACAGAGGTCACGCTTTCTTGGCTAATCGACGATTGACGATTAGAGTCGCCCTTATCAGCGTGAGATGGGATGTATCGCCTGAGTGCACAAATGTCAAAACGCAGGATGCATACGACGGTGTACAGCCGCTAGCCATCTCTACTGCTGACAGTAATCCTCGTCAGCGACTCAACTAATGTCTTCTCGCCCTTCTTCATCTTCTGCTCGATTCGCACAATTCAAACTGGTCCTCTTAGGTATGTCTCTTAGAAACCTCTTCTTACGTACTCAAGGTGACTCGGCTGTTGGCAAGGTAGTCATGATGATAGATTGACTCTAACCTGACGTAGTCTTCCTTAGTTAACCGTTTTGTCAAAGTAAGTTGTGAAATAGGGCAGCCTAATTGATAGGATCAATTCGACGAATTCAGAGAATCAACCATCGGTGCAGCCTTCCTCACCCAGACTGTTAACTTGGATGACAATACGACGGTGAAATTTGAGATCTGGTATGGTCACGATTGATGTATCTCTAACAACAGGGATACTGCCGGACAAGAGCGGTACAAGTCATTAGCTCCAATGTATTATCGGAATGCTAATTGCGCCATAGTGGTTTACGATATCACCCAAGCAGTACGATCTCTTCTGATGGCAACCTTTGCTGACTTTAGTCTTCTCTTGACCGCGCAAAATCGTGGGTAAAGGAATTAGAACGACAAGCGAATGAAAATATTATTATTGCTCTTGCGGGAAATAAGCTCGATCTCGAGGAATCTCGGCAAGTGGACACGGAGGTACGATTTCTTCAATTTTTGCACTAATCATAGACTGCCAGAGCATATGCAAACGAAGCGGGACTGCTATTCTTTGAAACTTCCGCCAAGACAGGCCAGAACGTCACAGAACTGTTCACAGCCATAGGTATGGTTCAACGGGGAAGCTTTCTAACATATAGCCAAGAAACTTCCGATAGATCAAGCCGCTGGCCGGCAGCGAGGGATAACTACAAAGGGTGTAGATTTGAACAGGTCGGAAGCAGCATCGTCTGGCTGTGGCTGTTGACGGATGAGTCGAATCAAGTTTACCGGTTGCTGATCGCGTAGCCATGATTCCCATACCAGATGAACACCTGATAGAGCACCATAGTGGTAAATAAAATCAATATAGGCTCTACTTGTGAACTATTGTCAGAAAACGAAGACTCATGTCTACCTTAAAAGCAGGACACCAGACACTGCGCTGAAAATAGTTGTCTGATTATCTGACAGATGTCCGAACCGTAGAAGCCAGAACTGCCATTAGCTCTCATTTTCTCTGTTTACGTACATTCGCAACGAATAACGCCAGTTTCACAAGCGGCAAGTAATCAAGACGGCGACGGCTTGGAGCGTTGATGGTATCATGCTTGAGAGTGTCAGGATCAGACGAAGGCAAGGCTAAAGAATTCGCGGCGACTGTTCGCTCTAGAGGGAAAGATGGGTCGATATTAAGAAAATCACTGCCATCGAGAAAATGGGTCTCACGATCGAATGGTACCAGATCGCTAGTAGAGATTCTCCAGTTCTCCGCTAAAGGACTGAAATCCTTTGCACTAGCTGAATCTCGTCGCTGAAGTCAGAAAATGTAGTCCAGTCTACATACGGGGAAACCCTGATCGAGGTATTCAAGAATAGCTTGAGCTGATGGACGATCTTTGGGATCAGGCGACAACAGGAGTGAAAGAATGCGGAGAAGATCATGGGGGATATCTTGACGATAAAATCTATCGGGATCAAAGCCTTCATAACGGGAAACCTGTTGTCGCAAAGAATTATAATTCTCGAGATCAGCATATGGCAGGGAACCAAAACACATGAAATGAAGGATCATTCCTAAAGCAAACATATCAGAGGCACGAGAAAACTCATAGTAGCTATTGTTTTTAGGGTTTCTTCTCAAAATCTCCGGTGCGCAATATTCAAGTGTTCCTGTGGTACCACTAGAAGCTCGATGTTCACCGATCATTTGACCTTCACCGAAGTCACTTACAAGCAACCGTGGTAAAGTGCCTGAAGAGATGTCGAGCAAGCAATTCGACGGCTTCAGATCTCTATGAATGATACCATTTCGATGAAGATAATTCACTGCTGAGACCATATCATTGAAGAAAGAAAGGATTTCTTCCAAAGACAGTCCCGAAGAAGAGGAAAAGGACTTGCTCAAATTTAAGACATAATCCTCTAGTGATCCACCATTGCAATACTACATCTTAGCACCACAACTGACGAAGCACATACTTCTAAGAGAATAAATGCACAAGGAACTGGAGGACCGAATATCGTCATTTGGGAGTTTTCCAGCCAAACATGATTATAATGTACCAAATTAGGATGTGTTATTCGACAAAGATTGACTTCCCGTAAGACCCGTTGTAGCCAACCATGATCATCACCTGTAGATTAGTTATATAACACCCGGATCCATACCTATCGGTACCTTTTTTAGGGCGAATTCACCTAGGGAGACCCCATCAAGGACATGCTCAACCAATTGAACGCTACCTCTTGCGCCCTTGCCCAGTTCCCGTTTTGGGACAAAAAACCTGATGTCAGGCACAAATGAGGACTGCTTACTTCTTAAAATATCCTTGGGAAAAGGCCTGGCTCGAAATCGAATGATATGTCGGACCATTTCGAGAAGAAGAGGAGGACGAAGAGGAAGACTCCGTTTGACACCTAAACGGTCAATATTCTACAGGTGGTCCTATCTTACTGGTCATAATCTAATAGCTTGAAATAGTTTGCGTCCACATATACTCTAGAGTATCGACTTTGAGTTTCGGAGTCCCTCCTTGGTCGACCGTCCTTACTAACGCGCGTCTTCTTTCTTCCTGTACCGCCGCAGAAAGGACAAATATCAAATGGGCTGGAATTTCGTCTAGATAGAGGTTCCAATTTATTGGTGTTTGCCTCAAAACTCACATCAATGGGTTCATGGTGAAGGACCAATTTACCAGACTGAGCATCATATTTTACCATGGCTTGTCGCTTGGGATCTCGACTGAAAATTAATTGCAATGTTAATTCATTTTCTTACAGCAAGATATCCGGACTCTGCTCATGCCGAGGAATCAGTGACATCGCCGCTGGGTGGTGGACCTCTCTCTGGTAGCAATCAAATAAAAGGCAGCGCTCGTTGTAGCGCATCGCCATGAGTCTTTCCACTATCGGATGATCTTCATACCAGGTTTGTACCTTGAAATCATACTCTCATCTAATATAAGTGCGGGAATTACCTATCTAGTAATTGCACTGGTAGTACAGCACCCCGTTATATATGGCATCTAGAAAGTCCATTTGAATCTAAGTAAATTGTCCGCGAAAGAAATTGGGAGAGTACGTTACATAGGTAGTTTAAAGGCCTGATGAAACGTGCCGAGTGAAATGGATGATTATAGCTCTTAGATTGAAGTGGATTGAAGGTCGAGATCGATACCTTGTGTGTCTCCCTTTCGAATGACGAGCCACAGGTGTTAGTATATCTTATGCCTTGTACCCTAGTAGATGACAATTCTCAAACAAGTCTTGAAAAGTGTGGAAATAGGCTTTGAGAACTGGAGATGCAAATTTCAGTCTCAACTAGAAAGCCCCAGGACTCGTTCAAATATAGCATACTACGGAGAATCAAGGAGGAAGAAGATGATAGTTGCTGCAGGAGCGTACACCCCCATGATACCTTCATCAATGACATAATAGACGTCAAGTCGTTGAGCGAACATTGAAACTATGAAGTTGTGATGAATACAAGCATTGACAAGCATAGCTTACCAGTTAGACGCCAAGAATAAGGCAATGAATGCCCATGATTTATAGCCTTTGTCTTCTCGCGCGCGGCGTATCTGGGACATAGGGACAGTGTTGGACGATATGAGGACCATCGTTCTCGAGGCAGCTACAGAGGATAGAGAAAATCCAAATAAACCATCTGATAGCAATATCCCGTTAACGAACTTAAGTGTTTGTGTAAAAATGTCTACATGGAATATCCGTCGTATTTAAATTTCTCATCGTCGGAGAAGGCAAGCTATCCACTTTTGTAGAAACCTGAGTGAAAAGAATTCTTCAACCAAGATCGAGCGCTCTCTGAACTATGAATCTCTGTTTAATAGGTCTTCTTAAAATTCAAAGAGCATCATGGATGAATACCGATTTCAGTAAATGGGCAAAAATGTTGGAACACCCGCAGGAGACATTATACGTTGGATAGAATTGACATCTTGATAAGGAGAACCAGAAAGAAAGATCATATGTAAATCGCCCATTGACGTCTCCTCAGCCTTCTAGGTATATTTTTCCAATGGGATATTTGAAACGTATAATTAGATCTAAATCTTTTCTGTTGGGAACAGTCATATGATCGGTATCGGCCAGTCTACGCCGTGTTATCAGCCGAGAAAGTATAATAGGAGATATAATGAATATAATTATTGTGCTCAACTAGAAGCAAACTGCAGAGAGACAAAGGTCGAAATATCGTGATTAGATGATCTAACTTGTGGCCCTTTTTTAACCCGCTGTAGGGATGGTGAAATAGTGCGGGTTGCAATACGATTCTAAACATTTGTGACCTTTATGTGTATCATTTGTGCACAGCCAAGGTCCTGGTAACAGAACCCCGGTTCTTCATATCAACGCCTCCATCTCCTCTTATTTATGGCAACGCTTAGCCTGCTGTCTAGGATCCAAAATAAGTATGAAGCTTTTCGTTTAGATCGACACAAAAAAGTAATCGACAATAACTCAAATTACTGTTCCTCGTCTTTGCCCAAGGAGTCGGAAACACAGGCTTATCCTATCCCGAAAAAATTCTCTTCTGACAAAGATCGAAGCCGATCCTCCTATTCTTCGTCAACTATGACACTTTCTTATGATTCTTTTTCTCCAAAAGCTGGCGCTTGGCCTAACGTTCTTTCCCGCCCAGCGTCTACGAGCTCCATGACCGTCTTAGCTACCTCGATCGATGAAGAAAATCCCTTTTTGGAGTTTTCTCCAAAGATTCACTCCCACGGGCGCATTACTCGCACCGATCGCCACCCAAGTGAATGTTCTGATGGGTCTGATGTCGACAACGTTGCTGCTATGGCCTTTCTCTCTCCTCAGAAATCTGGTGACGACGAAGAGCGGATAGCGGATGGACGTTCTTCTGGACTTACTTGACAATGGCGGCCACTGTGTTCTTAGTTTCCTTGACTTTGGTTATTTGAGAACGCGGTGTGCGTGGACGGATATGGAATGCTTATTCTAACTCTCTTTTATATATATCTATTAGAAACTTACCTTTTATGGTTGTTTTAACATCTGTAGCTCTGAAATGTTCCTTCCTACGCTCCACATTTTCTTTCTTAGAGCTCTCTCACCAAATCTAATATACACGTTAATGGATCTTGCGATCGCGGATGGATTGCGCTAGCCGCTGATGTAACGAGTCCCTATGACTCTCTTCATTACCTCCTGACGCTGATCCTCCTATATAGGTGCTGCTCGTACTTCCTTCTTGCCTATGATGACCTCCTGAATCGCGCCCGGGACCACTGGTCAAAGGATAAGAGCTACTATTCGAAGACAAGTATTGTCTGCTTGCCTGAGCGAGTCGTCTTCGTCTCTCAGTTTCATGCTCTTGTTGGACTTGTCGAAAGTGAATGAGGAGACTTTCCCAGTCTATTGAATCGCCCTTTTCCTCCTTGTTTCCGCTAACAGTGCCCGTTACTTGGGAAACGGGTGTTTTCATTCCAACAGAAGCCGATAAAGTAACTGGACTAGTTGTCTGTTTCTCGCTTTGGTTTGAAAGGAACCCTGGATCCATACAGGCCAAGTGAGCAACGCTGCTGAGTCGATTCCGAAGAGTGGCAAACGCTGACGACTGAGGAAGAAGCATCAGCAGCCCAAACAAGCATTTATATAGGTACGGATGCCTCTCGGGCTCAAGGAGCTGCAAACGGAGGTACGTGAATGCGGGGCTCTCTAGCAGCTGGACCAGTTTGTCGATTTGAATAAGCAAGCCAACAGTAATTTCTAGCTCAGCAAATATCTGCAAAAGATTAAATGCATGGCCGTAGGTCGAGCAGAGCAAACAAAGAGAAAAGGTAGCAACAGGGTTATGGCTCCAGGTTTTGAATAGAGTCACAAACAAGGATGCTCCATCATGGGTGTCGATGTTTCTTAACCTGGCTCGCAGATCGCTCATCTCTGGTGCAGCAACCAGGCTGTTGTTCAAGTTCTGAACCATGATACTCGCAAACTCTATATCGGTTTCGTCCTGAAGAATAATAGCAAGAGTGTGATAAATCTTCTCCGAAGTGAGGAAAAGACATAGCTGACGAATGATCAGGTTTCCTCGCTGTTCCAATAACCGGTGATCAGCCTTGATAAGCAGGAGCAACGACTTTAAAAAGCCAGTAAAGGTTTCTTCATCATGTTGGGACATTTGAGCGAGCAACTGTAGATCACGGGTTACTACAGATTCACTAGGGTCTGAGAGCTTTTTCAAAAGTGCAGGAAATGTAGCAGAATTCGTAGCCATAACCTGTTGAGGTACTCGTTGATGAAGCATGATGAGCCAATCGAAAGCAGCGATCTTTGTAGCCTCTCGTTCATTGAGAAAATGAGGAGTCAGCGCATTCACGGTTGCGGAGTAGTCTAATCTTTGACGCAGAGAAGCATTTTGGGCATTATCAAGAGAAGTGACTAAGTTCATGAATTTCGAGTTTACTTGTTGGGCCAAACTTTGAAGGGCTTCAGAGTCAGAAGCAAGGACCGGTAATAATAAAGTGAGGAAACGAGGAGCTCCGGCCAAAACATCCTGAGGAGAGATATCCAGGATTGCATTTATCCATTCCAGAACCGTGATCTGGATCGTTTGGTCAGAAGAGTCTAAATGAGCAAACAGAATGTCAAGAACTCGACCGTACTGAATGACGACGTCTTGCCCAGGAACATATAGGCCATCATCGTTATCATCGTCTTCATCTTCGCCACGATCATTATCACGCCTTTCATTGCTGAAGCTATTGGTCGGGCTTGATTGGATTGGAGGACTTGAATGCGGAGAAAGGTCTTCTCTTGGACTAGAAAGCCGAAGCTGCCCCTCATCGTCTTCAGATGAAAAGGGACCTTTCTGAAAGGACTTGGCGGAGTGACTTAGTTGAACAATATTCTGAGCGTGTGAAATACTCTTGATCTCCGAGAGAAAGCTGTCTAAGCACCGGGTTGTCGCCTGACGGACGTCTTGATTAGGATCTGCCAAAAACCCTAATAAACCGGACAAGAAGTCCGGAAGATAAGCTACCAGCTCCAATTCAGGGATTGAATCCAATAGAGTAATCCATGAAACCAAGAACATCCGAGCGTGAGGGTTGATCACATAGATTCTTTCCGTCAGCAAAGGAATGAATCTTTCCAGTGAAAAGGCTGGCTCATTATCATCCCCACTTGTGACAGAGACATAATTTACTGCTTTTTCAGCCACGATATCTTTGATCAATCGATCGAGCAAATCAGCACCATTTTTAACAGATAATTCACTGTCACTTGCAAGCTTTAATATTAGTTTGGGTATCAGTTATCCACTTACTTTGCATAGAGCGTCGAACAATTCATTGAAATAGAGTAGTATTTCCCCTTTAGCAACTTTGGCGATATTATACATGCTCTCGCAAGCATAATACCGAACTCTGGCATCTTGATCCCCAAAGCATGCTAAGGCAGGTTGAATAATATCTTCAAGATAGTCACCAACATTATTCTGTCACGTTAAAACCAGCTTCATTGCACAATTGCTCCTACCTGGCCTAATGCTATGGCTGCTGCTGCTAATCCAATAAGGCCTCCATTCCGGGCATTAGGCTGGTGTACAGCATATGCAAAATCTCGACACAACTGCGATATGATCGTATTGATCTTCTCGACTTCTCCGTTGGCCAAAGCTTCCCGGATACATTTTTCTAACGCTAAGGCAGCAGCCTTCCGTTTCTCGTACAATCGATCATGCAGACCCCTTTGGATCTCCTTGTCTAGTTCATTTAGTCGTGTCACTCAGTCTTCCTACCCATTGCGGTCCCAAGGTTGGTCGTTGACTTCGCTACAGTGGGAGAACCCAGACCGTTACAGTCTGTGCATGCTCGAAGGATGTGCACCACTAGCAGGAGTCAGACTGTCAGCCTACCTTCAGGGAACTCCGATGCTTCCCTTTCTAAAACAATGAAGCAGCCTTGATATCATCCATTTTACTAATATCCATACATTTTCTCTAAACTTATGCAGAGTTTACCCCCCTTTCTGTAGACGTCTCTGGGCGACAATTATGGACTGTTCGATCATCGTTAGCACCGTTGAATTAACTGCGAAAAGGCTTATTGTCTGCCATCATTAAAATATATTACAGAACTGCACGGGACTACTTAGCCCACTTCCAAAAGAGAAATACTTAGCCCTGGTTTGTTTGTCTTCACTAGCCTGCCTGGTATCACGCGAATTTAACTTGGGGAGGCAGGAGGGAATTGATCCTAAACGCTAGGTATAATGACAAAAAGCTAAGCGTTGTTATTAAGCACATTGAATATCATCGGAATTTATATTCTTAACCTTTCAGTGATGCCACCTCTCTACCTTTTTTCCCATCGATTCCCCCAATAATATATCACAATGAACCGTAGGTTCATCCACATTTGTCCTCGCCTTGTCTAAAACTGTTGCCCGGTCAAGACGAGTCTGACAATTGATAGGAAGGTTCTCGTATTACGTCATAATATATCGGACAGTTGGCGGTCAATGTTTAGGCTAGCTTTCCTTCTCTCCTGAGCTGATCTACTGCCTTGATACAGTTTTATTCAACTTCTTTGCTGAAAATGCTACGTGTTGAGCCGCCAAAAATCGCGATCACTGTCACTGAATGATCAAGTGGTCCGGATTACTCAAAAAGGAAACGTCGGGCTCTGTTTTGAGCCTTTCAAGGCTTCCTGCTTTATTGTGGCATGATAGGTATCGGAATCAGCAGTCTTCCAGGAAATAAAAATCCTACATGACCCTAGCATTTTCCTTTTTCCCTCAAACAGTCCATAAGTTCCAGTTTGTTGGTTGCTCGTCCTGTCTCAAAAAGGCAGCATTGCTTCGCGTTCTGGTGTATCGCTCCTAATTAGGAAGTCAGGAATATCCTGTAGATCAAGCCCCCTCGAGCGCTTGCAGCCGTACGGTTGTCCACAAAAGGCATCGTCCTACTTCCTTTGCTTTTTCTTTTCTTGAAACTAGAAACTATATTTCAGTGCTATTATTTCTTTATCAGTAGTTTCCTCCTGCCTTACCGGCGTCCGAGGTTTACAGGTGCCGTCCAAAGCGCACGTGACATCCACGTGACTTCGAGACACCCCCTTGCATTTGCTGCCACTTTTTATTAAATTCATTCATTCTATCTCTTGAATTCCTAACCTGGCCTGATAATCGCATATTCCTTCTCGCCTCTGGTTTTCTGGCATGGTTCTCGAGAGCCAAGCTTGGTCGAATGGCAATAGTTCTATCAAGTCTACCGAGCAGAAAGTCCTCGAACGAGCAGAACTATCGAGAGTAAGTGATATTTTTGCGGAAAAAGCACTTGTTACCACCTTTCCCGATCTTTATCTAATGACTTCAATTTTATTTTGTCGTTTTGTCTAGTATTGTGATTACCCCTGGCGAAAAAATTTCCCCACTATGTGACAGGATTTATCTCTAAGTATTAAGTACTGACCACAGTTTGCTCGTCAACTAAAAGCCCGTCTTCAATTGGCATCTTTTAAAGCCAACAGGGGATGGGGAAATCTTGACTTTAATGCCATAGAGCCGAAGCTCCCTGGAGGACTCTCGTTCGACCAGGACTCAAACCCGGGCCTGCAAAGGGAATTCCAGCAAAGCCATAAATGTCCCATGCCTCCTCCCAGGTCTCCATCTGTTTCTCGAACACAGGGAAGGACTCTACTTCCCAGTCATAGGATGGAACCAAACCAATCTCCATCCTCGTTCACCGATTCCCGTTCGCCCATCGACCCTCCAAAGAAGCGTCGCCGAGATATGTCCGATAACTCTCCAAGTTGGAATAAGCCCCAGTTTCATTCTTCTCCATTACAGCCACCAAGTCTGGATCGATACGGACAATATTCGGTTGACCAGGCTCGGCCACGCTCAAAGACCATGGAGTCGCACTATCCTGCAGAGATGGACTATGCAGCCCATCGAATGTTTGTCAGTTCCATGACACCCAAGCCGGTCGTCTCTCAATCTCCACGGACCCCTCGCCCATCCAATTTCATGCCCGTAAATGGGCTTTTAGGAAGCGGTAATGCATTTGCGCCTCTTGAATACTCATCACGCGCTGCTGAACTCAGCACTTCCAGTAGTAGTGGATCCAGTGCATCGACGATCGATGAAGAAACGTTTTCTACTAAAAGGTCATCTAGGACTTCTGAAGGTAGTAGCGAAGCTCAAGAAATGAAGAAGAATAGAGAGGAAGCCCCAATCGAGAGAGTAAGCACGCCCACGGGCGATGATCAAGGAGCAGATCTGCTTCTTTACTTGGCAGCCTCACCATCACCGGTTCAGCCGCCAGGGTTTCATCAGCCGACGCACATGGGTATGGGTCAGGGTATCCAAGAAAGTTCGAGAGCGCTGCATGGGTTTCTGGGTCCTGGAGGACCTCATACCCCCTCCCGGAGAGGGGCGCCGACGACTCCCCAGACTCCTCAGACTGGCGGCCAGGGATTTAATATGAACGACTACCTCAACGTCTTTTCCCCATCTCCTGGGGGACCTGGGGCATCGATGCAGACGCCCACGTTACCAAGTACTCCGTGGGGAATGGGATCTGGGGTGCGAAGCAACCCGCCGTCAGGGCCAAGGAGAAGATTAAATTTTGAACAGCTGGGATCAGGCGATATAGGCTCGGGGGATCTCCAAATGGGAATACTTTAGGACAATAATGGACTGTGAAGGAGATAGACTCATTGGACTTATGAATTCATGTGGATTATGCATGGGATTCTTGCAATCAAGGACAGTTATAATGGGTGGTTTGGAAAGGGGAACATCAGGATTTTGTGCTACATTGTTTTTTGTTTCTTTGAGCATTTTCGTATCTAGTAGCTCTAAGAGATAGTGTCTAATATATGCTGCCGTCACGAGTAGGCTAAGTGCATTCGATTGATCTAGAAGCTATAGAAAATATCCGACCTCATTCGTGCTATGGTGTGGAGGATGCGTGACCACATAGATTTAGACAGGATAATAACCTTTACAAAGTAAAGTTTATGGAGAACACGTAGAGAAAGTAGAGATGCCGAAAGCATACAACCGAGGCGAGACGGTTTCCTAAACCGGAAAGATCACTCGCCCTAGAAATAGAGACGGGTCCATTTTCGGTAGATTAGATTGCCACGTCGCGATCAAAAGTGGTCCTTGAAATCTTACGTAATGGAGAAAGAACGATCAAACTTTATACCTGAGACCTTTCCAGGAAACATAAAATGATATTATCGCAAAACGAATATATGCAATAGAATGTTCAAATCAATATTTTCAAGAGCTTAGGACTCGAGGTTAAGTTTTGTTTATCAACATTAACGGTGATACCAAAGGTGGTCACCTTACCTTCCAAATGGGAATTCTGACCGTTCTAGACTGCCGAGGATCTAGGGGTCCCGCTGTTGCCAACGCGCCATGCATGCCAATATAATTCCTAAACTAGAAAGCATCTCAATGAAGAAGGATTAAGCGGAGATTCTAGACGTGTAAGAAAATCAAATAAACTAGATTTATCGTTATTTGGACAAGTAATTTCTATTAACAGCGAAAATTCCGGCAAAGTGAACGAGATCTTCGTGCTCGTGAGGTTCATGGCGATACACTCTGGACTTCTAATCTTACGTGGCAGATGAACAAGAGGGGCACAGAAGGGAAAAAGAGAACGCTCAAGCAAATAGAGCAGTTCCAGCGTAGTTATATAGCTGAAAAGACGAGAATATATCGGCGTTCTATTTATACGAGCCGAGTTTGTTAGGAACGGAGATGAGAAAATGACTGCATCAGGCAATGCCGTCACGGATCCTGTTCCGACGCAAAGAGTGACCCCTCTCTCATAGCAACGCGCGTGAAAATTGAAGAGCAAGAGGTTGTTGCCATTGCCCACCCCTGACTAAAACTCTTCATCGTTGCTCGCCTCTTTGTTTTCGACTGAGTGGATTTGGTCATTTTATTCCTCCGGGAAGCCTTCGCTTATAGTATCATCTTTATTTCTGGTTAATTTTCTCTCCTTGACGTTCTTTTCTTTGTTCTTTCTTGGTCCCCATGCCGGCTTCCGTGGCCAAGATGGCCATCCTCGTGTTGGTGGCTCTGCTGGCTTCTACAAACGCTGAAACTACAGCGCTAGGCTGTTATAAGGGGTCAAATGGTCTCTCCTTTGCATCTACCGACACTTATCAGTCTTCTCTGCTATGCTCTCAAACCTGTGCCGACAAGGGATACTCGGTCATGGCCTTGACTTCGTCCAACAAGTGCTATTGTGGCAATACCGAGCCTCCGGATTCTGCAAAAGCATCCTCATCCGATTGCTCAGCAACATGTGACGGTTATGGCGAGGAATCCTGCGGATCTTCTGACGGAACTTACTTCAATTTTTTATTAACAGGGAGTGGCACAGTCCAAAGTGCAGGCTCTTCTTCATCTACTACCTCATCCTCATCCTCTTCTTCATCTTCTTCCTCATCTGCTCCCACCTCGTCTTCGTCCTCGTCTTCTACAGAAAGTTCGACTTCCGAGACTTCCGCCACTACTTCGACTTCATCGTCCTCGGCAGAACCGTCTACTGCGACCTCAACTACTGAAGAAGAATCGACATCCTCAGGCACTTCAATAACCACAAGCTCCTCATCAACGGCAGGTTCGGTTGTGAAGGTGACCCAGACTTCTGCTCAAGGCGCGACTATAGTGGTAACTCAAACCATAGATCCTTCATCCACAAGCACAGATGCAGGCGCGTCTTTAGTCGCTGAATCAGCGTCTGCTAAATCTGCCAAGTCTTCTGGTGGCATCTCTGGTGGTGCTATTGCCGGAATAGTCATCGGAGTCGTTGTCGGCGTGGCTTTCATCTGTATTGCCATTTTCTTTCTGGTGTGGCGACGACGCAAGTCCAATGAAGATAGATCTTCTAATGGCGAGAAGGGATCGTTTGAATATTCGCCCCGGTCTCCTTTCGGCTCAAGCATGGACGATAAGGTGACCTTAGATAACGAGACCCTGGCCATGGCCGTTGATCAGCGACTGAATCCAGTCATGCTAGGCAGGCGCTTGAGTCAAGGTTCTCTTGCAGACGATCAAGACTATTCGCGTAAGATCTTGCGGGTAGCTAATCCCGATTAATGGAAAGATAAGGCAAAATATTTGTATGGAGTTTTGGAGAGGGGCAGTAAGAGCTGCATGCTGCTTTCGATATGAAAAGGTGTACGTTTTATAGTTCTTTTTCGGAGGGCTCGATCGTAGCTGATAAGACATCGTTATACAATTACTGTAAAAGAAGAGGGTGACTGAATCAATGACTACATATACAAAGGTGATCCGACGACACATACAGGGTCAATAAAAAGGGCTATTGTTGAAATAAGGTCGCCAAATTGACATGATTTTAGAGTTTTGGGATCCGGAGATGTTTTGAGATCATTGCTGAACCCGAAAGGGCATAGAGTAAGACTGCAGGATGGATGGTCAATATGCCGGAGCCCAGTGAGCCCCCAAAGGCAGATTCGGGAGTATGGCCGGTGTAGACATTGACAGCTAGGAAGAGGACAAGAGAGAGGGTCGTAGGGATTGGAGTACCTTCGAAGTACTTTGATTTCCCAGTAGTATCTTTAGGAATGAATGCCACAGTGACGTTGAATCTAGCAAGACGAGCGAGACCGCAAAGGAAAAAGTATGTCAAGACAGTAGTATCAAGAAAAGTGCGAAATCCCCAGGCATAGGCGATCAGAGCGGGAGCAGCTCCAAACGAAACTAGATCAGCCAGAGAATCAAGTTCTTGACCCATTAAAGACGATTTCTTCCTCCAGCGAGCGACTTTTCCGTCCATAAAATCGAAGAACAGACCGAGAGGAATAAGACCCATTGCCAGATAAAGTTGACCAACATCGCTTGGATCAAGCGCATATCTGAAGGAGGCGAAGATACTATTTATTCCACAAACGCCTATTATTAGCTTTTTCAAAACTTGAGGATCCAAACTCACCATTTAGAAGAGTTATGAAGTCAGCCATATGAAGAGTCCTAGAATTAGATTTGCCGGGACAAAGAAACATACCGAATCATATTAAAGCTGCGAGAATCATTAACAAGACTCCGTATTTGTGCTTTCATCTCAGGAGAGGAAGCAAGAGATGGAAGTTCTAAAGTTAGAACAAGAAGGCTAATTTATGATCACTGAGATCCTCCGATCGGTCGCTTCGTAGCGGCATGGATTGACGAGCACTTACCATTCTGTCTGGGATGGATCGGAGATTCTGGAGCTGAGCCTCCTTGATCATTCTCAAGACGAGTTTGTCGTCTTGTTTTGGGAGCCATTGACTAATATTCCAGGATAAGCAAGGGATAGTGATCCAACGTACACGGGGTAAATTTGGTGTTGATCGATACCGTATGCCAAGAGGAGCTAGGTAACCGATACCTTTGTAAAAAGGACAAGGCCTTGGTGAAAAGGAGCTTCAATAGAGTGAGAGGACCAAGATACTTATAGATGGGATTACGTACTTGAACGTGCGGTTATAAGAACCAAGGAACATCCACAGAAATGCGTGAATCTAAGACGATACGGGAAAGTATCGACTTTTAGTGCACTAAGGACTCTGCACATGTAATTATTTTGGATTGATAAACGAGACATATAAAGAGCTAAAATCACTTGTATTAGTTTGAGTGTGTCAGTCGATATTATCGATGACATAGAGAACGCGCTCGTATACGGAGTACACGGATTTCTAGTCGTAAATTTCCGCTAAAAGAGGAGAAATATAAGAACAAAATGTCATGAAATTTGTGGCTTACTCTTCATGGAGAAAATCCAAGAGCCAAAACTATCCATGTCAATCTAGCCAGACCGTATAACGAAGCCAGTAAGAGCTACTGATCCGAAAATTATCTGGCAGTGATAAGTTTCATAGAACAGAAGTATATAAATTCCTATTTACATCGGATCAATGGTTGATGACAAATAAGTGGATGTAAGACATGTAGAAGGAGCTTGCCAGTAAGGGTTGCCCTGTAAAATTTCCTCGGTATCACCATTCTTTCCTGACTAACTGTCTTCTCCCTTGAGTGAAAATCCTAGACAAAGATGGCTCAAGCAGTCAAAGATTTAGTTGACAAAATTAACGATGTCACAATGAATGAGTCTGGTGCAGAAAAGACTCAGGCGAAAGAGCAAAAGGAGAAGAAAGTTAATAAGAAAGCTTCTAAAAAGCAAAAGGATGAGAATGAGTATCCATTAGAGGTAAGAGAATAAAATAATAGAGGGACTAAAAATTTCAAGCTTGATCCTGCTCCTGAATATATCGGATACCGAGTTGCAATGTTTGAACGACTAAAGAAAGATTATGATGCCTTCGTCGCTGGTGAGATAGATGAAAATGAAAAGGCTTCTCTAATATAATAGCTCAAGAACGACGTGAAATCAATGTTGAATTAAAAGATGGTTCTTTACGTCAAGCTATTTCCTGGGAAACTACTCCTCTTTCTATTGCGCGAGAGATTTCTAAATCGCTGGCTGAAAAGACAGTAATTTCCAAAGTGAATGGCCAATTGTGGGACTTGGAGCGTCCATTAGAAGATGATTCAAAGCTGGAATTCCTTAGCTTTGATGATCCCGATGGAAAGAAAGTCTTCTGGCACTCGAGTGCTCACGTCTTGGGCGAAGCTACGGAGCGCCATTATGGATGCAATCTCTGCGTTGGTCCTCCCACCGATGACGGTTTCTTCTACGAAATGGCTATTCAAGACCGCGTAGTCGCGGCAAGTGACTTCAAACCTCTGGAGACCATTATGAAAGGCGCTGTTAAAGAGAAGCAAAAATTCGAGCGTTTGATCATGACCAAAGAACAATTGCTCGAAATGTTTAAGCACAACAAATATAAGCAGGTTCTCATCCAATCGAAGATCCCGGATGGAACTTCCACTACCGTCTACAGATGCGGCCCCCTGATTGATCTTTGTCGGGGTCCCCATGTTCCCGACACCGGGCGTATCAAGGCGGTCAAGTTACTCAAAAATTCAGCCTCCTATTTCCTTGGTGATGCCAACAATGACTCGCTTCAACGAATCTACGGTATTTCTTTCCCCGATAAAAAACAATTAGATGCCCATCTCAAGTTTCTGGAAGAGGCTGCTCAGCGCGACCATCGAAAGATCGGCCGCGAGCAGGAGCTATTCTTTTTTAATGAGCTTAGTCCCGGCAGTGCCTTTTGGTTACCTCATGGTGCTAGAATTTATAATACCCTGATTGAGTTCATGAGAGCCGAATATCATAAACGTGGCTATGAAGAGGTCATTACTCCCAACATGTACAATACAAAATTATGGGAGACTTCAGGCCACTGGCAAAACTATGCCGAGAACATGTTTTCGTTTGACATTGAGAAGGAAAAGTTTGCGCTTAAGCCAATGAACTGTCCTGGCCATTGTCTGATTTTCAAAAATCGTGAACGCAGCTACCGCGAACTTCCCTGGCGCGTTGCTGACTTTGGAGTCTTACACCGAAACGAGTTTTCAGGTGCTCTAAGTGGTCTTACGCGAGTCCGTCGATTCCAGCAAGACGACGCCCATATCTTTTGCGCTCAGGAGCAAATCGGAGACGAGATTAAAGGATGCTTTGATTTCCTCAAGCATGTCTATGGAATCTTTGGCTTTACCTTCAAACTGTATCTATCCACCCGACCTGAGAAATATGTCGGACAACTGGAGACCTGGAATCGCGCTGAGAAACAGTTGGAAGACGCACTGAACTCATGGGGCACTCCATGGGAACTGAACCCCGCCGATGGTGCCTTCTATGGCCCCAAGATCGATATTGAGATCTCGGATGCCCTTGGCCGATTGTTCCAGTGTGCCACTATTCAACTTGATTTCCAACTTCCTGAGCGATTTGATCTTTTATTCCACTCACCTCCCAAGGAGAGCTCTGAACAGGACAAGAAGGAGGAGTATTCCCGACCGGTGATGGTCCATCGAGCCATTCTCGGATCCGTGGAGCGAATGACTGCCATTTTGACTGAGCACTTTGCCGGCAAGTGGCCGTTCTGGCTCTCACCCCGTCAAGTGTTGGTCATTCCGGTCGGTGTCAAGTATGCTGACTACGCTGTCTCTGTTCGTGACAAACTCCACGGTGCCGGACTCTACGCTGATGTTGATCTCAGCGGAAACACACTCCAGAAGAAGATCCGTACCGGCCAGATTCAGCAGTACAATTTCATTTTTGTCGTGGGAGAGCAAGAAATGACGTCTGGAGCAGTCAACGTTCGAAACAGAGACGTGTCTGAGCAACAAGGCAAGAACGACATGGTCCCTGTCGACCAAGTCGTCAAGCAGTTGTTGGAGCTCAAGGCCTCTTTCCGTCGTGACAATGTTCTGTTAAATTAGTATGTAGAATTTTCTCTTTTAAATCTATAAAATATTGTATATTTTCTGGAGGTAGTTATAAATGTAGTCTAGAGAAGAATCGAAGAGTGATAGTTAACCCATAGGATTCGAATTGGTGCGTTTGACAGTCGGGCTACATGTGTAAAGCGTACCTTGAGCCATGTTACACCAGACAGCGTCTTTGACCCGGGAAAGGTGACGTCAAGACCCCCAAGAGATGGTACCCGTAAAGCTCAGCGAAATATGAGGAAAACAAGAACAAGCAGTAATAAATCTGTGCTTTCAAAATTGAAGGCTTATTCCCCCCGGTCATAGCGCAGACCAGTGGGCCTTCAGACGCCCATCAAGACAGGCAACAATGCCGGGTAACAGATCGAGGATGGTTTATGTGGGGCGCCCCCGCCGTCTGCGCCACTTGTGCCACACTTTACATTCTGATATAGACCATGTCAAGCAATGAAACTGTGGAAGATAATCCTGGATATGGGACTGGATTGGCTGCATTAACTTCACCTGAGCCAGTAGTTTCATCGTCCAAGCCATCAGGATCCCCCACCACCCAAAGTGGTTACTACTCCTCTCCTAGCTTTACACCTATTCCTGTGAATGGAGAACCCACGGATGTCTTGGTCCAGCGGTTCCAGGGATGGCGAAAATATATTAGAAATTTGACGGGATATCTGGGTGTTTTGGCGTCTTACCAGGAGGACGTGTCGAGACATTGCACCCGACTGGATGGTGCAGTACGATTCAGTACTGACGAGGGAACGAGTTTTCTTCCTGAAGGAAGTGGAGGGGCATTAGATGTATTGGCGACTTTACACAGCTATCATCGATCTCAGGCCACCAATGCGTTGAAGCTCGTCAATGAGATCAATCAGAATTTAATCCCTCGATTAGAAGAGCTACGACGAGACTTATTTGTTAAGATCAAGGAGATCAAGTCGCTGTCTGGAGATTTCAAGAATAATATCTCCAAAGAGCAAGCTGCGTCAGTGAGAGAGATCAAAGGGTTTACGCACTCTTTGGAGGTCATTCGAATGAATCCGTCACTCTTAACTGCTAAAAATGATCCTTATTTATGTAAACTGGCCGTTGAACGACAATTAGCTAGACAAGTCGACGAAGAGGCATACCTTCATGAGGCCTATGTCAATCTTCAAGGATCAGGACGAGAATTGGAGCGTGTCGTGGTGGAAGAAATCCAGACTACTCTTAATACGATCTGTCGATACGTCACTCTGGATTCTCAGACTTTACTTGATATGGTTAAAAAGTTGGAAAACGGGTTTATTGGTATGGACCCTACAACCGAATGGGATTCTTTTGTGACTCGCGATCCCAATTTCATCGATCCTAAGCTACCAATTAGAACGTTGAAAGATTTAGAATATCCTGGTAAAGATAGTCTGGTCGCTCGAGAGCTGCGCTCCGGGTATCTTGATAGACGGT
Source organism: Trigonopsis variabilis (assembly GCA_003707065.3). Classification (NCBI taxonomy): domain Eukaryota; kingdom Fungi; phylum Ascomycota; class Trigonopsidomycetes; order Trigonopsidales; family Trigonopsidaceae; genus Trigonopsis; species Trigonopsis variabilis. The sequence continues at coordinate 939,322 of PPXM03000001.1, read as the reverse complement.
CAAAGTATCTAAAATCTTACACAAAGGCTTGGTATGTTCTTACTCCTACGTTCTTGCATGAATTTAAGAGCCCAAATCGCAAAAAGGACCCCGTGCCTGTGATGTCTCTCGCTTTGGAGGATTGCACTCTAACCGACCACTCTGAAGACGACAAGCCGTCCTCCACCAAGTTCGTCCTCGTGGCTAAGCAATCGGGTGTTATTCATAGAGGCTATAACTGGGTTTTCCGTGCGCCTGACGTGGAGACTCGCAATGCCTGGTATGACATTCTTAAGAAATTCACCGGCGATTCGCGTCATCTAAACACCCTGTTGGCTTCTCGACCCAATTCCACTATTCTTAATGAATTGGAAATGGCCTCAGTCGCTCCCGTGAGCTCATCTGATCATAAAAACAGCCACGAGAGTACCGGTGGACCGCTCAAATCTATAAGCAGCACCAGTACTGAATCTGCAGATGTTCACCCGGCAGCTGGAACTGCCGAAAGTGTTGCTGATGATGATGAATCGGTTCGGCAGGTGAGACAAGGGACCAGTCGGGGTCAGTTCCCAACTGCGGTTGTACTTGATGGGTCGGCAAGAAGAAGGTTGTCTGATACGTCTTCTCAGGGAATCTCAGCGAGCAAGTCGCGCGATGTCGACCAATCTTCGGTATTTTCTTATGATATTGAACATCCTAATACGTCTACTTATCCAGGAGATGAAGATTTTAAGCCTGTTTCTTCTGACGTACCTCCTGAGGTGGAACGCCGATTAACGCAGACCCGTCATCATACCGACGATAATAACGTGTTTGGACCGGCCCTGGATACCCATGAAGTTGGATTGTCAAAGGAAGCAGCTACGAGGGAACGCAGAAACTCGGTTGCTCAACATTACCAGAGTACTGCGAGACGCAATTCGCGTAAAGCAACAGGCGTCTTTGGTGGTGACGAGGTTCCTCGAAGTCCAGAGGCAGGTGAGACTGGCGGATCCGGTCTCTTTTTCTCATCAGGCATTCCCTCCACAACGTCATCTGCTCCATCGGTTGAGAAAGCTAAAGAGAATCTTCTTGTTGAGAAGATTGATCAGCAGTTCCCTGGAGCCTATCCTGAGAATGGGTGAATGTCTTACGCTTGAGAACGTGTTCATGTGCGAAAAGGTGACTTTTTTGAAGTAACTTACTTGCCCACTTTATACTGGGCATCGATGTCGTAGCGACTACCGGGAGCATTCTTGCTCACGTATTTCACAAATCGTAAAAGCCCACGATCCCGGAGCACTAGTTGAAAGACATTCCAGGTCGCGCTCTGAGAGGAAAGGATACCATCGTCATCGTTGTCCTGGACGTCGGCGCTCTCGCCTGAGCTTGACTGGTCGTCGTCGTCTTCATCTTCGTCATCGTCCTCAGAGTCTGAAACAAGTCTACTGAGAGACTCTGCCCTTTTGTCGCGTCGCTGCTGGATTTCGGCCAGTTTCTTAACTTGCGGATCCATATATACTGCTGGGTCTTTGCCATCGTCTTCAGGATCAGTCATAATGATATCATATCCACCAATTGTTCCTGAGGCCCAGCTTTGTTGGTCTGAAGGTGTCAGGCTTAGGGTGGCTTCGAGCACTTGGGACGGTGAAGAAGTAGCGAGAGTGTAGTCCAGCCCAGGACGGAACCTTCGAGCCAGAATAAACGAAGACGACGGCAGGAGCTGAGTCACGGCAGCAAGCCATTTCAAGAACGAAGGGTGAGAGAACAGCCCTTTGACTTCAGCAAGGAGGTCTTTAGCAGAGTCGTTGAGATAGAGATATCTTGCCTTATGAGGAGGTCTAGCCAATGACCAGTCCAACGGAACCTCGCTGAGATTCTGAGGAACCGGCTGTTCATCGAGGGACATTAGGTGAGATTTAAGTTTAGGTTCGATGGTAGGATTGAGAAAAGAGAGGATTTTTAGATAAGAGTCGGCTTCAAACTGATCGAGTAACTGGGAAAGAATATCGGAGGAGAGAAGGACAGGATTAAGATATTTTTCCAAATAAGTCATGTCGTCTGTAGATAGTCCCAAATCAGTCAAAGGAGGACAAGCGGTAAAGACTTGAGTCGGTAAGTCAAATTGCTCCAAGAGCTCATTACGAGCACTTAGTTGGCCCAGAGTAGAGTTGGCATTTGATATTGACTTTGCCGAATAACCTGGCTCGCCCTCTTGAGGAAGATGGAACCAACCCGAAATCGCTAATCGGTTCTTGTCAACGTAGACCTCCTCAACGTCGTGGAATGAATGACCAGGTTGGACCACAAAGAAAGCTAGTTGATTCCAAGAAGGCGGTATTATGACATTTGGATCGGGAGCTGCAACGTCCGGATGTATGGTAGGAAAGAGCCGTAAAGCACCACCCCAAGAAGGAGACCAGGGTTCCTCAGGATCAGGTAAATAGAGAATATAACTAACGCGGCGGGTTCCAATCACATCATCGTGGTTCAACAAGTGGCATCCTTTATGATACAAATTAATACTCATGTCCTGTTTAGATCCGCTCAGTTCTCCACATCCAGTGATATCCGACAGAAATTTGCGAAACGTCTTCGAATAGAGAGCATTTCTAAGGTGTAATAAAGATGGTAGCTTGGCCAATTCTCGTGGGTCTAGGCCTGACAGATTCGCCAGATCTCCCGTTTGATGAACCTGGACATTAGAACCGGTTCGTACTGCCAGTCAGACATACCTTATAGATATCCGTCTCTCTTAACGAGAAATGCAATTGGGAAAGAATCTCTTGTCGAACTTTTCGTAAAAGATCATCATCAACCAGCCGATCTATCACACAATGTTTATAACTAACGGTCAGCTTCGTTAAATAAGGGCAGTAGACCCTAAAAAAAGGTACTTACGGTTGTGACTCTGAATGATAATTCTGGAGTCGTTTCAAGTTCGAATCATCAAACAGTCCAGGATAGAAAATATCAATGACATCCTGTCCTTCCTCTGGCTGTTTTGATAACGCCTTTTCCGACAAGTTTCGATCTCTATATTCCTCCTCGATTGCTCCTATTTTCCCTGGCCGTTCGGCCAATTCCACATTGGTCATTCGTCTCTTCATATCGGATGATCAGGTGGTTTTTTTTTTTCTCCCACTCGCTTCTCCCAACGTCTGATGCGTTACTACCGTGTCCGTGCCTGGCCAGGAGGCCAATAGATTTTCGGTGAAAATGATGTTTTGAGTCTCAGATTGTCGATGCAATATATTATGTGCTATGCTATCTTTAGAAATTCTACATAATGAGTCAGTGTTTGGATCAACGATGGAACAGATTCTACCGATGTGTGAGAGCGAGGCTAATTTCAGCGACACCAGGGCATTATTTACTTAAACATAATTATCAATCCACCATCTAGCAATTTTTGGTAGCAGACCTCGTTTAACGTCGTAGAATCCAAAATCGACCTTAAGTTATAGTTTATACATTCAGACGCGTATTAATATAATTAGAAAGCATTCAACCGAACCAGAGTGGTAGTTTTTAAGAGAACAACAAACTGGCAGCATACTCGACATTTCCTCCTGCTCGATCAAGGGCCTCTATGGCTTGTTCGCGGGTGAAACCCAGCCCTTCTAGTTGATTTATATTCTCTTCTGAATATGAAACCAAATGCTCCTGAGCCGGAGGCGCACTCACAGCTGATTCATACGATTCTGCAGTCTTTCCAGAGTCTTCGGGCTTCAGAGTCTGAGCTGAGACGGCCGTGTTGCTCGACGCATCTTGCTGTGAACTAGACGACTGAACGGGAGGCTGAAGAGAGGGCTCCAGAGGATGTTGAGGCAGACAAGCCTCGGAGGGAGGTGGGACAGCAATATCTTCATCTCCATCATCCCTTCCTAGCGCCGTCTTGGGAATATCGGCTTCGGCCAGAAAAGGTACACAGATATTATTTCCTAGACGAAGGACATTTTCCTTCAAGTCAATACAGGCCTGGTGCCGTCTAAGCATATCCAGGCCCAACAGGAGGCTAACATGCCGACCTTCCATGACGGTGAACGAAGAGACTAGGAATTCTGTGCCGATCTTAAGATGCATACTGTGAACGCGACCCAGAATCTTTGCGGTTCCAACGCCTCGCGCAATACCTGCGAACCTTCGGTCGATCAAATGCATGATGTGGCATTCTTCGGCACATTCAGGGCTCATAATCGTGGCTTGAGCACCCGAATCAACAAAGGCCTTCACTTTATGGCCATTGACTTCGACATCGATATAGAGCATCGTTACTCTACCAAAAGCTTCTGGATTGTGTTCCAAGGCTGTGTTGAGGTTCTCCATGACAGCCTCTTGTTGGATGATTTCGAGAATCTTTTTTTGAGACTCTTCATTGAAAGGGTCATCGTTTAGCCGCTTGAGTTCCTGCCGCTTCACCTCTTCCTGTTCAGCCCGCTTTCGCTCTATGTCCAGCAGCAGCTCACAAAACCGGGCTGAGTCATGGACTGAGTCCGCCAATTCGGGATAAGACTGGCGAACAACAGATACTAGATTGGGGTCACCCAGCATTTGTAGTCGCACCCGCTCGAGGTCGTTCAAAATATTATTCATCGGTGAACTATCCCTGTCAGCTCCATTGGTCTCCTTGACTCACCTTTCCTGAACAGCTGCCTCAGGAGCCTTTTCTTGCACAGCAATCATATCTTCATCTTCTATGTTGAACGAATTTAGTAACAGGTCATCTCCTTCAAGTAATCGCGAGCGGTGGTTGATAAGTTGATTCCCAGAGGGGATATTCGACTCCGCCTCGATGTAAGCGCGGAGGTCCCCTAGAGTCATTGAATCTGAAATTGTCACAGTATAAATATCATCTGAGTTCTCAAATGTCACAATGAGACGCATCTTCTCTATTATCGAGCACCTTGTGGTCTCTCAATTGTTGCGATGTGATAATTATGGAGGTAACGGCGCCAGATCAAAGGTCTCATCGAGTCAACAACACAAGCGTCGAAACGAGGTGCGTTTCGATAAAATTGGAATATCTAATGGCCCGTCAATGAGTCTGACTTATTCGATTGTAAGATCTAATCAACGTTTGGTCTTATACGCTATCCAATTCACAGAGGCTCCGAACTTGTCAGCGATCGATGCTATTAAGCAGTCTCGTTTGCCGGGGGGTAGTTGAACATGTCTGTTAATTTGGGTTGCTAGAATTATATGACATAGATGTACAATTTGCACATGGTAGTCTGAAAAAGGTCAATTGAGTGAAAAAGGGAGATATGGTGAGTGTCTACTGTTCATTAGTCTGTAGAGTCTATATGACAGTGGACATGAGAAGAAGAGTTGTCAGCTTTTGAGAATGTCAACACCATGTCTTGTACAAACTTCAAGAAAAAGATCACCCGACACTAGTGTATAATCATTATAAACATTAGCATTATCACATATCTTATAACTTTTATTTCAAGGCAACTCTAGGTATATACCACTCTATAATTTGGCCCGGCCAACAAAAACTTTATGCTGTGATCCTGAAATGCAGAGATTGCCGTTTTCGTCATAAACGCGACAGCTGAGATAGCACAAGGTTTTGCCAACTGACTCGACTTTGGGAACAAAAGTATATTTTTTTCCTGGTTCCAATGCCCGAAAATAAGACACCTGTAATTCTCGGGTTACCCCGAATCCGTTCTTATAGTTGGACGGGTCGTTCAATAGACCAAAAGTAGTGATATTATCAATGACTGCCGCTATGTAACCTCCATGAGTCGTACCAAATGCATTCAAGTGCACTTTATCTGGAATCATCTCCACGATTAGTTGTCCCTGATCATCCAGCGTGTAGGTCATTTCTATCATCTCTTGTCCGATGAACTCACGACGGTCTTCGAGCCCGTTTACAAAACTAGACACCCTATCTTTCAACTCTCCTTCTGGTAAGATCACAGGCATTCCGTACAGTTTAAGACGACTACAACCAGAGGCAGATGTCCTCCTTATATTACGTCGTTACTGGCCGAGCTTATCAAGCATGTGAGAGAGCTGCGATCACCAGCCGACGCCAAGGCTTCTCTCCCACTCGGGAAATAAGCGACCTCTTTAAGAAACCACTGATATCACAGGATAATATTACCGACATATATATCGCTATATATACAGAGATGAGTTAGGCAATCTTTTGTCAAGTATACAGAGAGGCTTATGTCGAAGGTCATGTCAATCTAACTGTGCTCATGTTACAGCTTTCGCTGATGTGGGATACCCCTCCACATTTGAGTCATGCATTCAAACATCAAACGTCTGATCATTCGGATTGCAGAGAAGATATGCAGTCGTTTCCGAACCATGATAGCATCGATATCTTTTGTCTGTCTTCTCTTGACCGACCAAACATGGAGACATGCTCCCTACATACGTCGCATGTTTCGTAGCAGTTTTTACATTAAGATGTATCATTACTGGTTTAAACACGCATTTGATTTGTACAAAATCACCATAATTGCACGCGTTTATTCTCGTTTAAAAAAGCTTATGTAATCTGCATCCCGTCTGCTCTTCTGTGCAGGTGTCGCTCGTTTGCTCGCTACAAGTATCGTCTCTTCGACTTGGGAATCTATAAAGGATCATGCTGTTTTTCTCGTTTTTCAAGACATTAATAGACCAAGAGGTAAGAATAATTTAATTGCAGCATTAATTTCAGGTTACTGTGGAGGTAGAGAGATGATTGAGATGGTCTAATGGCAGTTAAAAAATGACCTTATGATTCGAGGAACTCTAAAATCCGTCGACCAATATTTGAATATCAAGTTGGACAATATCACCGTACTTGATGAAATTAAATACCCTCATTTGGTTAGTTTCACCAAGAGTTTGAGCTGACTTTCAGTCCGCCGTCACGAATACATTCATAAGAGGATCAGTGGTTCGATATGTCCATCTTCCCTCTGAATCAGTAGATACTGTCCTTTTACAAGATGCCACCAGACGAGGTAAGGCTTAGATCTGCGCTGGATGCTAATTATATCTAGAAGCCCAACTCCAAGCGGAGAAAGCTGCTGCTTCAGCGTCTACGGCGGAAGTACGATGAAGAGCCAACCAATTTTGTGTAACATTAGATTAATTTCATGAACAAAACTCTTCTGGAGTCAGAAAAGGTATACCTATCTTCTTGGCGAACTCCTTGTCCGAATCACTGAAATCCCTAGGCCGCCCCGCAGCATCACCAACAAAAAAAGACTCTTCTCTACAAATCTTCCCATGTAGATCTTTCTCGGCCATCTTCCACATGCCGATTTCGGGCTTTCGATACTCATCTTTACCTGTAGCAACATAAATAAGAATTGGTAGATTCAGCTTGGAACAGATTGCCTCGACGCGCCCTTTAAAGTGTTCCAGGCGGGTCTTACCCTTCTTTTTCTTAGAGGCCTTGAATGATATGGCTCCCTGATTTGAGAATATGATTACCTTGTAATTGTCCTGCTCATGCTCCTTGAGCTTTTCTGGTATACTCTCCGCCCACCACTTCCAGTCTTTCTCGTCGAGCGCGAAGATCGAGCCACTCTTTGTATCTACCAATGTACTATCAAGATCGAATCCTGCTACCTTTATTGGTCTATCATCGTCCTTCCTAATCTCAGCCAAGGGTTCATACATCCCTTTGAGAACTGAGCCTTCTATGGTCCATTTCACTTTCTCGGGCTTTCTCTCTTCTCCTTCATTCTTAACTTTGAAAAAATCTGTTACCTTGGTCCTCTTCACGGCCTTCTTTGCATCCAAAGTCTCTTCTCCTTTTCGTTTGGATTCCGAAGCTGTGTCTTCTTCCCCATCGACAAGTCCCATGACGCCAACTTTTCCAGTCGTACTTTCAGATTTCCAAGCGCCAGGAAAAAAACGTTAAGTCTACGACATTTTACTCTTCAGTATTGCAGCAAAAGAAGATGATCATATTAATCTTTTAATCTTACTTAGAAACCCGGTGGTTCATAATATTCGACAAATTACCAGCCATGTGGGTGCATGTCCATGCGCTAGCTTTGCCCTTAGTATGTTCACTTGTAGACATCATCTTATGGAAGAGGATGTCCAATTAGCTTTTCAGGCTTACAACAAAGATCACCGAAAGTTTACTGTTCATTGATATAGATAGAGGACATTATTATTTGACGGATTTAGAAGACTTTGAGAGAAACCGACCGAGAGTATGAACAGGAAGACAATAGGCTGGGTCAATCGGTTTGAGAGATTCATACCCTAATAAACTCAAACCTGCAATTGCAAAGTGAGTGTGGTAGACATCCACCATATCCCCAGGACGATCAGCGATCCCACCCGATTCATTATCCTGGCACTTGAAGATGTATTGACGAAGCTTTTCACCATCGATCCACGTTAAATTCCCTAGCATGCTTAAACTAGCAAGAACCCACCAACTGTAGCAAGCGTCTGGTAACTTTTCAGGTCTGCCGTTTAGACCCCCGTCAGGAGTCTGACGCTCACAGAGCCACCATGATAGCGTTTCTTTATCATCTGAAGATAGAATTTGGTCCAATTTGCCTGCAATAGATAAAGCGCCCAGGCATGTGAATATCTGCGCAGCATGACTTTCTGCTCCTGGAACCATTCCAAATCCTCCGTCATAGTTCTTACACTTTCCAATCCATTGACAAGCTTTGTCTACGTCAATTCGATCTAGTCTTCCGAGAATTGAGAGACATTGAATGGCAGTATAGACGAATCGAGTGTCCACTTCACCATATTTATCACCGCATATCTCTCCCCCTGGCAATTGCAGATTTGAAATGACTAGATAAGTTAATACTTTCAACATCATAGCACTTACATTCGCTCACTTGATCAGGATCAATCTTGTCGAGAGAATCTTCAATTAATAAGATCTGTACGGCCGATAAGGTCGATAAGAGATGAGGATCATGCCCAGGGGAAGATCCAAACCCTCCTAGAGCAGTTAGAGTACTGTCAGAAATCTTCTAGCTTGACTCACCATTCTCATGCTGGCATGAAAGTACGAAATGCACAACTGATTGCTTATCAAGAGAATTCAGTGAATCCATTACATCCAACGCAGTCACACTCCAGTAGATGCCATCTATTGTCAGAGATTATTTCCATTGTCAGATGGCGTACTCATCCTCAAATGTTCTGTTAACCAATATTCGAGCTCATCTTTATTCTAGTGGTTAAATGCGTTCTCGCTTTACAGTTATTTATATCATTCATACCTTGTCTAGAGACCTGATATATTCAATATGGCGATTTCTTAAAAACCCGGTTGTCATCGAGTGCGCGGGAGATCCTGGTGCCATCGGCGCAAGAGTCGACTACGAGACTGAAAGATATTGACTCAAGTATATCATGAAATGGCAAATTTAGCATAGTATGCGAGCTCATGAATTCATACGCGCCATAATAAAGTCGATAAGAGAGCTGTAGAGTTTATGAAAGCGACTTGTCGCGAGACATATCCATTCAAGAACATCGATATATTAAAAATCAAGTAGTAATTGATCATCAGTTTGATTTCCACAAACAGGTCAAGGGCTTCGGTGATAGTATCCCAATTATTCAGCTACGTCTCCGCATAGTTCAAATCCATGCAATCTAAATATACATCACTTTGATGGGTCATAGCGTTGTAGTCCGCGGAAACCCTGCATCCGGGATTCTGGCAATAACTCCAAATATTTCACTGAAGGTCAGTCTAATGTTGAGCCCTGATCGACTTACAGATGAGACCCCGACAATTCTCATTTTGATTGACGGTCTGGTTGCGATAACATGCTCGAATCTCTTCATTCAATACTCGTAAAGCTTGCATTCGGACGTATTGCTCGTCAACAGCGTAGTCTTGAGCTTTCCGGAGAGCCTTAAGATCCGAGTAGTCGGTCTCACTGAACAAGGCCTTCTCTAAAGGTCGATGGCTCTCGGGGTCTGAGATTAGAAAGGCTCGAAAAAGTACTCACGTTCAGGCAAAAGAGCTGGTGGTTTACCATCCGGCTTGGTAGACTTGTCGGCCATTGCTGAAGAGAAGAGGTTACATTCTCCCAAAGGTGATTGGCCGACCTAGATGTGAACCAACTATAGTGGAAATATAAGAAACTCGGGATGGTTCACTTGACAGGTCTCGCAAGTGCTCATTACGAATTTTTAATTAAATTTACAGAAACTTCATATGTTCCCTTCTACTAAGGTGAGTGATTTTCTTTAAATTTTTTCCTGCGAGGATGGGAAGCAAAAAGTTCGGTAACGGGATCAGAGAAGCACAGAGGGAGCCATAGTAAGATGAACTTCCAATTATGAAAGTTAACTGCCTCCGATCTGGACAGCAGCAACCTCCTTGTAAGCCCCGTCAAGTTCAGGTCGTTGCTTCATTTCACAGATCTGTATCCTATCAACGGGCCGTTTGATCAAAGGGCCATTCAAGTCAACTTTGAAATCTTTAATACTATCACTCGTCATTGCCTTTGGGCCTTTAGTTCGTCGTAATCGGCCAATAGTACAATGCAGACGCAAAGGTGTTTTGGGATCGAGAATTAGATTCTGCTGGATAAACTCCTGTCTTATTTCTTGTGCAGCCTTTTCAAGTTTAGGGCCTATAGGTATAGCCCATATCACTGTAGCTATACCGTGAGGGCCGAAGCTTGACAATTTGTCAGTCACCTCTATATCAATCGCTTGGTTCACAAGTTGGGGAATATTTTCAAGTGTCTTCTTAGCCAATTGCAGCCGCTCTTCGTTGAGGTTCATCATCCCTAGAGTGAGATGAAGTCCTTTGAAGGAAGAAGGCTTAAATCCTTCAAAACAGGACAATTCCTCAATAAGATGAGTATATCTAACTTTAAAATCTTCTTCCCCAGTATCGCCATATATCGCTAAGGGGAAACACAGAAAATGAGTCGGAGGAAGTCTCTCATTATGCTTCCGCGGCTTTTTATGAATAATCTTCACTGGTCTGGCTTCCTTCTCATCACTTCGAGCAATAGTAGACATCATTATATGTCGATTAATAAAGGCTTGGTAATTAGATTTTACTGTCGGCCGTAACAGCGATTTGATCAGAGACTTCGAGATTAGCCTCTCGACCATATGATGGTTATAATTAAGAGGGCGAGCCTGGATCTGTTATCTTTGGTATCCCAGATAGTATAGTAAAGGATTCTTATCGCTGCACGAAGCTGTAGAGGGAGCTGTTTACCAAGGACAACAATTGACCGTATAGTAAAGCCGGAGTAACAAGAATCATGATGAATCTCTTACGTTCGTCTATTATATCTTATCCACACGTCGTTTGTTGCCATAGGTAACTTTTACTCATAATGCGTTAATTCGAATTCAGAAATAATGCAATTCAATAAAATACATCTGATCTTGTGTTTGCACTGATCTTTGCTGCCTGACTACGTTCTTCGGCTAGGTTACTTCAGTTGACTCATTAATTTATCTATCATACATCTATCGTAAAAGAATTGACTGCATATCTCTCGTAAGCTTAGAAGATAAAAATGGGGCAGAGAGGAGAGGTTAGACCTTGTTCAGGACCGTTTTCCACTCGACGGAATCGACTGTCCCGTCATCTCGGGATTTAATCATAGGGTAGACAGTAATTGACGGTCTCTCTGTCAGAGTCATCAAAGTTGAGGGAGCTGACCAGAATCTGGCATCGGCCGCGGCCAAAGCGAACGTGATCAAGCTAATAAGAGTCACTTTCATTCTCAAAGGTGCAACATGCACTCAAGTGAAGCGGGATATTTATATGAACAGGGAACAAGGAATGCATGCTTACAACGTTTCATGTCTCCTAGAGAAATCCATACAAAGTTCTTGAAGGGTTTGAAGTTTCATTGCGACTTTGTCCATGCCTGTAACGCGTTACCGAATTGTCAGTCGCAACGACACCAGCAGTCCTTGTTGCGGTCCTCCTGGCAGAAGCTTTACAGAAAAAATGTCTGAATCGTTCAAACTCCTTGATGATACTCGAGACTTTTTTAGGGATGGATCTAATTTCGTCCATCGATGCCAGAAACCGGATCGAAAAGGTAAGTTTATGGATTGGTGTCTTTCTTTCACCGCCCACTCCAATCGCGGTGCATTCCCCTTACTCCAGAATTCCTCAAGATCATCCGTCCTGTTGCCTTTGGATTCGTTGTTATGGGTGCTTTAGGTTATCTTGTTAAATTGGTGAGCTTGTTTATTCGATCCAAGTCCCTGACCACTAGATCCACATCCCTATTCGAAATTTATTCATGTGATTTTCTCAATTATGACAGATGTTTCAATTACATAGAACCTATTGAACGCGTATCACTGTCGTAATCTACATATAATCCCTTGATTTCACTCGCAGCGTTGGAGACCAGCGCTTATTCTCGGAGGAGAATTCTCTAAAAGTCGAGATTTCTTCATCTTATTTCCCCTGAGATAAACAAGATAAGCATTTACACATCTCAGATTGAAGATGGCAGGAAGAGATCGGAGAAATGTCCAAACTGCTCATTAAGTTTCCGTTGAGAAAAGAAACCCAACCCCTTTAGCCTCTTCCTTTCTTTTTGGACCCTTTAACCTTTCCAATTAAAGGTTCGAAAACCTTAGGTAAAGTCTCTGCTGCATCACCAAGAAACACCCAATCAGCACCATCCGACGTATCTTCATCAATATTAAAAACAGCCACTTTGCCCCCGAGAGCTTTGACCCGTTCCACATATCCTGCCGCTGGCCATACTACACCACTCGTACCAATAACGAGAATAAGGTCAACATCACCATTCATCAAGAAGTCGTCAACCTTGTTGATAGCGTCTAACGGCAAAGGTTCGCCGAACCAAACAACACCCGGGCGCAGAAGGCCAGTTTTGCATTTCGGACAAGTTGGTAGATCATCTGTTGGGATGTCTTTGACTTCATCGTCTGAATCAGGCGCCAAAGCAGGGACTAACGGATCTCGCAGATCCCTAGCAGAATAATTGCAATAGAACGAGCAACATCTCACTTGGAACAGATCTCCGTGGATTTTAACTAATTTATCTGAAGGATGATTTGCTCGATCCGAAAGAGAATCGACATTCTGAGTCACAGTAAGAAAATTCGACCGTGATTTGGCAAGCTCTGCCAAAGCGTAATGGCCAGCATTCGGCTTTTTCCCGAGAGCCTGCGTCCTTCTTGCCGAGTAAAACTGCCACACTAGTCCAGGGTTGGTGTTGAATGCATCTGGAGTAGCCAGTTCCATGGCATCGTACTCTTTCCACAGACCCCCGACGCCCCTAAACGTTGGTAAACCCGAGGATGCAGATAATCCTGCTCCTACTAATGCAATCACCCGCCGAGAGTTCACCAAACAAAACTGAAAGGAGGAAACATCAGAAGATGGCGGCATAGTAAGCAAACCTTCGCTAGTGTATTGTCAAACAAGCCTAGTGTGTCTATCTTAGCTTATCACTAATATTTCTCTTTCTAGCCTGCTCTTGAATACTTTGACCTCCCCGCCTCCAAAGCTTGTTTTCGCGGTGGCTCAGGTGTAGCGATGGCCTCGTCTTATCCCAAAGACTCTAGTCATGCCTGTGGCGGGGACTTTCTTTTACTGCCTCTGTATTGCCGTCTGCTAAGCTTCCTCACATTCGCTGTAATTATTATGTCGTCCTCCTTGTCAGTTATATTTAAGCATTGATTTTGTTTGCGTTTTGTTTTTGCCTTCACCTCATTAGATGTTTAAGTTGGACAAAGCAGCGTTCTTATGCAGATCATTAGGAATCCAGCTAGTCTGCTATCTACTACCTAACTTTGACAGATAGAAGCGAGGATATTTGATAAAATCAAACTGTAGAGTCTGTCTAAAGGGTAAAATCTTAATACGAGACGACCTGAAACACGACTGGGAATAAACTGCTGTCTGAATAAGCGATTGAATGTGATCTTGTCAATCTGGAATTACTTGGGCAGTATTCATTCTTCTATACTAAGGAGCTACAAAACTTGGGACCTCGAGCCCATCTACTAAGGCGCGTTGCATTTGATAAGGTGGGTCATTGGTCGACCTCTGGTTCCTAACCTTTCTAAAGTATTTGATCTCACTGGTGGCCTGGCAACCAATCAGCGTCGTTGCAAACTACAACCACCGGGAAAGAAATTCATATTCTCTCCTGATCCGACGTCAAATTCCTCACTCTTGCATAAAGGTCCGGCGCAATATTTGATTTGTTACTGATTTGCTCGGCCGAATTCATTGATCTATCTCTAGTCGCCGAGCCTCTCACGTTTATACTGCCATGAGAGCCGCTACTCAAGTTCGTCTTACTCAATCCCTGTTTTCAACTACATTTCTCGTCGCATTCATCACAGTGGCTGGCTCACAACTCTTTCCCTGTCCTGCTAAAGGCCCCTTAGAAGCTGAGGCGCGTCACGACAAGAATACTCCTTCCTCGGATGATCGGTGGAAAGGCAAAAAGGTTGTCATTGTCTCAAAACTCCCTCCTGCCGACAGTCTTTGAAGTGTATTATAAGTGTATATAGGTGAAATTTTACTTGGATAGTATCCGTACTCGAAATCAACTAATTATCTTACATCAAAGCTTCCTCATAACGTTATTTGAAGCACTCCGTCTTCCTTGCCGATTCGCAGCTTTCGGCCTTGGAGCTGTTTTCATTTGCTTCTTTTTGGGTTCGACAACAAAAGACATCTCGGCTTCCCCTCGTACCGTCCGTTTGATCATCACATTTTTGTCCTTCTTAGCTTGAGTCTTGCGCCTCGATTCCATATCCTTCACTTGTCTCTCAAAGGACTCTCCGGATCGATCTATGATTTTCTTGGTGCCAGCTTGGTCTACCATTCGACTCTGCTCTGCCAAGACTCGCATTTGAGGCTTGGATGTCTTCTGTCTTTCCTTTTCAGTCTCCTCCTCCTCTCCATCGTCGTCACTTTCTTCCTCGCTACTACCAGAGCTTTCATGAGCGTTCTCCCTCTCTTCCTCCTCTAATTCAGCCGCAGTCTTCCCCCAAAGTTCCTTCCGACTGTTTTCGGTAGGCTTGAAATGAAACTGCTGTTTATAAGCTTCAGCGCCCTCGTCAATAGCAAAATCCTCATCTTCGAAAAGCGCATTGAAGCGATCATCCGTTTCAGCTTTGTCTCCAAGGCGTTCGGCCAAATGTTTGTTGACTTTAGCCTTTGATCTGATTCTTGACCCTCGATCTTTCTCGATTTTAGATGCAACAGCCTTCTGGCGATAATCTTCGTAGGCATTGGGATTGGCAATTAAATTGGCCCTTTCGTAGAGACGCTGGTCGATGAAGAATCCATGCATATAAGGCCTGACGACATTCGTTCCGATCAGATGACTGAGACCTAAGGTACTCAGTTGACGACGGGTAAGGAACTTGTAGTTATCATATACAGATGCCACAGGTGCCTCTTCAAGTTCCTCCGTAATACTCTCGAGGTGAGCCCACCATTTAGGAGCAGGTCCGACAGCAGGAATAAAATAAGTATGCATTTCTTGTCCTTCATTAGCCGAGAAGAACATTCCAGAGTCTTTTAAATGAGCCACATCATTGATGTCAACAGTTGGTTCCATAGAAGTGAATGGTGATCCAGTCTCGGGGTCCCAAATCTTGACTATTCTTCGATCAGAACTAAGGATCCTCGTCTCACCGTCCACACAGTTGATCCAGTCAAGACATTTAATAGGATCACCATATCCCTGGTCTCGAGTTTGGTAGGCTTGCGAGGATCGTAGGTCATACAAGCTCACTAAACCTTCCTTAGTTCCAACACTCAGACGCAAGCCATCAAAATGATGCTTCAAAGCTGTGACTGAAGATGGCAACGATAGGATACCACAACGTTTACTTGATCTAGGATCCCAGAACTCAACTGATCCTGATTCTAAACCTACCGCAACTAGACCATTGACGTTTGATATATCAAGGCTTTCGGCTCCTTCCGATTGCAATCCAAGCGGATCGAGAAATTTCCCATATTCCAGGTTTAGACGGTATAAATCCGATCCTGAAGCTGCGACATAAAGGTCACATGATGGCTCATAATAGCTAAGTGCCCTGCCGTATTTCGGAATTCTCACTTTAGTATGCATTTCACCTTGATTCTGGAAACAGATGGTGCGATCACATTGCAAATGGGCTGTTTTTGTCCAGTCTTCCGAGAGAAATAAGAAATCCACATTCTCACAATCAGTGTGACGAGAAAACTTGATAGAAGATGAAGCTAGATCATAGACGTGAATCTGAGGCTTGTATGTTCCCGTAGCCATGATGTACCGACTGTCAGGACTAATCTTCACTCGAAGAGAAGCTTCACTGAACTCAAAATCCTCGATTAAAGTCACTCGACTCTGATACTCCGCATCTCGTTTAAGGGCCCGCTTCCTCTTTCTGGCTAGCCAATCTGGTAATGCCCTTGATGTATTAGGGCCCGATAATTGATATACAGATACGCCTGCTCCTGGCGATGATTTTGTTAAGACCATGATGAAAAGAAAATTTCACATTGGGAGTTGAAATCTCCCAGTCTAGGTTACCCTACCCTGTAACCTTGAAATTAGCCATGGCTCCAGGGCAACATTCTCATGGCAATAGAAGCGTGAACATTGTCTGGCAACCAGTGGTGTCATCTTTTCCGTTCTCTTCGAGCTCTTGTCCACCTATAATTCGCATGGTTATTTTTGATGGAAGCCTCGGAAGTCAGACCACGTACTTGACCACCCAACATACATAAGACAATATATTGGAAGGAGAGCATGCACGATCCGTTGATCTTTCACCACCTTAATGATACGACTGGCCAATAAATTCTGCTTTAGATACGTCTTCGTGTTCTAAGGATTTCATTGCGAGCATAAATTATTTATAAGCCCAACAGTACGTTGCTTTAACGGAGGATCCAGTTATGCTATAAACGTGATGCAGAACGTTGTCTACAACTAGATTTACAAGTCGTAAGCGAAGACGTGAATTGATTTTTTTCCGATTAAGGCCTTCCACCCCTTCCTCGACCCCGACCACCGCGTCGGCCACCTCTCGAGTGCTCGCTTTCACTTCCAGATCGCATACGAGAACCAGTATTTTCAGATATAAGAGCCGCTTTTCCGGCAGCATCACGATTTATTGTTTCCAACGCCCCTTCAGCATCAGCCTGAGTAGAGAAATATACTAGAGCGAACTTAAAGCCTTGATTTGAGACCTTGATGTCAACACTGGATATTTTTGGTTGGTATTCTTCAGAGAAGTACCGTCGAATGTCGGCTTCCGGGCAGTTGGCTTTAGCAACCCAGACACCGGGATGCTTTGAGGATGAAGATGAAGACTCCTTTGTTGTTAATGATTTCTGTTCCCGCTCCACCTTAGCTTCAGGGGTATGATCCCTGGATTCTGACTCCGACGTTTTGACTTTGCCTCCGTTGATGGCGCTAGTCTTTTG
The DNA here is from genome assembly GCA_003707065.3 of Trigonopsis variabilis. Lineage (NCBI taxonomy): Eukaryota > Fungi > Ascomycota > Trigonopsidomycetes > Trigonopsidales > Trigonopsidaceae > Trigonopsis > Trigonopsis variabilis. The sequence goes on along the minus strand of PPXM03000001.1, from coordinate 921,936 downwards.
ACGGTAAGAGAAATCAAAACCTTGGGAGATCATTTCAGAACCAAGGACACTGTCTTTGACCGTCAATATAAGTGATCCAGAGCTAGCATCTGCGAGATTAAAGTTCCACATATTTCGGAACCCATATGTGCTCATGTCATCTCGTTCATTGGGGTTTGATGAATCCGGCATCTTCTCAAGAACCGTCAAGGCACTTTGAAGTAAAATTTTTTGGGACTGATCATTGTCAACAATTGGTAAAACTTCATCCTTGACAGCATTCCAAACATCCATAAACTGACTCTTCGCAGCACTGAGCTTGCCTCTGAAGTAGTCAACAGTAGGGTTAACACTGAATTCATTGTAAGAAGAGCCAAATCGAAAGTGCAGACTGGCCGAAATTGTGAAATCTGCATTAATAGCAAGAGCCAATTGAGACAAAAGACCTTCTCTGGCAGGAGAGGCATGGGAAATGAACAGTCGCGTTTCCGTAGGATCGAAAACTCTTGCAGCAGTTTGAATCAGTTCTCCAATCTGGAGTAGAGTAGTCCACATTGTACCCGCACTTCCAGCCAACGTAGATCGACCAGCTCCATTGTCGAAAAGCTTATGCATAACCACCGCACCTCCAAGACCCAAAAGGCGCAATTTGACTCCTTGTTCGGTGTTTATACAACGGGAGGAAGATTCATCGACTATAAAAAGATTAGGGATCCGATACTCGCCGGTTCGAAATTTCTCTAACACTGCGACGTCTTCACATATTCCGTAAATGGTATAGACTGGTATAGACAATGTTTTATTCCCATTCAGGTATTCCGGTAACTCGGTCAGATCACCAATAGAAAGAGCATTTCGCAAGTCAATGCCTTCACCTGCAGCCTTTGATTTATCAATCAAGGGACTGAAATGAGCCAAATGCTTTAGAGTTCTGGTGTCAGTTGCATCAACCCGTGTAGATCACTCACTTGTCTGAGATCTTGGCCAAAGAATCCGTATCATAGAATCCAAAATCACCAGTGTGAATGACACAATCGGCCCTATGTTCTTTGGCCAATGAATCAAAAAGTGATAATTGTCCTTGTGCATTAGTTAATCCAAATGCTCGATCTACCTCTTATATCAGCTATACAAAGCAGACGATAGCCACTAGGTGTATTGATCACTTGGGTGGTCATTTTTTTTTCGCTTGTGATAATGGAAATCGCGTTGACAAGAGCGCACACTACTTTCAGTCGCTGCTGCTGCTAGGAAATGTCCTGCTCTTACTGAAAGGACAAATGTTGCCTAGGGCAACCTTGCATCAAAGACAAAAAGATCCTGTAATCGCAAGTCACAATGAATTTCACTCACAGAATATTCATTTTCTTATGGAAATTGATCATAATATAGAAGATCCATAGATGATATCGTAATTAGTCCTTTTTTTGGGCAGCCCAAGCGCAAAACCCCTTTGAGGCCATTAAAGTGATCTTTAATTGCATTCTGTCGAACCAAGTAATTGTTCATTGGCCTTAGATGATAATAATATCTCCACAGTACAAGAGATAATACACCATTCTTAAGAATGAGAAAACAAAGAAGTTGGACTGAGATGAGAGAGTTGGCTGATACTCTGGCTGAAGCACGAGCTCGATATTCAACAGGGCCAGCTGTCTATCTAATCGTCTGTCTTTTAAAATATAATGAGCTACTCGTTCTTGAATTAGTAGAGAATTGCATGACTAGGTGACAGTCCCCATTCGCGATGTGACCTGCTGACCGGAGATACATACTCGGAATCGACATCACACCCACACCGGCTTTAGTCCTACGATTGGTAACGGTTTAGATACTAAATCTCCAAACTGGACGGCCACGATGGCTGGAGATACGGGCAAAATAATGCTCGGTTCTCCCAAAGATCTAAATACAAATGTCATTATAATAGTAAGGAGAATTTATTAGGTAGTACGAGCTGACTTGTATTAGTCCTTCCAGTGGCAGTTGATTCCCTACAGAGTGTTTAAAGATCCTCAGGGAAATGTGAAGAATCTTTATAAAGCCCAAGATATTATTAATCGACGGTATCCTAATAGTGCTTCATCTATTATAAACAATGAGCTCTGGGTATTCTCTCTAATAGAAAGCGATCTGTCAATAGGGCCTTCTCCTGAATTGAGCCTCCGAGGTATATCTTCCTACTGTTAGGGTTCATATTAATTTTAGAAATTTCTTTTGGAAAATTTATGCCTTCGTCGATCGTTTCTAGTCAGAAACCGCCAAATCCATATCGTCCATTTCTAGCGGCAGTTTATGGACTTGTTGTTCAGAAGTTATTAGACCAACATGTCTGTGTGCCCATAAAGTCTCACTTATACTTTTATGATCTTGGTATAATATCTCTTTCTTTATTGTTGACTACATCTGGTCACCTTCTCCTAGTCCCTATCAGACACGACTCTTCGAAAGTTCCGCTGTCTTCATCTACTCCTCGAGAGACTCCTTTGTTCCTATTACCACATGGCACTGCTGCTATACTGGAGAATCCTTCAATACCAGCTCCAGAAAACTTCCATCAACTTGCAGACTTATTGCAGGCTAAACATGGAATCAAATTATCCAATCCAACAGCATACTGCTTAGTGAAAATTGGTCAAAGTCTAGTGTTGCCTTGGCCAAAGGAATTGTGTCTAGTTGACTGCGGTACTTCTCCCGATACCAGCTTAGACACCTACCAGTCTACATCTGATCGATTGGCCTCCGCCTACGCTTTGCTTTTGTCGAAAAAGCACCAGAAGGTTGTTCATTCCCATATTCATCCTCTCTCTATCAGTTCTTTGTCTCCATCGAGGACTTTGGAAACCAGAGAATCAGGTCTTTACCCAACACCTCCTGATGGAGTCCGCAAGGACGAAGCTCAACCTTCAAATCTTCGATGGTCAAATACTCCAGGAGGTGGAGGTGAATTATGGAGTGACATGAATGTGGAGCTTTTTGGCGATAATGAAGAAGTTACCGAAGCTGACTTCAGTTTCTTTGATCGACCAGATTCCTCTGCCGTAGTTCAAGAAGCTGAGCCTATCGCCGGCAACGTTCCCTCCCCTATGGCAGATGATATGTCTCTGGAGGAAATCATTCCTCTCAATCCAACTAAATCTACCGGCCCTGTACCTTCTCTGCCCATCAATTCCAATATTGTCTCTGCTCCTAATTCTACCAGCGAATCCAAACCTGAGCCGTCAGCTACTCCTCGATATTCAAGTCCTTCAAATGATACCTCGGAGTTCAGCCATGTGAACATCTTGCCCAACGTCTCCCGAGAGTTGGATCAAAAGTATGATATAGGTGGCCGGTTCTTTGTCGAAACCCAGAACACTCCCGAAGACTCCATTCATTCGCTATCGTCTGATGATGAAGAAATGCCAGACATTGACATATCTTCCGCGAAATTGTCCAGTCTCCCTGCATTCGTTGATTTCTCGTCTACTGCTCTCCCAGCTCTGGCATCTCCAGTGCCTGACCCTGAAACTGATTCTGCCTCTTTGGCCACTAATCCGATAATTTCTGTGGATCATACAAGTTCTGATGATATTGACCCTGAAATCATAACTCTGGCTGACCCGGAAGATATCTATAGTCACGTTATTGAATCGTCTTATACCTCAACTAATAAAAAAAATTCTTTAGAGGGTCTGTCATCTCCTGGGAGTGATGCGTTTGCTATACTCTTACACACCGTGGTTGACCAAATCGCCTATGATTGCGGTCTCTTTTCTTTTCTTTTTCCTGCGATTCCAACATACACGCACTCTTTTTCGCCTTCATTATTCCGAGCAATATCCGATGCTTTTGGCGAGGCCAGAATTCTCAAGTTCAGTGAGATCATCAATTTCGACGTTATTTCTGCATCCCTTTTTGATCACAGAGTCGATGCCTCCTCTCCATTTTTCTTATCTGCTCAAGCTAAATCAGATGAGGTATTGCCGTTGGCTGTCAACGGCGGTTCTCACATAGCACAGGATGGGTCCAATGAGAAGAAAAGAACGGCCATCATTCAACCATTAGACAATACCAAGCTTTTAGCAAAGAGGGATAATCATCGTCTTGAAGTTACTCCTAATGCGGTTCGATTCTGGGACTTACTAGGGCTAGGACCTACTGAGGGATCTAAAAAAGTTTCTGTACTGATGATTATCCCTGATGTAGGTCGAAATGTCGCTGCGGGAGCATTTTTTCTGCAATATTTCAAGTCTGTGTATGAAGGAGCCAATCTTGGCAGCGTGGAACTATTAAAAATAGGGACGCAGATACAAGGGGGGTTGTTCCCAGTAAGTCTTAATGGAATGGGATCAATCACCGAAGCATTCTCGGCTTCTTGTGCTCGAGCAGGCACTACACTTGCCCTTGCCAAAAGCTACGCAAATAAAAATGTCGTCGTCTTCTGTGCTTACCCTATTGAGACTGCACGGGATCTTTTTGATGTCTGCCAGGGATTCTGTAAGCTCCGGGAATGCTATTCCACTCATGTCAACACTTCCGATAAGCTTCAGACTCTCAGTCCTGTTCTTAAGGTGATTCCTACCTCTTCGTTTTTGGACAAAGAAGCTACTATTGCTTTGCCTAGGCATGAAGTTGTTCGATTGAGTCTTAGTGTTTACGATGCAGTGAGCATGCTCGAACCTTCCCCGGATGATCCAGAGTTGGCTGCTGTTGATTTAAATCCTATGACATCGATTTCACAAGCCATAACAGGTATAAATTGCAAGAGAGGAATCATTAAAAATGAGGCACTTGAGGGTGCCAGAGAAGATTGGTTGGCCGGAGAACCGAAGTTCCATACAGTGGTCAGCCATACCTGTCCCTTTGTTTCCGTTGCGCAACCTTTGAGAGAAGACGTGGAGTTTGACTTTGTTGAAACCTCGTCAACGGGCTTTTTGATGGATAACTCGAGTATGCATCTTGCGTATGACGTGAGCCCGACCTTCATAATGGCGGCATGGACAGATGCAGCGGGGGAATTTAACGAACGAGGGCATTTTTTCATCTCTCCCGGACAGACGCACGCGAAATTTATGGAAGCTGCCTTTAATGACATCTGGAACAGATCGATGATGATGTTCGGAAAAGTCAAGGCCAAATGGAGTTTCGTTCTCGCAAGAGTGGGCATCATGACCCCAAGAGAATACAATCTATGGCTCAAGCTAGCAGCTCATATTCCTTCGAATATCGGGCTTTGTATACTAAACGTTGATACGGATCCTCCCATCGTGCTCGATTCTTTGAAAATAGAAACGCGTGGTCCAGGTTGGAAAGGAGTGCCGCTTAGCAGCCGAAGAACAAAAGCAGTAGGGGAAACTGGAAGAGGACCTACTCCGGAACAAGATGAGGAAGGAAAGGATGGGGAATATTTGATGAGTGACTTGACAGATAGGACATATGGGGTAATTCCTACATTTATGAGAGCTTTTGGGGATCATGAAAAAGCATTACTGCAACCATACATGGCACGGGGTTGTATTCTTAGAGGAGATCAGGAAAAAGTTGATAATCTGGTGATGATGGAAATCTTTATATTGCATGTTTCTAGGGGCGCTAGTGCTATGGACCGATATATTTGGGCTTTAATTAATGAGTATAAAACCCTTGCTACCCTATCAGCCATCCATGGATTTGATGACCAGAAAAATGCCCTCTTACCCGGTCACATAGGAGTGGTATGGAAAATGATGAGGATGTGGAGAAGCGAAGAATTCATGTAAATAACTTGGTCACGGCTATAATTGTATTATAATACTATTAAAGATGCCATCTGGGATATTTAATATCTCATATCGTCGTATCGTTCAATTCGTAGTCTCTTATTGCGCTGGCAAGGTTCGCCCAAGTGCAACGCTCGGTTGACAACCACAGACGGACAGGCAAATAGCAAGCACCTCTTGCCACATATTTACCGAGAGAACAATAGCAATGGACTTTCCAACTGGTCCTGCACCTGATTTTGATATTGCCCAGCAGATTTTTATTCTGCAATCGAATGACTTGAAAACATTACATGCGGATGCTAAGAAGAAGCTCATCAATCGGATTGAGGTAGACAAGTTAGGCCCATTGTATTATGGCTTACATGTTGAATATCTGCCATCGATCGAATGGGATGAAAATAAATATTCAGAGATAAAAGCAATCAATGAGAAGCAGGCAGAAGAACTGCAAAAGAGCATTCAAGAGGCTGAAGAGGCCGGGGGAGAGATGGATATAGCTGAGGGATGGGTGAAACTGGGAGATTTCTATGCACGTTTGGGCGACAAGAAAGAAGCCATTAATACGCTCCGAAAGGCATATGAAGTTAGCCCTGGCATCGGTTCGAAGATCGATATTTCTTTGACGATCATCCGAATCGGGATGTTTTTTGACGATAAATCACTTGTCAAGCGGGAATTGGAGAAAACGCAGATGTTGATTGACCAAGGAGGAGACTGGGAAAGGCGGAATAAGTTTAAGTCATATAAGGGTCTTTATCAACTGTCAATTAGAGACTTTGATCAAGCCGCTAGTTTACTATTAGACAGTTTGTCTACGTTTACTTCTACCGAGTTATGCTCGTATGAGCAGATTGTGGCCTACACGGTTGTGGCTGCAGCGCTATCGCTTGATCGAGTCAATCTCAAAGCCAAGGTCATAGATTCACCTGAGCTATTATCGTTGATGCCCACTACTCCAGCATTGGAGCCTTTTGCGACTCTTGTCAACTCATTATACACTTGCGACTATCGAACTTTCTTCGTTGCTCTTGCTGAGATCGAACACGATCACCTCCGCCAGTCGCGCTATCTCGCTCAACATACTCGATTCTACGTCCGGGAGATGCGCCGAAAAGCTTATAATCAATTATTGAAATCATATAAAACCCTATCTATAAAATCCATGGCTGAAGCTTTTGGTGTCTCGGTCGACTTCATCGACGCCGATCTGGCCTCATTTATTCCTACCAATAAGTTGAACTGTATGATTGACCGGGTGAACGGGGTCATCCACACTAATCGACCCGATAACAAGAATACCCAATATCAGAATCTAATTCGTCAAGGGGATCTGCTTCTGACTAAGCTGCAGAAGTACGGGGCAAGCGTTCGGCTCAGTGGGGCCGAGCGAGTTGCTTAGTTATCTTAGCTCCTTAATTCATTCAGAGTCTGGAATCGAACTCTTTTTCTTTCCGTATTCCTCTCAGTGGTCGTCGGTTCGCCGTCAAGCACACTTTTAGCCACAGCTCCACATGCCACTTGTTGTTCAAAATACTCCCTCGATGCTTGTACCACAGTCCGCATTGGAACACCAGTCATCTTTGCAATCTCTTTAGTACAAAATCCCTCGTTTGCGTATGTAAACACACTAAGTCGCTTCCTGTCCGTTATGGGATATCTGTCGTTGACCCTTGGATTAGTGGGCTTAATGACTTTTGTTTTGCTTCTCCGTTTTGTCTTATTTTTTATCGGTGAAAGCTTCTTAGGTGCAGTCACGGCTTTAGCCCTCTTCTTGCGTTTGACGGCCGCCATTGAATGTTTTGCTTGGAGGCGTGACATGCTAGCGTGTGTCGCTAAATGTTTTTCCACGTCGCTATGCTACCGCCCACATTGTAGCCAAAGGGTGCTACTGAAACATGCCGGTGATCATATCTTTCAGATATGGTTGGTGTGAATAAAAGCTTGCTGATTTGACATACAATGCCCATATTTTAGATGTGCTTACAAGTAAATGATAAATCTAATATACAAGGATTATGGATCAGCTGACGAGGGCAAAGATGAAAAAGAAAAACTATCATTAGCAGAGTAGAAAGTCAGAGACTTACGACGAGGATACCAAAGATCTTGATAAAGAGCCAGCGATTAGACGAAATGGTAGAGTAATATTTGAGTAGCTCTCTTTGGGCACCAGACACATTAAGAGCTATATCTTCGGTGTTCGCATCAATTCTTGAGATTAGTACTATTCTTAAATCGGTAATAATTACCTTTGAACCGTTTCGCGCTGCTCAGCTACCATGGAGGCCAATTGGGAGAAGATGCCACCCAGCTCATGGATAGTGCTCTCTATAGCTTCAATGGCATGGCTTCTTTCACGAAGATATTGATTTTGCTGTTCCTCGACCAACATCAGACTCTGCTGTTGATCAGGTAAAGAGAGATAATCATCTTCATCGGCTGGCCGATGATCAGATTCCTCGACAGAGTAGGGGTTCTCTGACGCCGCCTGCTCTTTTTTACCTCCTAGTAAAGGTGAGGCTCTAGATAGCTGGTTCGTGGAAGCAGTGGTGTTACTTATGAACCGCTCGGTTCGTGATTTGGTCGCTTGGATATTCTTGGTCCGCACTTCTAGGACCTGTCGAAAATCCGACGTCACGTCAGTTAATTTTTCTTGTAATAAAACAACGACGGACTCTGAGTGCTTTTGAGCTTGATTTTGGCCGTGAGACCAGGCGGACGGATTCGAAGACTTAACAAAGTTCTGTAAATCTGAAATATGGAGATTAATCTTGGCTAGATCCTGTTTAATAACATAAGTTAGTTCGGATATTTCGACGGGTTTGTCGTCAAATAACGTCTTGCGTTTGGCCACTACAGGTCAGAGGAGTCCGATTAGGAATTAGCGCAACTTACAGGTAGCCAACCGCTGCAGCTTTCCCATAACCCCATTTATCTCTCGACTTATTGCTGCGGCACGTAACGAGAATTCACTTTTCGAACTTTTTGCAGGATTCCCATTCGATCCCATGATCGTAGCCCTCGTCGATGAGGCCGTAGCCTGAGACTTGGCAAATAATGAGACACATGACTTGAATTCTGCAGTGCGGTCTTGAACGCTAGTCATGATGTCGTGATTGTAGTCGGACCCTGTCTTACGTTGAACCTTTGTTGGGCGACACTCTCAGACTATATTTCCCCTGTAGCTTGCGATTATCACTGCTCGCTGTAACGTGGATGGATGTAACGATCGATTTAGCGACGTCTGGCAACTTATCTTTCTTCTATCAGTCTGCTCTTCAAGATATGTAGCCTTTATGTTTTAATAGGTAGAAAAATCCTAATACAGCCTACTCATTGCGCATCTGCTGGTTGGTCCTACTTTTTCATAGGTCGAAGACTCTTTTGTGTCCAATGTTTATAATAATCTCTATCTAATGTAGGGTCTTGTAAACAGACGTTCTAATAATCCTATTCATCTGCTCTTCTGGTAAACAGGAGAGCACGTATTAACCTAAGGATCGTTCGAATACTAGGCCAAGAGAGCTGCCAAACATAGAAACGGTTGTTGGAACTCGGCCAATTTCATGCTGTTAGACAAGTAGCCTTTTCTCAAAGACTTATGATTATCTCTCACCGTCAGTGTAGAAACGCGGTTATCGCGTGGGTACTGTCCCAGTGAAGTTGGGTACACTTGGAAGCCATAGTAATTAGACACTAAACTAGTCTTACCAAAAAAAACTACCAAAAAACACTTGTCCGTCTTCTGTATTATATTGCATTCCGTCCTGTGCCTGCCTTAGCGAACGCTTTTTTCTAGTATTTGGCGTCTCGTAGGGTGACGGAGCCGCTGCTACATCTTTGCTGCCGACTTAGCCTCATTCACGTTTCAGATCTGATGAGCGAAGAAGAGTAAATATATCGTTAAAGGTTTGTCTAACTGTGAGGAAATTCAGCTCATTCGAGCCGGTAGTCGGTAGATTGCAATCCAAAAGGTGGCTAGAGTGCCCTACTCCTACATACGATGGGGACGATTGGTGAGGCGTTTCTGTTTTGTGCGAAAACTGACTAGTCAGGGACGATTACGAAGAGTCTGATCGTAACGTTGAAAGAAAAGATGATTCTGCGAATGACGGGCTCAGACAAATGGACTCGTTGAGATCTTTTCCTGAGTTGCGAGATCCCGACAAGATCCCGGAGTCATCAAATGAAGAAACGAGTCCTATTACCAATGAAGAAATTACCGACGCTGACCAATCAATACCGGGTGCTTTCCCAACGGAGTCGCAACAAGACATAGTCCAGGAAGAAGAGGAGGAAGCGATTACTCCAGCCATAGGTGTTCTAAGACTTGAATCCGACGAGGGCTTACAGGATGAGTTAGATGACCAGGATTCCCATTCTGCATCATCTCCTACTGAGTTGGCTTCACCTACTCAAGATAACAGCTCCAGTATCAAATCTCCTGAGACACCTTATTATCCGGACTTGGTTAATAGAGATAATGATAGTGATGATTCAGCATCAATATCAACAGGCTGCCAATCTCAAGACGGAATTTCTCTTCACGAAACTGACACCCATACTACCCATACCAGTCATCGACAAAGTCGTCGGTCCGTTTCCGTTGATGAATCGACCGTCATTCCTACTACCTTCGGACTACCACATATACCTCCCATCTCTCCCATTGATCCAGATAATCCACCAGAAACTGACTGGCAGGATGACCTACAGATGAATCTACACAGTTCATCTCCCACGACACGTCCTTCTCATGGCAGGGAAAAGTCACAAACCGAAATTTTAACTGAAGAAATGATTGAGACTCTAAGTAATGAAGAAGATTCTCGATTTTCTTACTTCGCTGATCGAACAAGTCTCATTGGTCAATCGCAACTTCCCTCTAGTCTCAAAATCGACTCTACCCATGACTTATCGGAGATCAGGGAAGAATCTTCGACCCCAAATAAACCTTATAAATCTATGATCTTATCCGATGATGAAGACGGTGATGACGACGGTGAATCCGAGCACGAATCTCCGCGGCCTTCAGCTTTTGCTGAGCACGAGCACTCATCTCTAGATCGTGTTTCTCCGCTACCAGCACCAAGAGCACTCGCACCCGCAAGCGGCTCGCTTCATGAATATCCCCGGCAGTCAACTAGCCCCTCTGTGCCAGGACGGACAATCCCTGGCCCCTCATATGATTTCCGCGAATTTCTCACGAGGCCTACACCTGAACAACGAAAGATCGCCTTCGATCGTGCCAGGGTCACGGAGGCGAACTTTGAAAGTGGTCTGAGCGATTGGATTGCGTACATGGCGAGTTATAACCCTTCAGCCTACGAACGATTAACCACTGGCGCCGATTTCACCAGAAACCCGAGTTTTCCTAACGCAAGTGCACGAAATTTCAGCGTGTCCAGAATTATAGACCACACGTCTCGGGCTGGAGAACGGTCAATCGATGTGATGGGAAGAGTGGGAGAGAAATCGACAGCAGCAGCAAAGGGTTTCTTTTCCAAGAGTAAAAAGTATGGCGGGAAGATCATCAGGGCATGAATCGAGTTTATTAGTGTTTAAGGACTCTTTGGTTTACACTCAGCGTACTGAAAAGCTAAGTTCCCAAAATGCCATTTTCAAACATGAGAGTTAATCTGAATAGAATTTGTAAAACCTCGTATGATTATTGCTCGTCAAAGGCAGCGTAGGTGAATGAATGCCTAGAGGGCGATCCGATCGATGTAACGATAAATGTCCATCGACAACGCTTACGTATGTTATATTCCCAAGCCCACGACCACCGAGTTGAGTGATGTAAGATGAATTGGTCAAGTCTAAGACTGCCAAGAACGGGGAGTATTCGCTTGTGTTTGTCCCGACGGTATATATTTACCAATCCCCTTGAACAGCAGAACTTTTATCAGGCGACTGCTCCTTTACCGTCATCGCTGGCACCAGAAGTGCGATTTAAGAGGAATAAATGGAGGCGGCGACTTATCTATACCTTGGGCGGTCTTGGGACGATGTATATAGTAGATAAGTATGCCAATTCGTCCTCAATTACCAGGACGATAAGATGTGTTTATATTCTATTGCTAATCGGGCTCGACTATAAGATTAACTTCGCTCCAAAGAGCAACATAGAAGCATTGCATGCTCGTTGTGCTACTAGAGCGTTATATCTTTTAGAGCAGAACGGCGGTCTTTATATCAAACTAGGCCAAGCCATGGCGATGCAAGCGGGCATTCTTCCGCCGGTTTATCAGGAGAAATTTGCTTGTTTATTCGACCACGCACCTGAAGATTCATGGCATGATATTTCAAAGTTGATTTCAGAAGAATTGGGCCAAGATCCTTTGGATCTCTTTGCTCAAATTGATCCTTATGCCATTGGCAGTGCTAGTATCGCCCAAGTTCATAAAGCTAGGTTATTTAACGGACAAAAAGTGGCAGTTAAGGTGCAGCATCCTGCAATAAGGCGGCAAATTAAATATGATCTTTTTGCTTTTAAATCTTTAATGTGGGTTTACGAGAACATCTTGTTCGATATTCCTGTATATTTCACGGCACAATATACGGCAGATAGGCTACTGGCTGAGACAGACTTTACTTTAGAATTGGACAATGGAACCCGACTGTCGGAGTTTGTGAAAAATGATTCATATTTCAAAGATACAGTTTACATTCCTCGCTATTTCGAGGAATACTCTTCCAAACGGGTCTTGGTAGCAGAGTGGATCGACGGAGTTAGTCTGTCGAACCTGGCTGAATTGAAATCAAACCAATTCAATCTCTCAACAATTATGGATCTCCTTATAAACCTCTATGGTGCCCAGATCTTTAAATGGGGTTTAGTTCATTCAGACCCTCATCCCGGAAATATCATTCTAAGGTGGAAGAAGGGAACTTTCCGATCATATCCTGAACTAGTTCTTATCGATCACGGTTTATACGTTGAAGAGCCTTTGTCCTTCAGAAAGCAGTATTGTGAATTATGGACTGGACTCTTCAGCCTTGACGACAATCTCATTCGCCGCTTGGCCAAAGATTGGGGAATTGGTTCCCCGGGTTTATTTGCCTCCTCTATTCTTTTGAAATCTTATGCAGGATCTTCTCTGAGCCCAAAGTCAGGGCTCTCTGATTTCGAGCGTCAGGAATCCTTCAAGGAGTCCTTCAAAACCTTCTTTAAAGACACAACTAAAATACCTTTGGAATTGGTGTTTCTAGGGAGAACAATGAGAATACTTCAAGGGCAAAACATGCGCGCAGGCTCCCCTTCGAATCGAGTAAGAATCCTCGCTTCGTGGGCATCGCTTGGCCTGGCAGACATTAACTCCCATCAATGGAAGAATTGGAGAGAATTTTGTGAGTTCAAATGGTCGCGGCTCAAATTCAAACTGGTTCTTTTAGTGACTGATATATCCTTCTTGGTTTATCACACTGGTCAGGTTCTCTTTGGCTATCGAGGATTCGAGGATATTCTTCAGGCTCAATTGAGATCGTTGGCCAAGACAAACTTTGGCCTCGATATTTCAAATGAAATATTTGATGCATAAATGTACATTGCAATGTAACACCACTGGGTTTCTTTGAGTTCGTATCTTATTCCTTAGCTTCGTGCCTATATTATTGAGATGTTCACACACACAATCGTTCATAGATGCCTTCGTATGCAGTAGATCTAAAGTTCTATTGTGGATAACTCTATAGTGTAACTCAGGCCATTATTTAACAGAGCTGCTCATTTTTCTTTATAGCGCGCGACGGAGTGAATGCTACGTGGCACTCTCTGATCATCACGTCCACGTTGACCGAGAGCGATACACAGAAGACTCCGCTCGCAAGGCGCAGCTCTTGCATAAACTTAAACTCGTAAGAGCCCGGGAGCAGATAGTGATAAGCTTCAAGCGTATATCACGGGAGAGAAGTTCTGGAGTTGAATTGTCGATCTCTCCATCCTTTGGAGATCGAATTCTAGGTGACGGGCGGTATGAGTGAAGGGACAGATGAAAACAATGATGAGACGGATGCACAGATTGAGAAGTTTAGAGGTCTTGATCTTGAACTGACTGATGTTGAAGGCCGGCAATCAGAAGAGACCCTGAGAGATAGAATAATCTCCGATGCAGGACGGCTGGGGTTATATAAAGCGAATATCAAAGTGAGCTACATGGACCCGCATTTCATGTTTTGGTTTCATGTTGCTACGACATTTCCGTTATTAGCTGGCCTATTAGGGCCTGTGAGCAACTTAAGTTCAATAATGGCGCTAATTAGCCACTGGAGGACTGGAGCTGGAGTACATGATCCGCCATGGTCTCTGGTCGTGAATGCCGTATCCTTGTTTTTAGGAGGAATAGCTAATTTTTTCCTTCTGTTTAACTTTTCCGGTTTGTCTTCGTATGCCTTGTGCCAAAGGATATCCATTCCTTTTTGGTTTTTAGCAAGTTCCTTGCTAATTGGTGACTTGATCGCCTTTCATATCGTTTTCCGCATCAGTCCAGGAGACTACGACGGTAGTTTCTGGTACGCTGTGATGACTGCTGTTCTATATGGGTTTAACAGCATTTTAATGGCCGTCAATTACACGGGATACAGAATAGGCAAGCTCGCTGCAACATTTAATTTTGATTATCGAGAAAGGACGTTAATGATTGAGTGTCTTTTACTAATGATATGGCTAGGAATGGGTTGTGGAATATATCACGCTATGGAAAACTTTCCAGTAGCTGATTCGCTTTATTTCTGTGTTGTGACTGTACTGACAATCGGTCTAGGTGATTTAGTGCCTGTGACACCTTTGCAGAGAGCCATAGATTTACCATATGCTTTGATCGGCTTGATTCTTGTTGGGTTAATTGTTGCAGCCATCAGAGGTTTAGTTATCGAAAACAACCGACAGGCTTTGATTAGCATTCAAATCGAACGAAAACGAAATAGAAAATACCTAAAACAAACTGAGCTGGAGGAATCTTTGCAATTATCCTTGCAAGACCAGTTTTCTTACCTTCGACGCATCCAGCGTTCAACCTTTCGCCGACATCAATTGTTTACAATTATCAGAACTTTTATTGTCTTTCTTGTTTTTTGGTTAATGGGTGCATACATTTTCTCGGTGCTGGAACATGGTGATTATTTTACATACGTCTATTTCTGCATGCTCTGTTTCTTGACCATAGGATATGGTGACGTTGAGCTTCGTCATCCCGGGTCAAGAACGTTCTTTTTCATATGGGCTTTAATGGCTATCCCACTAATGACTATCCTTATCTCCTCAATTTGCGACTCTCTATTTGCATCTTCCACAGAGTATGCTGGTTTGTTGAAATCATTTTCGAGCCCTAAATCATCCTCTTCTTCGACTACTAATAGAACGCTGCCATCTGTTGGAGCTTTTCAGTCGCGACTTGAACTGTGGAGAAAGGCTCTAGAGTGTCATGACGTGTTATCAGAGACCGATTCTGAAGAACGGTTTCTGCCTTTTGACGGCCTCCTTTTGGCGCTTGAGCTTTATCACAAGTGTCTCTCTCGGTTGATGAAAATCTATTTGGAAGACATGCATCTCCAGCCGAGAAAGAAATACGTCTATGAAGAATGGCAGTATCTTGCGACCTTGTGTCATTTTACCGAGACTGATCCCCTTTTTTGGCTTCAAAACAGTTCTCCGCTCAATATGGATCTTAACGAACCGGAATATTTTTTTCTTTCCCTGTCTCGTTTGGTTAATCATCTGCTGATAAGGATAATGGAAGTGAAGCGCGCGAAGGAGGGAGGCCTGTCGAGGTCCAAGACACTTTAGAGCCAATATCAGGCCTTCTAATTGTATTATAACGTTTGACACCAGAGTCAAAATCGTTGCCTAATATTTACCGGTCTTGTTGGTTCTATAATGGCTTTTTTAACGAGTAATGTCAAGTGAATAGTTCTACATACTATTGTATTATATTTTGTGTCATTAAATTGCTATGCCCAAACAGTCGATATATCCCATGAGTTGGCATTTTTTTCTAGAGTGATCCTACGCATCAAGAGCCTACCGCTGATCACGGACCCAGACTTTCCGGATATAGTATCCTTGTCAGGTCCTGTAGCGCATCTTCGAAACTTCCATGCTCGGGCCACAATCACGTGCCTTCCGAGAATAATTTCTTTCCCGCCGCACCTGCCCCGCAATATTCCATCCATATGACCGACGAAACTAAGGCCCTGGAGGCATTCGGGACGGTCCTCGATGATAGTTTAGAAGATAATCAAGGAACTCCAGAGGTTCCAGAAGAAATTCTAAATCAATATAATACACGGAAGCTCAAGCCTCGGCATATCCAGCTCATTGGGATAGGAGGGACAATTGGGACAGCTCTGTTTGTGAATATTGGTTCAGCGTTGGCCGAGTAAGTTATAGCGTTCTCGAAAGAGCCTGAAATGCCGGTGACATTGGAGCCTATGTTGTCTTACGTGGAGGCATATTACAGTTCGGTCGACCGGCGATGTTTAAGCCCTATGGTCTACCCATACTCTTTTCCCAAAAAATGACCTATTTATCCACAAATGCTGTTGATATCTAGTCTTTGCATGATGCGCGGTCACGGACAGGCATGAAGGTCACGTCTTGATCAACCAACTAACTTGAAGGGGAGGACCTGCATCTCTACTTATTGGCTTTTTCAGTTGGAGTTTGGTTATTCTATGTGCAACCAATTGTCTTGGTAAGATTGAATGATAAATATCTCTAACGCGAAGCTGAGATGGTTACTTTTCTGCCAGTTACGTCCCCATTTGTCCGATTTGCGACTCGATGGGTTGACCCAGCATATGGAGTTATGATTGGATGGAACTTTTTTATTCTTGAAGGTGACTAGCTCATTACTTTGTTTCTCCTAACAATAGCTGCGCTTATACCGTTTGAGATAGTCGCAGTGAATGTTATTATCCATTACTGGAGAGACGACTACTCGCCGGCGATCACGATATCGATTCAGATTGCACTTTATGCAATTATCTCTCTAGTTTCAGTACGATATTATGGAGAGTCTGAGTTCTGGTTATCTATTGGAAAGGTTATCCTTGCTGTTGGATTATTGTTATTCACGTTTATCACCATGCTTGGAGGAAACCCTAGTCACGATCGGTTTGGCTTTAGATATTGGAACGACCCGGGTTCTTTTGCCGAATGGTTCACTACAGGAGACCTGGGTCGGTTTTTGGGCTTCTTGATGTGTTTTATTCAAGCATCTTACACAATCGCTGGACCCGATTATGTATCTATGACTGCTGGAGAGGCTCATAGTCCACGAAAGACTTTACCCAAGGCATTCAAAGGAGTTTTTTGGAGACTGAGTTTATTTTTTGTGGGGGGCGCTCTGGCGGTCGGGATTATTGTGCCTTATAATGACCCAGACCTTCTGTATGCAATAAATAATGGTCTACCCGGAGCTGCCGCTTCGCCCTATGTTGTCGCAATGGCTCGAATGGGTATTAGTGTTTTACCGGATATAGTGAATGGGCTTATTCTCACTGCTGCATTCAGTGCCGGGAATTCGTACACTTATTGTTCCTCGAGAAGCCTGTATGGTTTAGCCCTTGATGGTATGGCTCCTCGAATCCTGCGCTATAGGACTGCTCAAGGATCCATTGGAGGTAGTATTCCAATCTTTTGCATATTGGTTGTTCTTGGCTTTGGCTGTTTGTCATTTCTTCAATTATCCCAGTCATCGGCGATAGTTTTGACTTGGTTCGTCAATCTGGTTACTGCCAGCCAGCTCATCAACTTTGCAGGTGTGGGCTTAACATATCTTCATTTCTACTATGGTCTCCAGGCCCAAGGAATCTCCAGAGATAGCCTACCTTATAAGGGATATTTACAACCTTTTTGCGCCTGGGTGACTCTTATAGGGTGCAGCATCATGACACTTGTTCAAGGATACTCCGTATTCCTTAAAGGATACTGGAAGATATCTACTTTTCTTTTTTGCTATATTATGATTGCTGTCGATATTGTCATCTACGTATTTTGGAAAGTTGCGTTCCGAACAAAACACGTCCCTCCTGAGAAGAGGGATTTTGTCAGTGATAAGGCTGAGCTTGATCAATACCAAGACTGGTGCGACGAGATGGAACGGAAGGACAAGGAAAATAGAAATTACTTCACAAAGGTACTGGATTTCTTCTTTTAGGATCACTGAACTAGTGTTGTATGATATTTAACAAGGTTTGCTACGAAGATTTGTGGGAAAGTAGAAGCGTGTGAATCTTTTGCAAGTCTAAAACAAGAACTTTTGTATATTATATATGCAAAATCCTGCGAGGCTGGCTCAGCAATCTGAATCAACCTAGTAATCTTTACTCTGCAGCACAATGTCGATGAGTTAGAGTACATCATTATTCTGATCAGTCTACGAGCTTCACCCGAGAGTATTCTTGAATAAAGACAGAGCTATATAATACCAGATGGTCTTTTCGCTGGCCTCAGATACTCGTACATAACGCATGTTTTAGAATTAGCCTGGCGCTTCGTCTAATTGTTCTGTTCCTGGTACGGATCATAGTAAATTGGAGGATGCTGTTGCTCATGCTCCTTCTTCCACCAATACCACCAGGGCAAAGGACGAAGACGATCTCCGATATCACGCTTGGTATTCTCTTTTTTGGTTGCCTTATAAGAGGATGTGACACATCCTGTAGAATCAGCTGTGTAGCCGGGCTCTGCAGAAATAGTCTCTATAGTAGAGGCATCATGATTTTGATTATTATTTTGCCCTCTTGGAAGACCACCGTTCAAGAACGGGTTTATAACAGGACCATGGCCATGAGGGAAATAATTTCCATATATAAATGGAGTATGGGAAGAAGTGCTGAGCCCGCTTGATTTCTGCGCTTGCAAAGTTTCAGGCGACAAAGAAGCAGCAAAGGTGCAGGATGATAAGGCAATCAGGAGTGTAGTGGAGGTTTTCATGCTGGATAATTCAGCAGAATGGCTTCCACCGTCATAACTTATATGAATAGAGAATTGGAGCCTCTGACAGTCACAATCAACGAGACTGCAAACTGAGGTATTCGCTATGCATTCCTCAATAAAATGTAAGCTGCATCTTTATATCGGTCTCACAAAAAACATCCTTAATCGACTGTTTCAAGAGAAAAAACAAAATGTGTGGGAATTTAAAAACATACATTCTCGAGAAGGACTCCCAGAAATATATTAATCTCACTTTTAGATCTCTAGATATAGCTTGAGGGAGATATCCAAGGCACCCAATTGACATCTTTGAATAATGTATAAAGTTCACACCAGATAAGGGTAAAGTTGGCATTTATGCCGAAATTGTGAGTGATACATTCTAACAACAATGGAAGTGCCGTATCGTATGAATCTGGAGTGAACAGCATGACTATCCACTGTAGTTTACTAATAAAGGTGAATCTATCTGGTTAACAATTGCCATAGTTTATGTGGACATGGCAGCTGTGTCGTGAGTTGGATATTTATACTCACTAGGAAACGGAAAAAGAACCTGGGTATGTTTACTAATAATAATGTCGCTCACTACTTCTTATTACAGATAACAGGATCTAAAAATTATTTTTCTTAAATTAATAGCAACTATAGTGAGGGCATCAATTCCAATGAACATCCTCAGGCAAGACATGCTCACATAGCAGTTCAGTCAAATGAGATCACTTTAAAAGGAACTAATTGTTCTTATTTTTCTTTCCTCTGAGCTTCCGGAAGCTCTTTCGAAAGAAATTGCCAATGGTGGATCCGCTCTTCTCTTTGGACTTGTCCCGGCTGGGCAGAGTAATCGTGGTGCGAGGGTTATCCACCGTCCAAGTAGAACCAGGCCTATCAACGGAGGTAGACGATGGACCAGTACTGCTTCCCGGGTTGCCTTGAGAAGAACCGGGGTTTGCATTGCGTAAGTCGTCAGAAGAGGTTGAAAATGTTCTCGGAGGTTTAGGAGGAGGAGGAGGAGGAGCCAAACTTGAGCTTCTTTGAGGACTAGCAGGAGCTGAATCACCTCCAGAATTAGAACCACTGACAGATCCATGAGGTGGAAGTGGAGGGGCACCTGATCCAGCAGCAGGCGTCTTTGAAGTTCTTGGAGGAAGAACCGGTGAGGCACCTGATCCAGTACCAGGTTTCGACGTCCTTTTGGGAGGGATTGGCGCAGCACCTGATCCAGTACCAGGTTTCGATGTCCTCTTGGGAGGAACCGGGCGAGAAGGAGACACCGAAGAGGCGGCGCCACCAGCACTGTTCTTCTTTCTGGGAGGAGGGATCGGTTTCGTCGCCTTAGGAGAGGCAGTGCTCTTTGCCTGATTAGAGGCCTTGCTGTAATCGACGAACCGCTCTTCCAAATGCTGCTCGGCAGTTATAGAGGCTCCCATACTTGCAGAAAGCTCGTCTACCTGCTCAGGAGCATGTTCAACAGGAATTGGGCTGGCCGAGCACACAGATGATAAAAGAAGAACCGGTAAGAGAATGGACGGAGCAATTTTCATGATAGTGAAAGAAACCAACTCTGCGCACATCGAGGCAGTTTATCTTCTCTTGGGGCATTTGTGTCCATTGGATAGTCTAGCCAAAAATGCCGTGCGCGACACGCAAAAGCTGCACAAAACTTGAGATACCGGGAGATAGGCTTCAGTCACCGATTTAATTTATTCCTCTTCCTTTTTCTGTATTATTATTAAATTCCAGTGATTTCTCTGACAATGCTCCCTGGTACGTAGGCTAAAGAACTCGAAGTGCAACTATTGAATGTTTTCTTCTCAAGAGTTACAGTTAAGCCAGTGATCATTAGATAATATTATTCAACAGAATATATCATCAATAAATGGTATATAGTTATACATAGCGGATATTGTCTGACATTGTCATTTTGCCTATTGGCCTAATCGCTGTCAATCGCTGTAAATGTCATGTAGACGATTGAGAATCTATATGATTCAGGTAAAGACAATAATTGGTCAGTCTGTTAGAATTTAAGACTGCACGCGCAGAAATGAGAGGAGCAACAGTTCAGAAAATTCACCATGAAACTCATGAAATATGTCTTCAGCCGAGTTCTACCGTTTCCAGGAGTTGCAAAGGTATTGAGACAAAAACGAAAGATGATACTATCTGGGACCGTTCAAAGAGAATCTATGCATGCATCCATTCTTGCAGTGCTAGAAAAATGATATAGAAATGTTAAAATATGATATAGTCAAGCCGCAAGCTTGCGAGCTTGAGAGCTTTATCGTACGATGAGTGACTCCCACTTCCACTTCAGTTGTCAGCAGAGGTAAGTTTTATCGAAGCTGTATCCACTTAATCATTCTGGGCTGTTGGAAAATAACTTATAATTTCAAATTAAGATCTGCAAAATACAGTCTGATGGTGTGGTTCGGTACGTCGTTTACTCTTGTTGAGACGTTGTAATCTCGAAGGTCAAGGTAATTCTCAGACTGCGTCTTTGGTCTGCAGTAGCATCCCCTTTCCTTGCTATTAAATCACCATCCATCATCCATGCGTTTGGATATCAAGGTAATTGACTAGCTAGTAAGGAAACTGACCTGTTAGAGGAGTCTAGTAGCACGTTCGGACCGAGTCAAAGGGATTGATTTCCATCCTACCGAGCCATGGGTAAGTGAAAACGTGATCTCAAACTAACTTCAGATTCTGGCGACTTTGTATAGCGGTAGGCACTTCAGACATAGATGATGTTAACTTTATTTAGGTAGCGTGCAGATTTGGTCGTACGCGACTCAGGTGAGTGTAATATGTCTTGAAACATCAATTGTCGCGATCGTCGGGGGTTGTATTGAGATTAATCTTCACGATGGGCATGACTGGTTTCATGGATTTTAATTGAATACTGCTAACAAACCATAGTCGATCGTCAAGACTTTTGAGGTCACTGATGTTCCTGTCCGGGCCGGGCGATTCATTGCTCGAAAGAGCTGGTTCATAGTAGGAAGCGATGATTTCCAGGTTCGCGTCTTCAACTACAATACAGGAGAAAAAATCACCCAGTTTGAAGCACATCCTGATTATATTCGAGCTATTGCAGTCCATCCCACTCAGAGCTTCGTTCTCACTGGATCAGATGATATGACAATCAAACTTTGGAACTGGGATCGAAATTGGAAATGTACCGAAGTCTTTGAAGGCCATAGCCATTATGTCATGTCCATTGCGATCAATCCTCGAGATACTAATACATTTGCTACTGCCTGTCTTGACCGAACGGTCAAGATTTGGTCCCTTTCTTCTCCAGTTGCAAACTTTACTTTGGAAGCACATCAGTCCAAAGGCGTTAATTTTGTCGACTACTATCCCCTAGGTGACAAACCCTACCTGATCACAACCTCGGATGACAAGACAGTCAAGATCTGGGATTACCAATCAAAATCTTGCGTCGCTACGCTTGAAGGCCACACATCTAATGTTTCTTTTGCTGTATTCCACCAAGAGTTACCATTGATAATCTCTGGTGCCGAGGATTCGACAATTAAGTACTGGAATGCGAATACTTTTAAGCTTGAACAGACTGTCAACTATGGTCTAGAAAGAGCTTGGTGCGTTGCTACCACCAAAGGATCGAATGCGGTCGCTATGGGATTCGACGATGGTGCCGTTGTTGTCAAGATCGGCCGCGAGGAGCCAGCAATGTCGATGGATAGTAGTGGTAAGATCATCTGGGCCCGATATTCCGAGATTTTATCCTCCACTATTCGCGGTAACGAACAAGTTGAAGATGGAGAGACTATCGTTTTGCCCCAGAAGGAACTTGGATCCGTCGAGATCTATCCCACCCAATTGATCCATTCGCCTAACGGCCGTTTCGTGGCTGTATCTGGAGACGGAGAATATATCATCTACACTGCCTTAGCCTGGCGTAATAAATCTTTCGGGCCTGGTTTAGAGATCGTGTGGGCACCTGATAGCAACGGCTACGCTGTCAGAGACAGTAATAAAGTCGTGCACCTCTTCAAGAATTTCAAGGAACGCCCTGCAGGCCATCTTGGATGTGATTACGCTGCCGATGGGTTGTTTGGCGGTGCCTTGTTGGGTATTAAGGGAAGCGATTGGATTGGATTCTTTGACTGGGATAGTGGCGATCTCGTGCGACGGATCGACGTTGCTCCCGAAGCTGTCTTTTGGTCGGACTCTGGAGATTTGGTTGTCTTGGCCTGTGAAGATACGTTCTATGTTTTGCGATTCAAGAGAGATGATTACATTGCTGCCCTCTCTTCGGGTCAATTCCGCGAAGGAGAAGAAGTTGAAGAAGCGTTTGAAGCACTAGTGGATATACCTGAGACGGCTCAGACTGGTCGCTGGGTGGGAGACTGCTTCATCTATACAAACAGCACGAACCGACTCAATTACTTGGTTGGAAGCCAGACATATACAATCAACCATTTCGACGCTCCCACTTATCTTTTAGGGTATATTGCCAAATTCGGCCGCGTCTATGTTGCCGACAAGAACATGACTGTGACGTCCTATGAGTTATCCGAATCCATGTTGGAATATGAAACCGTTGTCCTGCGAGGCGATATGGAGGCTGCTCGCGAACTTTTGGAGTCTATTCCAAAGAATCAATATGGTAAAATTGCTCGATTCCTTGAAGGGCAAGACTTGCGTGAGGAGGCCCTGGCGATAACGCCTGACGCGGAGCATCGGTTTGATCTTGCCTTATCTTTGGGTAAATTTGATATAGCTGCCGAAATTGCCAAACAGACTGACTCTCCTTCGCGATGGAAGACCTTGGGTGATGCAGCGTTGTCCGGTAACAACATTGTCCTTGCCCAGGAATGTTTCAGCAAGGCGGATGACTTTGAAAGTCTACTGTTAATATACACCTCTACCAATGATCGCGCAGGGTTGGTGAAAGTAGCTGAGAAGGCTGCTAGTACTGGTCTCAATAATGTAGCATTTGCCGCCTTATGGTCGGCTGGCGACACCAATGGCTGCGTTGGGTTGCTGGACGCGAGTGGACGATACTCGGAGGCTGCTTTCTTTGCTACTACGTACGGCGCTCCTGTTCAAGAGCTTGTTGAAAAGTGGAAGTCGGATCTAGAGAGCAAGGGTCGAAGCAAGATAGCCGAGCAAATCCGCTTTCCGGCTCCCGAAGGGGACCTCATAGATACGGTCGAAGAGTCTGCTGTGAATGCTGACAAGAAAAGTGACGAAGAAGCATCGGTGAAGAAGCAAGAAGATAAACAGGAAGAAGAGCACGAGAAAGAGGATGCGGTTGCGAAGGAAGATGAGGACGAAGAGTGATGGAATATCAGTGCCAGTAGGTCTAAAATAGTATCTAAAAGAGTCTCGTGTCTCCGTCTAAGGCGTACCAGTTGAAGCATAATGTTCTTGCTGCTTGTTTATTATTAGAGTTGCAGCCAGAAAAGACACTGGTCTGGCTGCAACTCTTGCACCGTAGAACTGTTACAACCGGTACCAAGGCCGAGGCACGGCTGTCTGCCGCATTACAGGGGTTATGCTAGAAAGAAGCGGCAGTCACCTGTCTGTGTTCGCTGCACTCTATTGGTCTCAGCACCGGACCGTTGCCCAACACTGGCGTGCCGTCTCAGGAACATGTTGGGAGCAACATCACTTCTAGTTTGGTCTTTTCCCGATCCGCATTCCTTAACACATCGATCAAACAAGTACTTTTTTCGATTGGCTCCAATGAGTTATTCAACCGTATGAAGAGAAAGTGGCAATGAAGAAATATTCAGTAATGTATAAAATCTGAGAAACAAGACACTGCCCATGTTGGGACTGAGAAGACTTACCCGGACGTTCATAGATGATCCGTCCCAAGACTTTCTATCATCGGTAACTGCTTGTCATCCCCTGTGATACGCGTGGACAGACGAGAATGGCCGAGTCCACGTCATTGCGACAAAGAAAAAGCGAGAATAATCCTAGTCTGGCCGAACGGACGGAGGAAACTCTATCGGAGCTCGTCAATGAAGCTAAAGATCTGTCGAGACAGGTGTGCAGGCCACTGACCCTGGCCTGGCACGAACTTCCCGACTGGATGCAAGACAATCAGTACATAGTGTCTGGCTATCGAGTTCCAGAGAATTCGGTCAAGGCATGTCTTAAAAGTCTCTGTTACATGCATAATGAGACCGTCAACATCTGGTCTCATATGACCCCAAGTGTGGTGTTCCTGATCCTAGTTTTCTTGTTGGCCTTGGATCTATGGTTGTTCAAGGATCCTGTCGGATCTCTCTACCAGGTTTATGATACGACTTCGTGGGGTGACCATGCTGTAATGGCCTGTTTTCTGATCGGAGCGTTTGGTTGTCTAGGAATGAGCAGTGCTTATCATTGCCTTAATTCGCACTCTCAAGCTATCAGCACTCTAGGTCAGCGCCTAGACTATCTTGGAATTGTCTCCCTGATCGTTGGATCTTTTATTCCTACAATCTATTACGGCCTACATGCGCATACTACTCTTAGGATCACCTTCTGGACAATCACCTGCATTTTGGGCCTTGGTTGTGCTATCACAACCCTTTTCCCTCAATTCAATACTCCCGAATGGCGAGCGAGACGAGCAATGATCTTTGTATCTTTCGGCTTATCGGGAATTCTTCCACTAGTCTCTGGGATTATGTATATGGGTTTCTCAGAAGTTGCGAGGCGGATAGACTTGCCCGATTTGCTTCTCATGGCTTTCTTTTACATTCTCGGTGCTGTGATTTATGCCTCACGTATCCCTGAGCGATGGGCACCAGGGAAATTCGACCTGCTCGGCTCCTCTCATCAGATCTTTCATCTCTGTGTAATTGTCGCTGCAGCGTTTCAGCTAAAGTGTTTGATTACCGCCTACAACTTTTGCCATCGCGATCGTCATGGCTGGTAGAGGACCGAGTTCGCTGTCTCTCTCTTTTAGACTACTTGTCTGCCGGTTCGTCGAGAAAATGCGAAGAGTCAGGCGGGCGGTCAGACGCGGCAAGAAAACTATGTGCTATGTTTCTACACCTTCCTATTAAAATGAGACCATCTCGTCACAGTACGCCATAGTACTATTTTTTATGTGTTACGTTCATGTGCTAGAAAAAAAAATCTACCTTAAGTAACTTATTTATAGCCTCCAGCCAAGATTCAAAGACATCCTTTGTAGGAAAGGGAAAAAAACTGCTCATCTCATCACATGCCCCCACCAATAATAATAAACACTCTATCATCGACACAGAGCCGATTCATTTGTGCTTATGCCGTCGTTTTGATCTGCCTAAACCTTTCATCTTCCTCTTTCTGGCTCTCGACAAAGGTCAAAGTCCGCTCGAAATGTTTGGCCGGTGACTCACTAGTTAGAGACCCGTCTGCAGAGCCGCTATTGAGATTGCTATGGATCAAACTAATTAAGCCATTGATATATTTGACCGTCACAGCTTCACAGCCGTGCTCAAAGAAGTAAAGATAGCGATTCAGAACCTCAACGAAAAGTTCGACCGAAACCGCAGCATCCATACATGCATCAGCGACCCGTAAAGCTCGCTGAAGGCATTCAAGTACCCTTCCACCGACCTGATAATAAGCCTTCGTCGAATCTTCTTCTAACGCTGGAATCTCTGTTGCCCACCACAAATGCGCAAGGAGATACACAGCTCGGCACTGATCCGGCTTCTTAAGCAACTTGGATCCGTAGAGTACACATTTGGTTATCAATGTATCATAGTTCTCTCTTGAAAATCCCCGAGATGAATGTAAAGCCCCAGCAATTAAGCAAACTGCTTGGAACTGAGTTCGTGAATCAGAGATGCTTTCTTCGTAGATACTAAATGCTTGTGCGAACTGTTCATAGGCAATCTCCTCCTTTTCTACCTGATCAGCAAGCTGCCCCGCACTAACAAAGAGTCTCAGACACGTGTCGGGACAACCGAAGTCCGTGTAAAGTTTCAAAATCATGGAATGGGCAAACTTGAATACAGCAGTCGTCCTGTTTGCAACTTGAGGGTGGTCCATTTCAAGAGCCCTGTATCGGCGGACTAAAGCAAAAGCTTCATTCGCCACAACAGGAGTCGTGAATTTGGTCCTGTCAGCACCAGCTACAAGGGACTGGCGAATAATCTGGAGTAAACGAAAATGAATGTCTGGGACAGGATTGTAAACGAGATGTACGATTCGAGAAATCCAGCCTTGTTCTTCAAGAGATTTCACGGATTCCTTCTGCAGACTGCCAAACGGTGAGTCAGATGCCTGTCGCGCAATCAAGACAGCCAGCAAACCCATCACCCCTTCGACTTCGCCAACAGTTTCAAGCTTCGTCTTCGCTTTCAAGAGCGATGTGGCCACAGTGACAGCTACCGCTCGTCGAATTTCGGCAGGCTGTTTATTGAGGAGAGAGACGTAATGTGGGATTGAAAGAGCCACAGTAACAGAGGCGAGAGTAGAAAACGGTGCGGAGAAAAGAGCAAGGAAGTTATCTGACAAAGCTTGCAGATCTTGAGTGGAAGGTGTACCAGCCTCAAGGAAAGCATTCGCCTTTTCAGAGCAGAAAACAAGAATATCATCAATATGGTCAAGATGAGAAGGATAGGTGTTTAGTGAAAGGTTTGCGAGAGCCACCGATATACCGACTAGGTCGGGAACCGAGACTTGGGGATGATCAGAAGCTAAAGTCTGAATATGGGTCCAGAACACGTTGAATAATTGATCGATTGGTTCTTTTCCTTTATCGGTCTTATCCTCAGATGCTTCTTGCGTTTCTTCGGATCCATCCAGATTAAGCTTTTCTATTTTAAGCTCACCTGGGCTTTGATCTCGCTGGCGGATAGCATAGTTCGATAAACGGTCCAACATGGCAGTCAGGATCTTTTTAATGTTCACCTTTGGATTCAATTTCAAAGATGCGCTCAAAAACTCGTCAAGAGTCGCTAGATGGAATTCTTCAGGAAAAACCTGAGTGATGACTTCAAGCAGATACTCCTGCGCCAACACATCGTGGCATTGAACGACTTGTTCAAGTACCGCTGGTAAGATAAATGATTTATATAGGTCTTTAGAGATATCGTCCAGCTGGCTTAATCGGACCAGATTACTTCCAACTAGTATCTGAAGCTCCAATCGCTCTTGAGTCCTCTTATCCCGTTCTCTAGAGTGTCCCTGGTGTTGAAGACGAACCCAGAGTTTATTCATTTCAATAAAGTTAGTCAGGGTAAAGGAGATCGAATCCTCTAAATTCCCTTGACTCGATGATGTCTTTCCGCTTGGCAGATGGTCTCGAGCAGTCTGGCTCAGATAATATCTCAAGAATAAACCCCTAACTGGATTTTGCACTCCTCTACACATTTCAATAGTATCTTTTAGAATCTCCCGGATAGGTGCGCCTGGAACAGACATATAGACCCTTCAAGTTAGACCTGTGAAACAAATGTGAAACAAAAAGGACAAAGCAATCAAAAAGATAGGAAAAGTCAAAGACTGACTCTCTCAATTGATCTCCATACAGACCATTGAGCATAATGGTGGTATTCTGTCATCGACATAACACACAAGTACACCATTCAACGGCTTCATAGTCTCAACTTACCCTGCTACCGTTATCATCATGTATAACCTTGGTATTATATTGCCTTTTTGTTAGCCACCTTTGTAACCATCATCTTCTCACTAGCGTAGCGGCACTGCACCAATTCGTATAGCTCGGCTAGCCTATCACTTGGATAGGATTCTCGAATCCACTGACTCAGATACTCCAAGGAGTCGAATTCGACAATGTAGAGTTCGTAATACTGTTTGGGACTAAATGTGCCTGTTCTCAATTCACTTAGCATCGTCGACGCTGCTTTAATTCCATCAAGTAATCTATCATCGTCCAGCGCCTTTCGCATTAAACGGCATTGGTGCCGCACTGTCGATATAGCTTCTTCCACAAGACGTTGGTCTTCATCTGATGGAGGGGTCATGAGGTTACTTGCGGTGGCTGCAGTGAAGGCTAGTTGACAATGATACGCAACCCAACCTCATCACAGCAAGGTCTCGGAGATCATCTACTTAAACATCAACATGTGAGGTAATATGTGCTCCAAGACTTGAAGAACCAACAATGCTGCAATCTGGATAGTTCTTGCGACTAATTAGGTGTTCCTTTTCAAAAATACGAGATTTCTCACGTTGAGACGAGATTCTTGATTTGTTCTTTAGTGATCGCTTTTTTCATTATTGGATCCCTGCTTCCATATAGAACTCTATCTTTCATTGAAATCCCTGTCCTCAATATAACTCTGCTCTTTTCTCAAAACTGTCATGATCGAGGCACAAATATGGCTAAGCCACCCAGTGCAACAGTCGAGCTCATTGTCGCACATCTCATCATCTGTAATCGCAGTAGGGATACCTGCGTATCTCTTGGCGTAGTTCTCTTGTCATAAAAACTGTCAGTTATTCTTTGGCCCCATGTTAGCTATTTCCATGAGATCCCCAGACCTTTTCTGGTGCGGATGAGTCAGGGGCCGCACTCACGTGACTTCGGGCCTCGTCTAAAAATTTCTGCCCACCACCATCTTGAAAGTGCGGGACCTCTGTTAACGACCTTTTTAATAGTTTGACTTTGGAGTTTGCTAAGGATCGTCTTATTCAGTCCTGATCATGTTTGCTCTGCGCCGCTGTCGTCTGGCCGGAGCCAGAAATCTCAAGATCGTTCGACCGTTTACGTATTCTGCTCTTTCTCGGAGTGGAGCCACTGCTACGTGAGTAAAGTCGGGAATATCGACAGGGTCCAAATGATCTTTTGTTTATCAGCAACGGAGATTTCATGATTTATTTACTTGTCATGGCTCCACCAAGTTTACTTTTTTTCCTCCCACGGGCCACCTTGGCTGTTATTATTTGCTGAAAGATCCTGATGATATTTATAATGTTTTGAACTATACTGATTTCAGTCGGCCTATTCCTGCATCGAATTTCAACCCAGAGCTCGACCAGGGAAATCTCACAGGAGAAGAAAAGAAAGTTGCACATGGAGCCGTAGGAGATCTGCATAATCTTGATACGAGTTTACTTGGAATGAGTGGAGGCCAAATATTCCACGAAATGATGTTGCGCCACAATGTCAAGCATGTCTTTGGATATCCCGGAGGAGCCATCTTGCCTGTTTTCGACGCCATTTACCAGTCAGAGTACTTTGATTTCATCTTACCTCGACATGAACAAGGAGCCGGCCATATGGCAGAAGGTTATGCTCGAGCTACAGGAAAACCGGGAGTCGTCATCGTCACTTCGGGCCCTGGCGCCACGAATGTCATCACGCCTCTTCAAGATGCTTACTCTGATGGTATTCCGCTGATTGTTTTCTGTGGCCAAGTCCCGACAACGGCCATTGGCTCAGACGCCTTCCAAGAAGCTGACGTTGTCGGGATCTCCCGTTCCTGTACCAAATGGAACGTCATGGTGAAATCTGTTTCCGAATTGCCCCAGAGAATCAACGAGGCATTTGAAATAGCCACTTCCGGTCGCCCAGGCCCTGTCTTGGTTGATCTACCAAAAGATGTCACCGCTGGTATCTTGCGTACTGCCATTCCTAGTGACATGCTCTCCATTCCTGCTGCTGCTAAATTCACTTCTCCTCAATTTCAACTTGAGGCTATCGATCGCATTGCAAACCTCGTCAACAAGGCCAAGAAACCTATTTTGTATGTTGGAAATGGTATTCTCTCCACCAAAGAAGGCCCTGCTCTTCTAAAAGAATTCGCTGATCGAGCAAGCATCCCTGTGACGACCACCTTGCAAGGTCTAGGTGCTTTCGACGAAGCCGATCCTAAATCATTACATATGTTGGGCATGCATGGTTCCGGTTATGCTAATATGGCCATGCAAGAGGCTGATTTGATCATCGCTTTGGGAGCCCGGTTCGATGACCGCGTCACTCTTAATGTCGCTAAATTCGCTCCAGAAGCTCGTAAGGCTGCTCTTGAAGGACGTGGAGGTATTGTCCATTTTGAAATCTCTCCCAAGAACATCAATAAGGTCGTCCAAGCTACTGAAGCAATCGAGGGCGATGTCGCTGAATCGTTATCATTGCTTTTACCCAAGGTTGAACCGAAATCGATACAAGATCGGGCTACCTGGTTCGAGAAGATCGCAGAATGGAAAGCCAAGTTTCCATTATCGTACGACAAGGAAACTCCTGGCGGAAAAATTAAGCCTCAAACTGTCATTCGCGAGCTTTCAAAACAGACGAGGGCTCTCAGCAACGATGTCATCGTGGCCACTGGTGTCGGGCAGCATCAAATGTGGGTTGCTCAGCATTTTGAGTTTCACCAGCCCCGAAGTATGATCACTTCTGGGGGTCTCGGAACTATGGGATTTGGTCTACCTGCTGCGATTGGTGCTAAAGTTGGCCGTCCCGATGCGCTTGTGTTAGATATTGATGGTGATGCCAGTTTCTGTATGACGTTGACTGAGCTGTCTACTGCTGTTCAGTTCGGCATTGGAGTGAAAGTAGTCATTCTTAATAATGAAGAACAAGGAATGGTCACCCAATGGCAGAATCTATTCTACGATAAGCGCTATGCTCATACGCATCAACTGAATCCTGATTTTGTTAAATTGGCTGATGCCATGGGTATGACCGGTATTCGAGCGTCAACTCTAGAGGAGTTAGGACCAGCAGTATCCAAACTCTTACAAACCGAAGGACCCGCTTTACTGGAAGTTATGGTTGATCAAAAGGTGCCTGTATTGCCTATGGTGCCAGCAGGAAAGGGATTGGATGAATTCTTGTTCCACAAAGGTGATGCATGAAGAGATGAGGAAATGGGAAAAAATTATGGTGTGTATCTCTGGTCCACTTTAGCTCGTAGCTTACGAATGATCGCATTTGGGTCATCTTCGGCTTGCGTAATGTCTGATGATCGTAATCAAACGTCAATTGATGTAGATTTGTCTATTGCTAGCGGCGTTAAGGAATAACTTGATGCACAATCCGCATGACACTTGGAATCGATCAATTTCTGGAGTAACTAAGAATGTCAACTACGGAGCCCATCATTCACAAATCGTGTTATCTAATGATGATCATCCTCAAACGTTTCAGGAACAAACCAGTCCTCTTCCTCAGTGGCTGCACTCTCGACAGCGGCAGGAGTAGCAGTTTCAACCTCAACGGGAGCGGCGGCATATTCAGACACAGCAGATGAGATATCACCAGAACCAAAAAGCTCCGGCTTGGGAGGGGCAGGAGGAACTTCCCACACTTTAACCTGGCCTTCAGCATCCTTGGCTGTGCGAGGGGGGACCTTATAGGCGCTGAGCTCCTTGAGATATAGTTCTTGGAGCAAATCCGCTGTGCTGTTAGAGGGTATGGTGTACCAACATACCTCGACGAGTGGACAAGGCCGAGAATTGACGCATGCCGAATCGAGATGATTGCCGGGAGACAGTTCGCTAAATGGTTAGGTTATGAAGGTCAAGGGAGACGCGGAGGTATCAAAATAAGGTAATTGGGTTCAGATATTCTCTTTAAACCGCTCTTTGACACTTACCAGAACAATAGACTGCATGATGAAAAGTTGAAGAGAGAGAAAGGACTAGAGAGCGTGATTGGTTCTGGGCGTTGTCATGGTGACGCGTTTCTGGCCAAGTGGTTGTTCGGCCTGCGCTCAACTACACATGATCCACAAGAGCGAGGAAATTGCTCGAGTACATTCCGGTATTAGATGGTTTCCATCTGTTACTATAATAAATATCGTTTCAATACTACGCATTTATGTGAATGTTTTTCATCTGTTGCTATAATCTACAGTTTTTACACAAGTCATCTGATGTGAAGTATCAAGGCATGACGACTGCGACGGTCTCTATGAACTAATCATTATACCTAAGACATACAACCCATTTAGCACTACTAATGATCTTCTTGGTAACTATAGAAGCGTTGTGTGATACCCGCGGCTTCTTCTGATATCAAGATTAGACGTCTCCAATTAAAATTAGCATCCAAAGACGGGCTCTTTCTAGTCGTAATACATCTTAGACACATGTAGAATCTATGTGACTTGGCGTTTCATCACTATGGTTCATTAGTGTGATTTTAGACCACTGACAACGCCCTGATGCCCATATGACCTCGGCCACTGATGGGTCATGCATGGATCTAGCTTGACTTTTTAATGGAACCACCTCATATGACAAGTGAAGATTCTCGAGATCGCAATAACGATAGGGCTAGACTAACCTGGACAGATGCCAGAACACAGGCTTTTGTCTCCTTTGTCGATCGGTTCAAAGAACAACGAGCAAGCGTCAAAAGCCACCGGCAGTTCTTTCTCCTGCTAAGCCAGCTCTTCCAGCATTATCGTGAAGACTATCCTCTGTTGCCGCCCGACCTTGATCACCACCAGATGCGAATAAAATGGAGCCGCTTGGTGGACAGAGTCCGACAGAAAGAGGTTCAAGTCCTTGGAAACCCGAGCAAAGGAAGCATGAAAGGATTCGAGATTCAGATTCTCGCAGTCGAGCGTCGATTTGGGGAATTCACGGTCAAGCCTCAAAGAGACAGCCTTCCCAAGTGCATTTCACCTCGAGCTCCAGCAGAGTCGACTTCGTCAAATTGCGTCAAAAGGCGAGGCGGGGTGAACCATGCCATAGGACAGCAGGTGAATGAGCCCTGCTTGCGACAACAAGAGAGCGAAAGTCCTTTGCCAAAGTCCCATATGGAGCTTTCACAGATCCAGACTCCCCCCAAAAGCGCAAATAGTTTCCATACCTCCAAATTAGATGTCCACCAACAGCAGACAGATACACGTGACGAGCTCTCCAGCATGGAATATCCACCAGAGGCCCATTCATCTGAACTACCTATCAAGCCTGGTGAATTTGAGCCTCATCTTCACGGGGCAATAAGCCAGCTCCAGCAAGATGCAGCGACAGATGTTTCTCCATCACCGATAATGGAAGATAGCGAAGTAAAGCGTCCTGCCGAAGAAGCGTACCAGGAAAATAGGAGCGTGAGGTATGACGAGAATCTACTGAATTTTGAAGATGTCAATAGCAAACTGCCCATCGAAGATCTTAAGCACGCTCTAAATAAAATGAGAGATGATATCAGGCAAGACATAGCAAATAATACAATGATTAAAATGAATATCCTTCACGACAGCTTATCCCAGGAGGTCCAACAGTTCTTAACTGAGGCAATGGCTAGCTGCAACAGCCAGATTGTGGCATTAAGTCAGCAAGTGGGGGTAATTCTCTCAATGGTAAGTAAGAAATAAGAAGGGAGATGATCTCGGAACCGCGAATAGTTATTCCAACATGTGCTAGATCAGGTATTATAGCTGAGTTTTGTAGTAATTGAAGGCTTGCTCTATTTTCTGTCCTCCTGAAGACCCGTAGATGGTCATCTTTTCGCACCGACTTTGCGGCATTATATATAATTATCTAATAGCGATCACTTCAAAATTAATCAATGAATCAATTCTAAGGCAATGCAGGGATGTTGCGGAGTGGTAACTCGGTCGCAGGAGTCTAGGCTGAAATCTCTAACGCCCATATCTCACGCTTGCACCGCTACATCACCGACCCTCACCACTGACCAGTTTCCCATCACTCGCCACAATCCTTAATCGCACTATATGTCTTTGGAGGCGGCAGAAGATCCATATCGAGTGAATCTTAATGTCGTTTTGGTTTGTCCGGAATGCCGTCAAAATCCTCCAGATCTAATAGAGCGATTTAGCGAAGGTGATATGGTCTGTGCGAACTGCGGGCTGGTCCTAGGGTCGAGAGTCGTTGATACTCGTTCAGAATGGCGAACGTTCTCCAATGACGATCAAGGTGGAGATGATCCTAGTCGTGTTGGTGATGCGGGAAACCCTTTACTAAATGGATCTCAACTTGATACCTTAATCTCTGCTGGAACGCCTGGAACGACCTTGGGCCGAGACCTGGGTAGATTACAGTCTCGATCTATTCATGATCGGAAGGAAAGCCAGCTTCAAGCTGCATTTGGAAAGATAACCCAAATGTGCGAAGTCTATCAACTTCCTAAGATGGTCCAAGAGACAGCTAAAGAGATCTATAAGATTGTGGTTGACCAGCGGCGCTTGAAGGGTAAAAGTCAGGAGAGTATTATGGCTGGATCTATTTTCATGGCTTGCCGTTTGTCCAAGGTAGCCAGAACATTCCAAGAAATTTGGGCTTTGACGAGCGTTCCACGGAAAGAGATTGGCAAGGTTTTTAAGATCATGGAACGGATCTTGACCACCGAGAATATAAAGCTTTCAACGTCTCAACAGTTGGATGGAGCTGATTATCAAAAATCGCTTTATACAGGAGCTCAAGATCTTATTCGGCGATACTGCTCTCATCTTGGTCTCTCTCAAGGTGTCACTAACTCTGCCGAATATGTCGTGAGACGAGTCAATGAGGAAGGAACGTTGGCTGGTAGATCTCCCATCTCCATTGCTGCGGCGGCCATCTATCTCACTTCAGCTCTCTTGGGAGAACCAGCGACGGCAGCTAGGATCTCAGAGGTTTCTGGTGTATCTGATGGAACGATCAAGACTTCATATAAACTACTATATGAAGCTAAACATGAAATTATTGATCCCAAGTGGATTGAGAGCGGTAAGGGCAAACTCGATAGACTGCCTAAAGTATAGGCTAAAGTATCCACGATCTTGTATTCAGGTATTAACGTGAACACGGTTTTAATGAGTCTCACGTAGTCTCTCGTTTCATACTGCACGTTTCACAGGCATTGTCTGTATGTCTTTGCGGGTCCAAGTCAAAAAGCAGCTGAAAGACGTATTTCTTTGATGCTTTCAACTATGACGAACCTGTTTATATACTAAAATAGATGAGATGAGATACTTAATGTTGTGTCCTTACACTCGAGTTTTTCTTACACGATTTCTACCATTCTATCCATACCGACGGTGTCCAATTCCTCATCACCTGCTCCTATTATACATCCTCCACCTCAGTTTCCTGCTCCGATTCTGCTTCCCTGAATAATGCCTTGGGTTTGATGAAATCGCGCTTTTGTCCAGCCGAAAATGGGCGAAACACCTTCCTTCCGCGAAAAACATATACCACACCGTCTTTCAAGGGCTCCCGGCCTTTGGAATCATCAGACTCCTTTGTGGGCATCAGAGGAGCATCTGGGCAGTTATTGTCAACCCCTATGATCTGATTAGACGGTGTTTCCAAGCCCTCTTGACTAGGACGTTTCCGAGCTCGAGGAGATTTAGTTATCCTAGATTGACTTGTCCGAAGGGGAGGAATATGAAGATAGTCGTTATCTGGACTAGACTCTTGGTCCAAAGTATCAGGTGGTAATTCTTCGGTGAAAAGTTTCCGTTTCTCTGTTAGAACATGAAGAGGAGAAGTGCTATCACACGGCTCAAGGTCTCTTAGTTGCGATTTCCCTAACGGCTGAGGTGCATCTGAGAAACTTTGGCTCTTAATTGCTTTTTTATGTCTTGAAGGAGTCTTTGCCGGAGTTAGAAGAAAAGATGGGTGGAAATCAGACTTCTTGTGAGAAGGAGTCTTATCGAGAAAAGACCTCTCATTTTGGAACGTTTCACTAAGAGATTGTTCATGTTTATGGGAATGTCGGGGAGTCGAGAAGATCTTAGAAGAGCTTGGCGTCGAATTCTCAGAAGAGGATAATGAGTTATCTGTGGTTTTGCGAAGGTCGTCGTCTTTCTCGGTGTCGAGAAATAGGCCCAATCGAGGGGTGGGTGGAGTAAAAGGTAATTCTCTCCCAGTCCCAGTCTGTCTGGGAGGCGTAGTTGCCATTTAGTGAGGGCCGGAAACTTCAAGATAAATCAAAAGGATATATTGTATGGGATGGAGAACAAAGGGGGCAGGAAACCAGAACAAGGAGTGACGTTGTCAAGGGGACCTCCTGCTGGCACGTGAATCCGTGATAGATCACGATAAACGGCGCGTATCGTGATCTCATACGAGACTATGACAGTGCACTCAATAGCTTGGTTCATCTCGAAGATCCTCTATGGATTTTGACTCTAATCTATTAGAAATGCCAGCTCGCAGTTAGTACTTTCACCATCTTGGTATTCTTAGCAGAAGAATTCAAGGAGTGGTATAGAAACGGTCGACTTCAACTCTGTAAAAGTAATTCACCACTGATTTTCTCGCCTGGACCCAAAAACGGTAGAAGGAAATGTAGATGAGAGCCGGATACCGCAGCTAATTACAGCCGCGGTGATCGTCATAGGCAGTAGTGAAGTCCTCATAGAACACCATATTTCATTTATCGTCAGTCTTGTTAATGAGCGCTAGTCTGAATCAGATATCTGACTGGAATCCAGCGCTGCTTTATTACTCGTTGCCATTCCCTTTCTAGACGACAACTATTACTTTCACCTGACAACACGCGAGACATCGAGCGAGTTTTGACCTATTAATCGATAGACTCAGTGACAACGTGTGCTCCTACTATAAAACCAACTTGTGATTGAAAAGTGGATCATTTTACTTCAACCGACCAACGGACACGACTTCGTCTCGGCGGACCAGAAAGAGTCTCATGGATCTTAACAAACTAAGAGATGCTCTGAGGGGCATTGATAGCGCAAGTAATTTGGAGCAGGAGCTTGCGCAAGTCAAGTTGGCAAATGAAGCGGTCAAAGGAGCGTTAAGCGCATTGACAAAGGCAGCTCAAGGAATTCAAGCTGTGGAAGAGGCCACTAGGAACGCCGATGAGTTATTAAACCTCTGGATCATGATCATGTCCAAATCATCAGACATTCACAAGCTACTCCTAGACCCGTCATGGAGTGGTTCTAGTGGGGAAGAGAAGCTCCAGCAACAGCGCCGAAACGAACTGGAAGCGGCGCGTCGACAAGAACAACTACGGATAGAACAAGAAAGGATAAGACAAGAACAGATCAGACAAAAAAACGAAGAAGCCGAACTGAAACGTCAGGAGCGCCAGGAGAGCCAAGATCGCCGTGTTTATGGGTCTAAAAAGAAGCAGCCTGCTCAGTCGGCACATTCGAAACCTAGCTCGCAGGCATTGCCAGCTGCGCGGGCCGCATCTTCACGCGGCCCTTCTCAAACTCACGAGACTCTCGCAGCCGGTAGATCTGCTTCTGCGCGATCTGTTCCGTCACAGGAAGCTCATTCATTCCGCAGACAGTCCACAGCTACATCGTCTTCTAGAATAAGAAACCCAAAAGGCTCATATTCGAACAATCCTGTGGGTGGGTACATACCCTCTTATCGTGTTGCGTCCTCAATACCTTCTTCTCGCCATCCTCCTTCTACTCATACTCCCCCTTCGTCCTCTTTTTCTCGTCCGGCGCCTTCTTCTTCTTCTCACCCACCTTCATCTTCCTCTTCTCAACCCTCCCGTCTCCCTTCACGACTTCCATCTCGTCATCCTTCTAATTCTCTTCGAAACCCTAGGCCGACAACTGCTAGCGTGATGCGCATGGAACGGAGCGCACAGTTAAGGGGAGCGGCAAAGAACGAGGACAGTTCGTGATGTGTAAGATGATGGCATGACTTGTTGTATGATATCTGTGATTCGCCATTTTCTCTGGGTTCTCCCATTTATGCTAAGCTGTTCCGCCCAACGTATCCCCGTCACATATTTAGTAAATCATTTCGAGCTCATATGCTTAGCTCTCGAGCTTTCATTTAAGTGCCTTGTTTCTTGACAACATAACTCGTGGAATCGGGCTCATAAGGTTCGTCGTCTATAAAGACATTTCAATCTTGATGACATCTGACGCCCTGACATAGCAATGGAGAAAGATCATTTGAGCGAAGAGGAAAAGCGTCGCAGAAGAGCTGAGCGATTCAAAGAAGACAAGACCCCCGAATATGGTCTGATAAGCCGAGGAGGAGAGGCTAAAGGGTAAGTTGACTCGATAGCACTTCTAAGTCAAGATTGCAAAGTTCAAGTAAACTGCGTCAAAAATATTGGACAGATTTTAAACATGACTTTGTCAAGTTTGGCGAAGCGAATCTATGCCCAGCAGCTTTGGCCTACTGTTTAGGGGATGATCCTGTTGAATTGAGCGAGCCCAAAGTCTCTATAGTGAGCAATGAACGAAGCCAACAGCGAGGCCTGGATGACAAAAAAGTTACAAAAAATGACCTTCTCATGAGATTGAGGACACTCAGGGAGGCTACCTTGTCTTTATCTTTGAGCTCGTTTGTTTTCGATCTCTTAGTCTTCTCTCTGAGAGTTGGCTTAGTCATTAACTCCCCTGAAGTGTACGGCCCAGCAATATCTAATCTTTGTGAGAATTACATGCGAGCTGAATATAGCCAGTCAGTTGTTGAGGAGATCTTGTGGTTGCAGTTCTGTCTAGTCTTCAAATCAGTAGAGCCAACCGAGTCGATGTCTACAATATGGTCGACATGGCGGCAGGTTCAGTTAGCTTTTCCTCTAAGTCCCTGTTTGGAGCGATGCGAGCTGCTTGCTCATGCCGTTCTGTCGGGAGACTACGTTTTGTGGAACGAATTACTCTCTTGTGGCACTATATATGGCTCTAAATGCATCTTCGAGGATCAACTACCCTACTGGAAATCTTATATCTGCTCAATTATCAGTAAAGCTTACATTCGACTGTCTAAGGAAGCTCTCTGGTCTCTATTGAAGCTCGAAGATCCCATAGAGCAAGAAAAAGTACTTAAAGAGAATAACTGGACTCAAGAAGGAAATACAATCATCTTAAAACGTCGAAAACGGTGACTTATTTGTTCCGCTTATAAGAATTTTTTTATTGTCTTAGAAATAACTCACTTTTGGGTATTCCTATCGATGCTGTGGCCAAAAGCAGATGCTCCCCCTTTAACGTCCACAGCCTTTATCAAATGCTTGTCGAACTCTATGGCTACCTTGGACGTAAATCGGGCTCACTCTTTCATTACTGCCTTTTGCAGCTCGCTTTCATATGAACGTTTACCTGAGGAGGTGTCATTCATCCAACTGGGCGAGTAAATGCAACCGAAAGCTTGAGCTCGCGAATCATTTTCTAATGTCTCCTACTTAAATGCAAACCATCTACTACAGTTATAAATTGTCTAGCTCCACTTATAAGGGCTACGTAATCTATCCCAAGATCTTTGCTACAAATACAAGCTTCACTTCTTGCCGGATCTAGAGTTAGTTATTATAAGACCAATCCGCTACTTTTTGATCCCGCCACCTAAAAGTGGGCCTCCTTTAGCTGCTTTTGCGGCCATTTCCTTTCTTGCAGCAGCTTCTGCCTTCTGTTTTGCCTTGAAATCAAGATCATCCTCATCAAACTCTTTTGTCTTTTTTTTTGGCTGCTTGAGTTCTTCAAATTAGTAAAAAAAATTTTCCTTCGCCTTGTTTATTACGTTTCAATTTTCCTCCTTGCCGGGACGACATTAGCGTTGACTATAAAATTCCAGTGCCAAAGCTGCGTTGCTGACTTCAAGTAACACCCAAGCTGGAATGACTGACTGGCTTGTTGCTGTCCCACTTGTACGGTTGCTATCCTTTTTTCTCCCCACAAGCTCGATCTGATCTAATCTCAGCGTTAATGATCTGATGGTACAAGCTCTAAAGCACGAAATTGACAACAGTGAAGAATATGATATTGAGCAACGGCGGAAGCGACGGTTAGAGATTCTCAAGAAGCATGGTAGAGGCGAGCTCACTCGTCCTCAAGCTACAGAAGAATACGAGAACCAGTCTGTCGAGCCACCGGTCGATTCCTCGACTAATAAGCTCAGTCCTCTCAGACCAGAGCCTGGGGCCGATCAAGTGGAAGCATCTTCTGGCTCGACTTCCAGTTCTTCTGACATATTTTCAGATTCTCAGCCAGTCAAATCAAAAACCAGTCAGTCTCATGTAGTGAAAATCTCGAATGTGGACCAGCCAGATGATCCTGAGGGCTATTATAGAGCCATCATAGGAGAGTTTATCGGTAAGAACCAGTTCAAAGTTTTGTCGACATTGGGAAAGGGTGTCTTCGCTTCGGTTTTGCGATGCCAGGATGCAGAGACTAATACCATGGTTGCGGTTAAAGTTGCTCGCAATAACGAAACCATGAGGAAGGCTGGTGTCAAAGAGCTCGAAATCCTCAATCATCTCCAAGTTCAAGATGGTCAGATAGCTTCCGATAACCACATTGTCCGCGTGTTCTCTTCTTTTGACCACCGTGGTCATTTATGCATGGTGTTTGAATTGCTGGGTATGAATTTAAGACAGTTGCTAAACCGACACAGTAAAGGGGTCGGATTGGGATTGCAGACCACGATGTCTTATGCCAAGCAATCTCTGACGGCGCTGCAATGGCTTCGAACCAAAGGTGTTGTCCATGCTGATCTAAAGCCTGACAATATCCTCGTCAGCGATATTAAAGCTATCATCAAGGTTGCCGATTTTGGATCAGCAGAAATGCTTAGTCGCCGACTCCCGGCTGAAGCAGCTGAACCTGTTCCTTATCTCGTCTCACGCTTTTATAGAGCTCCTGAGCTGATCCTTGGCGTCACGCCTTATGGTACCGCTATTGATATGTGGTCATGGGCATGTACAATCTACGAGCTCTATTCTGGTTATGTACTTTTTCCAGGAGACTCCAAT
This sequence comes from Trigonopsis variabilis, assembly GCA_003707065.3. NCBI lineage: Eukaryota > Fungi > Ascomycota > Trigonopsidomycetes > Trigonopsidales > Trigonopsidaceae > Trigonopsis > Trigonopsis variabilis. The sequence continues at coordinate 880,685 of PPXM03000001.1, read as the reverse complement.
AACGCAATGCTTCGACTCATATTTCAGTTAAAAGGGAAGCCGAGCCATCGATGGCTCAAAAGAGGTCACTTGACAAGCCAGCATTTCGATGATACACTCGATTTCATTGACTACTCATCGCCTGATCCGGTTACAAAGAAGCCAGTCCTACGACGGCTCGTCCTCCGCCAACAACCAAGCGAAGATCTGGCCTCTAAACTACATGTGAACAAAACACTCGTGAATGCGGTCCAGCATGGGCGCTTGGAAGGGATGTGGCAGGTAGCTGCCATGGTTGATATCCTCGACCGGGCACTAGTCATCAATGCCGACAAAAGACTCACCCCAGAGGAAGGACTAGAGCATTGTTTCTTCACTGGACTCGCTCAGCCTAATGATGACAACAAATGAATAGCGATAGATTTCAATAATTATTACGACTGTATGAAGCCCGATAATATTTTTGTACTGATACAATAGCAATATCCAATTGAACAACAAACCAAACCACCAACTCCACAAGATGCACTTTAAATACCTTCCCAACCGAGGCACGTGATCCATTCTTTGGGGAAACATCGACTCCAATCCATCCGGCACATATCTCGCTGGACCGCAAGACCAAGCTGCCCTGCGAGCCCTCCAAGTAGACTATCAGCGGGAGTAAGAGGCGCAGGGATGTACTCTTGAACATTGCACAAGTCCACTCTGGTATGAAGTGAATAATCCAAAGGTGTCTGAGGACGAGACGCACTCTGCGATATTGTAAGAGAAGACAAGCCTGAGAATTCTGACAAGTCTGACAGTCCAGTACTAGAAGTAACAGTGTCGGGGTAGCCATCGGGAGAATCAGCTTCACTCACCTTAGTCGATGATAGAACTTCACAGTTTAGAACTTCGAAGATAAATTGAGAGAGAGAAGGTCGAAAGTTTGGGTTTGGATTTAAGGCCCTCGAAAGAATATTATTCAGCTCTTGAGATATAGGAAGGATAGAGCGCAAGAAAGTCGAAGGACTGTCGAGATAGGCAGAATACATGTCGTCACTAAGACTGGCCTGTTTCCAAGGATTGCGTCCCGTCACCAAGTTGATCAGTATAATCGCCAGAGACCAGGCATCATTCTTAGCGGCAGAGTAAGGAGATGAGATATCTTCGCCAAGGGATTCGGGAGACATGTAAAAAGTAGACCCGCAGCCAAAATCATAAGACCAATCTATAGAAGTTGCCAGTCCGAAATCCGCTACCTTAACCTTGGAACCATCGGGAGAGCAAACCAAGATGTTTTCTGGCTTTAGATCTCTATGGTAGATATTATTCTGATGACAGCTCAACAACACACTGCCAAGCTGGGCAAAAACCGTTTTAATGAGATGCTCATTTCCACAGTATAAATTCTTATCGGTAATAGATGTAAAAAGATCACCATATGGGCAATACTCCATTATAATATTTAGCGTCTCGTTGTCATCAACCACATCTATGAAGCCCACAACGTTCTCGTGGCATTGGAGTTTGAGGAGAAATTCAATCTCCCTCTGCTGTAGAGCAAGCTGCTCAGAGTCCAAATTGCTCTTGTAGAAGCTCTTCACGGCCAAGAGAATAGGAGGATATTTTGAATGCTCTAACGCATAGGCTTTGAAGACTATTCCGGAAGCTCCAGATCCCAGCACGTCTATCGGCTTCAAAAGACCATTACATATGGTTAAAGGTAAAGAGAAAGAAGACATGTTGAATCAACCCGACATTTCAATAAGAGAAAGAAGTGAAATCAAAGTAAAAATACAGACAAGACAGCAACGCGGGCTGGATTAGAGCTGGTAATCCGCCTTTAAACGGTCAAGACATATTAGTGGCAAGAAATGAGTTTATAAGGATCGTTGATGTAAATGAGCGAGACCGCCGCATGAGAATAGTAACTGGAAAAGGAGGTAAAGCAACTAGACCAAAACGGGAAATGTTGCCGCACGGCGGGGATTCTGCTTTAGCGCAAAGTGCCAATTACTACTAACAGGGGAACTAGCTATAATGAAGCTACCAGAAGAGAATGCGGAAAGGGAAATGAGTCCACTCAAGATAAGACAAAGAGACAAAGTGAGATGCAAGATGATACTTTACATTGCATCCGTCCCATAATCGGAACGATGACCTATCTTATCAATAGCAGGGTCCATATTTAGCAATAAGACTGGAATCGAGATCTTCGTTTAGATCGATTTACTTAATTCGGTGATTTCATGCCAATCGCGAAGAGTTCTGAAGTTCGTGCTGACAGAGAAATCTCATTGTGACACCAATCCAGACTAAGGGAACGAGCCAACGGTGCCAAAAAGGGTATGTTAGAGACTTTTTGGTGTTACAAATTAAACGTAGCCTTCTTCATCAATGTCACGAGCGAGTGGCGTGAAAATACGGTCTTTGTGTATCGATCTTATGGGAAGCAGCCTTCCCTTCCTTCACAGATTCATTGTACTCTCTTACGTCTGGTAAAGGAGATACGATTAAGCCTGTTGTTTGGTTACAAATCAAAACACAAACTTATTAGTTATAGATAGCCTATTTGGAAACTAAATTTTGGAGTCAATGAACTAAGCTAAAGTTTGAGCTCCTGTTTCGGTGAAGACTAATCGATATATTTTTAACTCATGGTGCACAGAGATGGTTTCCGTTTAGGTTGATTGACTCTATTTGTCTACTAGGAATACGCCAATGCAGGTAGTTGGTCAGTTTTGGCTGTTCCTTACAGATGACGATAGCTTCCTATTCAATAGCACCCACCTTAGATCCAAGCATTTTGGTCCCGACCTAGGCATGTGCAGCATAGTTGTGTGCAGCGTAACCCCGGGTAGATGTCCGTCCATTTTGGCCCTGTCATCCCGATTAGACTATGGGCCTGAACTCTTTTAGGAGTCCAAATCGAACCCATCTCCCGCGGAACTTCTGGATGATCACTAGCCAAGATTGGTTCAATGGACGAAAGTAACAACCACCCTATTCCAACTGGGCAGATTCATAACTTCCATAAGTGATCTGTCCTTTGAATACCTCATTTTGTCACAGTCGCAAGAACGCTAAATCTCCAGTGGTCCTACAACTTGCTGTAGCGGTGAATATCTGAGTCATCTGTTTAAATAATTTCGTATTCTTTCAATTTTGCCTATGATGTACTACCTACAGTCCAGCTAACATGCGGGTGCTAAACAGTTTGCGGGCTTGCCTCCTTAACGAGAACCGTGATCCAGATGGTTGGGACTGGTAAAACCCAAGGGGAAATGCCTTCATAAAGGGGGCATTATTTGACCTCTTGTTAACTCCTTAATCCCACTCGCCACACAAGTGCGGCTCATCCTTCTCACTCTGGACTCTCGTAATCCAAAGGCCACTCCTGTTTCAGCCATATTGCTGTAGTTCTTGGTGTACACTATTGGAATATGCTCACCTTGTCTGAAAAGAATTCATTCTTCACGACTGCTAGAGAGAGTATCCAGAAGCCGCTCTGGCACTTGCAGATTCTAATCCGTCCGACTGTATTCAGTAAAACTCTATTAGTGGCTGTGTTTGTATCTCCCTGGAACACATAATCGCTGGCGGCTCATAATTCCCTACTACCACAAATAGCCTCACCATCTCCCTCTTCCACGGCTCTCGACACAGGCTCACTGCGGTTAGCATAAGGACACTATATGATGGATCCAGCGACGAGTACGAAATGCATATTTCCGCGATATGTTCGTGACAAAGAAGAGCTGCTAGAAAAGTGCATGATATCAGGCCGTCACTAGTCATAGGCAAAGTGATCACGATGACTCTCGCGGGAAACTGCGCGGAAGAAACTCATTCCGGCTATAGTACGTAACGACACATTCCTTATGTGAATCACAGTGATTCACAGAACTAGACCATTTCTTCAATCAAGCCCGAACCAAGATATCTTCTGAAAACTGTGGATAAGAATAATCTAGCTTGCAACGAGAACACACTCATTCTAAAGCTTAATAATCCCATTTCATCTCTCATCGCCTTTGCAGAGCACCCAGACCTGCTTGTCCGTTTACGAAATAGCTCGAAAAGATCTCAGAATCGAAAAATAGTATGATCTTTTACAGAAACTACAAAGGCCGATCTCACAAAGAGTAGTCCGCGTGGCACCCGATTGATGGTCTTTGTTTGAAGACCAAGGGTAATGGGTCTTGCCTAGATCAGAATGGCCCGTTTCGGCCCCGCCGGATGTGACGGCTTATTGGGATAGGGACTAGGGAACGTAATTTTTAATGAGTTCTCATCCTAGACTCTCGGAAAAACCATGATTTCGACCATTTAAATTTTCATAGTGATTTTGAATTCATCACATTTCAAAATAAAATAAAGTAGAGCTTTTCTTTCTTTCCCTAAGGCTTGTCTTCACAAGGATCCAAATGCTCGGACTTAAAGGGAATTTAAGCGATCGACTGTTTAATGGCGAGTAATCCATTTTCGCTTTAGATTGACGGTACATGTGCATTTCGAATGAAGTAGGGAGACGCAACCAGCATCTCGGCCAAGCCGATCATTTACTTTTGTCACACATGAGCCTTTATCCTGCGCTGCGGCTCCTGGAAGCAGTGATCAGATCCGATTCTAGCTGTTACCACTATAATGTCCTTGTTTTCCCAACCACCACTCAAGAGTTTTGGCTCTGCGGCTTTTGCCTGCTCACCAACATGTCTGGGACTTATGCCCGCTGCGAACCAAGCTGGTCGTAAGCATGCTCAAGAAGAGTGCTATTCCCGTAAATGACAAAGACAGCCAGACTACTGAAACTATAGAGAAGAATTTTTTACTAGTAACTGCAAGAACAGATATCAAGACGGTCTTGTCTTTCAACCCGATCGTGCCAGGCTCGCATTTTTTTTTACCGTAATCCGCATTGATGAGAAGCGGCAGACCAGCAGGCCCTTTTTCTTTATGTGCAGGCTGAATGAATTCTAGGTTCCCAACTAACGGCAACGATAAGCGCATGAGCCATCTTCCTGATAGATGGAAAGAAATATGCTATTTTGCTTAGCCGCTTTGAGACATTTTCGTCACTCAAAGACAGCGGATTACTAGTCGAGCTGCAAGAAGGTATTGATGCGGGAGATTTCAATCTCTTACTTACATCGATAAGAAATCTCGCGGATCGAGTACACCCCATCGATCGCAAGGACATTTATCTAGGGCGAAATATGGGAGACATGACAGTTGTCACCAGCATTATGCGTTGAGTAACAAGTGTTTTGCTCCCAGCTCGGGTGCCATAGGGTTCTTAAGAATCAAAGCAAGCTAGTGTCCGTATCTTGTTACCTGCATTAGCCCCAATGACCTCACTGGGATGCAAAGGACATAACATCTTTTGGCATTCGCTCGATTGGATTGACATCAAGAGCTATTGCCAATGCAATAGGGAAACGGTGCGAAGCTTATTTAGGCTACTTATGACGTTGAGTCTTTTACGAGGTCAGAATTGATTTTGTCGATCCATGAGATGCGAGAAATCAGACAGTAGTTACCCTGTCTCCCGAGAGCCCTCACTGCCAACGAGGCCATATATATCTAAGGCATCCAAAGTATACTTGTTTCTGAATGAGCGCAAAAGATATAACTTCGAATGAATTAACACTACGATATGTTGATGATATCAATCAAGTACTAGCAATTCTACGCAATAACTCTGCGTCTTCTTTGACACGGGCCCCAAGAGTCTTAGGTCTCTTATCAGTTGATTGGGTTCTAATATAGTCCTTAGTTGTCTTCTAATTATGATACCTACTTCCCGTATATATCCCTCTTGATCTCAGCTAGGGGCCTAATGTATTATGATTGCTACGCGGTTTGCATGGACGTGTCATACAAATGGCGAATACATGGGAGTACGTTACTGCACTTGTTATACCCTTTACCGGCTATTCACCGGTTCTGAACTCCGCCCTTTTACCATCTTCACTTAATTCCAGCATATCGGCGCCCTACAATACGGTAAAATTCTCTATTCGACGTATCTTCCGATCTTCTTCGGACTTTCTTGATTTCCTATGCTCTTTGGCAGGCTTGTAAGTTCATTCCAAGTAGTTTAAGTGGTGGTCTGTAGGACGCTTTACTCTTCTTCAGCTGCAGAATGGAGACCAAGCATTCTTTGAACTCTCTGTACGCCAGGAGAGTTGTCCAATGTAATCATCTATGGTCACTAGGCTGCTTTCGCCCAGCTGCCGTTCCGCTCTTACTCCCATTCACCTTTGCGACAAGTGCCACCGTTGTTCCCCGCACGCCGCACTGCTCTGTGGGGTAAAGCAGTGAATAAATAGACAGCAAACTAATGCCCTGACAAGCAGTCAATTGGCAATGTTGACCTTTGTGCGAAGATTCTCGAGTTGTGCTGTTCGACAGACAACCTTCGGGTTCATTGGGTTGGGCCGCATGGTAAGTTCAGCCGAGGGCGAGCGTTAACTTAGGGCGCGCCCATGGCGAAAAACATCCGGATAAAAAGCCCAAAGGAAGACGAATTGCTCGTGTTTGACGTCAATAAGAACTCGGCAGTGTCTCTGGCAAAAGAAGTCGCCCTCCTCGACCCTTCTCTACCCGTCAAGGCCGCATCTTCCGTGGAGGAGATTGCGAAAAAGAGTGTAAGAGGACCTATTATTCAAACTCATTCCAGGATGTAATCATAACTATGCTGCCCGAGTCCCAGCATGTCCAGGCTGTGTTTGACGCAATGCTCGATATCGTCAATCCCGAAAAACCTCCTTTGTTCATTGACTCCTCAACGATTGATCCCTCATCGTCCAAATCTCTTGCTGCTCGGGCCAAAGAGAAGAATGCCGTTTTTGTCGATGCCCCAGTCAGTGTATGTATGTTGTTTGTTCTCATTATTGACCCTAGGGCGGCACTGTAGGAGCGACTAATGGGACGCTTGCATTTATGATAGGACACCCGAACGACGACTCGACTACTAAAAATCTTCTAACCTCAGTTCTATCTAGAATGGGTGCAAATCTCTTTTTCTGCGGTATTCAGGGTACTGGGTTAGGCGCAAAGTTGGCCAATAATTATCTCCTTGCCGTCGAAAACATTGCTACGTCTGAGGCTTTAGCTTTTGGACAAAATCTCGGAGTCGACCCAAAGGTTCTCACTGACGTTGTCAATGCTTCAACCGGCCGCAATTGGTGCTCTGTGACCAACAATCCAGTACCAGGCGTCGTCCCTACTAGCCCTGCCTCGAGAAATTACACAAATGGGTTTGCAGTCAGTCTTATGAAAAAAGACCTTCGGCTGGCAGGAGAAGCCGCTCAAGCTTCAAATTCATCTCTATTCCTATTCTCGAAGGCCATGGATGTCTACAATTCCGTCTTCAATATCGAGAATTTCAGAGATTCCGATTTTTCAATAGTTTACCAGTGGTTAAAACGTTAGGTGAAGATTCATTTATGACTGTCAAAAGCTCCTAGCAGAGCCCTCTTCTAGATATTCCAGACAGTTTTCGATAATATCCTCTTATATTTATCGTAAACATACTATCATCGGATCATATGAGCCCCGATTCTTGATCGCCTGTATAGTTTTTTCATAGTATGAAGCTAAGCACTTGTTTAAGTTCTCGGGGATCAGTTATCACCTCATCGAACTCATGTCGCGCTGCTGGAGGAAGTGCAAACTCCGTAAACATAATATCAACCAGAGATTACACATTCAATACGTGATATTTATATTGTTACACAAAAACACTTCGATCCGACTTCACCTTGACCTCATTTGCTAGCCAGTTAGACTCTAGATTTTCATTTCAACTGCTTCCTTCTATAGGATCTCATTCGATAGACGAGTAGTTCTCTTCTTCAGGGCTATACGACTGAGTGATTTTAAATTCCCTTAACTATTACCATAACAATCTATTTTTTGAGAAGATAAATCAGTGCGCACATTTGCAAGCATCGGGGGCACAACAGCAAGCACGACCGGCTTGTTGGCATCCACATCCGACTTGTTCGGAGATAGCAGATGTTGTCTGCATTTTCACTTTTGAGCAGCATGATCCCGATGTCGCACTAAAAGCTAATTTAGAAGAGCTATCGGTATGAGATTTCACAGCCAGAGTACCGGCCTGGGCAGCAGCTCGTGCACCCGTGGTTGTTTGGTTGTAGCTTGGAGGAACATCGAGAGCAGGATTCTGGGTGAAGAAGTTCCGGGGTCGCAGAAGGAGGGTAATGGGTTCAGCAGGCATGACAGGGAAATCCTCGGGAGCAGGGAAATGGGTAATGCCAAATGTATGCCAGAAGACAATATCGGTGTTGTCAATGGGAGCTGTTCCATCGCCAATAAATTTCTCAAGGCCCACCTTGTGCTGACCGCAAGTCTGAGGCACATATTGACCGGCCGGATAGAGTTCCCCTTCAGCGTATGGCGTGACATGGACGTGATGACGAGCAAAGGAGGCTCGCTTCCAAACCAGGGACCCAGGCTTAGGTAAGAGTGGTGGACATTCACGACTGACAAGCTTGTAAGATACTGGTTTTCCAGAACAGGGGTTGACACTGTTGGGATTGAAGATATCCCAAGATCGTCCCGTGGCTCCGTTATAATCGGTCATGGAATCCTTGACTGTCTTGAACACGGTTCGCTTAGCGTAGAATCCATTTCCATAGAAGTTTTCTTTCGAGCCCACAGGAGGTTCATATCGAGCAGCATCGACCATGGCGACGGAATTGGCAGGCCCGTCAAGATTAGGATCAATTCTAAGCGAAAACAAGTGTTGATGATTGTGAGCATTGACGCCAGGATACACCACAGTGCCAAATCCTCGAGTGTCCTCACCAGGGTTGATGACATAAGTGTTTAAGATACCTGTGAGCTTGATTTCAAGCTGGATAGTGCCATCCATGTGGAATATCCAGTATACCATATACTCGTAGTTAGCAGCAGTGAATATCTGAGAAATAATCAACTTGACTCCTCGAGTGACGATGCTAGTAGCATATTGGTCACGGAAATCCGAGTGCTTGAACAGAACGCCATCATCTTCTTCATGAATGCAGATTGCATTCTTCACAGTCTCGACGTTTCCGTCTCCGGAAGGGAATTGGGCGTCAAGATAATGGATAACACCTTTGCAATCGCAGCCAAGGGAGAGAGGATTGGTCATGTAGCCAGCGCCGTATTCACCCAAATCGAAAGCATGTTTCCGTTGATGGGGAAAATCAGGACAGCCATAAGGGACAACCATTTCAGCCAGTGACATTCGATGGAAGATAGGACGGACCTTACCGTGATCGTTATAGGATATATCGGAAAGCACAATACCTTCACGATAGTTGAACCCAATGTGAAGTTTAAAGTTCTGCCATTCGATGTATCGACCGTCCATCTTGAAAGAAACTCCTTCAGGCTGAAGAACTTGGATAGGCTTGACGGTGTCTCTAAACCCGGTAGTGGCCTCTATGTCTTTAGCATTGAAATTTGCATGTTTCGCCTTAGATACCGGTCGTCTGACAGAGGGGATATCGATATAGACGACTTCATGAGTTTCAGTGTCGACAATGGGACAGAAGTCCAAGGGATGAGAATATTGAGAATCATTCTCGTCACTTCGATAATACATCAAAGCCTGCTGGAGACGCCGGCTTGTCCCCCATCGCTCATCGTATCCAATGGTCCAAGGATCACAATATACTTTGTGCATCTGATCAGCAGGAATACCTGATAAGACACATTGTTCAATTACTCGCGGGTCTTTTCGGATAACAGTCTCGGTAGATTGTAGATCGCTTAGAGTAAGAATGGGCTGAACACCTTGAAGATGTTTCCAATCTAGTAATTTGCTTTCGTCGAGATCCAAGTGAGCCTCAAAAAGCCCAGTGACACCACTCTCGAGAATTACAACAGAAGCTTTTCGATGAGGTTTGGGTACAGTCGAAGGGGATGCTTTCCAAGCCAGAAATTCTCTCTTTGGCGGCTCTTCCAATGTGACAGTATTGAATCGAAGCGTTTTCTCGGGAAAGAGTGACGTGAGGAGATTCACAGCATGAGTGATCTCTGATCCGGTGAGCGGATCAAGAGGATGGATCGAATGATCACCCGCTGTAGTTTGATGCGCAATCTGTTCCAATCGATGGCTCATCTTGTAGGGTGGACATTCAGCTCGCTGTCTCGGTTTTATAGGCTTAACTAGCCCTAATCAGCCGCAGTCGATACAAGCCCTTATCTCTCGAGTCAAGTACCATTTTTACTCGTGATACCATCTACCTCGTGCTTATGGCGCTTATCCTCAGCCTCGCGTACCATTCCCTTTTTCGGCAGGTTTTTGACCAAGTCTTCGTATTTCCAGATCTCATACCTATAGGCCAATGTTCCTTGATAGCTTTCTTTTCCCGAATTAGTTGATCACCCATTACACTTGCTGCGTCTATTTGATTTCTTTTTTTGCTTCAATACAATCTCTTTCATATTGCTTATGCAGTCTATTTACAATCCATAACTACAAGCTAGACAGTATCCTTTTCATCCGGTGGTCACGCAACTTTCAAAGGCAGTGAGTGCTCTTGGTCCCACTGGATTGCTCATAAAAGAGAAATCACAAATCACGTAGATAAGTTAAACGGCGTTGCTTTCAAGCATGCAGCGCCTTATCCGGACTTATTGCCTGGTATTGGTCATACATAAATAAATATAAACCAGCAGATGTATATCGGAATAGAAATTTTTTGATATTTCGACGCAGCACTTACTCTATATTCAGCTAATATTCACTAAGCCATACTCTTAGGTTGCCATCAAAGCGAGAAGAGTTTGCTTGCTGATCTGCACAAGCCAAGAAAATGACTCAAACGTACGGTACGTACGTGTGGGGGATGAAAAAAAATTGCCTCGAGCCGGACTCGAACCGACGATCTCGACATTACTAGTGTCGCGCCTTACCAGCTTGGCCATCAAGGCTTGGAAGCTATAATAGCTGTTACATGCGACCGACATGATTTGTTCTATACAATGCTTTGTGCTTATGTAATCTGAAAATCTCTAAACCACAGTGCGAAGCCGTTTTTTCATTATAATTGAAAAATATAGCTCCAATGATTTAGTCAGTAAAGTTGTTTTCTTGGGTCGATCTTCACCATTTTTTTGGGGCTTTCCGATCGTCTCCCCTGTAGAACGCTATTTGATGAACGTAACATTCATAGAAAAATATGAAAGCACTTATGTTCTTACTAGCAATGGCCAGCTGATGCTGCTCAAGGTTCATCAAGCTTTTTTGAAGTTGGTTTCATGAGTTGCATGGCTGCGGAAGGTATAATAGGTAAACACCTGTGGCTCACGTGTGGCTTCTCTTTCCTCTCCTTGATTCCTGCATTTTTGCACCCCTCTGTGCGTCAATTGAATGGTGAACTGGTCCCGAACTGTGGTGTAATCATTGAGACCGACCTCTAGCGTCTTCTTCACGGCATCAGACAGTGCATTTACACCGAATTTTTTTCAAGAGCTATTAAGCGTGCCGTGTTATTGCTGGCGGTCCTGCGGTCACTTCGTGTCAGTATTTCCTTTTTGTCAGGGTTGATTGGTAATTTTTCTTCCTCGCCATACAAAAAGACACCCGCCTGTGATTCTTTTAGCTCGGTGCAAATAATGCGCTAATTCCCTTTGACTGAAATAACTCAACAACAGATTATAAGACTGACCACAAGTAATGAATTATATAATTTAAACCACGAAGAAACTCAAACTATAGTATAATGATCGCAAGGTAACAGATCAGAAAGGACCTATGACCCGTAGATTTTTGGCACGTTCTTTTGCCTTCTTATGAACAATTAACTCCTGAACATATTCCTTAATATGTACGAGGAATACATAATGGTCACATATGCTTCAGGACTACTCAAATCCCTTGTTATTTCCCGCCTAAGACTACCACGGCCCCAGCTCTTATATAAGGCGGACAGCATAAAGCGGTGAATATGGAATTCTAAGATCTCAACTTGTCTTCTCGCAGTAGTAACTTTGTAGCATCCAATTTAAATGTTTCCTGTTGGGCTCCACGTTACCTCTCATGAATCTTCTGCGTCAAAAGGCTTTTAGACTAACTTTTATTTTAAATGTGCTGGAGTAGAAGTATCACTTCATTATTATCACGAAGCATGTCTTCACAAGAAGTTTTTTTTCTAAAATCTAATTGGAGCATGATATACGTGTCTGCAAGAGGTTGGATACATATATGTTTAGATAATAGACAGAATAAAAATATATCAGGTAAAAATATAGGTATAAGAATGCTGGTCTCATATAGTCTGGGGATCAATGTAACTATCCCCGGCGACACATACGACGACGGCGCCGAAGGCGCCGTCGAGACCGTCGCTTCTGACGATCTTTGCAATGATGGCGCGTCTGAAATAAACGATCATTAGAAAGATTGTTTTGGATCTTGTCCTTGAAAACCGTCAGTCGATCTTCAGAGGCCAAAATGACAGACTCACTGCAGGAATTTTCCCGCTGCGAGTCCGTCATTGTAATGTTACCGCCTTCATGCACACAGATAGAAAGTTCGCCGTCACGAACTTCCAAGGTACGAAGCCCGCTTGCGACTTTGTCATCGAGGGCTCGACGATCATCCTCGTAGACACCTTGAGGGCAAAATTCAAGACATCTGACATCTTGGAGGTTTTGAGGTATTTGCATAAGACAGTATTCCTCCTTGCTCATATATTCTATAGCATCCACGTATAGACCTTTGCTAAAGACATCTCCGTCGTCCTTGATGTCAGGTGAAGAGATAACCGGAGTCTCCCGCCAAGTGCCCAAAGCATCATCGTCTGACGAATCACCCGAACACTCCGATACCGAAGCTTCCTCGAAATTTGGAAGTGTGACAGCCCTTGACCTCGCTCTAGCCCGTAGGACAGGTTGAGGTAAAGGATAGTCACCTGGATTAGGAATAGGGCCAGGAAAGAAATAGTTTGGATCAGTAATAACGATAAAGACCATTTCAGCTCAGGCAATAAAAATAGAGGGTTATAACTAAGGTATAAGCAGGAGGTATGGAGAATTTATGGTAAAGAAGAAGCCAAAGGTCCGCATACCCTAGTATGCTAAGGCAACGCCTTAGGGTTAACGCATTAGAGCACCTCGCATAGCTACAGAAAGTCGACTTAAGAGTAGAAAAGATCTACACTAAATGTATTCTATACAGAAGAATCATCCAAATATTGAATTCGATATTTAGCGATTAGCGACAAACCCGAAGGATAGACATCTGCTTGACAACTAGCTGGTCAGTGCCCTCGTGCGGGAACCCCCCACTCATCCGGTCTTACTGTAGTTGTCCCGCCTACAAAACAACTTCCAATAAGGTGCAAATGAACGGCAAAAGGAAGCAAGAGCAGTAAAGAATGGAAAGGATAGGACAATCTCGACGGTATGCATATGGTCAGGGCTAGGCATTCCAAAAGGAAAGTACTAGTTTGATATTAATAAAGTTGAGTGGATGAATCTACGTAAATTGCAAGTAAACTAAACAAAAACTACAAAAGGAAAATTAAAAGAATTCTCATTTGTCTATATCCAAGGCTACTGAAAGTTATCGGCTCAAAAAAAGAAGCGTTTAATAATGACCGGGGCTCGGGGGCACACTTCCAGTTTCCCAGACTATGGGATTAGATCCCAAAACGAAATGAAGGGTACCACCGTTGGCGAAAAGATCATCATGAGCAATCCAGTTCTTATCGTAAGACTCTCCGTTTAGAAGGACGGACTGGATATAATAAGAAGAATCACCAAGGTTATCTGCCGTGATCTTGACCTGTGATCCATTCTCCAGAGTAAGCGTGAAATAGGAAACAAAAGGGGCAGCTAGTAGATAGGTAGTAGTTCCAGTCACAGGGTAAAGTCCCATGATATTCCAAAGTTCCCAACCCTGCATCGCACCGGCATCAGAGTTGCCAGGAATACCTGAAACGCCGTCATTATAGGACTTGTTCATGATATAGCGAGTCACTGCAACAGTCTTGTAGTTCATGTTGACATAGTTGTACATGAAAGGGGTCAAGAAAGAAGGTTCATTGCCAACATCAGCCAGCATACTTGTCTCGCCGAGGTTACCAAAGAGGTCATCAATTCGTTGAACAAAGGTCTCATTCCCACCGCAGTATTCGATCAAAGTCTCGACATCTTGAGGGACAGTGAACATATATTCGACTGGCTTCCCTTCATACTCATCATCGGCCCAATAACAACTTCCGCAGCTCATAGGATTATAATTATCATAATTGAATTCACCATCAGCATTGCGAGGTTGGATGAAGCCTGTATAAGAGTATCCAGAAGCGGTGGCATCTGGATTGAATATGTTTCGCCAGTTACCCGATCGCTTGAGATATTTCTCGTAATCATCCGTCTTACCCAATCCTTGGGCGACAACAGCCAAACCAAAATCATCGTAAGCATACTCCATCGTTCGGGTGACAGATCGTGTATAATTACGAGTAACCCATCCTAATGCAAGCCAGTCAGGCAAAGCACCGCGCCCCTCCTTAGTAGAAGAGTCAGAAGCAAATGAATCATTGTTATTAGGAGGTTGAACTTCCGCATCCTTAACCATAGCGGCGTAGCCGTCTTCCCAGTTGATAGAGCCTTGGCCTATATTTTTAATATAAGCATCGGCCAAGACTATGTCTGCATTTGATCCACCTTGAGTTCTTCCGTTCTGATTGGCGGATCGTCCATCGGGCATCCAGCCGTCATAGCGGTATATATCAATCAAAGAGCGCACCATATCGGCAGAACGGGAAGGAATTAGGACGTTAAATAGAGGAGTAAGACATCTGAAGATGTCCCAAATTGTGAACCAATCATCATAATAGGGTTCAGTAGATTCCCAGTTGGGATTTTCTCCTGTTCTATCCGATGGAAGCAGATTTCCAGCATATAGAGAAGAGTAGACCATCCGAGCGATTTCCGAATTAGAAGTGTCTACATCGACGCGATCAAATATCTCTGTATTCCAAGCATCTCGGGCAGCTTGCGTGACCGAGTCAACATCGAAGTGACAAAGTTCCGATACCAAGTTAGATTTAGCTTTATCAATCGAAATGAAAGAGATACCAACGTGCGAGCGCACATCAGTAGTACCAGAGGGGAAAGTGAACGCGATACCATTTTGTTGATCCTGAGTTGTCGAAGATGCAGTCAGAGAACCAGCAGACATGCTGGTGCCCACAAAAGCAGTGACAGACTCAGGCTTCGTGTCAAACTCCCCATAGAAATAGATTGTCCACGCAGATTGCTCGCCCCAACCGCCTGTGATAGTTGTTTGTCCAGAATATGACAGAAGATCTTCTGAAACCGATATCGAACCATTGACAAAATATTGGGTCCAATAAGGTCGCGATACTGTGTTAAGGTGATGAGCAACATCAACAATGATGTTTGCCGTCTCAGTAGAAGGAAATGTATAGTGATAGACACCGGCGTGAGCAGTAGGAGCGAATTCGACATCAGCATTATTTTGCAGAAAGACTTTATAGTAGCCAACAAAAGCTAAATCGCTCTCTCGCTAGATATTAGCACGCTGTTTTGAGATTAAACTAACCCTTCCTGATCCCCAGGATGTGCTCGCATCAAACTTGCCAGTCGAGGCCATCTGAGATACAACACCATACTCTGGAGCACCACCAGTGCCACTTTCGTGCATCATTGATATACCTTGGATAACTCCATCAGGAGCATAGCCCGAGTAAGCATCGCCAGAACTAGCTCCCGTTATATCGACACCCATTTTCACCATCCCATGAGGAAGACAAGGGCCAGGGAATACATGGCCTCCTCCTTCTGTTCCCATACTTGAATGTATCAGCTGCTGCCAGAGATTGTACTTACAATACGTTCACATAGTCAATACCTGACAGTCCAAGCGAGAGCGAGGCCCAGATAAATAAAATGAACAACATTGACAAACGAAAGAAAATACCTAACTGGGAATTCAAATGAAATTAACGATAGAAAGATGAATATCTCCAGTTAGAGGAAAGAGAGACTGAGGAAAAAAAGAGAGAACACAGATCAAGAAAAAGGACGACTATGGTCATACAATATACGAGACAGCGCACCCCGCACGTGGGATAAAGTCCCAATTTGGCTAGTCTCCATAGATAGGTATTCTGTTCATGGCCACTTAATTCCCGATCACTTTAACAGGAGCCGAATAGGTGGGTTAACCGTTTCGAGATTCTTTTGCGAGAAAGGTACCTGTCGGCGAACACTAGTGTCCAGCGTGTTATGGTCAGTAGCTTGTTTTCTCCCAAGATCTTCTTCACTCACTAATATGCTTAAGCATATAGTCCGATGATACCAAATTCCTAGGATAATTTCGTTGTTTCTGACTTCTTATCTTTCTTTATTGAAGGGGAAGAAGAATACGATCGCTATCAGGCCCTTTACTCTTTGGGTACGCCTTCGAGGTCCACGTGGATGGAGGACCGATGAGGAACCCAAAACCCCCCAATTCTGAACGTGCAGCAGAACCAAATAGTACATGAAGATCCAATGTCGCCTATTTGGTATAAGTTTTTTCGATGACAGGTTGTCAATTGCCTAGTTTGTCTATTACTAATTTCCTAATTCTCACGAAAATATGGAAGTGCACGTTCTGCTTATGACCGTGATCCGTTTGGTTTCCGAAAACAGAATTCAATTTAATTTTCGAAAACAGGGATATTATATCTGTCTGTGAGGGTATACCCACTCATAAAGCTCGGTCAACCTGCCTTTGTCCCTCTGCAACACTCGCTTGATTCACTCGCTTCATCTGCTTTTCTGTTTACTGCCTTCTTTTTTCTTTAACCTTTGTCTTTCTTCCCTAGGTCCCGAGTATTAGAGTATCCTCGATAATCTCGCGATGCGCTCTTTTTCTACCACACTGGTCGGCCTTTTGGTCTACCTTCTTTGTGTCAATGCAGAGACCGTGACTACTACCGAGACTGTATCTGTCCCGGATGCTAGCTGTTCGCAGACCAAAACCTTGTTCACTGATCTGACTGCCACAGAAACGTCCGTCCAAACTGTTTACAGTATATGTGCTGCTTGCATTACTGAAACTCCGTCTTTTACTAAGGAATTCACTTCCACTTATCTCTATCCCAGTGGAGAGTCCACCATAACCGAGTACTTTACCACCACTGAAACAATCGGCTGTTCCACCAGGACTTCCTATACATCCTTAGTGGCTGGCTTGGAATCGTCGTCTACAAAAACTTATGTTTGGGAACCTGCTAGTACGCTTATGGAAGTTACCATTGAAGGAACTGCTACGATTTCTCACTGGGTGACTGAAACGCTCACAGACCGAATTGGATCGGCTAGTGTCCAAACATCTTGCACAAAGGTCGAAATCTTGCCTATTATCACGGAAGCTCCCGTTGCTAGTTGTGTCGTGGAAACCGTGACCCGCGTGCAGACTGAAATAATCACTGGTTTCTATGAAACAAGCTCTTATCATGACAACGGAGACTGCTCAACTTGGACGGAGGTCGAAACTTTCACGTCTTTGGCCACATCAGAATCTCTTTCTACTGGATATGTTTGTTCTCCTGTGACCGTTACTGTCTCAAGTACTACGATTGTAATTGGTAAGTTTACTTCTTACTACTTACTGATATAAGGTCAATCAACAGTTAATCTCTCTCCTACACAAGCTGTGTCCTCTGTCTCCTCTTACTCGAGTCCGACTGGCCTAGTCTCTCATGCAGTTTCCTCTGTCGGCAGCTTGCCATCCGGAAGCTCTTCAGGTATGTCACGGAATAGTATGGTTATATTGACATCAGGAGAAGGACTAACCGTGACATCGGCTGAGATTTCCTCTATTACTTCTGTTGGCAGCTCGCAATCAGAGACTTCTTCAGGTATGCTTCAGAAAGATATGTATATGCTAACAATTAGCCGAAGGTGCATCTGTGATATCTCTCTCAGAAACATCTATCGACACTAAGTCATCCTTATCTTCAACTAAAAGCGTCGCTTCTTTCTCTGGAAATTCGTCATCATCAAGGAGCTTATATTCTGTTACTACATCATCGTCAGCAGCAGCTTCTCCGTCTGCTTCTTCTGTTTTCCTTTCTTTCGATTTGAATGGTTACGAAATTATGATTGATACAGACACTAGCAGGGTAGTTGTATCAAACTTAGCAAGACGTGACTTGGATTTGGTCTCTAACTGTTTTGAGCTTCGTGGTAGCGCTTTGATTTTTAACAATAACTACTACCTCTATGCTGATGACTCTGGTATCGTGTATGCAGCTTCTAGTGTCCCAGCAGGCTTCCACTCTACCTGGAGCTTTGTCAATGGCGTTTTAAGTTTAGAGAGCTCACTGGGATTCTATATTTGCACCGGAACAACCAGTAATCTCTATGCTCAGTTCTCTGCAGACTATGCTTGCTCAGAATTTGTCCAGATTACCGCAAGTGTATCATTGAATTGTTTGATTGGGTCTCAATCTTCTATTGGAATTTCATCGGCTCCTTTGGGGTCGTCTACAGGGATTGATAGTTTTGCCAACTCAGCCTCAACTTTGTCGCAGAAAGTTTTTCCATCTAAATCGGCTTCTTATTTTTCATATTCAAGGGGTGCAAGCGTGTCTGTCGATTCGACTCCTTATGAATCTTACAGTCGTTCTACTTCCCCATCTTCGGGTTTACAGTCGGCCTCGTCTTCTGGATATGAGCCTTTGCGGAGCAGCTCTTCGTCACTTTTTTCAAAGCTCAGCACTCTTTCAAGTCCAGCTGGCCATTCAAATACTTTCATTAGTTCTCCTACATCCAACGTTGGTATCTCGAAATCGCAGCTGTTATCTCAGTTAGTTTCTTCCACAGTCGACTCGGGTATAGTCACATCAAGCTTCTCCAAGAATTCCTTCCCAGTATCTGCGACTAGTCAAGCTCTTATTCCCACGAGTGAATCGAATTCTGCCTCGACTAAGAGCTCCACTGTGATTCCCTTGAGTGAATCGAGCTCGGTGACGTTCGAGAGTTCTAGTATTATTCGAGCTAGTGCATCGAGTCAGGTATTGGCTAAGTCATCTACTCTTATTCCCGCGAGTGCATCAAATCCAGTGTCCAAAGAAAGCTCTAGTGGGCCTTCAGCAACGAATATTGCTTCAACAAGTGCTCTATTTACTTCATTAGCTCCGACATACAGTGCTTCATCATCAACATCTAGTGCTTATTCAGCTGGTCAGGCTACATCAACTGTCGCGACCAATTCTGGTTGTACCACTCCTACATTTACTGAAACTCCTTACTCTCAGAGAACTTCTTCGTTCTCAAGTGTCACTCAATCCACAACTGCTCCCGTGGTGACCGCAACTATCGCGCCATCTCTTGCTTGTGAGTTCTCGAGTCAGCCAAGTAGCGGATTACGCGTACAGATTTATAACTCGACATACAACCTCGACTGGCCTTTGTCTGAAAGCTATCTTTCATATGGTTACTATTCGACTGGAGTGATCTACGACACCATCTATAATGTCACAGAGCCTTCTTTCGATGTTGTGCTTAACGATGCTGGAGTTGTTAATGCAGAGCTGTTTGGAGAAGATCTAACGGTTTCCAATTTCACTGCTGCTATGACGGGTTACTTCCGTCCTAATGTTACCGGTACTTATCAATTCTCGTTCACTGTTGACGATGGCCTGATCTTCTTTATTGGATCGGACGACGCTTTCCCCTGTTGCGATCCTGACTATGTGTCCCCTGATTCTAACTACGATGTTATGATTCTCAAGACCAACGATGGAACTAACAACCCTTCGAGCTTAGAGACATCTATGTACATGACAGCTGGAGCATATTATCCATTGAGAATTGTTTACTACAACCAAAGGAAGACTTACCGAATGTGGATGACTGTGACATTACCCAGTGGTTCAAGTACTACCGATGTCTCTGATTTTGTATACTTCTCTTCAGCGTCTTCTCAGGGATGCTCGAGCAACAATGTCACTTCGTCTAGCTCTATTTCTGCTAGTGCCACTGCTAGTGTCTCTAGCCAGACGGTATTAGCTACGGCTACCGTTGCGCCATCCCTTGCTTGTGAGTTCTCGAGTCAGCCAAGTAGCGGATTACGCGTACAGATTTATAACTCGACATACAACCTCGACTGGCCTTTGTCTGAAAGCTATCTTTCATATGGTTACTATTCGACTGGAGTGATCTACGACACCATCTATAATGTCACAGAGCCTTCTTTCGATGTTGTGCTTAACGATGCTGGAGTTGTTAATGCAGAGCTGTTTGGAGAAGATCTAACGGTTTCCAATTTCACTGCTGCTATGACGGGTTACTTCCGTCCTAATGTTACCGGTACTTATCA